>CM057345.1:303414207-304614207 GCA_030015575.1 Agapanthus africanus
ACTCACTAGGTGTAGTGATCAGGAATCAATCAGATCTTGGGAGAATCACTGGACAGTTGTGAAGGACATTCTTAAGTACTTGAGAAGCACTGAAGAAATGTTCTTGGTGTTTGGTAACGGTGAACTCCAATGGGAGTCCTTTACCGATTCGAGATTCCAGAGTGATAAGGTCGACTGAAAGTCAGTCGCAGGCTTTGATTTTTTACCCTCAGTGGAGGGACGATATGTTGGAAGGGTTCCAAGCTAGATACCGTGGCAAACTAGATGATAAAGGTTGAATGCATCGCTGCCAACGATGATGCCAAGTGGGTGTCTGGATATTTCTTGTTCATGAGATGAACATGGTTCCTACCATTGAGCGTCTAATAACTGTTATTGTGACAACAATGGAGTTGTGGCTTTTGGCCTAGAAACCCCGGTCCTATCAGCGATCCAGACATATTCTGAGGCAGAATCACCTAATCAGGGGAGATGGTTGATCTCCAAGGGATCGAGGTTAGGAGAGTTGACGTGAAGGATAACACGGCGGATCCACTCACAAAGGTCTTTCCATAGAGAGACTTTTTAGGATGTTGGGTATGAGATACTACAACAACTGGCCTTAGTGCAAGTGGGAGATTGTTAGTTATATGTATGCCCTAGAGGCCATTATTGTACATGATTGTATATTATAGTGGATGCTTGGACATATATAGAGAGGACTTTCTTGCTCGACATGATAGTATGCTATCTGGTTGCTCTTTATCTTAACATGTAGACTAGTATTGCGATACTGTCTTGCTCTCACATGTTGATAAAAGTCCTTAGGATGTGTACTTGACTACCGGGATTATGATGCAGATTATACTAGTGGGGCCAGGGTAGTCCACAAGTTCATCCTTTAATTGTTCCTAGTCATAGGAGTATCGAGACAGGGCATCGATATTCCAGAGTAGACTGGTGTGTACATTTCTTGACCCTGTATGGGGCGATGGATGATTCCCACATCCATTGGTGTTTGACATCAAAGATTGTACACCAGGTGCTCATTAGAGAATGGGTACACCAAACAGGACTCGCCGAGAACCTTTTAGATGGTATTATACCTAACGTCAGATAGCAATTCTCTGGTGACACTGGTACAAGGTTAGTCTGTAGACCCAAGATCGTCATAGAGTCTTGTGTAATTTCCCACTGTGCTTTGATTTCCTCCCTACCACAATCAAGAGAGCATGCAAAACAGGTGGATTTTGGGTACAGTCCCAAGTCACATGGAGGCAATGAGCGATAGGAGGGGTTTCGTCTCTCCCGATATTGGGGTTGATGTTGTGCTATACTCGATTGGCCATAACAGGAAGTCCCTGGCGAGGGCTGATGATGAGATTTACTGGTAAGTGTTATCCAGCAGTTTCTCGACCCATTATGAGCCTCACATCGGCATGACTTATCAAGTTTTTAGGGTCTAATGTTTACCACCCCCAGACTCGTTATGCGACATATAAGACGAAGAGACCGGACTGTACGGTAGTGTTACTTACTGATTCACGAGAGTATGGACAAGCTTGCTTGTTGATCTTCTAATCGCTCAATACCTGGGTAGCCGTTACGTCCAGCTAGTACCGCTGACGGCTTGTGGGTGACTGATATAATCATCACCTACTGCTGGCGTATTGACGAGTCTTTAGAGTTCTACACAGAGGTTTCCTGGCTCAAGCGAAACGAAGTAGGGCGCATATGTAATATGTGCGGGACCAAGATTAATACGTGTATGTGATACTGTATTCTAATCTCCGCGATATATGATATCAGTCAGTTATATGAGATATAGCCGGGTTATTGAATCAAGTGTTTATTTCGATAAGTTGATATAAATGATATTAGTCGGTTATATGTGATATAGCCGGATTATTAAATCAAGTGTTGATTTAATAATTTAATATATAATTATATATTTGATATATTTCTACTAATACATTTAAATATATATGTGATATATATTAATGTATTTGTTTTTGTGTCATGCTAGATGATACATTGGACTTGGGTATATGAGACTCATACCTAACTAAAGATATTTGGGTGTTTAATTATTAAGCGAAAAATCAAAATTAGGTGGAAATTAGCATGACTAAAGATACTTATGGAAGCATGTAGAAGCCTTGACTTAAGTCCACTAATTTTGTTTTACTCTAGATATTTATTAACCCAACCATTATCTTTAGCCATGGTTAAGTCTCTACAAATATCACTTGTGATATTTTCTCACCATGGTTGATCACTTGTTCTTCTTCTTCATCTCATTTTTCTTCTCTTAATTCTAGTGAGGTGAAAAAGAAAAAGAGAAAAATAATTCTAAAGTGAGAAAAATTCCTACTTCATCAATCTATACAAAACTAGCCATTTAGTATAGGTTGTTTGCTTCACTAATCCATCAATTAGTGAAGAGGCAGCTTGAGTTAGAGATTCTTCGACGTAAATCATCTTCGGCCTCGAAGATCCTTGAGCAAACTCGTCCCTTTTCGCCTAGTGGTGACTAAGGAAAGTCCGGGACACCACTACTTGGAGCAAAGAGTCTAATATATGGAGCTTTTAGAAGTGAAGGACCGGTCTACAAAGGTTGTATTCTTATTTCACTTAATGTAAAATTTGTTTACCATGCATTTAAAAACCTAATTCTCTAGTTAGATCCTTAGTCGGGCTCCCTCAGGCACCCTAAAGACCATTATTGTACATATGATGTATATTATAGTGGATGCTTGGACATATATAGGGAGGACTTTCTTGCTCGACATGATAGTATGCTATCTGGTTGCACTTTATCTTAACATGTACACTTATTGTCTCTCTGTTGCATGTTGATAAAGCCCTTAAGATGTGTACTTGACTACTAGGATTATGATGCAAATCATACTAGTGGGGCCAGGGTAGTCCGTAAGTACATCCTTCAATTGTTCTTAGTTGTGAGAATATCGAGACGGGCATCGATATTCCAGAGTAGACTAGCGTATACGTTTCTTGACCCATATGATGGGCGATGGATGATCCCACATCCATTGGTGTTTGACATCAAAGATTGTATACGGATGCTCAGTGGAGACTGGGTACACTGAACAGGACTCACCGAGAACTCCTAGATGGTATTATACCTCACGTCAGATAGCAGTTCTCTGGTGACACTGGTACAGGTTAGTCTGTAGACCTAAGATCGTCAAAGAGTCTTGTGTGATTCCCACTGTGCTTTGATTTCCCACCTTACCATGTTCAAGAGAACGTGCAAAACGGTGGTTTTTGGGTACAGCCCCGAGTCACATGGAGGCCATGAGCGATAGGAGGGGATTTCGTCTCTCCCGGTATTGGGGGTTGATGTTGTGCTATGCTCGATTGGCCATAACAAGAAATCCCTGGCCAGGCTTGCTGAGATTTACTGGTAAGTGTTATCAGTAGTTTTCTTGAACCGTTATGGGCCTCACATCGGCATGACTTATCAAGCTATTGGGGTCTGACGTTTACCACCCCCAAGCTGGATATGCGACATATCAGACGAAGAGATCGGACTGTACGGTAGTGTTACTTATTGGATTCGCAGGAGTATGAGCAGGCTTGCTTGTTGATCTTCTAATCGCTCAATACCCGGGTTAGCCGTTACGTCCAGGGGCTGACGGCTTGTGGGTGACTGATATGATTTATCACCTACTGCCGGCGTATTGACGAGTCTTTAGAGTCTTACACAGAGGTTTCCTGGCTCAGGCGAGAAGAAGTAGGGAGCACATATGTGATATGTGCGGGACCGAGATTAATACGCATATGTGATACCGTAATTCTTATCTCACGATATGTGATATCAGTCGGTTATATGTGATATAGCCGGGTTATCGAATCAAGTGTTGATTCGATAAGTTGATACAAATAATATTAATCGGTTATATGTGATAATGCTGGATTGTTAAATCAAGTGTTGATTTAATAATTTAATGTATAATTATATATTTGATATATAAACATACATTAACTAATATTAGCTCACTTAAGAATTTCTTTATCTCACTTGTACACATTTAATATATATGTGATATATATTATTATGTCATGCTAGTTGCTACATACTAAATGGGTGTATGAGACTCATACCATAATTAAGATAATGAAGGTTTTTATTATTTAAGGTAAAATACAAAATTAGGTGGAAATTAGTCATGGTTGGATGCTTAGTGGAAAGCTTGTAGAACCATTGACTTAGTCCACTAATTTTGTCCTTAACCTAGATATTTATTAACCCAACCATCATCTTAAGCCATGGTTAAAGTCTCTACATGAGTTAATATGAGATATTATCTCACCCATGGTTTGCTATTCTCACTGATTGATTCTCATTCCATTCACATCTTCATCTTCTTCTTCATTCCAATTTTGCTCTCTAGCTTTTTGGAAAGTGAAGAAATATAGTGAGAAAAATTATTCTAAAGTGAGCAAAAATCCTACTTCATCAACCTATACTAGATTAGCCATTTAGTTTAGGTTATTTGCTTCACTAATTCCCAATTAGAGAAGAGGTAGCTTGAGTTGGAGTTTCCTCGATGTAGATCATCTTCGGCCTCGAAGACTTCAAGCAAGCTTGTTCCTTTCGCCTTGTAAAACCTTTACTAGAGTCCGGGAAATCACTACTTGGAGTGAAGGGACTACTACACGGAGCTTTAGAAGTGAAGGACTGATCTACAAAGGTTGTATTCCTTATTCACTTAGTGTAATATTTGATTACATGCTAGCTTACTCCTAATTTTCTAGTTAGATCCTTTCTAGTTAGATCCTTGGTATGGGTTGCATAGCTCTCTGGGTTTTTTAAAATTGCATACTTGATGCCCCATAAATCCTAGTTAAGGTGCTATTGAACCCAGCAAGTTGCGTGAGATAGATTTAGGTATAACAAATATAAGATGGCTATGAATTGAAAGGTCTTGAAAGAGAATAGGGAAGAGATTTATCAGTGATACCCTGACCCATGGCTTCGACCTCTTCAACTGACATAGTGAATGCTTGGCGTCACAGCACTTTCCTCTGTTCCTAGTTAAACACTCGGCGTTGGGGTTGAGTGGTCTGGATGCGGGAAGTTGGAGCTGGTAGAGTTAATCGGGTAGGAGGAGCTTGGATCGTCGGTCTAGCTAGAGGATTGTTAGGTCCTCGATTCTGGGGGCATGCTCCAATGGCGTGAGTAGAAGACCCACAGATCAGGCACAAGTTGTTCTCCCTGCGACAGTTCTTCACAAGATGCCCTGTTCTTTTGCAGTAGATGCAAAAGTCTGGCCTGATGTTGGTGAACGAACCTACTGGCCTCCAAGATGGTCCGTTAAAAGCTAGCCTGGAAGAGACCCCTCTTGTGATCTGGTGCACAGGGCATTTCACACCGGCAGTCTGCGGCCTGCCCTTCTTTTTCACAACTGTCTCATAGCGTCGGGCAACCTTTAAATCAAGCTCATAGGTTGGGAAATCCCCTGTAACGAGTGCAGATTAGATTTCAGGGTCCAACCCTTGCTGGAATCATCGTGCCCGAATCTCAGCAGTAGGAATAAGATGTGCAGCGAACCAGTTACGACCTAATGTTAGCAGTGTAGTAAGTGATATCAGAAAATTGAATTTGAGACAATATCTTTCCTGCTGAGTATGGTAAACTCAGCAACATATTCATCCACCGACTTGACCCACATCGATCCTTGTTGTAAATAGATGAATTGTTGCTCCATATCAAAGCGGGCGGTCTCTGGGAAGTAATTGGCGTCGAAGAGGTCTCGGAATGTTTTTCATTCTATCGGTTGTGCGAGATGGCTCTCATCAGCCATCCACCAAACTCTGGCGTTATCGGTCAGTTGCAACTTAGCAACTCTCACCCAGGCAATATCTGGCACTTGAGCTGCTGCCAAGTCATCCTCAATTGCTTGAGCCCATTCTTCTGCTTCAAGTGGACTCTCTTTACCCGAGAAGTTCTTTAAGTGCTATGCCCAAAACTGCTTAACTCCGGGTGCTTCGGCTTCGGGACGGTGCATAAGGTGTAAGTCGATGTCGCACACCCCGCGAGTTCGTGGGGAGGCAGAATTCATAAAAAACGATTTTTAACTTACAACATCGACCAAAACTCTAGGGTCTTTACGGAAACCCTAACTAGCAAAACTACAAAGAGGTTCTAAACTACTTGTGAAAGAGTTTTATACCTCTAGAGTTCAAGTCCTTCGGGTCTTCTTCTCCTCTTATTAAGCTCCTAGACTGTTTGTATCAAACTCGGTCGTCGGCCTCCTCGTGTCGAAGATGATCCACCCGAGAGTCTTTGGTTCTAGTTTCAACCTCAAGAATGAGGTAACTAAGGTATCTAGTTTGCTAATCTAGATAGCTTAGGAGATGTAGAATGTTAATAAGACTATTTTATCTCAAGAAACCCTAGGATTCATAACACATGTAAGGGTTAGGGCTTGAGGAAGAAGGAGGTGAGAAAAATTAAAGAGAGAAAGAGCAAACACAAATGAGCTAGAGTCAAGAGGCAAGTGAAGAATGGCTAAGTCATTCACAATAATCAAGCATGCAATATTTTTAATAGAAAATTAACAACCATACTTGAATAGTAAAGTCAAATGCAATAATCAAATGAACTAGCCATACTTCAACCATGCCACAAATATCTCCATTTTTCACCTCATTAATCTATTTCCTAAAATAGATAAATGCAATAATAAGGTGTCCCCTTCTAGAAGCATCTCATATGAAATTACAAGAATGCCCTCACCATATATACATACCCGTATTCGTACTGCAAAAAATACGAATACAATGAGATAATAATAATCCAATAATATAATACTAGAATCCAGCTTAAACCAAAGTCCATTAGTATTATCCGTCCGTACAACATGCGTGTAGCTAGTACACGTATATGATCGGAACCCTGCACGTAAAATCATACGGCCTCCACATCGTTTCGCCTGAACTAGGGAAACCCTCTGTGTAGGACTCCAAAGACTCGACAGTACGCTGGCAGTGGGTTTAACCACAACTCCGTCAGTGGCACTAGCTGTACGTAACGACTACTCAGATACCTATCGAAAAGAAGGCCGACGAGCGAACTCATCCGAACCCCTACTGAGCCTGTCCGTGACAATTTCCGTGCAGTCCTGTCTGTTTGTCCAAGAGTATCGCATACCAGGTCTAGGGGGTGGAAAACGTCAAACCCCTGATAACCTAACAAGTCATGCCGGTGTGGCTCAAGACCATCCGAGAATCTACCGGTCCAACTACCAGTAATTCTCAATCCGCCTTGGCCAGGGACTTATGGTGTTGGCCAACCGATCACAGCGCGACATGACTCCCTATACCGGGAGAGACAAACCCCCAACAGTCGCTCACTGTCTCCATGTGGTTTAGGACTGTACCCAACTAAAACCTGTTTGCACGACTCAGTAGATCCGTGGTAAGGTAGTAATCAAAGCATAGTGGGTACTCATATGAGACAAATGATAACCTCATGTCGACAGACTATCTGCACTCATGTTACCAGAGAACTGCTATCTGATGCTAGGTATAATACCATCTAACCAGTTCTCGGCTAGTCCGTCCAATGTACTCAACTCCAGAGAGCACCTGTATACAATCTTAGGTGCACCATACCAATGGCTCTGGGACCAATCCATCGCCCCTCGTCAGGGTCTAGATATGTATACACTAGTCTACTCTGGAGTATCGATGCCTAGTCTCGATACTCCCACGACTAGGGACATTTTAAGGATGTGCTTATCGACTACCCAGCTCCCATAAGTATGATTGCCATCACAACGCTGGTAGTCAAGCAAGGATCCTACGGGCTTTATCAACATGTATACAAGATATGAAATACTAAGTAAAAGACATCACATGTTAAGATAAAGACAAACCAAATAGTATACTATCATATCGAGCAAGATTGTCCTGTACATACATATCCTTAGCATCCTATACAAGGAAGGCCTCTAGGGCATACATATCCAACAATCTCCTACATGCACTAAGGCCTGTAATTGGCGTATTAAGTACCCAACGTCTGCACTAGAGCCAGTTGCTAGCGTACCGCATGTAGGAATGTTAAGCACGACAGCAAGGTTTTGGGAGGCATCGTCCATGCCATTTTCAAAATTTTGCCATGCTAAACAACCCTAACCCTAGAATCTTAACTAGAGATTTAGACAATACAATGTGTAAACAACTTTACAACTAAGTGAACTAGGAATACAACCTTTGTAGAACGGTCCTTCACTTTAATAGCTCCGTGTAGTAATCCTTTCGCTCCAAGTAGTGATCTTCCAGACTCAAGAATGGCTCCACAAAATGAAAGGAACGAGCTTGCACGAAGTCTTCGAGGCTGAAGATGATCTACGACGAGGAGACACTAACCCAAGCTACCTCTTCACTAATTAGGGATTAGTAAAGCTAACACCCTAAACTAAATGGTTAATCTAGTAGAGGATGATGAAGTAGTAATTTTGCTTATTTTAGAATTAATTTTCTCACTCTTTTTCTTCTCCTCTCAAAAACCTAGAGAGCTCTCTCATGAGCAAGATGAAGATGAAGCAAATAATGGATGAGAGTGTGAATGGCAACCATGGGTAAGAAATATCTCATATAACTCATGTAGAGACATAACCATGGCTAATGAGAATGGTTGGGTTAATAAATATCTTAATTAAAACAAAATTAGTGGACTAAGTCAATGGATCTCCAAGCTTCTACAAGGCCCCCACCAAGCCGAGAGGCGGTGTTAGTAAAATGGAAGCAAAGGGCAAGGCAAAAGTGGCGGGGCCGACAGTAGGAAAGGAAGAATACTTCTACTGTCATAAAAAGGGCCATTGGAAGAAAGATTGCAGGGCTTAGAAGGCCAAGAACTAGGACCCGAAGCAAGTTGTGGCTTCGGCTTCAGGTGTGTTTGTAATTGAAAATTTTCTGTGAATCAACTCTACTTCCTGGGTATTGGATACCGGATCAGGATGTCATATCTGCAATTCTTTGCAGGCACTGAGAAGCCGTAGGGTTCTGAAGACCGGTGATATGACCCTTAGGGTTGCTAACGGAGTGAGAGTGGATGCTGTGTCCGTAGGGGAATATCACATTGGATTGACGAGTGGACATATTTTGGTTTTGCTCAATTGTTTTTGTGTACCTAGTTTGACTTGTAATATCATTTCTGTATCTTTGTTATCTAAAGAAGGTTATGATTTTACATTTGTAAGCGATGTCGTAAATATCCATCTTAATTATGGTCTGATTGGATCAGGTACTCTAAACAACGGTATATACGTATTAAACAACCTACAAATTTTCAATGTCCAGAACACACATAAAAGAAAGACTCCGAAAATAAATCATGCTTTCTTATGGCATTGTAGACTAAGTCACATCAACGAAACAAGGTTGACCAAGTTACATAAAGAAGGATATTTGGATCCGTTCGAATATCAATCTTATGCAACTTGTCAATCATGTCTCAAAGGAAAGATGAAAAAACTCCGTTCACTTGACGCGGAGTAAGAGCGAGCGAGCTCTTAGGACTAATACACAGCGATGTGTGTGGTCCATTCACCAAACCACGGTTTCTAAATTTCCATTCAGAAAAGCGGTTTTTACGTCCGTTTGCCAAATCTCATAATCGTGGAAGGCGGCAATGGAAAGAAGGATCCGAATGGATTAGTCCCAAGACCTAATTTCTCCAGTGGCTATGCTCAAATCCATTCGGATCCTTTTTTCCATTGCTGCCTTCCACGATTATGAGATTTGGAAAACGGACATAAAAACCGCTTTTCTGAATGGAAATTTGGAAGAGTGTGTCTATATGGACCAGCCAGAGGGTTTCATTCAGAGTGGGAGCAGCGGAAAAATGTGCAAGTTGCTTAAGTCCATCTATGGACTAAAGCAGGCATCGCGGAGTTGGAACATCTATTTTGATGAAACGGTTAAAGAATTTGACTTTATCAAAAATCCAAATGAGCAATTCATTTATAGTAAGATTGTAGCACGAATTGTTGTATTCCTCGTCTTGTACGTGGATGACATTCTCTTGATAGGAAATGACATTCATATTACAATCTATCAAAGGGTTTTATCACACAGGTTCTCCATGAAAGACCTGGGTGATGCCTCTTACATTCTGGGGATCTAGATCTATCGTGATAGATCTAAGAGGATGTTGGGACTTTCACAGTCCAGGTACATTGACACCATACTGAAAAGATTCAATATGGAAGATTCTAAGCGGTAATTTACCGGCTTGTCACAGAATCACCCTCTCCAAAGAGATGTCTCGCAAGACTGATTTAGAAAGGGATCGCATGTCTATTATACCCTACGCTTCTGCGGTAGGCTCTATAATGTATGCAATGTTGTGTACCAGACCACATGTTGCTTACGCACTGAGTGTGGTAAGCCAGTATCAGTCAAATCCTGGGGAGAAGCATTGGATAGCAGTAAAGAATATTCTCAAGTAGCTGAGAAGAACTAAGGAAATGTTCTTGGTTTACTGCGGAAAAGACCTCCAGATCGAGGCCTTTGCTGACTCCAGCTTCCAGAGTGACAAGGATGACTCCAAGTTCATGTCAGGTTATGTCTTTACCCTCAATGGAGGGGCGGTCTGTTGGAAGAGTTCCAAGCAGGACACCGTTGCTGACTCGACGATGGAAGCGGAGTATATCGCAGCTTCTGATGTCGCAAAAGAAGCAGTCTAGATGAGAAAGTTCTTAACAGAACTTCAAGTGGTTCCATCCATTGTTGATCCAATACCTCTGTATTGTGACAAAAACAGGGCTATAGCTTTAGCAAAGGAACCTAGGTCCCATCAGAAGTCTAGACAAATCTTGAGGCGGTATCACCTGATCAGGGAGATCGTGGATCGCCGGGAGATCGAGGTTCGGAGAATTGCTACTGAGGAAAACACTGCAGATCCATTCACAAAGGCCATCCCTTAGACGCAGTTCGAGAGTGTCACGACCTGAAGGTACGGAACGTGACCGGCACTTAAATTACGAAGCGTCTAGAGGCGTAACGTAATCTAAGTAAGCCAAAGCCCAGAAATCTAAACCATATAAAAGAAGAAGTAAAGGAAAACATGTAGAAAAACACGTTTAAAAGTAAATTCCAATTTTTTCAAAAATTTCGGCAGAGTCTCCTTTGTAAAAACTGGCCCCAAACGGGTACAAACAAGAATAATCTATATACAAACAATAAAAAAAAAGCATCCCCAAGAGGGAGCTAGCTCTACGCCAACAGACGGAAACAACCACACCATGCACAATAATATACAACGCCAAAGGGCGAGGCTCAAAACTCAAAAGAAAACAAATCCACCAGATACTATAATAATACAAGCGCGACTCAAAGGTCGAAATAAATAACTGATCCTTTAAACTATTAAGTAATACAAGTCTGGTTGATGGAGCTTACTAAATACCAATGAAATAATAAAAGTACAACGGCGGTCCTGATACAAGTGAACCAACCTACGAAGCAAATCACCCTGAATGAATGATGTGCCAGCAAACTGCCAAGGAAACCTGTACATCGAACCTATAATAAAATTTGGCACAGCGGGGGTGAGTTGCCAACTCGTGAGTAGAAGACATCTGCGAAAAGAAATCGAATGCACGACGCTGTCCTAGGTCATAATAATATACCAATATATCACTAGTCATCTAGTAATGGCAGGGTAATAAACTACGCGTAAGTGCAAATGCTCCGTGCTCGTGTCAGTGCCTCAAATAGTAATGTCATGTGAATGAGTATGCATGACAATCAACCCTGAAATCTAGATATATCTGTATAAGAAGTCTTTAACTTTCATCATAGTAAAATTTGTATAGAAATCTGAAAGATCATCGATGAAATCCATGGAAATCCGTGTCAAGCATCGACACAAAACATGTAAATCTCAAGTCTCAATACCTCATAGTCTCAATATCTCGGGCTCCGTCAGTCCGGATCGACCCATATCATCAAATCTCACGACAACGGTCGGTATCCTCCGGATATCCGCCGCGCCAGACATCACCGGTAGGTAGTCTTTCCCTGCCAGGCTCATCGTCTACAACTCGATCTTCTTGCCCCGGGGTACTATACCGGGCTCACCATGTACCCGAGACGATTCATCCACTCCTCGAATCGGGTCTCGAAATCCAACAGAAAACATGAAATCTCATGGTGGATGACACATACATCACGAGAAACCGCAACTTATATTTTAAAAAGAGAGGGAGAGAGAGAGAGAAAAGTTTTATATATATTCTTGCGGTTTTCTCCAAAATCCAGAAATCTCATAGAAATCCAAAATCCCAAAATCATGAGTAAGTAAATAATAAGTATCGGCATAAGCCCCACAATACTGCATGATAACATGGAAATGTGAATGCAAGAAATGTCTAAGTAATAAATGCAATGTCTAGACTAACACCTGAGAGTAATCACAATATTATATTGATCTAGCCTTTAGCTGATTCTACCAATAAAAGATAATATGTTCTAAATTGTACGTGACATAGTAATTACCGATGATGATGTGTGTGAGCCGGCAAATAAGTGTACGTGGTATATACGCATCATCGGTAATGGTGCTTGTGTCCTAACAGGCAGAGTTTCATACTGACTAAAGAAACATATGTATGAACATGCAACATGATGATTACGATCTGAATGTAAAGATGGATGTGTATTAACCACTCATTTGTAATATACATGTCTAACTACAACTATATTACTCGAGCCTAAACTAGTATCTATCTAAGCCCTTAAGGAACTAAACTAAAGAAACTAGTCCATAAGAAATAAGAATCCACCTAAGGTCTGAGTCCATATCTCTAATAGTCGGTGATCCAGACTCAATAGCGTCACATACGTAGTACGACTTCCTCGAATCAAGAGTGCGGATCAATCATCACCTCTATGCCTCGTACGGTAAAATCCATCGTACGGCATCCCAATATCGGGGTACAGGTCAAGTATCACCTACATACATCATCATTTGTATAATATCATCATCAAATAATGTCATGATCAAAGGTACTGTACTGTAATCGCATACATCCCAATATCATCAATCATATATCATTGTCTGCGTACATATACATCGTCAATTGTTCCTCAGAATATCATGTCATATATATCATATCGTAATTAGGTCACACATATATCATATCGTAATCAAGTCACACATATATCATATAGTAACCAAGTCACACATATATCATATCGTAGTCAAGTCACGAGTTACAGTCCGGGTTCTATTCTAGAGTCTCGTATATCTCAACGTCGTTATCACCTATTATCGTTTATGTATACATATCCATTTTCTCTTTTTCCAACGATCCGCTAACATCATAACACGACTGTATAGCCAAGAGATCACGGCATCCCCCCAGTTATATTGTCTCATCCCCATGTATCATATAACATCCTTATATCGCATATACATGTTGTGTGTGTGTGTGTGTGTGTGTATATATATATATATATACCTATATATATATATATATATACACACACACATACACATATACACCAAGTCAAGTTTCTGTGTGTGCGCGTGTGTGTGTCTACCTGAAACCTACGAATCCCCTCCAAGACATTCATCCTCTGGTAAAGTCTTTCTAAATCAGTCTAGTCCAACCTAAAGTCATTAATAGGGTCCTACTCACTAAGAATCTAAGGTCACGTCTGACTTCCTAATGACAATAAGTAATATTCCTATTCTACGTTTGCGGGGGTGCTAAACGCCATCCACCCGACTTCCGCCGTAGATATACATCTACTCACCTGGTCCTTGTCTGCCGAAGACAATGTCGCCCTCCTCTTCTTCCTCGTCCAAAGTCCATGTGAGGGGTATCTATACGCAAACATTTATAATATCGTAAACCAGAACACGGACAAAACCAAAACAACGCACGAAACGCGCGTAGATCAAAACCTATGACCCGCTCATGCAAAAGAACCAAATATCGCTCGATATCGGCGTACAAACGCTGATTGATCGAGATAAAACACCAATAAACAACTCGTAGTTTCAAAACTCATTATTTATAATATAAAACATTGTTTAAATCATCGAAACCTTAAAATCGATCAAATCGTCCGATTTCGTAAAAACCTAGAAAACGTCAATTTACCGTTTTACTTCAAAATTTGATGTTTAAATGAAACTAATGGTCATAATATTCATTAAATAACATAACTAGATTATAGAAACCATTACTATATTTTTATCACACTAATTTGTCTTAAATTGAAATTTCTAGTTTGCAATTTTAGCCAAATTTAACACCTTTTAAGCCAAAATTCACAATTCCACAACTAAATTTGACTTTGCATATTTTAAAGTGTCAAACCACTCCATGAAACCTTAAGGATGTGCTAAATCCATAAATATATTTTTAATCCTACATTTTAAATAAATTTCAAAAACCTAGTTTAATAAAAATAGCAATTTTGTGAAAATTTGAAAGTGAAAGCTAGCAAATTGTAACTAGATTATGTTTCACACTCAAATAATATGTTAATCTCCTCATTAACACCATAATCTAATAATAAAAACCTTAATTAGAATTTTACCTCACCACTATATATAATTTATAAAAATCTAGTTTGCAAAATTGTTTAATTTAAACAATTTTGAAAGAACAATTTACAATACATCAACCATACTAGATTTTCCATTTCTAAAAATTTTAAACTAGTTATTATAACCCCACTTAATTAATAAAAACCCTAACTTGATTTTAGAAACCCTATCTTGAATTTTAAACTTCCAAATAGAATTAATTAAGAAAATCTAAATATGCTAGATTAAAGCATTTAAAAACAATTAATCATAGGAATAAAAATTATACCTCTAAAACATGAGATCCAAACATGAAAATATGCTTCCAAAATAATGGTTTCCAACTCCAAAATCCATGCTAAATAGGTCAAAGGAAAATGGTAGAGATTGAATATTGATTTTGAGGTTTATTTTTGTATTTTTTGTTGAATTTTGATGATTTTTGAAGGGAAAATGAGCTTGGAAAATGGAGGGGGCTGCCATGGGGTGAGGAGGCCGGCCACTAACATGGGAGAGAGGAAAAAGAGAGAGGAGTGTGTGGATTTGTCTAGAAACATCACAAATAAATGTCATCTTTTCACTTAAAACCTTAATTATATAAACTTTTCTAATTTAAACATTTTCCTAGAAAAGTCTAGAACCATGGAAAAAAATTTGAGAAAAGATTTTGCATATTACACACTTGTTTCTAATATTCCATGGCTCATTTTATAAAATTAACCCATTTCAAATTTGTAATTTACACTAATTTAATGTATAAATAAAGCTTATGTTAATATTTAAAATAATTAATTTAAGAAAAATATTTAATTAAACTAAAAAATTTTAAGTGACTAAATAAACACCATTTACTAGTAATTACATAATTAAAATAGGTCTTTTTAAATTTATAATGAAAAATAATTATGGTTAAGTTTTACGAAAAATACGGTTTATTTTACCGAAAATCAGAAAATTCGCCTAAAGGATTTTTATTTATTTATTTATTTTTAAAAAGTTACAATCTTCCCCGCTTTTAGAAATTCGGTCTCCGAATTTAAATTAAACTCCTCCCAATTACTAAAACATTCAGCCAAAACACTCAAATCGTCGGAACTCCGAAATCATCAATACATAACTAAATTCAACTCCGTCAAGCATAACGCAATTATCGGAGTTATGCTGAAAATAGAATATCAAAGCCCAATACGAAAACCAACATAATATACATCAAAACTATAACTTATATATAGTGCGCATCGTAGTAAAATCGTCCAAACATCTGAATAAAGAAGCATGCAAAAAACCCCTTTTTAAAATCGTCGTGCGATGCACGTGTCACGGCATAAGTAGCGGACGTTTATTTTTTAAAAAATAGCTATATACCTATATATCTTTTATTTAACATACACGTCCCGCCTGGTTACTAAATGAAATAGCAATGATTAAAAAAAGCATACTGCTCATAATGAAATCATTCCCAATCACATCATAAAAATATCATGTGCGTCCGGTGCGCACTAAAATCGAAACCAAATACAGATGCCACGAATACGCACAGAAACAAAACTGAGTGCAACAGGTGTGCACCAAAAATATCTGTCAAGTGCAACGGGCGTGCACGACACTAATATCAGGTGCATCTAATATGCACAAAACCCCGATTTAATGCATCTGGTGTGCACAAAATCGCATCAAGTGCGCCAAGTGTGCGCAAGAATCTCAATCAAGTGCACATGGTATACGAAAAACATACACCGAATATCAAAATCGAAATCATGGTACAAAAAATGCATGAAAACTATATCGAAGCATACGTCAAAATCATGTGCAACCCATATGCATAAAATCAAATCAATATCTCAAAGTGTATAAAACCAAATCGAGTGCACTGGGTATCTACAAAACAAAATCAATACAACTGATATATGAAACACGAATAAAGTGTAATGAATGTACACATAGAAAATATCAATCGTAGAATAAAATCCTCAAAATGCCAAAATCAAAACAACAGAAATTTGAAATTCAAATCACCAAATCACAATCGTAAACACTATCGTCAATGTGCGCCTTTTCTAATGTCTACTGATTCGGACTCGTCTCCTCATCGCTGTGCTGACTGCGCTGCAAACGGCTATGATCATATCGAGAGCCTCCCACGTAATCTTTCCCTTCACTTGATATCCAGACTACGTTCAACTTTTCGATCGATTCATCAAAATCCCATAATTCCCCGAGAGCTTAACACTCAAGTATAGTTTAAAAATATCCAGTACATGCCCCAGCATCTGCGGACCAGCCGTAGAAGGGCAAACCCAAGCCTCACTAATGGCACCGCGGAACTGCCGTAAACCCTAAGGTTCAAAGGCGTTCTCGTGGTCATTATGTCGAGTTAGGGTTTCATTCTTCTAGAGGGTCCATAGAAATACCTGCATGTTCTTCCGAATACCTTAAACTTGGGAAAATAGGTTTCTGACAATCGTTCGAACCTTTTTAATTTCGTCTGGACGGCATGTGAACACCTTTCGTCCGCACGCTAAACAATGCTTCAATCCTCAAGAATAAACGATACCCTAATGGTCATCACATTCGAGCCGCAGCTCTCTCTGCCCGTGCGACCGTGGTAACAGAAACCACCATCCGATATCGATGAAGATAGATCAAAAGAACAAATAGAATACGGTGCAAAGAAATGTACATCCTAAGGCTTCTTAAGCATAGTAGCGTATCGTAAGTATGCCGCGGATCATACCCACGGTACGTCACTCTACCTAAGTCACCTACTCCATCAACCAAGGTTCACCCTAGACTTATACAAAGGTTAAACCTAGCGCTCTGATACCAACTTTGTCACGACCTGAAGGTACGGAACGTGACCGGCACTTAAATTACGCGTCTAGAGGCGCAACGTAATCTAAGTAAACCGAAGCCCAGAAATCTAAACCAGATAAAAGAAGAAGTAAAGGAAAACATGTAGAAAAACACGTTTAAAAGCAACATCCAATTTTTTCAAAAATTTCGGAAGAGTCTCCTTTGTAAAAACTGGCCCCAAACGGGTACAAACAAGAATAATATATATACAAACAATAAAAAAAAAAGCATCCCCAAGCGGGAGCTAGCTCTATGCTAACAGGCGGAAACAACCACACCATGCGCAATAATATACAACGCCAAAGGGCGAGGCTCAAAACTCAAAAGAAAATAAATCCACCAGATACTATAATAATACAAGCGCGACTCTAAGGTCGAAATAAATAACTGGTCCTTTAAACTATCAAGTAATACAAGTCTGGTTGATGGAGCTTACTAGATACCAATAAAATAATAAAAGTACAACGGCGGTCCTGATACAAGTGAACCAACCTACGAAGCAAATCACCCTGAATGAATGATATGCCAGCAAACTGCCAAGGAAACCTGTACATCGAACCTGTAATAAAATTTGGCACAACGGGGGTGAGTTGCCAACTCGTGAGTAGAAGACATCTGCAAAAAGAAATTGAATGCACGACGTTGTCCTAGGTCATAATAATATACCAATATATCACTAGTCATCTAGTAATGGCAGGGTAATAAACTACGCGTAAGTGCAAATGCTCCGTGCTCGTGTCAGTGGCTCAAATAGTAAAATGTCATGTGAATGAGTATGCATTCACCATGAATGTAAAACAATCAACCCTGAAATCTAGATATATCTGTATAAGAAGTCTTTAACTTTCATCATAGTAAAATTTGTATAGAAATCTGAAACATCATCGATGAAATCCATGGAAATATGTGTCAAGCATCGACACAAAACATGTAAATCTCAAGTCTCAATACCTCATAGTCTCAATATCTCGGGCTCCGTCAGTCCGGATCGGCCCATATCATCAAATCTCACGACAACGGTCGGTATCCTCCGGATATCCGCCGCACCAGACATCACCGGTAGGTAGTCTTCCCCTGCCAGGCTCATCGTCTACAACTCGATCTTCTTGCCCCGGGGTACCATACCGGGCCCACCATATACCCGAGACGGTTCATCCACTCCTCGAATCAAGTCTCGAAATCCAACAGAAAACATGAAATCTCATGGTGGACGACACATACATCACGAGAAAACCGCAACTTGTATTTTAAAAAGAGAGGGAGAGAGAGAGAAAAGTTTTATATATATTCTTGCGGTTTTCCCCAAAATCCAGAAATCTCATAGAAATCCAAAATCCCAAAATCATGAGTAAGTAAATAATAAGTATCGGCATAAGCCCCACAATATTGCATGATAACATGGAAATGTGAATGCATGGAATGTCTAAGTAATAAATGCAATGTCTAGACTAACATCTGAGAGTAATCACAATATTATATTGATCTAGCCTTTAGCAGATTCTACCAATAAAAGATAATATGTTCTAAATTGTACGTGACATAGTAATTACCGATGATGACGTGTGTGAGCCGGCAAATAAGTGCACGTGGTATATGCGCATCATCGGTAATGGTGCTTGTGTCCTAACAGGCAGAATTTCATACTGACTAAAGAAATATATGTATGAACATGCAACATAATGATTACGATCTGAATGTAAAGATGGATGTGTATTAACCACTCATTTGTAATATACATGTCTAACTACAACTATATGACTCGAGCCTAAACTAGTATCTATCTAACCCCGTAAGAAACTAAACTAAAGAAACTAGTCGATAAGAAATAAGAATCCACCTAAACTAAATATCTCTAATAGTCGGCGATCCAGCCTCAATAGCGTCACGTACGTAGTACGACTTCCTCGAATCAAGAGTGCGGATCAATCATCACATCTATGCCTCGTACGGTAAAATCCATCGTACGACATCCCAATATCGGGGTACGGGTCAAGTATCATCTACGTACATCATCATTCGTATAATATCATCATCAAATAATGTCATGATCAAAGGTACTGTACTGTAATCGCATACATCCCAATATCATCAATCATATATCATTGTCTGCGTACATATACATCGTCAATTGTTCCTCAGAATATTATGTCATATATATCATATCGTAATCATGTCACACATATATCATATCGTAATCAAGTCACACATATATCATATAGTAACCAAGTCACACATATATCATATTGTAGTCAAGTCACGGGTTACAGTCCGAGTTCTATTCTAGAGTCTCGTATATCTCAACGTCATCATCACCTATTATCGTTTATGTATACATATCCATTTTCTCTTTTTCCAACGATCCGCTAACATCATAACACGACTGTATAGCCAAGAGATCACGGCATCAAGCCCAGTTATATTGTCTCATCCCCATTTATCATATAACATCCTTATATCACATATACATGTTGTGTGTATATATATACACCTACACACATTCCTATACACACACACACACACACACACACACACACACACACACACACATACACATATACACCAAGTCAAGTTTCTGTGTGTGCGCGTGTGTGTGTCTACCTGAAACCTACGAATCCCCTCCAAGACATTCATCCTCTGGTAAAGTCTTTCTAAATCAATCTAGTCCAACCTAAAGTCATTAATAGGGTCCTACTCACCAAGAATCTAAGGTCACATCTGACTTCCTAATGACAATAAGTAACATTCCTATTCTACGTTTGCGGGGGTGCTAAACGCCATCCACCCGACTTCCCCCGTAGATATACATCTACTCACCTGGTCCTTGTCTGCCAAAGACGATGTCGCCCTCCTCTTCTTCGTCGTCTGAAGTCCATGTGAGGGGTACCTATACGCAAACATTTATAATATCGTAAACCAGAACACGGACAAAACAAAAACAACGCACGAAACGCGCATAGGTTAAAACCTATGACCCGCTCATGCAAAAGAACCAA
This sequence comes from Agapanthus africanus, assembly GCA_030015575.1. Classification (NCBI taxonomy): domain Eukaryota; kingdom Viridiplantae; phylum Streptophyta; class Magnoliopsida; order Asparagales; family Amaryllidaceae; genus Agapanthus; species Agapanthus africanus. The sequence goes on from CM057345.1 coordinate 303,434,614, forward strand.
ATATCGCTCGATATCGGCGTACAAACGCCGATTGATCGAGTTAAAACACCAATAAACAACTCGTAGTTTCAAAACTCATTATTTATAATATAAAACACGGTTTAAATTTTCGAAACCTTAAAATCGATCAAATCGTCCGATTTCGTAAAAACCTAGAAAACGTCAATTTACCGTTTTACTTCAAAACTTGATGTTTAAATAAAACTAATGGTCATAATATTCATTAAATAACATAACTAGATTATAGAAACCATTACTATATTTTTATCACACTAATTTGTCTTAAATTGAAATTTCTAGTTTGCAATTTTAGCCAAATTTAACACCTTTTAAGCCAAAATTCACAATTCCACAACTAAATTTGATTTTGCATATTTTAAAGTGTCAAACCACTTCATGAAACCTTAAGGATGTGCTAAAGCCCTAACTAGATTTTTAATCCTACATTTTAAATGAATTTCAAAAACCTAGTTTAAAAAAAATAGCAATTTTGTGAAAATTTGAAAGTGAAAGCTAGAAAATTGTAACTAGATTATGTTTCACACTCAAATAACATGTTAATATCCTCATTAACACCATAATCTAATAATAAAAACCTTAATTAGAATTTTACCTCACCACTATATATAATTTATAAAAATCTAGTTTGCAAAATTGTTTAATTTACACAATTTTGAAAGAACAATTTACAATACATCAACCATACTAGATTTTCCATTTATAAAAATCTTAAACTAGTTATTATAACACCACTTAATTAATAAAAACCCTAACTTGATTTTAGAAACCCTATCTTGAATTTTAAACTTGCAAATAGAGTTAATTAAGAAAATCTAAATATGCTAGATTAAAGCATTTAACAACAATTAATCATAGGAATAAAAATTATACCTCCAAAACATAAGATCCAAACATGAAAATATGCTTCCAAAATAATGGTTTCCAACTCCAAAATCCATGCTAAATAGGTCAAAGGAAAATGGTAGAGATTGAATATTGATTTTGAGGTTTATTTTTGGAATTTTTGTTGAATTTTGATGATTTTTTAAGGGAAAATGAGCTTGGAAAATGGAGGGGGCTGCCATGGGGTGAGGAGGCCGGCCACTAACATGGGAGAGAGGAAAAAGAGAGAGGAGTGTGTGGATTTTTCTAGAAACATCACAAATAAATGTCATCTTTTCACTTAAAACCTTAATTATATAAACTTTTCTAATTTAAACCTTTTCCTAGAAAAGTCTAGAACCATGGAAAAAAATTTGAGAAAAGATTTTGCATATTATACACTTGATTCTAATATGCCATGGCTCATTTTATAAAATTAACCCATTTCAAATTTGTAATTTACACTAATTTAATGTATAAATAAAGCTTATGTTAATATTTAAAATAATTAATTTAAGAAAAATATTTAATTAAACTAAAAAATTTTAAGTGACTAAATAAACAGCATTTACTAGTAATTACATAATTAAAATAGGTCTTTTTAAATTTATAATGAAAATAATTATGGTTAAGTTATACGAAAAATACGGTTTATTTTACTGAAAATCAGAAAATTCGCCTAAAGGATTTTTATTTATTTAATTATTTATTTATTTATTTTTAAAACGTTACAGACAGGCTATTCGAGATGATAGGTCTGTAATATGCCCGCACATGGCCTTAGTGCAAGTGGGAGATTGTTCGTGTGATATGCCCTAAAGGCCATTATTGTATAATAATAGTTTGTATATTACATTTTGGAAGCTTGGGATATATACACGGATTTATAACAATCTTGCTCGATATAGTAGTATGCTACTTAGTTTGTATCTATCTTAATATGTGTATATATTTCTTTTAACGTATCGCTAATACATATTGATAGAGCCCTTAGGATCTTTGCTTGACTACCAGCGTTGTGATGGCAGTCACACTAGTGGGGGCTAGGTAGTCTACAAGCACATCCTTATAAAGGTCCCTGGTCATAGGATTATCGAGACAGGGCATCGATACTCCAGAGTAGACTAGTGTATACGCTTATCATCCCAGCATGGGAGATGGTCTATCCCACAGCCATCAGTATGTCGTACTGGAGATTGTATATAGGTGCTCATTGGGTTATGAGTTACACTGGACGGACTCGTGGGGTACTGCTAATTGGTACTATACCTATCGTCAGGTAGCAGTTCCCAGGTGATATGAGTACAGCTTAGTCCGTTGACTTGATACTGCTGCTTCGCCTCAAGTGTGTTCCCACTGTTCTTAAATTACTACCCTACCACGGCTCTATTGAGTCATGCAAACAGGTAGTAGTTGGGTGCAATCCCAAAGCACTTAGAGGCAGTGGCGGTTAGATAGGATTCGTCTCTCCCGGTATTGGGGGTTGATGTCGCGCTGTGTTTGGAAAGCCATTATACAAAGTCCCTGGCCAGGGCAAGCGAGATTTACTGGGAGGTACTCCAGTAGTTTCTCAGGGTGTTTTTGGCCTCACTTCGACACGACTTATTGCACTATTAGGGGTCTGACGCTTGCCACCCCCCTAGGATCGATATGCGACACTCTTAGACGAACAGACCGGACTGTACGGAGATTGACACAGACAGGCTCAGTAGGGGTACGGATGAGTTTCCTCGTCGACCTTCTTATCGACAGATACCTTGGTAGCTATTACGTACAGCTAGTGCCGCTGACATGCTTGTGGTTAAACCCACTGCTAGAGTACTGTCGAGTCTTTAAAGTCCCACACAGAGAGTTTCCCAGCTTTGGGCGAAACGATGTAGAGGTCGTATGGTTTTACGACAGGGTTCGTTCACATACGTGTACATGTATGCGTGTGATGTTCGAGCGGATAATACTAGTGGGCTTTGGTTTAAGCCGGATCCTAGTATTTGATTATTGGATTAGTTTCGTCTCATTGTATTCGTGTTTCTCGGAACGCGGATGTGGGTATGTATATACGGATGAGATGGGGTATAGAAGGAGACACCTCATGAAGGTTTTGACCATTGACTTGATCAAAACAAATATAAGGTGGAGAAAAGCATTTGTTATTTTTGGTAAATGATAATTTTGTGGCATGGCTACTTGGGTTGACCATTTGACTTGGATTGACTTTTTGACTTTAGATATTTTTGTGAGATATTTTGAGACCTAGATATTTTGATGAGATATTTTATTGTGCCATGATTATGGTCATGTCAAGCTAGCCATTCCATTTATCAATTATCATTTATCAAAAACATTTCTCTTTCCTCAAGTTCACTCTCTCCTTCTTCCTCTCAAAAACCCTAGTGTCTCATGTGTTGAGAATCAAGGGTTAGTGAGACTAAGCTACCCAAAATCATACTCTACTCATTCTAGGTTACTTGGTTTGGCACACCAAGTGATCTAGTTGCCTCAACTTGGAAGTTTAGCTCAAGGTTGGAACTCTCGGGTGGATCTTCTACTACTTCGAGAAGCCGACGAGGATGTGCTATCCATTTCCACTCCAAGGAGCTCGCGAGGTGAGGGAGGATAGCGGGAAGACAAGAAGGACTTGGAACTTTAGGTATAATCTTCTTACATAGTAGATAAAACCTCTAGTTAGTTTGTTAGTTATGGTTTAGCTAAGATCCTGGAGTTCAAGTCGATGTTACCTTGTTAGAAAAAATCATTTTTTACCCGTTCCACCTCCCCGCAAACCCGTGGGGTAGGTGACGTCGACTTACAGTTGTATCAGAGCCGACTAAACCATAGCTAACAGATTAAATGACAAGTAAAACTACAAAACCGAAATAACCCGAAAACATCAAAACGTAGATCCAAGTTTCTGTCGATTTTTCACGAGACTCTAAAAATTATTTTAGCAACTGCAGAGTACTCTTTGAACAATAAAATGACCACTCACCAAAAACGAAACAATTCCCTCATTTTTTGGCCGGCCACAATGAGCAAAATTCTGAGCTCACCGGTTTGTTTGCAGGGGATTGATTCGTGTTTTGGTGTGTGGCTTTGTGACTTGGATCTAGTGTTTCAGGAGTTGTTTATTTTTGCCAATTTTGAATATACTGTCAATTCTTTACTATGGAAATACCGGGTGTTTCGAAGTCGCAGTTTAACGTCGTTTAATGTTTCAAGTTGTGATAAATGTGTTCGTAAACTTCCGCTAATTGCTATATGTCGATTAGTTGGGGGTTGCACATTTCTGTGATGATTATATTGGTTTGTGTATATGAACTTGTTGGATCGTCGTGGATGAATAGCCGGGGATGTGAGATGAGGGTTTTCATTCTTTCATTCGATGTAAAATTTGTAAAGTGATGTAATATTGTTTTTGCGGGGCATATCCGGATTGAGGTTGTAGCCACCGTTGTATTATTTCTTTTACTGTTTTCTTCTCCTAGGATAGACCCAAGGTGGGGTGCACAAACTATCGGGTACTTTGAAGTGCCGAGTTGCCTACTCACTTTGTTGAGGGAGGTTGCTTCACTTCGGGTATTTGGCGGGTAGTTTGCCGCACCCATAGGGGTCTAGGGTGGGGTTTGGCTATTCATCACGACCGTGGAATCCGTCTTTCGTTACAGGCTCAAACGAAACACGGAATTCCTATATCCAATGTGTTCATCTGTGATCTGGAATGCCTATCATTGCGTCTGACGAATGTATATATCTATATATGATATCTAGTAGACGTTGCTTATGTTTTGCATCCGCGCTAGTCCAGCCCCCGCTCTGTCGTTAGTTAAGTAACCTAACGGGTGATGACGGGGCCCCGTGGCGAATGCGGATGGCATAAGCGTATGTTATATTTTCGTTATTTTCTGCAATGGTAGGATTAATTGATGGGACTGCATTACATTAATGCTAAGCAAACAAACCAAAGTTGAATCGTTGGAACAATTTCAAAACCACTCGGTTTTTCAAAATAGCAAAAATTTTAAAATGCGGAGCTTAAACCACTCCTTTTAAAAGCTATCAGGTTCCTTCGATTATATCAAGTTCACTACGTTCACGGTTTCGCCAAAACCATTCGTAGCCCTCCGTCATTTCAGTTAGATATTCAATAGTATTCAAGCTATGTATTTTGACCTTCGCCAAGGAATAGTGATTGGTAGCTGCTGAATATTCATCTGTAGCATAGATAGATGCGTTGGTTTGAGACAGTCGTACTGCTATTTGGCCTTCGTCAAGGGTATGTACGGGTGGGTTCAAATTAACCTGGACAATGACGGGTAGAACTTGACATGTGACTTATAATATGTTGGCCTTCGTCAAGGTCATAAGAGCATGGGGCAAAAATCCACATCGGGAGTTTCTAAAGAAACTGAAACTTGCTAGTGTTGCATACCATTTGGAGTGTGATAATTTTAGTAGGATTCCTTCGACTTTATCACACGATGATATTTGGATCCCGATCCTATTGTGAGTATATGCTACTGCTCGGGAGATTTTTTCACTTAACGATCAATGCTATAAACTAAGTAGGTGTTTAGAAAGGTGTTAGCGGGGCTACGCTCCCAGGGAAAAGAGGTTGTTTAATTAAGGAACTTCGCGAAAGCGTCGTAAAACCTCCCTCGATGTACCGACACTGGCCTGGCTGAACGGTTAAGAATGTATTGTACGGTGAGATTAATCCTGACTAACCAACGCCAAACTACTGCTAAGGACTTAGTAGAACCTCAGGTTTCAATAGAACCCGACGAACCAACGCCGCTCCGCAAATCTAGTAGGCTTTCTCGTCCGCCTGAGAGATGTAGGGTTTTCTAGCACGACAGCAAGGTTTCGGGAGGCATCGTCCATTCCATTTTCAAAAAATTGTCATGCTAAACAACCCTAAACTTAGAATCTTTAACTAGAGATTTAGACAATAGAAAATGTAAACAACTTTACATCTAGAGAACAAGAATACAACCTTTATAGACTGGTCATTCTCTTCACTTGCTCCATGTAGTAGTCCCGCGACTCCATTAGGCTTCTCTTGAGACTTTGAACGAGCTTCCTCCGATGACCTTCGTGCCGAAGATGATCCACGCGAAGTCCCTCCAACTCAAGCTACCTTTACACTAAACTCTTTAGCATATGAAACACGCTACACTCAATCTCCAGTCAAGTGTAGGATGGTGAAGTAGGGGACGTTAAGAGCTCACAAATTTGTGTTCAAGCTTCATGATTCACATCACATGTGAGGGTTGAAGCTTGAACCATGACATGAGGAGGAAGAAGAAGCTAGAGAGCAACCATGGGTGCAACTCAAGAAAATGGCTAAGTGTTGAGAATGAGCTAGAATCAATGCCAAGTCTTGACCCCTCACTCATTCAAGCATGGAATTATGCAATATAAAATTGCAACCATGCTTGAATAGTGGGTCAAGATGAATAAACAAAAGTAAATCCCATGCTTGCAACCATGCTTACACTTTCCACCTCATTTCTATTTTCACAAAATAGAAATTTATATGCCATGCTTCACTATATATATATATATATACACACACACACACAATGAAGAATAATTAGTGAGTTAATGATATTAGTTAAGATATAATTATATCACATATAATATATATCACATTATTAAATCAACACTTGATTTAATAATCCGGTTATATCACATATGGCCGACTAATATCATTCATCTGTATATCACATTATCAAATCAACACTTGATTCGACAATCTGGTTATATCACATATAACCGAACCGATAACAGATAATTACCAGATTACAATACGGTATCACATACACGTATTTAATCAGGCCCACACACATATCACATATGTGTCCTACTTCGTTTCGCTTAAACTAAGGAACTTCTGTGTGGGACTCTAAAGACTCGTCAATACGCCAGCAGTAGGTGATGATCACATCAGTCACCTACAAGCCGTCAGCGATACTAGCTGGACATAACGGCTACCCGGGTATTGAGCGATATGAAGATCAACAAGCAAGCCTGTTCACAGTCTCCATGAAGCCTATCAGTAACACTACCGTACAGTCTGGTCTCTTCGTCTGATATGTCGCATATCATGTCTAGGGGTGGAAATCGTCAAACCCCAGTAACATGATAAGTCATGCCAATGTCTGGACTATAACGGTTCGAGAAACTACTGATAACACTATCAGTAAATCTCAGCAGCAGCCCTGGCCAAGGACTTCCAGTTATAGCCAATCGAGCATAGCGCAACATCAACCCCCAATACCAGGAGAGACGAAACCCCTCCTATCGCTCATCGCCTCCATGTGACACGGGACTGTACCCAAAATCCACCTGTTTGCATAACTCCTCTTGAGCGTGGTAGGGAGGAAATCAAAGCACAGTGGGATCCACACAAGACTCTATGACAATCTCGGGTCTACAGACTAACCTGTACCAGTTTCACCAGAGGACTGCTATCTGAAGATAGGTATACTACCACATAGGAGTCCTCGGCGAATCAAGTTCAGTGTACCCAGTCTCCACAGAGCACCCGTATACCATCTTTGGTGTCAAACACCAATGGATATGGGATCATCCATCGCCCATCATATGGGTCAAGAAGCGTATACGCTAGTCTACTCTGGAATATCGATGCCATGTCTCGATATTCCCTCAACTATGAAAAATTAAAGGATGTACTTGTGAACTACCCTGGCCCCACTAGTATGATCTATAAGTCCACGGTAGCGCCCCGGCCGTCTAACAGACGCCAAATGCGGAACAAAAACTTTTTACAACTGGCGCTATCGCGTACCGTAACCCGGATCTGCCATTAAAGCTAAACTAACAAAATACAAAGTGGATAGAAATGTTATACTGAACGATCCGAGTCCTTCGGTCTTCAACCATCATCCCATGCTTTGTTGTGGCTGCTCCGATCTCCTGAATCTCCAGTCTTCTCGTCCAGGTGGCACCACGTCGACGGATCTTTAAACGGGCTCCCGCCTCTGAACCGAGGCAACTCGGTCGTCAAGTTTGCTAAAAGAGACGACCAAGATGAAGTAGAGAATGAGTAGAACACTTTATCTCTTTACGTCCAAGGCTATGGACGAACGGTTATGGAAGTTGCCTTTTGGATCGAATGGAAATGAGAAATCGATCACATCTAATTTCTATGCACCAAAACTTATATCTTTTTTCAATTAACAACCATGATCATTCTATCAAGGGGCCGGCCAATATAAAGGAGAGGGGAGGTGAGTTTAGGAGCAAGAATGGTGACCATAATGAGAAATGAGTCACAAGACACCTTGCACATATCATTAATGCATTAATGAATCATCTAACCTAGTCATGCTATCATTAAATGAACAATTACTGCAACCAATGAATTAACAACACCACATCATCCTAATCACCATCTAGAAGCTTCTAGAAGCATGACTCACCTCATGACTCACCCTCAAGAAGAAAAGATAAATCCGCATTTAACCGAATGTGAAATACGGCTGATAGAAAACTGGAAACTGGCAACTTCCAAAAGTGATCCTGAAACGAATTTCAGGATAACCCCGTATCAGTATAAACATACCCGCATTTGTATTACGACAGAATACAAATGCAACTGAGACAAAGATATTATATCTACACAGCATAATACTCGGATCCGGCTTAAACCAAAGCCGACCAGTATTATCTGCCCGAAAAACGACACGTGCGAAAACACACGTGCATTTTCCGAACCTTGCCATAAACCCATACGGCCTCTACAACATTTCGTCCGAACTTGGGAAAGTGTCTGTGGGGGACTCTAATGACTCATCAACACACTGGCACTGGGTATAACCTCTAGCACGTCAGAGGTACAAGCTGTACGTAACGGTTTGCCTATGTATTGATTGGAAGGGAAGCTGACGAGCGAACTCATCCATAAACCCTACTGAGCCTAACAGTGACAATATACATACAGTACGGTCCGTTCGTCTATGAGTATCGCATATCTGCCTAGGGGGCTGGTAACGTCAGACCCCCATTAGCGGTATAAGTCGTGTCAGACAGTGGCCCAGAACACCCTGAGATACTACTGGAGTACCTACCAGTAAATCTCCTGCCTCGGCCGAGGGCTTTGTGTAATGGCTCTCCTAAACACAGCGCGATCTCACCCCCAATACCGGGAGAGACGAATCTCCGACGATCCGCTCACTGCCTCCATGTGGCTCGGGACTGTACCCAACTAAAACCTGTTTGCACAACTCCTTTGAGCGTGGTAGGGTAGTAATCTAAGCGCAGTGGGAACTCACACGAGACAAATGACGATCTCAGGTCGACAAACTAACCTATACACATGTCACCAGGGAACTGCTATCTGACGATATGTATAATACCAACTAGCATGTTCCCGGCGAGTCCTGTCCGGTGTACTCATAACCCAATGAGCACCTGTATACATCTTAGGTGATCCAACTAACACCAGTGGCTTGTGAGACCGGCCACCGCCCCTCGTCGGGGTCTCGACTGTATACACTAGTCTACTCTGGAGTATCGATACCCTGTCTCGAAACTCCCACGACTAGGGACACTTTAAGGATGTGCTTACAGACCCCAGCTCCCACGTATACATCATACTGCTGGTAGTCAAGCAAGAATCCTATGGGCTCTATCATCATGCAATAGTGAACTAAAGCATGTATACGATGATAAAGACAAACCGGATAGCATACTATCATCTCGAGCAAGACTGTCATATCGGTATAGGTCCTGCCTCAATCATTGCAATCACGTACCTGCGATCCAATAATTGACTTTGAGGGCACTATCTCCAACAATCTCCCACTTGCACTTGAGGCTAATTATTGCGATGTCGCATACTCACATCCCGTGTGATACCGAACATCTAACTCCTCTACTAATCAGTTTCACAAAGCTAGTTTGTAAAACTCTTGTGTTCGAGAAATAGCCTCAGTGAGTGGATCCGCCCTGATGTTTCTTTCTATATCTCTCTGAATCTCAAGTTCACGGAGAAAGCCATCTCCCGAATCGAGTAATACCTGTCTTAGAATATGTCTGGATATCTGATAAGACCTAGTTCATAAATGAACTTCAAATCCAAACTTCTTAGAATGTATCGATAACTGAACCTAATTAGTATCCAGCACCATGCCTCCCACAGTATCCTCTTGGACCACCTGTCCATAATACTGTCCCTCATCAGAGGGAAAACTATAACTCTGACAATTACTGTGTCATCCATGTCACTTCTGAAGCCTGGAATGATAACCATCTCCCGAAGGAGGCTGCCGTCATCAAATCCGTAGAACATGCACTTATGTTCTAAAATTGCTTCCTTATGTTTCTTCAGGATTGGATTAATATAAACTTATCGCATCAAGTGCAAAAACAACATCTGGTGTGGTACTTGACATCTCACGATTGACTCAATTGCTTAAGCAAGTGATCTGCCAATCATGCACGTCCCTATCCCCTTTAGTCTGTAAGACACCTTTAGAGAGGGTGACTCCATCACCTGCAGGTACACCACCATGCCAGGAGTCATCTATTCTAAATACCTTTTAGAATTACTGTCTAAGTACCCATATTGGGAAACTACCCAAATCTAGATCTAAAAGCGTAGATCTAGAAACTAGAATGTCTGATATTATATCCATATCCTTTGTGGAGAAACAACTGTGTGACGACCATAGTACAACCGATCGTAGTATAGGAATTTTACTTCCTGCTCTGTGTATGTCATCCAAATACCAGGACATCACACCCTACTACCTTCTTAACAGATCCATCCCCTATTCTGAAGAAGTCAAAACCATGACTGTCACATCAAAATTTGATGATCTTATCTCCGCTATATCTGCTTAAGTCTATAAATAGACATAAGCTACTTGCCCACTATGCTTCTGCTGCTCCCACTGACTACGACAACCCTCTGGCAGAATAATATACACGTACACTTCTAAAGCTAGTTTAGAACGACGCTATACTTATCCTCTTGCCGAGTCTCATAGTCTGGAACAACAGTAATGTCAAGTTTGGGTAAACAAGAACCTCCCTGTCACCGTCCTTGAGGCTACCGGAGTACCTCTCGGGTGTCTGAGGTTACCCACCATATCTGCGGAGTGGTGTTCATATCAGATTTTTGCATTTTTATACCGCCCAATTTTTATCACATTGCATATCGGTAGGTACTCTTGAGCCGTGTTTGCTAGTCAATTGCAGGATACAGGTTCTCGGCTCTGAACGGTGAAATTCATGGAAAAACACAACAAAACCCGGGTTCCTGCCAACCACAGATAAAACACGGATCTCCGCTCTTTATCCGTCTGTTACCACACACCAGTTTAAGAGACAAAATGGCAAATCGATGTCATTTTCATGCACAAGGCTCAATGGCAACACAAGATCCAAGAAATCTACGCAGAGCTCGAGGAAATCATGACAAAAAGATCCACATCAAATCACCTATTGCTCAACAGAAATTCTGGAAAAATTGTGAAGAAAATCTGAGAAAACACATATACCAGAATAAAGTACAGAGAAAACCAGGGAAGCACAGAAAGTTGGAGGGCCCAACTCCTCCATACGGCCGCGGAACCGCGGCCAATGGGGGGTCTAGGCCGCGGTTCCGCGGCCATACTGGCGCCACAGTCGGCCAAACTTCAGGGGTATATTTGTCTTTTCGTGAAGGGTCAGAATTTTGCCCTAGGTTTCCATCCCCCTGCCTATAAATAGTCCAGAACCTTGTGAAGCCAAAGGGTGCATAATCTTGTATTTTTTCTAGGTTTTAGAATACTTGTTCTTCTTCCTCTTCTCATCTCTTCTCCATTGAAAAACTTGTAGTGAGCTTTTGTGAGTGAAGAATGATGAATAAAGAAGTTCCTTTTGTTATTATACTTGTCTTGTTCTCTTATTATTGCTTGTAATTTTCATTTGTTAACTTAGTTGTTGTTATTTCTCGTTGTTTCTTTCTTTTCTCTTTTCCTTTATCCTTAAACAACCATGACGCTTACGCTTGATCCTTGCCAAGGTGAGGTCGAAAATAGCTAGTTGTTATCTTCTAATCTCCTTCTTTCTATCTTCCTCTTTGTTTTCTTTTCTTTTCGTTATGATGTGTGAGTAGTTTCCATACTTGTTAGGGTAGGATAAGGGAAGTTTGAGAGAAGGAAATCTCTCTCACTCTTTCCTTGCCCAACATCTTAAATCGACTCCCGTTAATTGAACCACAATCCGCTCCCTTCGGCACCCTATCCTACATGATAGCGGTGATTCCGTAGTGAGACCGGTTGTGGTTGAATTAACCGGAGGTTATGGCTAAGAGCCAAGAACGGACGGACAAGCACCAAAAGGAAGAACTTAAGCGTTGGAAAGCCTAGCTTATCTCGCAAGTTCCTTCCTAGTCGTGCTAATCCCCGTTGTTGCCGATTACCGTAACACCGATATTAAGAGTGGCAACGAAAGAAGTGAGCGACTCCTAACTCAAACTAACCTAATCCTAACCCTAACAAGCTCTCTTTGCATATCATTTTAACACTTAGTTAATCACAAACAAACCTGGAAAATTGGACTTAACTCGTTAAAGCACATAGAAAAAGATTCCCATCTCCCTGCGGACGACCCGTACTCAACCGGCTAGCTACAAGCGAAACCGTTTTGATTGCGGTAATTAACTAAACTTGAACACGCAGAATCCCTAACAATCAAATGGCGCCGTTGCCGGGGAGACGGTAGTTTATTTCTTTGTGTAATTTCGGGTTAACTTGTGAATATAAATATAACCGAAAAACAAAACAAAAAATATACTTTGTAAAAAAAATCATCTTGTTATTTTTTTTATTAGTTTTTGTGCAAGTGTGCAGGATAATACGAAGTTCGAGTTCAGTGCCAAAGACGTGGGAAGTTAGACCCACATCTCGCGGCCACACCACGACGGTTCAAGACGGATAAAACGGTCTACTGAAAAATTCTGGTGCAGATCCAGGAAGCAAATCAAGATTCAGGATAACCAGACAAGAAAAGGACAGCCAGGTGAACACCCACAAGAAAAATGATGCTCCGAAGGCACCTTCAAGCCGCGGAACCACGGCATTAGCACACTAAGGCCGCTGAACCGCGGCGGCTTGAAGCTTTCAGGAGCCCAAATTTTGGGTAATTCTTTCTCTCCTCTCTCCCACTCCTCTGGACTCCAATAAACTGTGTTTTCTACAGCATTCTTTGCGCAAATTCTCCTCCCCCTTCCAATAAACTGTTTTTGTGCAGGATTCTTTGCGCCGCGCTAAAAATAAAAATTGTTTGCAGTTGATTTGTTACCGCTTTGCATTCATTAATACGGACTTAAGGGGCTTGAAACCAATTCAGATTGGGTGGGGATTTCATCACCCTTCCCAGGACCCCAAAAATCATAAAAAGCATATGCATTGACCATTGTTAATTAAAAAATACTAGACTCAGCCCTAAGGACTTCGCGCTCAATAGGACAGAGGACTAGTTATAGGCATCGGCCGTTTATCCTATCTGACTTTTGCGGTGTCTAGGCAAGTGTGTCGAAGGCAAGTGGTTATTTAATTAAGGAACTTCGCGAAAGCGTTGGACAACCTCCCACTTACCTGGCACTTACCTGGTCGCAATTGACGGAGAAGAGGCGGTTTGAGGTCCTATTTCTAGCCCTCTGGAACAGTTAGGAGCTGTCTAGCAGACCTAGGTGACCCTAGATCTAGGTGTGATTGTGCATATCTTGTTTGTGATTGCTTAAAGCCGTAAGTCCATACATATTTCTGTAAAGCTCTTTCTAAAAATAAAATTAAAAAAAAAGAAAGGAAAAAATCAAAATCTTTTATAAAAACTTACCCTTTGTCGCCAAAATCCATTTTTCACCCACCACCCATCGCTTTTCTCTATTGACGTTTTCTTACCCTCACCTTCTCCGCTTTGACTATACTAAACTCGTTTAGTGTATGTCCGCTTGGACTCGGGACACTAGCGCCCGCCTAGTCCGCGTTACGTTAGTCGCTACCGACTACGCAATCGACTCAGACGTCGAAACTCCGTCCACGCCTCTTTCACCCTTACCTTTGCCGGCCAACTCCGACGTTGACCGGAATTCTGTTCATACATCTTCACCTTCACCATCACCAACCTCTTCTTCCGCGATGTCAGGATTTAATCCGAACATCTCTTTGACTACCCCTGGATTGGCTCTACCTCCTACGGAGACCAATAACCCACCACCACCGTCTGTTGTAGCGCCGCAGCGAATCGCGCTCCAGGATCGTTTCTATCCCACCCGTTCCGCACTTCCCACCTGCCTTTCTTTTCCACCGGCCAATGGGGATAATTTTGAAATTAAGCCCCACTTCATCAACATGCTTCCACGATTTCATGGGATTGAATCTGAAGATGCCTATATCTTCATCAATAAATTTCAAAACGTTTGTGCCATGATGAAAACCACCCAGCTGTCGGACGATGCTATACGTCTATGGGTCATTCCATTCACTTTATACGATCTTGCTGAAAAATGGCTGTATAGCACCGCTTCCCATTCCATAACCAGTTGGGATGAGTTTGTAAAAGTGTTTCTAATGAAATTTTATCCGAATCATAAAACTGCAAGGATCCGAAATGAAATCAACCAATTCTCTCAGCTTCCTTCTGAACCCTTCTGGAAGTGCTTTGACCGGTACAAAGACCTTCTTGTTCAATGTCCTCACCATGGTATCGAGAGATGGAAACTTTGCTAAACCTTATACGAGAGCCTGAACCCAGCAACCAAGCAGTTGTTGGAAACCATCTGTCAGGGCCACTTCCTATCAAAATCTGACGAGGAAGCGTGGCAATTCTTTGACGACCTTGCGGAGCAAACGCTACAATGGGAGAGCACCAGACCAACTTCTTCTTCTTCTACCTCCACTTCTACCGGTCAGTCTAGGGTAGGAATTCACCAACTTGATGTCTCTATTGCGATGAAAGCTGAAATGGCTGCAATAACGAGAAAGCTTGATGCGATAGAGAGCAAATTTTCTTCTCCTGCTCCTACCCCTATTCTCCCCCTTCGTACCATTTGCGCTTGTTGTTCCGATCCTTCCCACTTAACCGAAGAGTGTCCTTACAATCCACCATCGCAAGGACAGGATCAGGTTAATGCTGCATTTCAGCAAAGACCGAGGAATGATCCATACTCTTCCACTTACAATCCCGGTTGGAGGAACCACCTAAATTTCTCCTGGAATCAGAATCAATTCCAAGGCAACAATTTCCAAAGGCCCCCTCCGCCGCAACAACAGGCGCAACAACAAACTCAACATCAGTTTCAGCAGCCCTTCCAACCCCAACCTTTTCAAAATCAGACGAACAACTTTGCACCCAATAATTCTTTTCCACCAAACAACTTTGTTCCGTCAAACAACGATAAGGTTTCCTCGCTCGAACGAAGTCTGGAGGCGTTCGTTAAACAATCGACACAATCCACTGCCAACATCCAGTCTTCCATTCAGTCCTTAGTGCAACACACTGCCGCTCACGGGCAAAGCATCAAGACCATCGAGGCCCAGATTGCACAGCTGAATGCGGCCTTAAGCGAGCGAGAGAAGGGGAAGCTCCCGTCCCAGCCACTCCCAAATCCCGGTCACCCACAGAATGTACATATTGCTCTTGAACAACAGAACCATAATGTGAGTGCCGTGACCACATTGAGATCGGGAAGGATGCTGCAAAACAACATTGGCATACGGATCAACGATGACACCCCGGCCGCTGCTTCTTCCTCTTCTTCTTCTCCTGCTTCTTCGTCTTCTGAGCCTATTCTCCATTCTTCAAAAGGCTCTCCTTCTTCTTCTTCTTCTTCAGCTCTGAACGGACCCGCTTCTCACTCCACGAAAACACCTGTTCTGGGATCCGTTCCAACTCCACAATCTCCTCCACAAGCATTAGACTCAACCAATTTTAAAAACGTCCCATTTCCAAACCGGTTGAGGTCTAATAAACAAAATCCTCAAATGGAGAAGATTCTGGAGTTATTTAAGCAGGTTAACATTAACATTCCTATTTTAGATGCCGTCCAACAAGTCCCGTCCTACGCGAAAATCTTAAAGGACTTGTGCACGAAAAAGAGAAAGTCTCAAGTACCCACGAAAGTTTTCTTGGCTAGTGCTGTGAGTGATGCCCTTACCCAATCTTTACCATAAAAATGGAAGGACCCTGGCTGTCCTACGATTTCTATTACCATTGGGGATAAGAACATCAACCGCGCACTATTAGATCTTGGTGCCAGTGTTAACCTGCTTCCATACTCGGTATACGAGCAATTAGGCGTAGGAGAGCTGAAACCCACGCACTGCACTCTCTAAATGGCCGACCGATCGATCACCCATCCAAGGGGTGAGCTAGAGGATGTGTTAATCAAAGTCGGGGACTTCATATTCCCCGTTGACTTCATTGTATTAGACACACAGCCTGTAGCTAACCCCCGGAATCAAATTCCGGTGATACTCGGTCGCCCATTCCTTACAACCTCAAATGCTGTGATCAATTGTCGCAATGGTTCGATGAACCTCTCTTTTGGAAACATGACAATTGAACTCAACATTTTTAGGTTGGGGAATCAGCCCTCCGAACCTAATGCTCATATACTGGACGTATGCTCGATCCTGGAGATCACCCCTGAAAAGTGTGAATTCGAGGAGTTTCTGTTCGATCATGATAACCTTAACGCCACTAGTGCGTTCCTCCTCGAACCAGCTGCTGTTTCTGCGCCCGACAACGACTACGAGTGTTTCATGTTCTTGAACGATCTTAGCCGCTCGCAACCCGAGTTTGAATCCTTCGAATTTCCGGATGAGTTACCTGAACCATCCGACTCGGTCGCTTACACTCGTTTTGAACCTTTGCTGGAGTCCTTTGAGTTCGAGACCTCTGCACCAATCCTGCCTTCAATCATTTCACCTCCGACGCTCGAACTCAAGCCTTTGCCGTCTCACCTTAAGTACGCTTACTTAGGTGAGAACGAGACCCTCCCTGTCATCATCTCGGCTTCTCTAGCTCCAGAGCAAGAGAAAGCCCTTCTCGCGGTCTTGCACAGCAACAGGCAAGCTTTTGGCTGGTCCATGGCGGACATCAAGGGGATTAGTCCCCTGATCGTTGAACATCACATTCATCTGATGGATGATGCCAAACCAGCCCGGGATCCACAAAGACGTCTCAATCCAGTCATGAAAGAGGCTGTGAAGAAGGAGATCGTAAAATGTCTGGATAGTGGTATCATTTACCCTATCTCTGATAGCCAGTGGGTTAGCCCCATTCACGTTGTCCCCAAGAAATCAGGTATAACGGTCATCACTAACGAGGCGAACGAATTAATCCCTACTCGCACCCAAACTGGGTGGCGAGTATGCATCGATTACAGAAAACTCAACGCCGCAACGCGGAAGGACCACTTTCCGCTACCTTTCATTGACCAAATGCTTGAACGATTGGCCGGACACGAGTACTACTGCTTTCTTGATGGCTACTCCGGCTATAATCAGATTCCCATCGCCGAAAAAGACCAGGACAAGACCACATTCACTTGTCCTTTCAGCACGTTTGCATATCGTCGCATGCCCTTTGGGTTATGCAATGCGCCCGCTACCTTCCAGCGGTGTATGATGGGAATCTTCTCAGACATGGTGGAAAAATTTCTGGAGATCTTCATGGATGATTTCTCCATCTTCGGTGATTCCTTCAACGAGTGTTTGCTGCATCTTGACGCTGTCCTTACCCGATGTAAGGACAAGAATCTCACTTTGAATTGGGAGAAGTGCCACTTCATGGTGCGCGAAGGTATTGTCTTAGGACATAGCATCTCGCAAAATGGAATAGAGGTTGACAAAGCGAAGATTGAGGTCATTTCCAATCTCCCTCCTCCCCGATGCGTCAGAGATATCCAAGCCTTCCTTGGCCATGCCGGTTTCTATAGACGGTTCATCAAGGACTTTAGCAAGATTGCTAGGCCCTTGACTCTTTTGCTGGCCAAGGATACGCCATTCGACTTCAACTCGAGCTGTGTGACTGCATTCGAGTTATTGAAAAGCTCACTCACTTCTGCTCCCGTTTTTTCTTCGCCTGACTGGACGCACCCATTTGAGATTATGTGCAATGCATCCGACTTTGCCATTGGTGCTGTCCTTGGACAACACATAAATAAGATGCCGCATGTAATCTATTATGCGAGCCGAACCCTGAACGACGCCCAACTCAATTATACAACAACTGAGAAGGAATTCTTAGCTGTTGTATTTGCTTTAGAGAAGTTCAGGCCCTACCTCATCGGCTCTCCAGTCATTGTCTACACAGACCATTCTGCTCTGCGCCATCTTTTTGCGAAGAAAGATGCAAAATCTCGGTTAATACGTTGGATCCTCTTGCTTCAAGAGTTTGACCTTGTCATTAAGGACAAACCAGGATGTGAAAACGTAGTTGCCGACCATCTCTCACGACTTCCTTCTTCGCCTTCGCTTCCAATTCCGATCAACGACGTTTTCCCGGATGAACAGCTCTTGACAGTATCTTGCGAACCCTGGTTCGCAGATATTGTGAACTATTTGGCCACAGGATTACTACCAACTGAATGGTCAAGTCAGGACAGACTTCGCTTCTTATCCCAAGTAAAACACTTTTACTAGGACGAACCTTATCTGTTCAAGTACTGTCCCGACCAGATTATTCGTCGGTGTGTCCCTGACGAGGAATTCAAGAGTGTGCTGTCATTTTGCCACGATCAAGCATGTGGCGGGCATTTTGGCCCCAGAAAGACAGCTGAGAAGATCTTGCAATGTGGTTTCTACTGGCCACAACTCTTCAAAGACGCTCATGACTATTGCAAGACTTTCTCCCGGTGCCAACACATGGGCCGGATATCCTGGAGGAACGAGATGCCGCTCCAACCAATCTTGGTTATGGAGATTTTCGATGTTTGGGGGATAGATTTCATGGGGCCGTTTCCCAGCTCTTTCGGGAACTTGTACATCCTTCTCGCTGTTGATTACGTCTCTAAATGGGTCGAGGCTGTGCCCAGCCGGACTAGGTTTCTTAAAGAAAACATTTTCTCTCGTTTTGGGCACCCCCGAGCGATCATTAGCGACAATGGAAGTCATTTCTGCAACAAGACTTTCGAGGCCTTGATGCGAAAATATTCCATTAATCATAAGCTCTCTACGCCCTACCACCCCCAAACCTGCGAGCAGGCCGAAGTTTCAAATCGGCAAATCAAGCAAATACTGGAGAAGAAGGTTTCCAAAAACCGTAAGGATTGGTCGCTGAAACTCACTGATGCCCTTTGGGCATTTCGAACCGCTTATAAGACCGACCTTGGCATGTCTCCCTATCGGTTTGTGTACGGAAAGGCTTGCCACCTACCTTGCCACCTATCATATCAGATTTTTGCATTTTTATACCGCCCAATTTTTATCACATTGCATATCGGTAGGTACTCTTGAGCCGTGTTTGCTAGTCAATTGCAGGATACAGGTTCTCGGCTCTGAACGGTGAAATTCATGGAAAAACACAAAAAAACCCGGGTTCCTGCCAACCACAGATAAAACACGGATCTCCGCTCTTTATCCGTCTGTTGCCACACACCAGTTTAAGAGACAAAATGGCAAATCGATGTCATTTTCATGCACAAGGCTCAATGGCAACACAAGATCCAAGAAATCTACGCAGAGCTCGAGGAAATCATGACAAAAAGATCCACATCAAATCACCTATTGCTCAACAGAAATTCTGGAAAAATCGTGAAGAAAATCTGAGAAAACACATATACCAGAATAAAGTACAGAGAAAACCAGGGAAGCACAGAAAGTTCGGGGGCCCAACTCCTCCATACGGCCGCGGAAC
Organism: Agapanthus africanus; assembly: GCA_030015575.1. Taxonomy (NCBI): domain Eukaryota; kingdom Viridiplantae; phylum Streptophyta; class Magnoliopsida; order Asparagales; family Amaryllidaceae; genus Agapanthus; species Agapanthus africanus. The sequence continues at coordinate 303,454,369 of CM057345.1, forward strand.
AGCGGCCAATGGGGGGTCTAGGCCGCGGTTCCGCGGCCATACTGGCGCCGCAGTCGGCCAAACTTCAGGGGTATATTTGTCTTTTCGTGAAGGGTCAGAATTTTGCCCTAGGTTTCCATCCCCTTGCCTATAAATAGTCCAGAACCTTGTGAAGCCAAAGGGTGCATAATCTTGTATTTTTTCTAGGTTTTAGAATACTTGTTCTTCTTCCTCTTCTCATCTCTTCTCTATTGAAAAACTTGTAGTGAGCTTTTATGAGTGAAGAATGATGAATAAAGAAGTTCCTTTTGTTATTATACTTGTCTTGTTCTCTTATTATTGCTTGTAATTTTCATTTGTTAACTTAGTTGTTGTTATTTCTCGTTGTTTCTTTCTTTTCTCTTTTCCTTTATCCTTAAACAACCATGACGCTTACGCTTGATCCTTGCCAAGGTGAGGTCGCAAATAGCTAGTTGTTATCTTCTAATCTCCTTCTTTCTATCTTCCTCTTTGTTTTCTTTTCTTTTCGTTATGATGTGTGAGTAGTTTCCATACTTGTTAGGGTAGGATAAGGGAAGTTTGAGAGAAGGAAATCTCTCTCACTCTTTCCTTGCCCAACATCTTAAATCGACTCCCGTTAATTGAACCACAATCCGCTCCCTTCGGCACCCTATCCTACATGATAGCGGTGATTCCGTAGTGAGACCGGTTGTGGTTGAATTAACCGGAGGTTATGGCTAAGAGCCAAGAACGGACGGACAAGCACCAAAAGGAAGAACTTAAGCGTTGGAAAGCCTAGCTTATACTCGCAAATTCCTTCCTAGTCGTGCTAATCCCCGTTGTTGCCGATTACCGTAACACCGATATTAAGAGTGGCAACGAAAGAAGTGAGCGACTCCTAACTCAAACTAACCTAATCCTAACCCTAACAAGCTCTCTTTACATATCATTTTAACACTTAGTTAATCACAAACAAACCTGGAAAATTGGACTTAACTCGTTAAAGCACATAGAAAAAGATTCCCATCTCCCTGCGGACGACCCGTACTCAACCAGCTAGCTACAAGCGAAACCGTTTTGATTGCGGTAATTAACTAAACTTGAACACGCAGAATCCCTAACAATCAAGTGGCTATTGGAATGTCAAACCTGATTAAATATATAGGTCCCATTAAATTTTCCGTAATCGTTTGCGGTTCTGTAATCACTTCCAGTTCTACCATACTCCTACTACTGTTTTCTGAAAAAAAATCCATTTTGTTAAAACTGTGGCGAGTCATGAACAATATCACTATTGATCTTCCAAATGGTAGAAATGTCAACCCTCGTCAAAGCCAGGGTCAACCCACAAACTGCCATTACAGAAACGTGCCTTGAGTTTTCCAGTGTCTGGTTTTAAGCATAAGCTGGACAACTCCCCGTATCTTAACATCGTTAAGATATGAACCATTTTATATACAATATAGAAATACAGGCACTAATTTAATTGGAACCATATTCAAACCATGCAGCTGTCACCAGTGCATATCAACTTAATGGAGAAAGGCTAATCAACATTATTCAACTTAGGAATCCATCCAATTATGAGTAACCTGAAAGAGAAACAAGTTTCTCAAAACCATTACTATCATCTGAATACTAATCATAAGTATCTACATTTTCGATCTCTTTGAAGAATCCCGATACTTGTGATACCTGGTTCTCTACTTTATTCTTATACCCACAACTTCTCAAAACTTAGACATTGTATTTCTACGAAACACTTGTCTAAAAACTAGAGAAGTCATAAGTAAACAGAACATAGTACGAGGACCTACCCCTTTGTCCTGACGGACACTGGACATTATACAATACTCTGTATAAGTCCGCTGAGTTGAATAACTCAAAACCTGTGCATCGTAGGTTGAAAACTGTACCCAGGTGATTTCCTCAAATATCACCAATTACAACGAATTCCGATATAATGAGGATGATCACCCTGATTCCCAATAACTTACTCCCACTCATCATCTGTAAAAACCATACAGATATGAGAATGAAACCTGGTAAATACATACCCTCGTGTAAGTATCTAATCGGGAAAACAGTTTTTCTTTTAACAATGCGCAGTGAAACTGAAACATTAAAATGTCTCGTAGGGGTATCCTGGTATTCCTAGTAATGCCTCTTCCATAATCCAATTCATGACTATAACCGTATATTTCTTTACCATCTGTCCAAATCCTTTTATTTGTCTTTAGTCGTAACCTTCTGTACACTTTTGTTAGGCTAAATGGTTTTCTTCCTTCCCTACCGTTCGGCACCAGCCTATGGTTTGGAAGAAGACTATCCAGTAAGCATAATAGGTGTACTCTCCTAATCTTAGGAGTACTCGCAACTTGAGAGAAGGTGATGATAAAAGACTACTGAATAAAACCTTATTCTATTTCTCCCGAACTGGGAAAAAACAAAGGTGAAATAGGAGTGGCGATGAAGTACGCGGTTTGGTCATGAATGATAACAGTCGCAATTTATTTTGCCCTCTTTCTAATCCCTTCATTTTGTCTTTACATATTACCTTCTGTACACCCTACTTAGGTTAATTGGTTTTCTTCATTCCCTACCTTTCGGCACCTGCCTATAGTTTGGAATAAGACTATCCAATAAGCGTAATAGGTGTACTCTCCTAAACCAAGGAGCCCTCGCAACCTGAGAGAAGGTGATAACAAAAGACAACTGAATAAACCAATTCTATTTCACCTGAACCTAGATCCATCCTCGAAGTAGTATCTTCGAGTTCGTATATAACCATACGATGGATCTATCCAATGGAAGTGGATGTTCGTAGTAATACGGGGTGTTCTGAGAAATACAAAGGGTAAAAGAAGGAGCGGCAATGACTTATGCAACTTGGACAATCCAAAAGCCAGTATTTTAATAAGGTTCGGTCAACTTGGTCACTGAGTCATAGTCTAGGGTCGGTCAAAGGTTGCTGCCAAAAAGAGAGAGAAAAGAAACACTCTGCGTGCACTCTAACCTAGATCAGAATGGTTATCACTTTATATAATCAGGAAACCTCCCACTGTAATCTTAAACTCTCCTCCAAACCTGAAAGAAGAATTAGTCGGGATCACCCGAAGAGTAAACCAACTCATCAGTGAGAATCGGGACCCAACTATCATCGCATGATAACTTGATGGAAGCCACTCAAGTTATCACACTCCAGAAGGTATGCGCATGCCTGGCAAGTTTCAGTTTCTTTAGAAACTCCCAATGTAATTTTTGCCCCATGCTCTTATGACCTTGACGAAGGCCAACAAATCATAAGTCACATGTCAAGTTCTACCCGTCGTTGTCCAGGTTAATTTGAACCCACCCGTACAAGCCCTTGACGAAGGCCAACAAGGCTACACGACTGTCCCAAACCAACACATCTATCTATGCAACAAATGAATACCCAGCAACTACCAAACACTATGCCTTGACGAAGGCCAACAAATATAGCTTGAATACTACTGACCATCCATAAGATACGACGGAGGGCTACGGCTGGTTTTTGGCGAAAAACCTTTAACGTAATGAACTCGATCTCGTTGAAGGAACCTGATAGCTTTTTATAAAAATATAGTGGCGAAAAAACCTTTGCTAAAGAGGTCACTCCCGGTGAAGGGATCTCGGCTCTTTCCTCGTGGAATGAGATGCAGGATATTCCAACTGAATACCGCGATGCAAAGAAACTTGCAATCGACTATAGTGAAGTTATTACCCTGACGTAAACTTATGCCCAAGAGGTCTTTCTCGGTGAAGGGATATCAGCCCTTGCCTCGTCGAATGAGGTGCGGGATATTCTAAACTGAATATCACTATGCAAAACAAAAGTAAACATCTTTGTAACAACACTTTTTAAAATTTGTTCCAACAACATCAAATATAGGTTTGTTTTATCCTTGCATTGATAAGAATCAATGCAGTCCCATCAATTAATCACACCAGAAAAGAACGAAAAATAAAATGTACGTATATGCCATCCGCATTCGTCACTGGGTCCCGTCATCACCCGTTAGGTTACTTAACTAACGACAGAGCGCGGGCTGGACTAGCGCAGGTGTAAAACATATACAACATCTAATAGTATATATACTAATATACAATAATCGCTCCAGGCGTGATAATATGCAACATTACAGAAAAGTAATACGCATCACAGAACAATACAGATAATCTGGGATCCCCGGGTTTCACAGAGCCGCTGCTGAAAACCGACGTTCCCGTGGTCGTGTGGATAGCCTGTGCAATGAAACCTAGACCCCTACGGGTGCGGCAAGTTACCCGCCAAAACCTGAAGCGAGGTAGTCCCCACAACATAGTGAATGGAACACCCGGCACTTTACGGAATCCGGTAAATTGAGCACCCCTCCTTGGGTCAACCTATACCCCCTACGAGTGCGGCGAATAGTCTGCCAATTCTAGAGTGAGGTCCCACTGCCTCTCAAAGCCATGAGATATGGACCCGTTGCCCTCCAGAACCCGGCTATCCGTGCACTCCTTCGCGGGATAAACCTAGTACAGATATAAAAACATGTACAACGGGTACATCGACCTCAACCTAGTCATGCCCCAAAAGAATATTATACAAACAGGCAGTGACTGTAGGGTTCCTAGGCACTCTCAAGAGGTCTCACAGGCATCAACCATGCCAATTTCAAAAATTATGGTGCCGAGAAACCCTAGTGTACGGATTGTTGGCTAGATGTCTAGGCGAAAAAGCAACTAGTTAACTACTTTAACTAAGTGAACGGAAATACAACCTTTGTAGATCCAGTTCTCCACCTCCATAGCTCCGCAACGAAGTATCCTCGCTGTCCAAATCGAAATCCGGGCTCTTGCGTCGGCTTCATCGGAGAAGAAGCGGGCTAGGTCATCGACGACGTGCCGAAGATGATCTACGTCGAAGCATCACTAGATCAAGCTCCACCTTCACCAAGCCATGAAAACTTGTGAAGGAAACACACTCTACTACTTGGCAAAAGGTAGAGGATAAAGAAATAGGAAGCGGGTAGACTTTAGAATTGGATTTCTCACTCATTTCATCAATCCACCATTGATGAAGTGAAGGTTTCTTCTTTGAAGATGAAGAAGAAGAAGAAGAAGATAAAGTTATGATAAGTTATTAGAAAATAGAAAATAAATGAATACTTATCATAATCTTAACCTTAGTTAAGTGTAGAGAATTGACTAAGGTTGGGTTGATTGGTTAGGGTTAAGGATGAGAACAAAAAGGTCATCAAGTCAAAGCTTCATGAAGCTTCAACTAAAAACAAATGAAGCCACCATTCATTTATCTTTCAATTTATTCAAAATGAATAAATAAATAAGATAAATGAATAAGTAAAACCCTAATCAACAACTTAACCTTGGTTTAATTCTTTACACTTAACCAAAAAGCATGTATCATCAAACATGATACAATCATGTGTACAAAAGTATATCACATATACAATGTGCACAAACCGAGTGAGAAAATCCATTTAAAAGTGAACCGATACTAGTTAATGCAAAGTAATATATCAAATATATAATTATACATTAAATCATTAAATCAACACTTGATTTAACGATCCAGTTATATCGCATATAACCGACCAGTATCCAATGTATCGGCTTATCGAATCAACACTTGATTCGATAACTAGGTTATATCGCATACAACCAATCGATACATTCAACGCGAGAATAGAATACGGTATCACATACACGTATTATTCTCGGTCCCGTACATATCTCATATGCGCTCCTATTTCGTTTCGCTTGAGCCAGGAAACCTCTGTGTAGGACTCTAAAGACTCGTCAATACGCCGGCAACATGCGATGATCATATCAAACACCCACAAGCCGCAAGTGGTCTGCTAAACGTAACGGCCACCCGGGTATTGAGCGATCTGAATATCGACGAGCAAGCCCGCTCACACTCCAGTGAATCCAACCAGTAACACTACCGTACATTCCGGTCTGATCGTCTGATATGTCGCATATCTTGCCTAGGGGTGGTAAACGTCAGACCCCAATAGCTCGATAAGTCGTGTCGATATGAGGTCTATAACAATTCGAGAAACTACTGGTAACACTTACCAGTAAATCTCAGCAACCCTGGCCAGGGATTTCCTGTTATAGCCAATCGAACACAGCGCAACATCAACTCCCTATACCGGGAGAGACGAATCCCCTCCTATCGCTCATTGCCTCCATGTGACTCGGGACTGTACCCAAAAACCACCGTTTTGCACGCCCTCTTGGACGTGGTAAGATGGAAATCAAAGCATAGTGGGAACCACACAAGACTCTATGACGATCTCGGGTCAACAGACTACTCTGTACCAGTGTCACCAGAGAACTGCCATCTGACGTGAGGTATAATACCATCTGGGAGTTCTCGGCGAGTCCGTCCAGTGTACCCAGTCTCTACTGAGCACCCGTATATCATCTCCGATGTCAAACACCAATGGATATGGGATCATCCATCGCCCATCTGTATGGGTCGAGAAGGTATACGCTAGTCTACTCTGGTATATCGATGCCCCATCTCGATACACCCACGACTAGGGACTTTCAAGGATGTACTTATGGACTACCATGTCCCCACTAGTATGATCCGCATCATAGTCCAGGTAGTCAAGTACACATCCTAAGGGCTTTACCAACATGTAACAGAGAGACAAACAGTATACACGTTAAGGTAAAGATTAACCATATAGCATACTATCATGTCGAGCAAGAAAGTCCTCCCTATATATGTCCCAGCATCCACTACAATATACATCCTATGTATAGTAATGGCCTCTAGGGCATACATATAACTAACAATCTCCCACTTGCACTAGGGCCATCTGATAGCAGTGGTTGTAGTATCTCATACTCAACCATCCCATAAAAATCTCTCTCTGGGAACAGGCCTTAATGAGTGGATCCGCTGTGTTGTCCTCTGAGTCTTCTCTCCTAACCTCGATCTCCTTGGAGATCAACCATCTCCATGATCAAGTGATACTGCCTTAGAATATGTCTGGATCACTGATGGGACCTGCGTTCCTTGGCATAAGCCACAACTCCATTATCACACAATGGGAGGAACATAGTTCATCTCATGAACCAATATACACCCAAACAGCCTCTTTGGTAGCATCTTAAGTAGCGATGTATCCTGCCTTTATCGTCTAGTATGTCACGGTATCTAGCTTGGAACTCTTCCAACATACCGTCCCTTTACTTAGGGTAAAGACAATGCCTGTGACTGACATTCAGTCGTCTTTATCACCCTGGAACACTTCCAGTGATTCTCCCCAGGATCAATTGATACTATCTCACTACAACTAGTAAGAATCCTAACATCCAATTAGATCTATCTCATAGATCCAAAATCCAGAATTTAGTAGGTATCACTTTGATCCTATGCGGAGAATCTTTGTGATAAACGGAGATTGATCGAGCGTAGCATAAGAAACTCCTTTCTTATCAAGAGTATGTCATCCACGTACTCTACGAGGATCACCACCATACTCCTTACTACCTTTTTGTTTATACAAGGTTCATCTACCATTTTGATGATGTCAAACTTTTTGACTAATCCATCAAAACAGATGTTCCAACTCCGCGATGCCTGCTTTAATCCTATAAAGCATCTTGCACACGTTTCCGCTGCTCCCACTGTCTACGAAGCCCTCTGGCTGTGTACTTATAGACGCTCTCTTCTAAATCATCATTTAGAAAAGCAGTCAAGACACCCAACCACCAGATATCGCAGTCATGGTATGTAGCCGTGACAAGTAGGATCTGGATGGACTTAAGCATAGCTACTTGAAAAGGTTTCATCATTATCCACACCTGGTCAATGATGCAAACTTTTAACAAGTCTAGCTTTGAAAGTCTCAACTTTTCCATGTACACCAAGTAATCTTCTCAAGATATACCTGCTTCTGATGGGGATTTACCCTTCAGATATAGCAACCAAAGTCCATACTTTGTTGGTGTATAAGGATTCCATCTCAGATCGATAAACATCCAGCCATTCTTACAGAGTCTCACTCTTGATGGCCAGCTCGAAACTAGTTGGGTCATCATCTCATGATCCAATCCTCGCTCCTACTGTCATAGAGAAACCGAAGTATCTCTCAGGTGGGTGCGGAACCCTACTAGATCGGCGGAGAGGCTGAGGTTCGTTGGAATCTACTGAATCCTTTGGTTCTATCAAATCATCTGCTGTTGTTTGTATAGCTGGAACCTTTCCAGTTCTACATTACAGACTTTGCCTCGAGCTTGTCCGGATTTTGCTTTTCAGACATAGGCTGGACAACCCAAAATCTCAACTAACTTGAGAGATGGGCTCTTCCCTTATCATATCAAATATGAAGTGGTAGGCAACTGATTTGATTCGAACCCTATTCAATAGGTATGCAGCTTCTCAAGCGCATAACTCCCAAAAGGAAATAGGTAACTCAGTAGTACTCATCATAGAGCACACCTTATCATATAGGGTGTGATTGCTCCGCCCTGATATACCATCGTGCTATGGTGTATACAGAGGAGTAATGCTGAGAGAGAATCTCATTCTCCTTTAGAATAGTCCAGTATTTCCGTGCTCAAGTATTCTCCTCCTTGATCACATCAAAGGACATAATACTTATACCCGTATTTTGGTTTTCTACTTCTAACTTATATTCTGTGAATATCTCAAAAGGTTCGGACTTGTGTTTCAACAGGAACATATGACTGAATCTTGAGAGATTATCAGAGAATGTAACGAAGTACAAAGAACCAGTCTTGGCATGTGAAGACAGGGGACCTACATACATCAACATGTATCATCCCAAGAGTTTACTAACTCTTTCTCTGTTTCCAATAAACAGAGCTGGTGTCATTATATCTTTGTGACATGACTGGCAAGTTTCATAAGATGTAAATTCAAACTGATTTAAATATACATCTACATGTAACTTCAGCTAGTCGGGTCGCATTGATATGACCTAGTCTACAATGCCTCAAGAAGGATTCGTTCAGTTCTGAACTCTTCCTCTTGTGTGTGTTCTGTATACTAAAGAACTGTAGTTTGATTTAGAACATTAATGCTTTTAGATAACGTGCCTGAACCGATCAACTTTTGATATAGGAAATATTCAAAACATTATCCAACAATACAAAATTTTATCATTTCTTTACTACTAAAGAGACTGATATGATTTTGTATATCAGGTTCGGTATCTAACAGCATTCGTTCAGAATCAATGTATTTGTAATACAGGGTGACAGTGACCGACAGACTTGGCTGCAACTCTTGCCCCGTTTTCTGCCTCATGAAACTTATCACCCGTTCTCAGTTCTCTACCTTTCTGTAGCCCTATGTAACAGATTACATATCTAGGATCCTGATCTGGTATCACATACCCAGGACGTAGAGGATACGGAGAAACAGTTCTTTGTAATGAACACACCCGAAGATGATGTATCAGCATGCACTCTCTTCGTTTGGGCGGCACGGGAATTCTGGTAATCCCCTATTTCCTGCTCTGTCTTATAACAATTATAAGTTGGAGCGGGACCAACGTTCCCCAGCTCAGTATAACAAGCGGGTTCGGTCAAATATCCGTTTTATTATCTTGATTAAGGCGTGATATGGTCGCTACCAGGAGAGAGAGAGAAGAAAACACTCAGCGTGCGCTCTAGCAAGAATAGATTGGTTATTATTTTATCTAATCAGGATGGCTCCCACTGCTTTTTATCAAATCTTCCTTCAAACCCTAAAAGGAAAAACTAGCCGGGATTAATTACACACTACAAGTTCGCCAATCTTTCAGCCAGGCCAGTGTCGGTACTTTGAGGGAGGTCCCCCGTGCTTTCGCACGAACCTAATTAATGTAAACCTCATTTTCCCAGAGGCGTAACCCCGTTGACACCTTTCTAGACACCTACTTGATCGGCTAATTGTAATGTATAAAACTCTCCCAGGAGTAACTCTTACTCGCAGCGGGTATCGGGATCCAACTATCTCATAGAAGGTATGCAATCTCATTGCAAATTTCAACGCTTGAAATTCCCGATAATATTTTGCCCCGAACGATCTATGACCTTGACAAGGTCAACAAACCATAGACCGCAAGTCAAGTTCAACCCGTCATTTCTTGATTGAATCAAACCCACCCGCACGACCCTTGACAAGGTCAACAAGGCCGCACGACTACCCTAACCCAATCTACATCATATGCATAAGCAGATAAATACTGGTTAGCTACCGCACACTGCGCCTTGACAAGGTCAACAAACGCAGCACGAATACTAAACAGGATTTATCTGAAATGACGGAGGGCTACGACAGGTTTTTCTGAAAACCTATTGCGTAATGAACTTGATATCGTTGTAGAATCAAATGATTTTAAAATGGAGCGTTTTTTAGGCTTTTCTAGTTTTGCTAAAGGAGTCACTCCCGGTGAAGGGATCGTCGGTCCTTTCCTCGTCGAATGAAGTGCAGGATATATCATATATATCACTGTGCAAAGCAAAAACTCTTAAAAGCAATCAAAAGACAAACCGAGTGTGTAGCATCTGCAAGTTATTGCTAAAGGAGTCACTCCCGGTGAAGGGATCTCGGTCCTTTCCTCATCGAATAAGGTGCAGGATATATCACATATACCTCTGTGCAAAGCAAGAACTGTAGCTACCTGTTTTATTTTGAAATTCGATTCTACAACATCTTAGGTTTCTTTTATTTCATTAATCACATTAATGAAGTCCCATCATTTGAATACCTAAACATCACAGATAAATACGACGTACATTTATGTCATCCGCATTCGCCTCGATGTCCCCTCGTGCACCGTTAGGTTAGGTAACTAACGGCAGAGCGGGGCAGTGCTAGCGCGGGTGTAAAACATAAGTAACGTCTATATAATATATCATATATACTATATATATAATACCTGTCACAGAACATCACATGATCACATCACAGATATCGCAGCAGAAGAAACATATGAAATATTGGATATACTAGGACGTCCGTGTTTTCAATACGAGCCAGTATAAAACACGGATTCCACGGTCGCGATGAATAGCCAAACCCACACCCCTAGACCCCTACGAGAGCGGCAAGCAACCCTACCAATTCTAGAGTTAGGAGACCCGGACTCGACTCCTCGAGTTGGTCTCCCACTGGACTCCAGAACCCGGTTACTTGTGCTCCCCTCCTTGGGTCTATCCTAGTGCAGAAAAGTAAATAATATACATCAACGGTGACAACTTCCGCAACCTGGAAGCGCCCCAATAAAAGAATATTACATACAAGTTTTTACATGAATGAAAATGAAAAACACTCATCTCACATAAAAAAAAACCCGGCTATTCAAACACGACGATCCAATATAACATATCCAGCAACACATAACATCACATGTCATCAACGTAAGTAAATATGTCCATCCCAATTGTCGTTGACATATAGCAACGAAACCGGCGATATCACATATTACACTTACGGCCACAGAAAAGAAAGTGTAAAACTACAACAGTTGGAATCCGCAACCTCCTCAGACATCGCATGCCTGACCAAATGAATTCCTTAGACATCGCATGCCTAACAATTATAAACCCCGCATTTTAGTCTCAAAATAGAAAACACTTTTCAATATCAAGTCGGGCAATTCAACAAGATTCCCGACATCCTGATCGAATGCTCGTCGCAAACTTTAGTAGGCGGCCGCACCCCCGATACCGTCGACGAAGTGCACCAAGGCGGAACACCGCTGCCGCGAGCACCCGAACGGATGCTTTCGGCGACGGGGTTCTCCTACAGTCACTTGGTCGGGGCTATGGAGTGAGGTTGTCTATTAAGTTTACCCGGCGAGTATCCGCGTACGCTACGTGATTGCGACGGATTTTTGATCACATCAAAATTCCGTGGCAATCGATCAAGTGAGACTAAACTGCTATGTTTATAACATTCATTCAATTATCACATAACTACTTGCGAATTCCAATTATTGTATCCCATTCCGGATAAACAGAAAATGTTAAACTTTCCGATTGAATATTCGAACACCCAAGTTTTCCCGAAACAGGTCAACACATGAAATAAGTCTAACAACATTCAGTTCGTGCCTCAGTACCAACGGTCCAGCCGTAGAAGGGTCAAGCCAACGCCTCACATGTGGCACGCCGTACTGCCCCAAACCCGAAGGTTCAAAGGGCAGTTCAAGACGGTCACATAATCGAGTTAAGGTTTGTTGTCTTCTAGAGGGTCCATTGAGTTACTTGCACTACTTAGAACGTCATTAAACTACGGAAAAATCCAACACTTGGAAATTTCCCGACAGGGGAAAAATTGGGTATTTATATCCGGTCGAACTTTTTAACATATTCTAAAATTTATCCGGAAAGCCACACAGACAAAATTTGATACACCGATCAAAACACCGAATCCCCAAAACAACTCCAGAAAATTCAACTCTTGAAAAAATATTAAAAATACCCATAAAACTCAGCACAGTTAAATAGGAATTACTGTGAAAATAGGTATGGCTGACGTCATCAAGTGGCGGCGGAACCGCCGCACGAGGCAAGCTCGTACCGTGGTTCCGCGCCTGTTTAAAATCCAAACAATGTCGTATTTGCACAGTAATTCTTACAATTTCCTGCTGGGTTTTCTGCATATTTTTAATTTGGAAAAATCCCAGTTTTTGAAAAAAGGACAGAGAGCAATATTTGAGTTGGGTTTCGGGTTCGTTCGGGTTTCAAATTCCGTCTAGACTTCGCCTAAGGCTCTAGCTTGTCTCTGATACCACTGTAGGGTTCCTAGGCACTCTCAAGAGGTCTCACAAGGCATCAACCATGCCAATTTCAAAAATTATGGTGCCGAGAAACCCTAGTGTACGGATCGTTGGCTAGATGTCTAGGCGAAAAAGCAACTAGTTAACTACTTTAACTAAGTGAACGGAAATACAACCTTTGTAGATCCGGTTCTCCACCTCCATAGCTCCGCAACGAAGTACCCTCGCTGTCCAAATCGAAATCCGGGCTCTTGCGTCGGCTTCATCGGAGAAGAAGCGGGCTAGGTCATCGACGACGTGCCGAAGATGATCTACGTCGAAGCATTACTAGATCAAGCTCCACCTTCACCAAGCCATGAAAACTTGTGAAGGAAACACACTCTACTACTTGGCAAGAGGTAGAGGATGAAGAAATAGGAAGTGGGTAGACTTTAGAATTGGATTTCTCACTCATTTCATCAATCCACCATTGATGAAGTGAAGGTTTCTTCTTTGAAGATGAAGAAGAAGAAGAAGAAGATAAAGTTATGATAAGTTATTAGAAAATAGAAAATAAAAGAATACTTATCATAATCTTAACCTTAGTTAAGTGTAGAGAATTAACTAAGGTTGGGTTGATTGATTAGGGTTAAGGATGAGAACAAAAAGGTCATCAAGTCAAAGCTTCATGAAGCTTCAACTAAAAACAAATGAAGCCACCATTCATTTATCTTTCAATTTATTCAAAATGAATAAATAAATAAGATAAATGAATAAGTAAAACCCTAATCAACAACTTAACCTTGGTTTAATTCTTTACACTTAACCAAAAAGCATGTATCATCAAACATGATACAATCATGTGTACAAAAGTATATCACATATACAATGTGCACAAACCGAGTGAGAAAATCCATTTAAAAGTGAACCGATACTAGTTAATGCAAAGTAATATATCAAATATATAATTATAAATTAAATCATTAAATCAACACTTGATTTAACGATCCGGTTATATCGCATATAACCGACTAGTATCCAATGTATCGGCTTATCGAATCAACCCTTGATTCGATAACTAGGTTATATCGCATACAACCAATCGATACATTCAACGCGAGAATAGAATACGGTATCACATACACGTATTATTCTCGGTCCCGCACATATCTCATATGCGCTCCTATTTCGTTTCGCTTGAGCCAGGAAACCTCTGTGTAGGACTCTAAAGACTCGTCAATACGCCGGCAGCAGGCGATGATCATATCAAACACCCACAAGCCGCAAGCGGTCTGCTAAACGTAACGGCCACCCGGGTATTGAGCGATCTGAAGATCGACGAGCAAGCCCGCTCACACTCCAGTGAATCCAACCAGTAACACTACCGTACAGTCCGGTCTGATCGTCTGATATGTCGCATATCTTGCCTAGGGGTGGTAAACGTCAGACCCCAATAGCTCGATAAGTCGTGTCGATATGAGGTCTATAACAATTCGAGAAACTACTGGTAACACTTACCAGTAAATCTCAGCAACCCTGGCCAAGGATTTCCTGTTATAGCCAATCGAACACAGCGCAACATCAACTCCCTATACCGGGAGAGACGAATCCCCTCCTATCGCTCATTGCCTCCATGTGACTCGGGACTGTACCCAAAAACCACCATTTTGCACGCCCTCTTAGACGTGGTAAGATGGAAATCAAAGCACGGTGGGAACCACACAAGACTCTATGACGATCTCGGGTCAACAGACTACTCTGTACCAGTGTCACCAGAGAACTGCCATCTGACGTGAGGTATAATACCATCTTCTCGGCGAGTCCGTCCAGTGTACCCAGTCTCTACTGAGCACCCGTATATCATCTCCGATGTCAAACACCAATGGATATAGGATCATCCATCGCCTATCTGTATGGGTCGAGAAGGTATACGCTAGTCTACTCTGGTATATCGATGCCCCATCTCGATACACCCACGACTAGGGACTTTCAAGGATGTACTTATGGACTACCATGTCCCCACTAGTATGATCCGCATCATAGTCCAGGTAGTCAAGTACACATCCTAAGGGCTTTACCAACATGTAACAGAGAGACAAACAGTATACACGTTAAGGTAAAGATCAACCAGATAGCATACTATCATGTCGAGCAAGAAAGTCCTCCCTATATATGTTCCAGCATCCACTACAATATACATCCTATGTATAGTAATGGCCTCTAGGGCATACATATAACTAACAGTGACGGCAGTCCACATGTTGGACGCTCGCCCCGCAATATCAAATGTACAAATAAATCCAAACTGCACTATCATTGCACCCTGCTATCCACCACGACATATCCGCTACATCACAGCACAACACAGAACATCAACGCGAATGTCACGTTCGCAAACCCGTCTAAAAGAACATAGCAATCAGACGCGGTTTACCGATCAAATGACATTCCCGGTCGGAGATATAATGTAAATACTGCATACTAACAAGTTTAAAATTTCGATCGACTAAATTTCCCGAAGTGGGCCCCACGTACATCTGCTGTACATTAACGAAATCTGGGCCCAAACAAATATTACGAAAAGCCACAATTTCCAGTGGATAAGCTGCTGAAAAAAGTTGGATCACTGTTCCTATAATCTTGCCGCGGATGCGCGGTCAAACCCTAGGTTTGACCGCGGATCCGCGGTGGAACCCTAGGTTTGACCGCGGATCCGCGGTGGAACTGTAGGATCACGTGACCATCTTTTTGCAGTTTGCTTAGAAAACCCTGCCCTGCTTTCTGAGATATGTAAAATTATTTTTAGATACAGTTTAAAATCGACAGAAACTCAGAACATGAAAAATTGCGATTTTTGAAAATCCGTTCGATCGATATTTTAAACGCGTTAGCACAAGTTAGTATAGCTTAATGGTGAGGCTCTGATACCACTGTAAGTCCACGGTAGCGCCCCGGCCGTCTAGCAGACGCCAAATGCGGAACAAAAACTTTTTACAACTGGCGCTATCGCGTACCGTAACCCGGATATGCCATTAAAGCTAAACTAACAAAATACAAAGTCGGTAGAAATGTTATACCGAACGATCCGAGTCCTTTGGTCTTCAACCATCATCCCACGCTTTGTTGCGGCTGCTCCGATCTCCTGAATCTCCAGTCTTCTCGTCCAGGTGGCACCACGTCGACGGATCTTTAAACGGGCTCCCGCCTCTGAACCGAGGCAACTCGGTCGTCAAGTTTGCTAAAAGAGATGACCAAGATGAAGTAGAGAATGAGTAGAACACTTTGTCTCGTTACGTCCAAGGCTATGGACGAACGGTTTTGGAAGTTGCCTTTTGAATCGAATGGAAATGAGAAATCGATCACATCTAATTTCTATGCACCAAAACTTATATCTTTTTTCAATTAACAACCATGATCATTCTATCAAGGGGCCGGCCAATATAAAGGAGAGGGGAGGTGAGTTTAGGAGCAAGAATGGTGACCATAATGAGAAATGAGTCACAAGGCACCTTACGCATATCATTAATGCACTAATGAATCATCTAACCTAGTCATGCTATCATTAAATGAACAATTAATGCAACCAATGAATTAACAACACCACATCATCCTAGTCACCATCTAGAAGCTTCTAGATGCATGACTCACCTCATGACTCACCCTCAAGAAGAAAAGATAAATCCGCATTTAACCGAATGTTAAATACGGCTGATAGAAAACTGGAAACTAGCAACTTCCAAAAGTGATCCTGAAACGAATTTCAGGATAACCCCGTATCAGTATAAACATACCCGCATTTGTATTATGACCGAATACAAATGCAACTGAGACAAAGATATTATATCTACACAGCATAATACTCGGATCCGGCTTAAACCAAAGCCGACCAGTATTATCTGCCCGAAAAACGACACGTGCGAAAATGCACGTGCATTTTCCGAACCTTGCCATAAACCCATACGGCCTCTACAACGTTTTGCCCGAACTTGGGAAAGTGTCTGTGGGGGACTCTAATGACTCATCAACACACTGGCACTGGGTATAACCTCTAGCACGTCAGAGGTACAAGCTGTACGTAACGGTTTGCTTATGTATTGATTGGAAGGGAAGCTGACGAGCGAACCCATCCATAAACCCTACTGAGCCTAACAGTGACAATATACATACAGTCCGGTCCGTTCGTCTATGAGTATCGCATATCTGCTTAGGGGGCTGGTAACGTCAGACCCCCATTAGCGGTATAAGTCGCGTCAGAGAGTGGCCCAGAACACCCTGATATACTACTGGAGTACCTACCAGTAAATCTCCTGCCTCGGCCGAGAGCTTTGTGTAATGGCTCTCCTAGACACAGCGCGATCTCACCCCCAATACCGGGAGAGACAAATCCCCGACGATCCGCTCACTGCCTCCATGTGGCTCGGGACTGTACCCAACTAAAACCTGTTTGCACAACTCCTTTGAGCGTGGTAGGGTAGTAATCTAAGCACAGTGGGAACTCACACGAGACAAATGACGATCTCAGTTCGACAAACTAACCTGTACACATGTCACCAGGGAACTGCTATCTGACGATATGTATAATACCAACTAGCATGTTCCCGGCGAGTCCTGTCCGGTGTACTCATAACCCAATGAGCACCTGTATACATCTTAGGTGATCCAACTAACACCAGTGGCTTGTGCGATCGGCCACCGCCCCTCGTCGGGGTCTCGACTTTATACACTAGTCTACTCTGGAGTATCGATGCCCTGTCTCGAAACTCCCATGACTAGGGACACTTTAAGGATGTGCTTACAGACCCCAGCTCCCACGTATACATCATACCGCTGGTAGTCAAGCAAGAATCCTATGGGCTCTATCATCATGCAATAGTGAACTAAAGCATGTATACGATGATAAAGACAAACCAGATAGCATACTATCATCTCGAGCAAGACTGTCATATCGGTATAGGTCATGCCTCAATCATTGCAATCACGTACCTGCGATCCAATAATTGACTTTGAGGGCACTATCTCCAACATGATCTCCATCATAGTCCTGGTAGTCAAGTACATATCCTAAGGGCTTTATCAATATATGAGAGCAAGACAGTATCATAATACAAGTCTACATGTTAAGACAAAGAACAACCAGATAGCATACTATCATGTCGAATAAGAAAGTCCTCTCTATATATGTCTAAGCATCCACTATAATATACATCATATGTACAATAATGGCCTCTAGGGCATACATATAACTAACAATCTCCCACTTGCCCTAAGGCCATGTGTTGTAGTATCTCATACCCAACATCCCAAAAATTCTCTCAAATTGTATCTGGGAGAGGGCCTTTGTGAGTGGATCCGCTACGTTGTCCTTCGTGTCAACTCTCCTGACCTCGATCTCCCGGCGATCAACTATCTCCCAGATTAGGTGATACCGCCTCAGAATATGTCTGGATCTCTGATAGGACCTGGGTTCCTTGGCCAAAGCCACCACTCCATTGTTATCACAATACACAGGTATTGGATGCTCAATGGATGGAACCACACCAAGCTCAGCAATGAACTTCTTCATCCAGACAGCTTCTTTGGCAGCATCGTTGGCAGCGATGTATTCAGCCTCCATCATCGAGTCTGCAACGGTGTCTTGCTTGGAACTCTTCCAACACACCGCCCCTCAGTTGAGGGTAAAGACGAAACCCGAGACCGCCTTACTGTCGTCCTTATCACTCTGGAAGCTCGAGTCGGTAAAGGACTCCACTTGGAGTTCACCGTTACCATACATCAAGAACATCTCTTTAGTCCTTCTCAAGTACTTGAGAATGTTCTTCACGGCTGTCCAGTGATTCTCTCCTAGATCTGCTTGATACCTACTCACTACACTTAGTGAGTATGCTACATCGGGTCTGGTACATAATATCGCGTACATGATAGAGCCTACTGCCGAAGCATAGGGTATCCCTTGCATGCGAGCTCTCTCCAAATTAGTCTTGGGAAACATCTCTTTAGAGGGAGTGAGTCCTGAGATCATGGGTATATTGCCACACTTGGAATCTTCCATACTAAACCTCTTTAGTATGGTGTCTATGTACCTGGATTGGGACAATTCTAGTATCCGTTTAGATCTATCTCTATAGATCTTAATCTCTAAGATGTAGGAGGCATCACCTAGATCTTTCATTGAGAATCTTTGTGATAAGAAGAGCTTGACAGAGTGCAGCATAAGAACATCATTTTCTATCAAGAGTATGGCATCCACGTACAATACGAGGAAGACGACCTTACTCTCTGCGACCTTCTTGTATATACAAGGTTCATCTACGTTTTTGATGAAGTCAAACTCTTTGACTACCTCATCAAAACAGATGTTCCAACTCCGCGATGCCAGCTTCAACCCGTAGATTGATTTAAGCAGCTTTCACACCTTTCCACTGCTCCCACTGACTATGAAGCCCTCTGGCTGAGTCATATACACGCTCTCTTCTAAATCACCATTTAGAAAGGCGGTCTTAACATCCATTTACCAGATTTCGTAGTCATGGTATGCAGTGATGGCAAGTAGGATCCGGATGGACTTAAGCATAGCTACTGGAGAAAAGGTTTCATCATAATCCACACCTGGTCGTTGACAAAAACCTTTTGCAACAAGTCTAGCTTTGAAAGTCTCAACTTTTCCATCTACACCAAATTTCTTCTTAAAGATCCATTTTCTTCCAATGGGCTTTACCCCTTCGGGAGCAACTTCCAAAGTCCATACTTTGTTGGTGTACATGGATTCCATCTCAGATCGCATTGCATCCAGCCATTTCACAGAGTTCCCACTCATGATGGCCTGCTCGAAGCTAGTTGAGTCATCATCTTCCATGATGCAATCCTCGCTCCCACCATCAATGAGAAAAACGTAGTATCTCTCAGGTGGATGAGGAACCCTACTAGATCTGCGAAGAGGCTGGGGTTCGTTGGAGATTACTGAATCCTCTGGTTCCAATAAACCATCAGTTGTAGTTTGTGTAGCTGGAACTTCTTCCAGCTCAACCTCTTTGCCAATAATTTCTTTTACAAGAAATTCCTTTTCCAAAAAGGTGGCTGTTCAGTTGATAAAACTGCACATTGGTTATTACATTTTTCCTACCATTTCCATATTAAAAAAGGTCTTCATTATAATATATCATACATATGAGGGTTTATGTGTAAAAATACTATTTTCCATGTGTTGATATATTATAATTAGCATTTGGTAGGAAAATGTATGCAAATAATATCATTGACCTAATCCTAGTAGAACTAAGTCTATTAAATATTATTTGTTGAGTTGTTGTGTAGAATTTTCAGGTCTTAAATCAAGGAAATCTAGTTGTTAAAGCTAACCTGCCTAATTAAGAAATAAAAATGAAGAAATCAATTCTGGCAGAAGAAAAGAAAAGATTTCCAAATTATGAAGGTTCCAGAGAAAGACAAATGTCACAAGAACAGAAGCCCTAAAGTTTGATGAAGGGATATGATGTAATGGCCGCGGATCCGCGGCCATACCCCACCTTAAGCCGCGGATCCGCGGCAGGTAAGGGGAATCAGTTTCTGCAAAATTTTAGGGTGAATATTTATAGTTAGTTTCCATATTTGGAAGCAAGAGTTCTGGCATTTGGGCTATAAATAAAGACCGAGAGCCTCTTGGAAAATTGATCAAGTCGACGCGATCACGAAGTCCAAGACGGCTCACGCATCCAGGCTGATCATCAACGGTTTATCTACCTCCTTAGAAGAGATCGAGAAGCAAACTAGTATTTGTAATCATTTTCTAAGGAATCAAAGTGTAATGAATATTGTTGATTAATAAAGGTAGCACTTTTTCCTATTCTATTTCTTTGTAGTTTAATTATGCATTCTCTCTCCATCTCTTTTTCCCCCAACATGCGTGAGTAATTCTCCGCTTGTTAGGGTTCGTAGGATTAGGGTAGGTTAATGGATGATGAAAATACTTAATCTTTTACGTCCTATAAAGTTTATAAACTTTATCAAAAGAATCATTAACATCCTAATCGGACACGCTACCAATTCATTGTTAGCCTCGACCACGATTAGAGATTAGATTAATGATTGTTTTGGTAAAGGCTAGATATGAACGGAGTTCTGTATCGAGATAAGGGTTAAGAGTGGGATCCTTTTTCCCTCCAGAAACCCTAATCTACACGCATCACTGTCGTTCTAGTTTTAAATCTATTAAAGGATAGAAAGAGTAATTTTTAATTAATCATCCATAACTACTAAATCCTAATGAACCCTACAAGCCCTCTTCTTATATAAACTTACATCCGTAGTTAATCTAGATCTATATTTTGCATCCGTGTTTAACGTAGATCTAGATCCTACAACCATTCTACGATCTTATTTCTTCCTCCTCTCTTTTTCAACACATCTAAAGTAAGAGTAAAAGGTTCAACGTTTCCCAGAGGACGACCCGTACTCATCTCGGTCTAGCTATACGCGATACCGTTATTGATTGCCGTTACTACTACACACACTCTTTCTACACAATCAAATGGCGCCGTTGCCGGGGATACGTACGTAATTTTTTTTTCTTACTATTTGTGTTGAATTCTTAGACGATTTATATCATTATTAACACAAAACTGCAAATGGCATATTTAACGATTTGTGCGTGAATTTTGCAAGGAGATCTGGAGTCACAGAATTGAGGAAAACAGAAGACAGAGACATTCTTAGAGATCCAGAGGAGCAAAGGAGGCCACAGAAAATTTTTCATCAACCGATCCATCCACCTCACGGCGGAACCGCGGCACAAAGGTGCTTCCGGCGGCATAATCACGGCAGGGTAGAGGGATTAGGGCTACAGAACTCTCTGGTAAGATTCTCAACTCCTTCTCTCTCCTCTCAAATCCAATAAAATCTATCTTCTGCAGGATTCTTTACAAAATAGCGCCGCTCAAAAATCTTTTTGCAAAAGTTTTGTGATTGGTTTTGTTTTGCATATTTTAATACGGACTTTAAGGGGAAAAGACCAAATCAAGATTAGGTGGGGATTTCATCACCCTTCCTAAGCCCCACAAATCACAAACCGAGCATCTGCATCAACCCTACATTAATTTAAAAAATATCTAGACCAGACTCTAAGGACTGTCGCGCTCAATAAGGACAGAGGAAGGTCGTGGGTAATTTATCATTTATCCGCATTACTTTTGTAGTGCCTAGGCAAGTGTGTCAAAGGCTAGTGGTTTTTAATTAGACCCACTACCGTGGTTCCTTCCCACTTACCTGGCACTTACCTGGCTACAAGGGTAGTACGGAGGCAGTAGAGGATTGATCCTGCGGCTTGTCCTTTGGAAGTCTAGGAGCGGTCTAGAGACTGGACCTAGGTGACCTTAGTTCTAGGGTTGCTTGTGCATCTTAGGGTGATTTGTCTTGAGTCCTACTTTTTCAAAACAAACCAATTTTAAAATCACACACACGCTGCCACTTGCACTAAACCCGCTTAGTGCATGCTCGGCTGGATACGGGATCCTAGTGCCCGTCTTGTCCGCGTTCCTTCTATCGACGCCGAAGTCGGTACTTCTTCATCTTCTTTTCCCCTACCACACACCACGACCGAGATGGACGGCACTCCATCAGAATATAACACCACGCTGCCACCGTCCGTAGGTGCGCAGAATCCACCGCGCATCTCTCTCCAACAGAGATGCTATCCTATCCGTGGTCCTCTTCCCACTTGTCTATCTCTTCCACCACCTAACGGGGATAATTTCGAAATTAAACCCCACTACATCAATCTGCTGCCCAAATTTCACGGGCTTGAGTCGGAAGACGCGTACATTTTCATCACCAAATTCGAAAACGTATGCGCAATGATGGGTACTTCACAATTTACTTTAGATGCTATGCGCTTACGTCTTCTCCCATTCACACTGTGCGACTTGGTAGAAAAATGGCTTTATAATACTGCCGCACACTCTATCACTAATAGTGATGAATTTGTCATAGCATTTCTTAAGAAGTTTTACCCAAACCATAAGACTGCCCATATTAGGAGCGAGATAAACCAGTTCACCCAGCTTCCCAATGAACCATTTTGGAAGTGCTTTGAACGTTTCAAAGATCTGCTTGTCCAATGCCCCCATCACGGAATACAAAGATGGGATTTATGTCGGATTATATATGAGGGCATTAATCCAGCGACAAAGCAGATGCTTGAAACAATGTGTCAATGCAATTTCATGTCTAAAGATGACGGTGAAGCGTGGAAATATCTGGAAGACCTTGCTGAACACACGTTGCAGTGGGAAAGCGTAAGACCACCTTCAACTAAGGGAGGTATTCACCAGCTCGATATTTCTATCGTAGTAAAAACCGAAATGGCAGCGATACAGAAGAAACTCGACGCTATTGAGAACAAATTCTCATCATTCTCCCTAAATCAGGTCACGCTTCCTAAGACCGTCTATGGTTGCTGTTCGGATCCTTCACACTTAACGGAAGAATGTCCTATGAATGCATCGTTTCAAGCTAAAGCTGCTTTTCAGCAGCGACCTAGAAACGACCCTTATTCTTCCACGTACAATCAAGGATGGAGGAATCATCCTAACTTTGCTTAGAACCAAAACCAACAAAGCAATTATCAAAGACCTCCTCCACAGCAACCACAACCGCAGAATCAGCCCCCCTTTCAGTCACAGAATTTCCAAAATCCGGCCAACATTTCTACACCACAAGTGGCCGGTACTGACAACTCACTTGCACAAACTTTGGATATGTTCATGAAACAATCCATGCAATTTTCGGCTGAGATGAGGTCTTCTATTGATACCATAACGAAAAACTCCGCCTCCCATGGTGAGAGTATTAAATCATTAGAAAACCAAATCGCACAGTTAAACGCCGCAATGAGTGCGAGAGAGAAAGGGAAACTCCCATCTCAACCCCTACCGAATCCTGGCCATTCACAAAATCATAATGTGAATGCCGTTACTACGTTGAGATCGGGGAGAGTGCTGAATAACCGAATGGGTGAGCAATTTGATGTTAGTGACACATTTGATACCCCAGCTTCTTCTTCTTCTTCCCCTAATTCGTATAGTCTCCCACCTTCATCCGAGCCTATTCTCTGTTTTCCCCAAGGCTCAAACCCTTCGCCCATTTCGCCAAATCTATCTAAGTTGATTCCCACTCCAGTTTTGGGATCGAATCCGTCCCCACAATCCTCTCCAATGTTGGACCAAACCCTTATTGATAAAGCACCTTATCCAAACAGGCTAAGGGGCAACAGACCAAGTCCACAAATGGAGAAGATTGTGGAAATTTTTAAGCAAGTTAACATAAACATTCCTCTCCTAGATGCTATTCAACAAGTTCCGTCATATGCGAAAATCCTAAAGGACTTGTGCACTAGGAAGAGAAAAGTTCAAGTACCTAAAAAAGTTTTCCTTGCGAGTAATGTGAGCACTGCTTTTACACAACAACTACCCAAGAAACGAAAGGACCCCGGATGTCCTACAATTTCTATTTCTATTGGGGGTAAAAATATCAATTGTGCTGTACTCGATTTAGGTGCTAGTGTTAACTTGCTTCCGTATTCTGTTTATGAGCAATTAGGGATCGAAGAGTTAAAACCTGCGCATTGCACTCTTCAGATGGCCGATCGATCTATCACCCTACCAAGGGGTGAGCTAGAGGATGTGTTAATCAAAGTCGGGGAATTCATATTCCCTGTGGACTTTATCGTTATAAATACACAACCTGTGGCAAACCCACGCAATCAAATCCCGGTGATACTCGGTCGACCCTTTTTGGCCACTTCCAACGCAGTAATCAATTATAGAAACGGCTCTATGACCCTATCCTTTGGAAAGAAGTCAATTGAGATTAACATTTACAAGTTGGGAAGTGAACCCTCCGAACCCTATACTCATGTGTGTTCTGTCGAATTAATGGATGTCGACAGCAGCGAATTTGATCAACCTCATAATTCTGACTCTTTTCATATGTTGTTGCTTGACACGGACTCTTCCACCGAGTTGTCCAGGTCAACATCTAACGCTGATGAGGAACTTTTTATAGAGTCGGACGATCACCCTGTTTTTCCTGATGACATTATTCTTTGGGGTATCGATGAAAGCTTTGAGGAAATTTTCGCTGATGAACTCGCATATTTAAAAGACAGGGGTGTTAAGATGAATCAACTCCAAGATAAAGAAATTGAACCTCCACCCTTTCTTCTTGACAATCACAATAATGCGAGTAATCCATCATCACTATCATTGTGTCGTCTCTCCAAATTGAGACGCAATCCGTTTCCATTACACCTCTTATCACCTCCCCACTTCTTCACGTCGAAAGGTGACATGTTCTTCCACCAACCTTGGTGCTTCATCGATAAAATTTTTGAATGGTTGGTGTTGACTTTTGGTCTTTGTAAGGCTTTACTTTGACCAATAACTTTACCCCCCCCCCAATGATTTTAAAAGATTAAAATTGTTTAACTCAAGTTTGGGGGAGGTGGTATATTTTGGCTCTTGAAAAAAAATGATTTTTACAACATTATGAGCCAAAAATAAGTTTGGGGGAGGATTTTCACTTTATATATTCTTGCCCCCATTAATAATTTCCTCCCAAGTCTACAGGTTTTTGAGCTTAACGGATGACATCAGTGAGGACACTGCTGTAAACAGGTTTGGGGGAGGTTTGTGCTTATTTACGCATCACTTTGCATCATATTTTGCATAAGCACAACATTTTCAAAAAAAATTTAAAAATTTTCTTTTATAACAAAAGAGTAGAGTGTGAAAAATTACATCCAAAAGATAGGAATAGTTTAAGAAAACCAAGAAAATTAGAAGTTTTCTTAAACGAACTAGTAATAAGTAGTTGTGAGCTGTTGTCCCAAGGGTTGGTAAGATGAAGGAAGTCACTAATCTGAGGATAAAAATAATTCTGAAAAATAGTTTCTATTCTGGAAGCTAAACATTTGAATGTTGATACCCTACTATATGCACTTACACACGTCTTGAAACTCGGGATAGTATAGGATACCTTGAAATGCTCTTGTCTAAAAGCCAAAGTATGAAGGAAATGAAAAAAATGAAGAAAATATAAAAATGGTGAAAAGAAAAATGAACACTGGTTTTGTTATCGCCAAGGCAGCAATAAAAAAATATAGCGAGGGTGCCTCTTCACCTAGTGCCCTAAGGCCAACTGGTCTGGGAGTCACTGCTAAGCCTTAGGTAGTGCAAGACGAGGAAAATATTATCACCTAATCAGCAAGCACATGAGTAATCGGTCGGTTAGTATCTCAAGAAGTATTAACGGTCGCATGAAAATGTGTGAGCAAATCTAAATATTCATCAAGTTAAAAAGTACTAAGGTAGATGGACAAGAGTATGATAGCTTGAATTGAATTCTCCGAGTGTAGGGATGTCCATTACACACACGTAGAGGTATATGATCGATGTTTGGATGAAAGATAGGAATGAAGAATAAAGATGATGTTTTATTGAGGGATAATGTGATTTCTAACATCTTTTCATGACTATTAAGATAGGGCTCATAACAACTGAAAAGCTGGTGTAGTTGGAAACTCTTATTTTCAAAGTCTTTCTTTTATGGTTCTTATCTTTATATGTAAATTTCACTATCTCTCTTTTGTTATAGGATTTTGTGGGTGTAATCCGCTGAAAACCCTCAGGAGACAACACTCCTCCTACTAGGGACACCTAGAGGTTTAACGGCTTGTTCCACGTGCTCAGTGCAATCGTGTCTGCCTACGAAAGTGTCCTTAGTTTTCTCCTTTCTTTTTCTCCTCTTGAATAAACTAGTTTGCTCAGGACGATCAAAGATAAGTTTGGGGTTATTTGTTCAGTTGATAAAACTGCACATTTGTTATTACATTTTTCCTACCATTTCCATATTAAAAAAGATCTTCATTATAATATATCATACATATGAGGGTTTATGTGTAAAAATACTATTTTCCATGTGTTGATATATTATAATTAGCATTTGGTAGGAAAATGTATGCAAATAATATCATTGACCTAATCCTAGTAGAACTAAGTCTACTAAATATTATTTGTTGAGTTGTTGTGCAGAATTTTCAGGTCTTAAATCAAGGAAATCTAGTTGTTAAAGCTAACCTGCCTAATTAAGAAATAAAAATGAAGAAATCAATTCTGGCAGAAGAAAAGAAAAGATTTCCAAATTATGAAGGTTCTAGAGAAAGACAAATGTCACAAGAACAGAAGCCCTAAAGTTTGATGAAGGGATATGATGTAATGGCCGCGGATCCGCGGCCATACCCCACCTTAAGCCGCGGATCCGCGGCAGGTAAAGGGATTCAGGTGCTGCAAAATTTTAGGGTGAATATTTATAGTTAGTTTCCATATTTGGAAGCAAGAGTTCTGGCATTTGGGCTATAAATAAAGACCGAGAGCCTCTTGAAAAATTGATCAAGTCGACACGATCACGAAGTCCAAGACGGCTCACGCATCCAGGCTGATCATCAACGGTTCATCTACCTCCTTAGACGAGATCGAGAAGCAAACTAGTATTTGTAATCATTTTCTAAGGAATCAAACTGTAATAAATATTGTTGATTAATAAAGGTATCTCTTTTTCCTATTCTATTTCTTTGTAGTTTAATTATGCATTCTCTCTCCATCTCTTTTTCTCCCAACATGCGCGAGTAATTCTCCGCTTGTTAGGGTTCATAGGATTAGGGTAGGTTAATGGATGATGAAAATACTTAAACTCTTTTTACGTCCTATAAAGTTTATAAACTTTTTCAAAAGAATCATTAACATCCTAATCGGACACGCTACCAATTCATTGTTAGCCTCGACCGCGATTAGAGATTAGATTAATGATTGTTTTGGTAAAGGCTAGATATGAACGGAGTTCCGTGTCGAGATAAGGGTTAAGAGTGGGATTCCTTTTTCCCTCCAGAAACCCTAATCTACACGCATCACTGTCGTTCTAGTTTTAAATCTATTAAAGGATAGAAAGAGTAATTTTTAATTAATCATCCATAACTACTAAATCCTAATGAACCCTACAAGCCCTCTTCTTATATAAACTTACATCCGTAGTTAATCTAGATCTATATTTTGCATCCCTGTTTAACATAGATCTAGATCCTACAACCATTCTACGATCTTATTTCTTCCTCCTTTCTTTTTCAACACATCTAAAGTAAGAGTAAAAGATTCAACGTTTCCCAGAGGACGACCCGTACTCATCTCGGTCTAGCTACACGCGACACCGTTATTGATTGCGGTTACTACTACACACACTCTTTCTACACAATCGGTGGCGTAATGAGAAACAAACACATTTTGTTCCTCAGCGTGGTAGAAGATATATCCTTGTGAATTCTTTGGATATCCCACAAACTTGCAAAGAACTGATCGTGCCTCGAGTTTGTCCGGATTTTTCCTTTTGACATAGGCCGGACAACCCCGTATCTTAACTCGTTTAAGATATGGTCTCTTTCCACTCCATATCTCATATGGTGTGGTAGGTATCGATTTAGATGGAACTTGATTCAATAAGTATGCTGCTGTTTCAAGCGCATAACCCCAAAAGGAAATAGGTAACACAGCGGTGCTCATCATAGAGCACACCATATCCAATAAGGTATGATTCCTCCGCTCCGATACACCGTTGTGCTATGGTGTATACGGAGGAGTAAGCTGAGAGAGAATCCCATTCTCTTTTAGATAGTTACGGAATTCCGTGCTCAAGTATTCTCCTCCCCGATCAGATCGAAGGATTTTAATACTTTTACCCGTATGGTTTTCAACTTCATGCTTATATTCTTTGAATTTCTCAAAAGCTTCAGACTTGTGTTTCAACAGGAACACATGACCAAATCTTGAAAGATCGTCAATGAATGTAATGAAGTACAAGAAACCATTCCTGGCATGTGTAGACATGGGACCACATACATCACTATGTATCAGTCCCAAGAGTTCCGTAACTCTTTCTCCGTGTCCTGTAAACGGAGTTTTGGTCATCTTGCCTTTGAGACATGACTGGAAAGTTTCATAAGATGAAAGTTCGAACGGATTCAAATATCCATCCTTATGTAACTTAGCTAGTCGTGTCGCATTGATATGACCTAGTCTACAATACCACAAGAAGGATTCATTCATTTCTGAACTTTTCCTCTTGTGTGTGTTCTGTACGTTAAGAACTGTGTTTTGATTCAGAACATATAATCCGTTACATAACGCACCAAACCCAATCAACACTTGATTTAGGTAAATGTTCATAACATTATTCTCTACTACAAAGTTATAACCTTCTTTATCTAATAAAGAAATTGATATTAAATTGCATATCATAGAGGGTACATAATAACAATCGTTCAGGATCAATGTATTCCTAGTTGGCAATACAAGGTGATATTCACCAACTGCTTTGGCTGCAACACTTGCACCATTCCCTACATTTAGAGAATGGTCACCTTTTCCCAATTCTCTACCTTTCCTTAGCCCATGCAACAAATTTCATATGTGGGATCCCAATCCAGTATCTAATACCCAGGACGTAGAGTGTACTGAGAAATAGTTCTCGGTAACTAACACACCCGAAGAAGATGCATCAACATGCTTATTCTTCGTTTGGGTGGCGTGGTAATCCGGATATTCCCCTATTTCCTGCTTGGACTTATAACACATATAAGTTGGAGCGGAACCAACTTTCCCCTGCTCAATATAACAAGCGGGTTCGGTCAATACATCCATATTATTATCTTGATTAAGGCGTGACATTGGTTGCTGCCTGGAGAGAGAGAGAAGGAAACGCATTAGCGTGCGCTCTTTGTAACATTAGATTGGTTATTATCTTATCTAATCAGGATGGCTCGCACTGGTTTTATCAAATCTTCCTTCAAACCCTAAAAGGTAAGACTAGCCGGGATTAATTATACCTTACAAGTTCGCCAATCTTTCAGCCAGGCCAGTGCCGGTACTTTGAGCGAGGTTCCCCGTGCTTTCGCACGAACCTAATTAAAATAAACCTCGTTTTCCCAGGGGCGTGACCCCGTTAAAACCTTTCTAGACACCTACTTGATCGGCTAATTGTGATGTGTAAAATTCTCCCATGAGCAACTCTTACTCGCAGTGGGTATCGAGATCCAACTATCTCATAAAAGGTATGCAATCTCATTGCAAATTTCAACACTTGAAATTCCCAATAATATTTTTCCCCTAGCAACTTACGACCTTAACATAGTCAACAAATCATAAGCGCTAGCCAAGTTCAACCCGTCATTTCCTGATTGAATTAAACCCACCCGTACGACCCTTAACATAGTTAACAAAGTCGCACGACCACCCTAATCCAATCGCATCTCATGCTTTAGCAGATAATCACTAATTAGCTACCGCACACTACGCCTTAACATAGTCAACAAACGTGGCACGAATACTAAGTAGTACTTATCTGAAATGACGGAGGGCTACGACAGGTTTTTAAGAAAATCTTTTGCGTAATGAACTTGATATCGATGTAGAATCGAGTGATTTTGAAAAGGAGTGTTTTTGAGGATTTTGCTAGTTTTGCTAAAGAGGTCACTCCCTATGAAGGTATTGTTAGTTATGTATATGCCCTAGAGGCCATTGTTGTACATATGATGTATATTATAGTGGATGCTGGGATATATATAGAGAGGATTTTCTTGCTCGATATGATAGTATGCTATCTGGTTTCACTTTGTCTTAACATGTTGACTTGTATTGGTTTACTGTCTTGCTCTCACATGTTGATAAAGCCCTTAGGATATATACTCGACTACTAGGACTATGATGAAGATCATACTAGTAGGGCCAGGGTAGTCCAAGAGTACATCCTATAACTGTTCCTAGTCGAGGGTGTATCGAGACAGGGCATCGATACTTCAGAGTAGACTAGCGTATACGCATCTTTTGTTAGTCTATGTTACCCACCCCGGTAGTTTCGGGAAGGCGGAATAGGTAAAAATCGAATTTTTCTTTAATGGAAACATAGACTAACCATGAAGGATCTTTGCTAAACAAAAACTAACAAACAAACATGGAGCTTTAACTACTAGGTTAAGAGATTATACCAAAATCTTGAACTCCTTCTCTTCTTGTGTTGCTTCCCTTTGTTGTGAGCTCCTTGGAGTGGTGTAGATGGCTCCTCCTCACCGTCTTCTCTTTGCCAAAGAAAGATCCACCCGAAGGCCTCTACCTTGAGCCCCAACCTCTATCTTGAAGTAACTAAGGTGCTTGGTTTGCTAGACTAAGAACCATAGAGAGAGTAGAGAGTGATTTTAGTGGTTTGGTCTCAATTTCCCTTGGTTCTCAACACATGAGAGGTTAGGGTTTGAGAGAGAGGATAAAGAAGAGAGAGCTAGGAGAGAGAATGTATCATGATAGAATATGAAGAGATAGCTCTCATATTAGCATATAAGAATAATAATTTTAATTTAGCAAAAATTGTGATGGTTGGTTTGATTTGACCATTATCATGTCACCACTAATGCTAAGCACATGCTTAACAAAACAAAAAAAAATATCTAAGTCAACTTTGGTCAACAAGTCAAATGGTCAATCGAAATAACCATAACACAATTATCACTAATTAAAACTATTAATCAATTTTCTTTATCTCATTAAGGTCTTAATCAAGTCAATGGTCAAAACCCTAATGAGGTGTCTCCTTCATCTGTCTCTGTCAACTGTATATATACATACCCGCTTCCGCATTCCGAAGAACACGAAAGCAATGAGACTGAACTAAACCAAAATCAAATACTAGGATCTGGCTTAAACCAAAG
Source organism: Agapanthus africanus (assembly GCA_030015575.1). Classification (NCBI taxonomy): domain Eukaryota; kingdom Viridiplantae; phylum Streptophyta; class Magnoliopsida; order Asparagales; family Amaryllidaceae; genus Agapanthus; species Agapanthus africanus. The sequence goes on from CM057345.1 coordinate 303,485,905, forward strand.
CCCATAAGTATTAACTGCCCGAACATCAAACGCGCACAAGTGCGCATATGTGAACGAACCCTGTCGTAAAACCATATGACCTCTACTTCGTTTCGCCCAAAGGTGAACAACCCTCTGTGTGGGACTCTAAAGACTCGACACTACGCTGGCAGTGGGTTTAACCACAGGCCGCAAGCGGTATTAGCTGTCCGTAACGGTCCCCAGGTAGATGTCGATAAGGCTGATGAGGAAAACCCATCCGAACTCCTACTGAGCTTGAATGTGACAATCTTCATACAGTCCGGTCTGTTCGTCTAAGAGCATCGCATGTCGGGCCTAGGGGGAGATAAACGTCAGACCCCTAATAGCGGTACAAGTCATGTCGGAGTGTAGCCCAGAACACCCTGAGAAACTACTTGAAAAACTACCAGTAAATCTCGCTTGCCCTGGCCAGGGACTTTGTGTAATGGCTCTCCAGACACAGCGCGATATCACCCCCAATACCGAGAGAGACGAATCCTATCTAACCACCACTGCCTCCAAGTGCTTCGGAACTGCATCCAACTACTACCTGTTTGCATGACTCAATAGAGCCGTGGTAGGATAGTAATCTAAGAACAGTGGGAGCACACTCGAGGCGAAGCAGCAGTGTCAAGTCAACGGACTAAGCTGTACTCATGTCACCTGGGAACTGATAACTGACGATAGGTATAATACCAACCAACGGTTCCCAGCGAGTCATGTCCAGTGTACTCGTAACCTAACGAGCACCTGCATACTATCTCCAGAACGACGTACTGATGGCTGTGGGACAGACCATCTCCCCTCCTGGGATGAGAAGCGTATACACTAGTCTACTCTGGAGTATCGATACCCTGTCTCGATAATCCTACAACCAGGGACCTGTATAAGGATGTGCTTGTAGACTACCCAGCCCCCACTAGTGTGACTGCCATCACAACGCTGGTAGTCAAGCAAAGATCCTAAGGGCTCTATCAATATGTATTAGCAATATGTTAAAAGAAACACATACACATATTAAGATAGATACAAACCAAGTAGCATACTACTATATCGAGCAAGACTGTCATAATACAGTGTATATATACTAAGCTTCCAAAATGTAATATAGAAACTAGTACTATACAATAATGGCCTCTAGGGCATATCACACTAACAATCTCCCACTTGCACTAAGGCCATGTGCTGGCATATCGCAGACCTATCATCTCGAATAGCCTCTCGAACTGCGTCTGAGGAATGGCCTTTGTGAATGGATCTGCAGTGTTATCTTCTGTAGCAACCCTCCGAACCTCGATCTCCCGGCGATCCACGATCTACCTGATCAGGTGATACCGCCTCAAGATGTGTCTGGACTTCTGATGGGACCTGGGTTCCTTCGCTAAAGCTATAGCCCCATTGTTATCACAATACAGAAGTATTGGATCATTAATGGACGGAACCACATGAAGTTCTGTTAAGAACTTCCTCATACAGACTGCTTCTTTTGCGGCATCAGAAGCTGCGATATACTCCGCTTCCATCGTCGAGTCAGCAACGGTTTCCTGTTTGGAACTCTTCCAATAGAACGCCCCTCCATTGAGGGTAAAGACATAACCCGACATGGATTTGGAGTCATCCTTGTCACTCTGGAAGCTGGAGTCAGCAAAGGCCTCGATCTAGAGGTCTTTTCCGCCGTAAACCAAAAACATATCCTTAGTCCTTCTTAGGTACTTCAGAATGTTCTTTACCGCAATCCAGTACTTCTCTCCAGGGTTTGACTGATACCGCTTACCACACTCAGTGCATAAGCTACATCTGGTCTGGAACATAACATCGCATTCATTATAGAGCCTACTGCAGAAGCGTAGGGTATAATAGACATGCAATCCCTTTCCAAATCAGTCTTGGGAGACATCTCTTTGGAGAGGGTGATCCCGTGACAAGCCGGTAAATTACCGCGCTTGGAATCATCCATACTGAATCTTTTCAGTACGGTGTTGATGTACCTGGACTGCGAGAGTCCCAATATCCTTTTTGATCTATCACGATAGATCCGGATCCCCAGAATGTAAGAGGCGTCACCCAGGTCTTTCATGGAGAACCTGTGTGACAAGAACCCTTTGACAGATTTTAGCATAGGAATGTCATTTCCTATCAAGAGAATGTCATCCACGTACAAGACGAGGAATACAACAGTTCGTGCTATAATCTTACTATAAAAGTATGGTTCATCTGGATTTTTGATAAAGTCAAATTCTTTGACCGTCTCATCAAAACAGATGTTCCAACTCCGTGATGCCTGCTTTAGTCCATAAATGGACTTAAGCAACTTGCACACTTTTTCGTTGCTCCCACTCTGAATGAAACCCTCTGGCTGGTCCATATAGATACACTCCTCTAAATTTCCTTTTAGAAAACCAGTTTTTACGTCCATCTGCCAAATCACATAATCGTGGAAGGCAGCAATCGCAAGAAGGATCCGAATGGATTTGAGCATAACCACTGGAGAAAAGGTTTAGTCATAGTCTAAACCAGGTCTTTAACGAAAACCCTTTGCAACAAGTCTAGCCTTATAGGTCTCAACCTGTCCATCTACACCAATCTTCCTTTTGAAGATCCATTTGCAGCCTACGGGTTTTACCCCCTCTGGAGCAACGTCTAAAGTCCATAATTTGTTGGTGTACATGGACTCCATCTCGGTCCGCATTGCATTCAGCCATTTTACCGAGTCAGTGCTCTGAATGGCCTGCTGGAAGCTAGTCGGCTCATCATTATCAATGATGCAATCCTCTCTATCCCCGTCTATGAGAAAACCATAGTATCTCTCAGGTGGATGAAAAAGCCTACTACTCCTGCGGAGCGGTGAGGGAATGCCCTGTTCTTTTGAACCTTCTGGTTCTACTGAGCTTTCAGTAATAGCTTGTGATTCTGGAATTTCTTCCAGTTCTATTGCGCTCTCACTTATCTGATTTTCTAAAAATTTAGTTTCCAAGAAGCAGGCATGACGAGAAACAAATACCTTTTGTTTCTCTGCGTAATAGAAGAAATATCCCTTAGAGTTCTTTGGATATCCTACAAACTTGCACTGTACAGAGCGTGCCTCGAGTTTGTCCGTATGCTGCTTTTTGACAAAAGCTGGACATCCACATGTCTTAATGTGTTTAAGATAGGGTTTCTTCCTACTCCACATCTGATATGGTGTGGTAGGCACTGACTTAGTAGGAACCCGGTTCAAAAGATATGCAGCTGATTCTAGTGTATAACCCTAGAAAGATCGCGGTAACTCGGCGTTACTCATCATAGAACGTACCATATCCAATAGGGTTCGGTTCCATCTCTCTGATACACCATTTTTTTATGGTGTGCATGGAGGAGTAAGTTGAGAGAGAATTCCATTCTATTTTAGGTAATCCAGGAACTCGGCACTCAAGTATTCACCACCTCGATCAGATCTCAGTGTCTTGATACTCTTGCCTGTTTGTTTTTCTACTTCATTCTTGTATTCCTGGAATTTTTCAAAGGCATCAGATTTATGCTTCGTTAAGAAGACATATCCATACCTTGAAAAATCATCCGTAAAAGTAATGAAGTAAGAATAACCACTCCGCGCATGAGTAGACATTGGACCACATACATCGCTGTGTATGAGTCCCAAGAGCTCGCTCGCTCTTACTTCGTGTCCAGTGAACGGAGTCTTTTTCATCTTTCCCATGAGACAAGATTGACAAGTTGCATAAAACTGATATTCGAACGGATCCAAATATCCCTCTTTATGTAATTTAGTCAATCGTGTTTCATTGATGTGACCTAGTCTACAATGCCACAAGAAAGCATGATTTAATTATGGAGACTTTCTTTTGTGTGTATTTTGGATATTGAAAATCTGCGGTCGGTTTAATACGTATATACCGTTGCTTAATGTACCCAACCCAATCAAAACATGATTAAGGTGAATGTTTACAACATTGCTTACAAATGCAAAATCATAACCTTCTTTAGACATTAAAGATACAGATATGATATTACAAGTCGAACTGGGTACAAAATAACAGTTGCGCAAAACCAAAACATGTCCATCTGTCAATCCTAAATGATAGTCCCCCATGGACTCAGCATCCATGCTTGCTCCGTTTGCAACTCTGAGGGTCATATCACCCGCCTTCAAAACACTACGGCTTCTCAGTGCCTGCAAAGAATTACAGATATGAGATCCTGATCCGGTATCCAATACCCTGGAAGTAGAGTTGATTGACAGACAGTTTTCAACTACATACACACCTGAAGCCGAAGCCACAACCTGCTTCGGGTCCTGGTTCTTGGCCTTCCAAGCCATGCAATCTTTCTTCCAGTGTCCTTTCTTATGATAATAAAAGCATTCTTCCTTTCCCACTATCTGTCCCGCCATTTTTGCTTTTCCCTTGGCTTCCACCTTACTAACACCGCCCCTCGGTTTGGTAGGGGCCTTCCTTCTCTTTCCTTTGGCTTTCGCCTTAAATCTAGAAGAAGAAGCACCACCAACAAACAGAGCGGGTGTTTTCCTGACTTTCTGCAGGGTGCCTTATGCACTCCTCAACATGTTGAGGAGTTCCGAAAGTTCAACTTCTTTACCTAGACTATTAAAATTCAAGATAAACTGGACGTAGGTGGAAAGAAGGGACTAGAGAATCAAGTCTGTATACAGCTCCTTCTCTAACGTGGTCCCAAGGTCCGCAAGCTCCTCAATGTAGCCAATCATCTTAAGGACGTGTTCCTCTACAGATGATCCGACGGCCAACCTCGCTGAAAACAGTTTCTTCGAAGTCTCGTATCTTGCGATACGGGATTGCTCTCCATATAGTTCCTTAGTATGGAGAAATATGGATTCAAGGTTCATATTCTCGTGCCTCCTCTGATGTTCATTGTCCATAGAGGCAAGAACGAGACACTTGGCCTTTGCACAGTCAATCTCCCAGGTCTTACGGATTTCCTTATCCGCGACGCTGGGTTCTGGACCTTGGACGGCAGGGGCCTTAGTGGTAAGGAGATACCCCGACTTGTCATAAGTGATTGCCATTTTGACATTCCTGAACCAATCTTTATAGTTTGGCCCTGTCAATATATTTTTATCTAATAGTAACTTAAGTCCCGTCATGTTGTTTGGTCGCTGCAATTAGGAGAGAGAGAAGAAACACTTTAGCATGATGCTCCTGCAAGTTTAGGGTGGTTTTTAATTTGTCTAAACAGGATGGCTCCCACTGTTCCTCGAATCCTTCCTCAAACTATAAAAGAAGAATTAGTCAGGATTAATCTCACCGTACAATACTTGCTTAACCGTTCAGCCAGGCCGGTGTCGGTACTTCGAGGGAGGTTTTACGACGCTTTCGCGAAGTTCCTTAATTAAATAACCTCTTTTCCCTGTGGACGTAGCCCCGCTAACACCTTTCTAGTCACCTACTTGGTTTATAGCATTGATCGTTAAGTGAAAAATCTCCCGAGGAGTAGCATATACTCACAGTAGGATCGGGATCCAAATATCATCGTGTGATAAAGCTGAAGGAATCCTACCAAAATCATTACACTCCAAATGGTATGCAACACTAGCAAGTTTCAGTTTCTTTAGAAACTCCCGATGTGGCTTTTTGCCCCATGCTCTTATGACCTTGACTTTGGCCAACAAAGCATAAGTCACATGTCAAGTTCCACCCGTCATTCTCCATGTAAATTTGAACCCACCCGTACATACCCTTGACTTTGGCCAACAAAGCCGTACGACTGTCCCAAACCAACGCATCTATCTATGCTTCATATGAATATCCAACAGCTACCAATCACTATGCCTTGACTTTGGCCAACAAACATAGCTTGAATACTATTGACTATTCATATGAAATGACGGAGGGCTATGAATGGTTTTGGCGAAACCGTGAACGTAGTGAACTTGATATAATCGAAGGAACGTAATAGCTTTTAACAGGAGTGGTTTAAGCTCCGCATTTAAAAGTTTTGCTGTTTTTGAAAAATCCGAGTGGTTTTGAAATTGTTCCAACGATTCAACTTTGGTTTGTTTTCTTTGCATTTATATAATACAGTCCCATCAATTAATCCTACCATTGCAGAAAACAACGAAAATATAACGTACGCTTATGCCATCCGCATTCGCCACGGGGCCCCGTCATCACCCGTTAGGTTACTTAACTAACAACAGAGCGGAGGCTCGACTAGCGCGGATGCAAAACATAAGCAACGTCTACTAGATATCATATATAGATATATACATTTGTCAGACGCAATGATAATCATTCCAGATCACAGATGAACACATTGGATATGCTAGGAATCCGCGTTTCGTTCAAGCCTGCAACGAAAGATGGATTACACGGTCGTGATGAATAGCCAAAACCCCACCCTAGACCCCTACGGGTGCGGCAAACTACCCGCCAAATACCCGAAGTGGAGCAAGCTCCCTCAACAAAGTGAGTAGGCCACTCGGCACTTCAAAGTACCCGGTAGTCTGTGCACCCCACCTTGGGTCTATCCTAGGAGCAGAAAACAGTAAAAGAAATAATATACAAAGGCGGCTACATCCTCAACCCGGATGTGCGACCCAAAAATAATATTATATCAATTTACAATTTACATCAAATGAAAAATAAATAAACACTCATCTCACATCCCCGGCTATTCATCCACGACAATCTAACAAGTTCATATACACAATCCAATATCACAGATCACAGATATGTACAACCCCCACTAATCGACGTATAGCGATTAGTAGACGTTCAGTACATATATCACATTACAGATATAATCCAATTAGCTAAAGTTTATAGAATTTCGATCAAAAACTGTATTTGAATCTACCCCAAGTAAAATCCAGTACTTTGATAAATCTGGGCGGAAACAAAACTTCCCAGAATACACAAAACCAACACAGAGAACCCCCAGAAGAATTTTGGTGCGTGGCCGAGTTGACTCGGCCGCAGATCCGCGGCGGATCGCATGGATCGGCCACGGATCCACGGTCTTATGAGCGATTCAGGCGCCCAAAATTCCAGTTTTCTCTAAAAACCCTGCTTGTATTTTTCATGTCACTGAAAATATTTTTAGGCCTGTTTTAAAAATCGACAGAAAATACAAGTTTTGGTGTGTATTCGGGATTTTTTCCATGATCGAAATTCTAACGACTTTGCTAACATGTTAGTTGTTATTTAGCTAGGCTCTAATACCACTGTAAGTCTATGTTACCCACCCCGGTAGTTTCGGGGAGGCGGAATAGATAAAAATCGAATTTTTCTTTAAAGGAACATAGACTAACCATGAAGGATCTTTGCTAAACAAAAACTAACAAACAAACATGGAGCTTTAACTACTAGGTTAAGAGATTATACCAAAAGCTTGAACTCCTTCTCTTCTTATGTTGCTTCCTTTTGTTGTGAGCTCCTAGGAGTGGTGTAGATGGCTCCTCCTCACTGTCTTCTCTTTGTCAAAGAAAGATCCACCCGAAGGCCTCTACCTTGAGCTCTAACCTCTATCTTGAAGTAACTAAGGTGCTTGGTGAGCTAGACTAAGAACCATAGAGAGAGTAGAGAGTGATTTTAGTGGTTTGGTCTCAATTTCCCTTGGTTCTCAACACATGAGAGATTAGGGTTTGAGAGATAGGATGAAGGAGAGAGAATGTATCATGATAGAATATGAAGAGATAGCTCTCATATTAGCATATAAGAATAATAATTTTAATTTAGCAAAAATTGTGATGGTTGGTTTGATTTGACCATTATCATGTCACCATTAATGCTAAGCACATGCTTAACAAAACAACAAAAAAATATCTAAGTCAACTTTGGTCAACAAGTTAAATGGTCAATCCAAATAACCATAACACAATTATTACTAATTAAAACTATTAATCAATTTTCTTCATCTCATTAAGGTCTTAATCAAGTCAATGGTCAAAACCCTAATGAGGTGTCTCCTTCATCTGTCTCTGTCAACTGTATATATACATACCCGCTTCCGCGTTCTGAAGAACACGAATGCAATGAGACTGAACCAAACCAAAATCAAATACTAGGATCTGGCTTAAACCAAAGCCCACTAGTATCAACTGCCCGAACATCAAACGCGCACAAGTACGCATATGTGAACGAACCCTGTCGTAAAACCATACGACCTCTACCTCGTTTTGCCCAAAGGTGAACAACCCTCTGTGTGGGACTCTAAAGACTCGACACTATGCTGGCAGTGGGTTTAACCATAGGCCGCATGCGGTACTAGTTATATGTAACGGTCCCCAGGTAGATGTTGATAAGAAGGCCGATGAGGAAAACCCATCCGAACTCCTACTGAGCCTGAATGTGACAATCTTCATACAGTCCAGTCTGTTCGTCTAAGATCATCGCATGTCGGGCCAAGGGGGCGGTAAACATCAAACCCCTAATAGCGGTACAAGTTGTGTCGGAGTGTATCCCAGAACACCCTGAGAAACTACTGGAAAAACTACCGGTAAATCTCTCTTGCCCTGGCCAGGGACTTTGTGTAATGGCTCTCCAGACACAACATGATATCACCCCCAATACTTGACCCATATGATGGGCGATGGATAGTCCCATATCCATTGGTGTTTGACATCAAAGATGGTGTACGGGTGCTCAGTGGAGACTGGGTTTACTGAACGGACTCACCGAGAACTCCTAGATGGTATTATACCTATCGTCAGATAGCAGTTCTCTGGTGACACTGGTACAGGTTAGTCTGTAGACCCGAGATCGTCATAGAGTCTTGTGTGATTCCTACTGTGCTTTGATTTCCACCTTACCACGTTCAAGAGGACGTGCAAAACGGTGGCTTTTGGGTACAGTTCCGAATCACATGGAGGCAATGAGCGATAGGAGGGGTTTCGTCTCTCCCAGTATTGGGGTTGATGTTGCGCTGTGTTCGATTGGCTATAACTGGAAGTCCCTGGCCAGGGCTGATATGGAGACCTACTGGTAAGTGTTATCGGTAGTTTCTCAACCCGTTATGAGCCTCACATCGACACGACTTATCGGCTACTGGGGTATGACGTTTTCCACCCCTAGACTAGATATGCGATATATTAGACGAAGAGACCGGACTGTACGGAAGTGTTACTGATTGGATTCACAGGAGTATGTACAGGCTTGCTTATTGTTATTCTGATCGCTCAATACCCGGGTGGCTGTTACGTTTAGCTGACCACTTGCAGCTTGTGGGTGTTTGATATGATCATTACCTACTGCCGGCGTATTGACGATTCTTTAGAGTCCTACACAGAGGTTTCCTGGCTCAGGAAAAATGGAGTAGGAGCACATATATGATATGTGCGGGACCGAGAATAATACGTGTAGGGTTCCTAGGCACACTCATGAGGTTCTACAACTGATCAACCATGCCAAAATCAAATTTTCCATGTGCCGAAGAACCTAATGCTAGATCGTTAACTAGAGGTAAGGCGAAACAAAACTAGTAAACTACTTTACTACAAGTGAAAGGGATTACAACCTTTGTAGATCCGGTCCTCCACTTCTTTAGCTCCGTGATGACGTCCCTCCGCTGCGATCATCGGAATCCCGGACTCTAGCGTTGGTTTCATCGGAGAAATGAGCGGGCTAGGTCGTTGACTTCGGTGCCGAAGATGATCTATGTCGAGGCGACTCTAACTCAAGCTCCATCTTCACTTGGTCATGAACCTTGTGAAGAAAACACCCCATACAACATGGCAAGTGGTAGAGGATGAAGAAATAGGAAGTGGGTTCACTTTGGATTTGGATTTCTCACTTGATTTCATCACTTGAGAATTTTCAAGAAAGGTTTTCTTCACTTGAAGAAGATGAAGAAGAAGAAGAAGGAAAATGAATTATTCATGAAAATAATAAATCAAGTGAATACTTATCATAATGCAACCATGGGTAAGTTAACTCATGTAGAGAGCAAACCATAGTTTAGGTAATGGTTAGGTTTAAGGATAAAACAAAATGGTTAAGACTTTTCAAAGATGCTATGAAGCTTCATGAAGCTTTAAGCCAAAAATAAAGAAAAGCACCATTTTGTTTTCACAAAATGAATAAAGAAAATAAAACCTAACCATTAACTAAACATGGTTTAAAGCATACACACACCCAAGTTTGCATGTATCATCAAACATGATACAAACTAGTGCACAAACATATATCACATATACAATGTGCACATCAAGTGAGAAAATCAATCTTAAGTGAACAAATACTAGTTAATGTAAAGTAATATATCAAATATATAATTATACATTAAATCATTAAATCAACACTTGATTTAATGATCCGGTCATACTGCATATAACCGACTAATATCAAGTGTATCAATATATCGAATCAACATTTGATTCGGTAACCCGGCTATATCTTATATAACCGTCCGATGATACAAATCGCGAGAATAGAATTCAGCATCACATACTGATATTATTCTCGGTCCCGCACATATCTCATATGCGCTCTTATTTCGTTTCGCTTGAGCCAGGAAACCTCTGTGTAGGACTCTAAAGACTCGTCAATACGCCGGCAGCAGGTGATGATCATATCAAACACCCACAAGCTGCAAGCGGTCTGCTAAACGTAACGGCCACCCGGGTATTGAGTGATCAGAAGATCAACGAGCAAGCCCGCTCACACTCCTGTGAATCCAACCAGTAACACTTACCGTACAGTCCGGTCTGTTCGTCTGATATGTCGCATATCTCGCCTAGGGGTGGTAATCGTCAGACCCCAATAGCTTGATAAGTCATGCCGATGTAAGGTCCATAACGAGCGTGAAACTACTGATAACTCTTACCAGTATATCACTGCAACCCTGGCCAGGGATTTCCAGTTATGGCCAGTCGAGCATAGCGCAACATCAACCCCCAATACTAGGAGAGACGAATCCCCTCCTATCGCTCATTGCCTCCATGTGAATCGGGACTGTACCCAAAAACCACCTGTTTGCATGACTCAGTAGAGCTGTGGTAGGGTGGAAATCAAAGCACAGTGGGAGACACACAAGACTCTATGACGATCTCGGGTCAACAGACTAAGCTGTACCAGTGTCACCAGAGAACTGCCATCTGACGTAAGGTATAATACCATCTTGGAGTTCTCGGCGAGTCCGTTCAGTGTACCCAGTCTCCACTGAGCACCCGCATACCATCTCTGATGTCAAACACCAATGGATATGGGATCATCCATCGCCCATCATATGGGTCGAGAAGATATACGCTAGTCTACTCTGGAATATCGATGCCCCGTCTCGATATTCCCACGACTAGGAATATTGAATGATATACTCATTGACTACCCAGGCCCCACTAGTATGATCTACATCATAGTCCTGGAAGTCGAGTACACATCCTAAAGGCTTTATCAACATGTAACAGAGAGACAGAAAGTATACATGTTAAGATAAAGAGCAACCAGATAGCATACTATCATGTCGAGCAAGAAAGTCCTACCTATATATGTCCCAGCATCCACTACAATATACATCCAATGTACAGTAATGGCCTCTAGGGCATATATATAACTAACAATCTCCCACTTGCACTAGGGCCATCTGTAGCAGTGGTTGTAGTATCTAATACTCAACCATCCCATAAAAGTCTCTCTTTGGGAAAAGGCCTTTATGAGTGGATCCGCCGTGTTATCCTCTGAGTCTACTCTCCTAACCTCGATCACCCTGGAGATCAACTATCTCCATGATCAGGTGATGCTGCCTCAGAATATGTCTGGGTCACTGATGGGACCAGGGTTCCTTGGCCAGAGCCACACTTCCATTGTCATACAATGGTAGGAACCTAGTTCATCTCATGAACAAATATACACCCAAACTGCCTCTTTGGTAGTATCTTTAATAGCGATGTTACCAGCCTTTATCGTCTAGTTTGCTACGGTATCTAGCTTGGAACTCTTCCAACATACCGTCCCTCCACTGAGGGTAAAGACAATGCCTGCGACTGACATTCAGTCATTCTTATCACCCTAGAACTTTTCCAGTGATTCTCCCCAGGATCGATTGATACCATTTTACTATACCTAGTGAGAACCCTAATATCCATTTAGATCTATCTCATAGATCCAAATCCCAGGATTTAGGAGGTATCACCTTTATCCTATTGGAGAATCCTTGTGATAAGCGGAGATTGACCGAGCGTAGCATAGGAAACTCCTTTCCTATCAAGAGTATGTCATCCACATACTCTACGAGGATCACTACCATACTCTCTACTACCTTTTTGTATATACAAGGTTCATCTACCATTTTGATGATGTCAAACTCTTTGACTAACACATCAAAACAGACGTTCCAACTCCGCGATACCTGCTTTATCATATAAAATATCTTGCACACGTTTCCGCTGCTCCCACTGTCTACTAAGCCCTCTGGCTGTGTACCTATAGACGTTCTCTTCTAAATCAGTATTTAGAAGAATAGTCATGACACCCAACCACCAGATATCGTAGTCATGGTATGTAGCAATGTTAAGTAGGATCCGGATGGACTTAAGCATAGTAACTGGAAAAGGTTTCATCATTATCCACGCCTGGTCGATGACGAAAACCTTTAACAAGTCTAGCTTTGAAAGTCTCAACTTTTCCATCTACACCAAGTAATCTTCTCAAGATATACTTGCTCCTGATGGGGATTTAACCCTTCAGATAAAGCAACCAAAGTCCATACTTTGTTGGTGTACATGGATTCTATCTCAGATCGCTAAGCATCCAGCCATTCTTACAGAGTCCCTACTCTCGATGGACTGCTCGAAACTAGTTGGGTCATCATCTTATGATGCATTCCTCGCTCCCACTGTCATCGAGAAACCGAAGTATCTCTCAGGCGGATGAGGAACCCTACTAGATCGGCGGAGAGGCTGAGGTTCGTCGGGGACCATTGAATCCTTTGGTTCTATCAAATCATCAGCTGCAGTTTGTATAGCTGGAACCATTCCAGTTCTACATAACAGACCTTGTCTCGATCTTGTCCGGATTTTGCTTTTGACATAGGCCGGACAATCCCAAATCTTAACTTGCTTAAGAGATGGGCTCTTCCCATACCATATCTTATATGGAGTGGTGGGCAGTGATCTGATTCGAACCTAATTCAATAGGTATGCAGCTTCTTAAGTGCATAACTCCCAAAAGGAAACAGGTAACTCAGCAGTACTCATCATAGAGCGCACCATATCATATAGGGTGTGATTGCTCCGCCCCGATACACCGACGTGCTGTGGTGTATACGGAGGAGTAATGCTGAGAGAGAATCTCATTCTCCTTTAGAATAGTCCAGGAATTCTATGCACAAGTATTCTCCTCCTTGATCTCATCAAAGGACATAATACTTATACCCGTAATTTGGTTCTCTACTTCTAACTTATATTCTGTGAATATCTCAAAAGTTTCGAACTTATGTTTCAACAGGAACATATGACTGAATCTTGAGAGATTATCAGAGAATGTAATGAAGTACAAAGAACCGGTCCTGGCATGTGTAGACAGGGGACCTTACATACATCACTATGTATCAGTCCCAAGAGTTTACTAACTCTTTCTCTGTTTCCAATAAACAGAGTTATGGTCATCTAATCTTTGTGACATGACTAGCAAGTTTCACAAGATGTAAATTCAAACTGATTTAAATATGCATCTAAATGTAACTTTAGCCAGTCGGGTCGCATTGATATGACCTAGTCTACAATGCCTCAAGAAGGATCCGTTCATTTCTGAACTCTTCCTCTTGTGTGTGTTCTGTATACTAGGAACTGTAGTTTGATTTAGAACGTCAACGCTTTTAGATAACGTGCCTGAACCGATCAACTTTTGAAATGTTCAAAACAATATTCAACAATACAAAATTATATCCTTCTTTAATAAATAAAGAGATTGATATGATTTTGTATATCAGGTTCGGTATCTAATAGCATTTGTTCAGAATCAATGTATTGGTAATACAGGGTGACAGTGACCAACAGACTTGGCTGCAACACTTGCACCGTTTTCTGTCTCATGAAACTTATCACCCGTTCTCAGTTCTCTACCTTTCTGTAGCCCATATAACAGATTATGTTTGCGGGATCCTGATCCGGTATCAAATACCCAAGACGTAGAGGATACTGAGAAACAGTTCTTTGTAATGAATACACCCGAAGGAGATGCATCTCATGCACTTTCTTCGTTTGGGCGGCATAGGAATCCTGGTATTCTCCAATTTCCTGCTCTGTCTTATAACAATTATAAGTTGGAGCGGGACCAACGTTCCCCAGCTCAGTATAACAAGCGGGTTCGGTCAATACATCTATATTATTATCTTGATTAAGGCGTGACATGGTCGCTACCTGGAGAGAGAGAGATGAAAACACTCTGCGTGTGCTCTTGCAAGATTAGATTGGTTATATATTTTATCTAATCAGGATGGCTCCCACTGTTTTTATCAAATCTTCCTTCAAACCCTAAAAGGAAAGACTAGCCGGGATTAATTACACTCTACAAGTTCGCCAATCTTTCAGCCAGGCCAGTGTCGGTACTTTGAAGGAGGTTCCCCGTGCTTTCGCACGGACCTAATTAAAATAAACCTCGTTTTCCCAGGGGCGTAACCCCGTTGACACCTTTCTAGACACCTACTTGATCGGCTAATTGCAAAGTGCAAAACTCTCCCAGGAGTAACAATTACTCGCAGTGGGTATCGGGATCCAACTATCATATAGAAGGTATGCAATCTCATTGCAAGTTTCAACACTTGAAACTCCCGATAATGGTTTTTACCCCTAGCACTTATGACCTTGGCTAAGGTCAACAAATCATAAGCACTAGTCAAGTTCTACCCGTCATTTCGTGATTAATTAGACCCACCCACATGACCATTGGCTAAGGTCAACAAAGCTACATGACTGTCCTAACTAATCGCATCATATGCTGTATAGGAAGACATCACTTAGCTACCGTACACTACGCCTCGGCTATGGTCGACAAACGTAGCACGAATACTAAGTACTCTACTTCCTAAAATGACGGAGGGTTGCGGATGGTTTTTAAGAAAACCTTTAACGCTTTGAACTTGATCTCGTTGCGGAATCAAATGGTTTTTAAATGGAGTGTTTTTTAGGCTTTTCTAGTTTTGCTAAAGGGGTCACTCCCGGTGAAGGGATCGTCGGCCCTTTCCTCATCGAATAAGGTGCAGGATATATCATATATACCGCTGTGCAAAGCAAAAACTATAGAAGCAATCAAAAGACAAACCGAGGATTGTAGCATCTGCCAGTTATTGCTAAAGGGGCCACTCCCGGTGAAGGGATCGTCGGCCCTTTCCTCATCGAATAAGGTGCAGAATGTTCTACAAGGAACACCGCGATGCAAAGTAACAACTAGAGCTACCTGATTTTATTTTTGAAATTCGATTCCACAACATCTTTTAGGTTTATTTTCTTTCATTAATCTCATTAATGAATGTCCCATCATTTAAGTCCACCTAAACATCACAGATAAATATAACGTACGCTTATGCCATCCGCCTCGATGTCCCGTCTGCACCGTTAGGTTAGGTAACTAACGCCAGAGTGAGACAGGGCTAGCGCAGGTGTAAAACATAAGCAACGTCTATATAATATATCATATATACTATATACAATATCTATCTGAACAAATCACATGATCACATCACATATAACGCAGCAGAAAATATCATTTGAAATATTGGATATACTAGGATGTCCGTGTTTTATTTTGAGCCTGTATAAAACACGGATTCCACGGTCGTGATGAATAGCCAATCCCACACCCCTAGACCCCTACGAGAGCGGCAAGCAACCCTACCAATTCTAGAGTTAGGAGACCCGGACTCGACTCCTCGAGATGGTCTCCCACTGGACCCTAGAACCCGGTTACTTGTGCTCCCCTCCTTGGGTCTATCCTAATGCGGAAAAGTAAATAATATACATCAACGGTGACATCTTCCGCAACCTGGAAGTGCCCCAATAAAAGAATATTACATACAAGTTTTTACATGAATGAAAATGAAAAACACTCATCTCACATAAAAAAAAAACCGGCTATTCAAACACGATGATCCAATATAACATATCCAGCAACACATAACATCACATGTCATCAACGTAAGTAAATATGCCCATCCCAATTGTCATTGACATATAGCAACGAAACCGGCAATATCACATATTACACTTACGGTCACAGAAAAGAAAGTGTAAAACTACAATAGTTGGAATCCGCATACTCTTTAGACATCTCATGCCTAACCAAATGAATTCCTTAGACATCGCATGTCTAACAATTATAAACCCCGCATTTTAGTCTCATTATCGAAAACTCTTTTCAATATCAAGTCGGACAATTCAACAAGATTCCCGACATCCTGAACGAATGCTCGTCGCAAACTTTAGTAGACCGCCGCACCCCCGATACCGTCAACAAAGTGCACTAAGGCGGAACACCGCTGCCGCGAGCACCCGAATGGATGCTTTCGGCGACGGGGTTCTCCTACAGTCACTTGGTCGGGGCTATGGGATGTGGCTATCTATTAAGTTTGCCGGCGAGTATCCGCGTACGCAACGTGATTGCGACGGACTTTCAATCACATCAAAATTCCATGGCAACCGATCAATTGAGACTAAACTGCTATGTTTATAACATTCAAAACAGTTATCACATAACTACTTGTGGATTCCAAATATTATATCACATTCCGGATAAATAGAAAATGTTAAATTTTCCGATCGAACAATCAAACACCCAAGTTTTCCCGAAACAGCTCAACACTTGAAATAAGTTCAAAAACATCCATTTCATGCCACAGTACCAACGGTCTAGCCGTAGAAGGGTCAAGCCAACGCCTCACATGTGGCACGCCTTACTGCCCCAAACCCTAAGGTTCAAAGGGCAGTTCAAGATGGTCACATAATCGAGTTAAGGTTTGTTGTCTTCTAGAGGGTCCATCGCGTTGCGTGCACTACTTAGACGTCTTTAAACTACGGAAAAATCCAACATTTGGAAATTTCCCGGCAGGGGAAAAATTGGGTATTTATATCCGGTCGAACTTTTTAACAAGTTCTAAAATTACCCGGAAAAACACATAGACAAAGTTAAATAATCTGATCGAAATATCGAGTCCCCAAAACAACCCAGAAAACTCAACTCTAGAGTGCAAATTAAAAATTCCCAGAAAACTCAGGAATAACTTAGTGACATTACTGTGCAAAATATAATGAAAGAAGTGACAGAACGGCCGCGGAACCGCCGCACGAGCCATGCTCGTGCCGCGGTTCCACGGCACCTTGATCGACTTAGGCGCACGTTTTGCACAGTAATTCTTAGAAAACCCTACTGATTTTTCTGCATATTTTTAATTCACAAAATTCCACAGTTTCAGAAAATGTACAGAGAGGGGTGTAATTAGGGTTTCGGGGTTCGATCGGGTTTCTAACATCGTCTACACTTCGCCTAAAGCTCTAGCTAGGCTCTGATACCACTGTAGGGTTCCTAGGACCACTCATGAGGTTCTACAACTGATCAACCATGCCAAAATCAAATTTTCCATGTGCCGAAGAACCCTAATGCTAGATCGTTAACTAGAGGTAAGGCGAAACAAAACTAGTAAACTACTTTACTACAAGTGAAAGGGATTACAACCTTTGTAGATCCGGTCCTCCACTTCTTTAGCTCCGTGATGACGTCCCTCCGCTGCGATCATCGGAATCCCGGACTCTAGCGTTGGTTTCATCGGAGAAATGAGCGGGCTAGGTCGTTGACTTCGGTACCGAAGATGATCTACGTCGAGGCGACTCTAACTCAAGCTCCATCTTCACTTGGTCACGAACCTTGTGAAGAAAACACCCCATACAACATGGCAAGTGGTAGAGGATGAAGAAATAGGAAGTGGGTTCACTTTGGATTTGGATTTCTCACTTGATTTCATCACTTGAGAATTTTCAAGAAAGGTTTTCTTCACTTGAAGAAGATGAAGAAGAAGAAGAAGGAAAATGAATTATTCTTGAAAATAATAAATCAAGTGAATACTTATCATAATGCAACCATGGGTAAGTTAACTCATGTAGAGAGCAAACCATAGTTTAGGTAATGGTTAGGTTTAAGGATAAAACAAAATGGTTAAGACTTTTCAAAGATGCTATGAAGCTTCATGAAGCTTTAAGCCAAAAATAAAGAAAAGCACCATTTTGTTTTTACAAAATGAATAAAGAAAATAAAACCCTAACCATTAACTAAACATGGTTTAAAGCATACACACACCCAAGTTTGCATGTATCATCAAACATGATACAAACTAGTGCACAAACATATATCACATATACAATGTGCACATCAAGTGAGAAAATCAATCTTAAGTGAACAAATACTAGTTAATGTAAAGTAATATATCAAATATATAATTATACATTAAATCATTAAATCAACACTTGATTTAATGATCCGGTCATACTGCATATAACCGACTAATATCAAGTGTATCAATATATCGAATCAACATTTGATTCGGTAACCCGGCTATATCTTATATAACCGTCCGATGATACAAATCGCGAGAATAGAATTCAGTATCACATACTGATATTATTCTCGGTCCCGCACATATCTCATATGCGCTCCTATTTCGTTTCGCTTGAGCCAGGAAACCTCTGTGTAGGACTCTAAAGACTCGTCAATACGCCGGCAGCAGGTGATGATCATATCAAACACCCACAAGCCGCAAGCGGTCTGCTAAACGTAACGGCCACCCGGGTATTGAGCGATCAGAAGATCAACGAGCAAGCCCGCTCACACTCCTGTAAATCCAACCAGTAACACTTACCGTACAGTCCGGTCTATTCGTCTGATATGTCGCATATCTCGCCTAGGGGTGGTAAACGTCTGACCCCAATAGCTTGATAAGTCATGCCAATGTAAGGTCCATAACGAGCGTGAAACTACTGATAACTCTTACCAGTATATCACTGCAACCCTGTCCAGGGATTTCCAGTTATGGCCAGTCGAGCATAGCGCAACATCAACCCCCAATACCGGGAGAGACGAATCCCCTCCTATCGCTCATTGCCTCCATGTGAATTGGGACTGTACCCAAAAACCACCTATTTGCAAGACTCAGTAGAGCCGTGGTAGGGTGGAAATTAAAGCACAGTGGGAGACACACAAGACTCTATGACGATCTCGGGTCAACAGACTAAGCTGTACCAGTGTCACCAGAGAACTGCCATCTGACGTAAGGTATAATACCATCTTGGAGTTCTCGGCGAGTCCGTTCAGTGTACCCAGTCTCCACTGAGCACCCGCATACCATCTCTGATGTCAAACACCAATGGATATGGGATCATCCATCGCCCATCATATGCGTCGAGAAGATATACGCTAGTCTACTCTGGAATATCGATGCCCCGTCTCGATATTCCCACGACTAGGAACATTGAAGGATGTACTCATTGACTACCCAAGCCCCACTAGTATGATCTACATCATAGTCCTGGAAGTCGAGTGCACATCCTAAGGACTTTATCAACATGTAACAGAGAGACAGAAAGTATACATGTTAAGATAAAGAGCAACCAGATAGCATACTATCATGTCGAGCAAGAAAGTCCTACCTATATATGTCCCAGCATCCACTACAATATACATCCAATGTACAGTAATGGCCTCTAGGGCATACATATAACTAACAATACGTGTATGTGATACCGTATTCGATTCTCACGATATGTGATATCGGCCAGGTATATGTGATATAGCTGGGTCATCGGATCGAGTGTTGATTCGATGAAGTGATACATATTATATTAGTCGGTTATATGTTATATAGCCAGATTATTAAATCAAGTGTTGATTTAATAATTTAATGTATAATTATATATGTGATATATTACATTACATTAACTAATATAAGCTCACTTAAATGATTATTTTTCTCACTTGATGATACATGGATATATATGTGATATATGTTAATTGTATTATTTTCTTTTGTTACATTAAATATTATATATGTGATATATAATATTGTAACATATTGGGTTATATATGCAAATAGTGTGTGAGAGACTTATACCATGCTAGGGTTAAGATTAGGGTTTGTTTTTATTCTTAAGTAATTCAGAATTGTGGAATTGTTCAATGCTTGTAGAAGCTTATAGGTTATTTGACCAAGTCCACTCTTTTGTCAAGCTTAAGATATTTAGCAACCTAACCTTTAACCATAGCTAATGGTTAAGTCTCTACAAGGGTTAAGCATGACACATTTTAACCCTTGGTTACATTTTTAACCTCAACAATAATTCATTTCATTCATCATAACTTCATCTTCTTCTTCCTCCTCACAAAAGCTTTCTAGCTTTTTGATTTGTGATGAATTAATGTGAGAAATAGAAAACTAAAGAGAGCAAAATTCCTACTTCATCATCCTCATCTATTCTAGCCACTTATATTAGGGTGTTTGCTTCACTACTACCTCATTAGTGAAGTGAGAGCTTGGGTTTGTGATTCCTCAATGTAGATCATCTTGGATTGTGAAGTATTCAAGTAAAGATGTCTCATTCACCTCATGGAGCCTCTATAGAGTCCGGGAGCTTGATGATCACAGCAAAGGGACCTCAACTCAGAGCTTATGAAGCGAAAGAACGGACTACAAAGGTTATAATCCCTAACTCTTAGAACTAAAGTAGTTTACTTATTGTTTATAACCCTAATTCTCTAGTAAAGATCCTTGTTTAGGTTGTTTGGCACATGGAAAAAAATGATGCATGTTTGATGCCTTGTAGAACCTTGTTCTAGTGCCTAAGAACCTTACAGTGGTATCAGAGCCTAGCTAGAGCATTAGGCGTTGCATAGGCGAAATTAAAAGTCCGATCGAACTCCGAAAACCCTAATTTTCCCACTTTCTGAAAAATTTTCCAAAAGTTGGATTTTTTCATGTTAAAAATATTCAGAAAAACATGCAGGGAATTCTATGGACAACCCTGAAAAACGGAACCCTAACTCGTCTAAGTGACCGCGGATCTATGGCTAAAACATGGTTTTGGCGGCGGATCCGCGGTGCCACTTAAGAGGCTTGGGTCGGGCCCTGCAGCTGTATGTCCGTAGGTGCTATGGTATGTCTCTGGTTAACTTTAAAAGTGCTCAAATGTTGAGCTTTCTGGGAATTTTAGGAATTCATTGTTTCGATTGAATTGTTTAACGTCGTCTAGCTTTCTGAAATGTGATACAATAATTGAAATCTACAAATTTGTTTGTTGCGTGTAAATCTAACATTTCGGTCTCGGGTGTAATCGGAAATCTTGTTGAATTATCCGACTTATATTTGAAAATTTGTTTTCATAGGTGAGACCTAAATGCGAGCTTTACATTGTTAGGCATGAAATCTTGGATATATGATATCCCGGGTTTGTGTTCTCTGAGGGCGGTTAAGATTCCAATTGTTGTAGTTTTTCATTTTTCTTTTCTGCGACCGTAAGTGTAATATGTGGTGTATCGCCGGTTTCGTTGCTATACATCAACGACAATTTGGATACGCATATTTACTTACGTTGATGACATGTGATGTTATGTGTTGCTGTGATATGTTATATTGGATCGTCGTATTTTGAATAGCCGGGGGTTTTATGTGAGATGAGGGTTTTATTTTCATTCATGTAAAATTCATTGTATGTAATATTCTTTTATTGGGGCACTTCCGGGTTGAGGATGATGTCACCATTGTATATTATTTACTTTTCCGCATTAGGATAGACCCAAGGAGGAGAGCACAAGTAACCGGGTTCTAGGGTCCAGAGGGAGGCCATCTCGAGGAGTCAAGACCGGGTCTCCTAACTCTAGAATTGGTAGGGTTGCTTGCCGCTCTCGTAGGGGTCTAGGGATGTGGGTTTGGCTATTCATCGCGACCGTGGAATCCATGTTTTATACAGGCTCAAAATAAAACACGAACCTCCTAGTATATCCAATATTTCATATGTTATCTTCTGCTGCTACTGATATACTTTGATGTAATCATTTTATATATGTGAGACGAATGCTTTGTTATTGTATATATATGATATATAATAAACGTTGCTTATGTTTTGCACCCGCGCTAGTCCCGCCCCGGTATGCCATTAGTTAAGTAACCTAACGGTGCATAACGGGACACTGTGGCGAATGCGGATGGCATAAGCATACGTTGTATTTTCGTTTCTTCTGTAATGCTTAGGAAGCATAAATGATGGGATTCATTAATGAGATTAATGAAAGAAAAAGAAACTTAAAAGATGTTGTAGAATCAAATTTATAAAAAGGGTAGCTCTAGTTTTTGCTTTGCATAGCGGTATTCCTTGTAGAATATCCAGCACCTTATTCAATAAGGAAAGAGCCGAGATCCCTTCACCGGGAGTGACCTCTTTAGCAATACTAGCAGATGCTACAACTCACTCGGTTATGTTTTTGATTGCTTCTATAGTTTTTGCTTTGCATAGCGGTATTTTTGAAATATCCTGCACCTTATTCGATAAGGAAAGAGCCGGGATCCCTTCACCGGGAGTGACCTCTTTAGCGAAACTAGTAAAAGCCTCAAAAACACTTCTTTACAAAAATCACTTGTTTCTACAACGATATCAAGTTCATTACGCAAAAGGTTTTCAGAAAAAACTGTCGTAGCCCTCCGACATTTCAGATAAGTAATACTTAGTATTCGTGCTGCGTTTGTTGGCTTTCGTCAAGGTGTAGTGTGCAGTAGCTAACTAGTGCTTATCTGCAACATATGATGCGATTGGATTAGGGTAGTCGTATGACTTTGTTGGCTTTCGTCAAGGGTCGTGCGGGTGGGTTTAATTCAATCAAGAAATGTACGGGATGAACTTGACTAGCGAACTATGGTTTGTTGGCTTTCGTCAAGGTCAAGCACGTTAGGGGTAAAAGTATTATCGGGAATTTCAAGTGTTGAAATTTGCAATGAGATTGCATACCTTCTATGAGATAGTTGGATCCCGATACCCACTGCGAGTAAGAGTTACTCCTAGGAGAGTTTTACACATGACAATTAGCCGATCAAGTAAGTGTCTAGAAAGGTGTTAACGGGGTTATGCCTCTGGAAAAACGAGGTTTATTTTAATTAGGTCCGTGCGAAAGCACGGGGAACCTCCCTCAAAGTACCAACACTGGCCTGGCCGAAAGATTGGCGAACTTGTAAGGTATAATTAATCCCGGCTAGTCTTACCTTTTAGGGTTTTAAGGAAGATTTGATAAAACCAGTGGGAGCCGTCCTGATTAGATAAGATAATAACCAATCTAATCTTGCAAGAGCATACGCTAAAGTGTTTTCTTCTCTCTCTCCAGGTAGCGACCATGTCAGGCCTTAATCAAGATAATAATATGGATGTATTGACCGAACCCGCTTGTTATATTGAGCAGGGGAACGTTGGTCCCTCTCCAACTTATAATTGTTATAAGTCCGAGCAGGGAATAGGGACATATCTGGATTCTCACGCCGCCCAAGCGAAGAATAAGCATGTTGATGCATCTTCTTCGGGTGTGTTTGTTATCGAAAATTGTTTCTCAGTTCACTCTATATCCTAGGTATTAGATATCGGATCGGGATCCCACATATGTAACATATTACATGGGCTAAGGAAAGGTAGAGAACTGGGAGAGGGTGATCATTCCATAAGAGTAGGGAATGGTGCAAATGTTGCAGCCAAAGCAGTTGGCGAATATCATCTTGTGTTACCAAATGGTAATACATTGATTCTGAACGAATGCTATTATATTCCGACCCTGATATGCAATATTATATCAGTTTCTTTATTAAGTAAAGAAGGATATAATTTTGTAGTAGAGGATAATTTTATGAACATCTTCCTGAATCAAAAGTTGATTGGATTAGGCTCGCTAAATAATGGCATATACGTTCTAGATCAAACCACAGTTCTTAATGTACAAAACACACATAAGAGGAAGAGTTTAGAAATGAACGAATCCTTCTTATAGCATTGTAGACTAGGTCATATCAATGCGACACGACTAGCTAAGTTACATAAGGATGGATATTTGAATCCGTTCGAATTTTCATCTTATGACACTTGCCAGTCATGTCTCAAAGGAAAGATGACCAAAACTCCATTTAGTGGACACGGAGAAAGAGTTACGGAACTCTTAGGACTGATACATAGTGATGTATGCGGTCCCATGTCTACACATGCCAGGAATGGTTCCTCATACATCATTACATTCACTGACGACCTCTCAAGATACGGACATGTGTTCCTGTTGAAACACAAGTCTGAAACTTTTGAGAAATTCAAAGAATATAAGCACGAAGTAGAGAACCAAACGGGTAAAAGTATTAAGATCCTTCGATCTGATCGAGGAAGAGAATACTTGAGCAATGAGTTCCTGGAATATCTAAAAGAGAATGGGATTCTCTCTCAGCTTACTCCTCCTTATACACCACAGCACAACGGTGTATCGGAGAGGAGGAATCGCACCCTATTAGAAATGGTGCGCTCTATGATAAGCACCGCTGAGTTACCTATTTCCTTTTGGAGATATGCACTGGAGACAGCTGCAGACCTATTGAATATGGCTCCTGTTCAGTTGATAAAACTGCACATTTAATATGACATTTTTCCCACTATTTCTATATAATAAAAGGTGTTTATTATAATATATGATCCATATGAGGGTTTATCTGTAAAAATACTATTTTCATGTGTTTATATATTATAATTAACATTTGGTAGGAAAAAGTAAGCATATAATATCCATGTAACAATTGGCCCATTTAAATATGCTTACCTTATTAAATACCTTTGACCACTTCTTAGTGGATAAGTTAATATCTCAATAAAACAAACTCTACTAATATTATTTATTGAGTTGTTGTGCAGAATTTGCAAGGCTGAAATCAAGGAAATCAAAGTTGGCGAAACAAACCTGCCTAATTAAGAAAGTAAACTAAAAGAATCAAGTCTGGCAGTGATGTAGAGAAGATTTTCAGTTTCCAGATATTAAAATAATCTACATGTGTCACCAGAAGAAGCCACTAGAGAAACAAACCAGAGATCTCCCCATTCCAGTGCGGATCCGCGGCCAAACCTACCTATTAGCCGCGGTTCCGCCGCACTCCTGAAGATTTAGGGCATGGGATTTTTTGGTTGAGATCCTCACAACTATTTTCCAAATTAGGAAGCTAGGGTTCTGGCTCTGGGACTATAAATAAAGACCGAGAGCCTCTTGGAAAAATCATCAAGCTAAAGAGATCATGAAGTCCACGACAGGCTCACGCATCCAGGCTGATCATCAACGGTTCATCTACCTCCTTAGAAGAGATCGAGAAGCAAACTAGGATTTGTAATCATTTTCTAAGGAAACAAAGTGTAATTGATCTTGTTGATTAATAAAGGTAGTTGTTTTCTTATTCTATATCTTTGTAGTTTTATTATGATTTCCCTCTCTATCTTTTCTTCTCCCAACATGCACGAGTAATTCTTTGCTTGTTAGGGTTCATGGGATTAGGGTAGGTTAATGGATGATGAAGATCCTTAAACTCTTTTTAAGTCCTATAAAGTTTATAAACACTATCAAAAGAATAGTTAACATCCTAATTGGACGCGCTATCAATTCATTGATAATCGAGACTACGATTAGAGATTAGATTAACTATTGTTTTGGTAAAGGCTAGATATGAACGGAGTTCCATGTCGAGATAGGGGTTAAGAGTGGGAACCCTTTTCCCTCCAGAAACCTTAATCTACATGCATCACTGTCGTTCTAGTTTTAAATCTATTAAAGGATAAAAAGAGTAATCTTTACTTAATCAGCCATAACTACTAAATCCTAATGAACCCTACAAGCCCCCTTTTAATATTAAACTTACCTCTATAGTTAATCTAGATCTATATTTTGCATCCTTGTTTAACGTAGATCTAGAAACTATTTCCACCATTCTTTATTCTTCCTCTTTCCTTTTTCAACACACCTAAAGTAAGAATGAAAGGTTCCACGTTTCCCTGAGGACGACCCGTACTCACCTCGGTCTAGCTACGCGCAACACCGTTCTGATTGCGGTTAACTACTACTACATAAATTTAGATAAATCAAATGGCGCCGTTGCCGGGGATACGTGCGTAATTTTTTTATTCTTACTATTTGTGTTGAATTCTTATTCGATTTATATCATAATTAAAACAAAACTGCAAATTGTATATTTAACGAATTGTGTGTGAATTTTGCAAGGAGATCTAGAGTCATAGACGTGAGGAAACAGAGAGCCAGAGACATTCATCGAGATCCAGAGGAGAACAGAAGGCCACGGAGCAAAAATTCATCAACTGATCCTTCTTCCTTGCGGCGGAACCGCGGCACAAGTAGCACATTCGAGGCGGAACCGCGGCTAAAGGGAGGAGTTAGGGGTCGTAACTTCTCTGGAAAGTTTCTCAACTCTTTCTCTCTCCTCTGAAATCCAATAAAATATCTTTTCTGCAGGATTCTTTACAAAATTTTGCCGCTCAAAAATCTTTTTGCAAAGTTTTGTAATTGGTTTGATTATTCATATTTTAATACGGAATTTTAAGGGGCAAAGACCAAATTCAGATTAGGTAGGGATTTTATCACCCTTCCTAAGCCCCACAAATCACAAACCGAGCATCTGCATCAACCCTATATTAATTTAAAAAATATCTAGACAAGACTCTAAGGACTGTCGCGCTCATTAAGGACAAAGGAAAGTCGTGGGTAATTTATCGCTTATCCGCATTACTTTTGTGGTGCCTAGGAAAATGTGTCGAAGGCAAGTGGTTATTTAATTAAGGCCCGCTATTTTCGGTAATTCGTATAGTGGATACCTCCCACTTATCTTTCGCTTACCTGGCCACAAGAGTAGTAAAGAGGTGGTAGAGGATTGATCCTACGGCTTGTCTTTTGGAAGTCTAGAAGCGGTCTAGAAACTTGACCTAGGTAACCTTAGTTCTAGGGTTGTTTGTGCATTTTTGTGTGATTTGTCTAAGTCCGACACACTTTTCAAAACCAACCAATTTTTAAATCACACACACGCTGCCACTTGCGCTAAACCGCTTAGTGCATGCTCGGCTGGACACGGGATTCTAGTGCCCGTCTTGTCCGCGTTCCTGCTATCGACTCCAAGGTCGGTACTTCTTCATCTTATTTTTCCCCACCATCCTCCACATCGACCGAGATGGACGGTACTCCATCAAATTATAACACCACGCTGCCACCGTCCGTAGGTGAGCAGAATCCACCGCGCATCTCTCTCCAAGAGAGATGCTATACTATCCGTGGTCCCCTTCCCACTTGCTTATCTATTCCACCAGCCAACGGGGATAATTTTGAAATTAAACCCCACTACATCAATCTGTTGCCCCAATTTCACGGGCTTGAGTCTGAAGACGCGTACATTTTCTTTACTAAATTCGAAAATGTATGCGCAGTGATGGGTACTTCACAACTGACTGTTGATGCTATGCGCTTGCGTCTTCTCCCATTCACATTGTACGACTAGGCAAAAAATGGCTTTATAATACTGCTGCACACTCTATCACTAATTGGGATGAATTTGTAATAGCATTTCTTAAGAAGTTTTACCCAAACCATAAGACCGCCCGTGTTAGGAGCGAGATCAACCGGTTTACCCAGCTTCCCAATGAACCATTTTGGAAGTGCTTTGAACGTTTCAAAGATCTGCTTGTCCAATGACCTCATCATGGAATCAATAGATGGGATTTATGCCGAATTATATATGAGGGCATTAATCCAGTGACAAAGCAGATACTTGAAATAAATTGTCAATGCAATTTCATATCTAAAGATGATGGTGAAGCTTGGAAATATCTGGAAGACCTCGCTGAAAACACTTTGCAGTGGGAAAGCATAAGACCACCTTCATCTAGGGGAGGTATTCATCAGCTCGATGTTTCCATCACAGTAAAAGCCGAAATGGCAGCGACGCAGAAGAAACTCGATGCTATTGAGAACAAATTCTCATCAGTCTCCCTAAATCAGGTAACGCTTCCTAAGACCATGTGTGGTTGCTGTTCAGATCCTTCACACTTAATGGAAGAATTTCCTATGAATGCACCGTTTCAAGATCACGAGCAAACTAATGCTGCTTTTCAGCAGCGACCTAGAAATGATCCTTATTCTTCCACGTACAATCAAGGATGGAGGAATCATCCTAACTTTGCTTGGAACCAAAACCAACCCCAAAATCAAAACCAGTTCCAAAGCAATTATGAAAGACCTCCTCCACAGCAACAGCAACCACAACCACAAAGTCAGCACCCCTTTCAGTCATAAAATTTTCAAAATCCGGACAACACTTCTGCACCACAATTAGCCGGTACTGATAACTCTTCACTCGCACAAACTTTGGATTTGTTTATAAAACATTCCATTGAAATGTCAGCTGATATGAGGTCTTCTATTGATACCATAAAGAAAGACTCCGTCTCCCACGGTGGGAGTATTAAATCAATAGAAAACCAAATTGCACAGTTGAACGCCGCAATGAGTGCGAGAGAAAAAGGGAAACACCCATCTCAACCCCTACTGAATCCTGGCCACTCACAAAATCATAATGTGAGTGCCGTTACTACGTTGAGATCGGGGAGAGTGCTTGATAACCGAGTAGGTGAGAAATTTGATGATGTTAGTGATACCAATGATACCCCGGCTTCCATTTCTTCCCCTAATTCGTCTAGTCTCCCACCTTCATCCGAGACTATTCTCCATTTTCCCCAAGGCTCAAACACTTCGCCCAATCTATCTAAGACGATTCCTACTCCAATTTTGGGATCGAATCCGTCCCCAAAATCTTCTCCACAAATGTTGGACCTAAAACTTATTGATCAAGCTCCATTTCCAAACAGATTAAGGGCCAACAGACCTAACCCACAAATAGAGAAGATTGTGGAAATGTTTAAGCAAGTTAACGTAAATATTCCTCTCCTAGATGCTATTCAACAAGTCCCATCTTATGCAAGAATCCTTAAAGACTTGTGCACTAGGAAGAGAAAAACTCAAGTGCCTAAAAAAGTTTTCATGACGAGTAATGTTAGCACAGCTTTTACCCAGCAAATACCAAAGAAACGTAAGGACCCTGGATGTCCTACCATCTCTATTTCTATTAGGGGTAAAAATATTAATCGTGCTTTACTCGACCTTGGCGCTAGCGTTAACTTGCTTTCTTATTCAGTATACGAGCAGTTAGGGATTGGAGAGTTGAAACCCGCCCATTATACTCTCCAGATGGCAGACCGATCAATCACCAAACCTCGGGGTGAACTAGAGGATGTGTTAATTAAAGTCGGGGAATTCATATTCCCTGTGGACTTTATTGTTTTAGATATACAGCCTGTGGCAAACCCACGCAATCAAATCCCGGTGATACTCGGTCGACCCTTCCTAGCAACTTCTAACACTGTAATTAATTGTCGTAGCGGTTCTATGAACTTATCCTTCGGAAAGATGAAAATTGAGCTTAAAATTTACAAGCTAGGAAGTCAACCATCTGAACCTTCTGCTCATTTGCTTGATGTTTGTTCCATCCACAAGATAGCTCCCGAAAGCTGCATGGATGAGGAACTTTGCTTTGATGATCTCGACAACACTAGTGAGACTCGTTTGATCTTGCACAATTTCATAGTGAGGATATGTTCGATGAGTCCATCCCAGAGTTTGAATCCGTTAACTCGTCACAAAAGTCAGTAGCACTTTCCAAGTCAACATCCTATGCAAGTTTTGAACCTCTTAGGGAGTCCGAATATCATTCCCTTACCCCACCTTCTATTGTCTCTCCGCCATGATCTCAAACCGCTACCTTCTCATCTTAAATATGCATATTTAGGTGAGAATGAGACTCTGCCCGTAATTATATCCGCTTCTCTAGCCTTAGAGCAAGAGAACTCTCTTTTGGCAGTGTTAAGATCAAATCGGCAAGCATTTGGTTGGACAATGGCTAACATCAAAGGGATTAATCCCTTAATTGTTGAACATTATATACATCTGATAGATGAAGCCTAACCAACCCAAGACCCACAAAGACGGTTAAATCCCATTATGAAGGAGGCGGTAATGAAAGAAATTGTCAAGTGCCTTGATAGTGGTATAATTTACCCTATATCTGATATCCAATGGGTAAGTCCTATTCACGTGGTCCCTAAAAATTCTGGAATCACGGTCATAACTAATTAGGCTAATGAGTTGATCCAAACACGCACCCAAACTGGGTGGCGCGTATGTATTGATTACAGAAAACTAATGTCGCGACGAGGAAAGATCACTTCCCTCTACCTTTCATTGACCAGATGTTAGAACGATTAGCTGGACACGAATACTATTATTTCATGGACGGATACTCTGGCTATAACCAGGTCCCCATCGCCGAAAAGGATCAGGTTAAAACCACATTTACTTGTCCTTTCAGTACTTTTACTTATAAACGCATGCCCTTTGGGTTATGCAACGCTCCCGCTACATTTCAGCGGTGTATGATGGGGATATTCTCAAATATGGTTGAGAATTTTCTGGAAATTTTTATGGACGATTTCTCCATTTTTGGGGACTCCTTTGAGGACTGCCTTCGTAATCTTGACGCGGTTCTTACCTGCTGTAAGGATAAGAACTTAACTTTGAATTGGAAAAAATGCCATTTTATGGTCCAAGAAGGTATTGTCCTTGGACTTATAATTTCATGAAAAGGCATTGAGGTTGACAGAGCTAAAATAGATGTCATTCATAACCTCCCTCGTCCCAAATGCGTCAAAAATATACGATCCTTCCTTGGTCATGCAGGATTTTATAGGAGATTCATTAAGGACTTTAGCAAAATTGCTAGACCCTTAACTCTTCTATTGGCCAAGGATACTACATTTCACTTCGATTCGGATTGTGAGACTGTTTTTGAATCGCTTAAAGGATCTTTCACTACAGCCCCCGTTCTATCATCTCCTGGTTGGAACCACTCGTTCGAGCTTATGTGTGTGATGCATCAGATTTTGCTATTGGTGCGGTCTTAGGACAGCACATTGATAAGATGCCACATGTAATTTACTATGCTAGTAGGACCTTGAATGATGCACAAATAAATTACACAACTACCGAGAAAGAACACTTGGCAGTTGTATTTGCATTAGAAAAATTCAGGCCCTACTTGATTGGCTCTTCAATAGTGGTTTACACTAATCACTCTGCCCTGCGACACCTTTTATCGAAAAAGGATGCTAAGGCCAGGCTCATACATTGGATCCTGTTGTTACAAGAATTTGATCTTGTCATCCGAGACAAGAGTGGATGTGAAAATGTTGTAGCCGACCATCTTTCACGCATCACTTCTACACCAACATTGACCATGCCGATAAATGAATCATTTCCTGACGAACAGCACTTGATTGTATCCTACGAACCTTGGTTCGTGGATATTGTGAACTATCTTGTGACGGGACTTATTCCTAGCGATTGGTCGAAACAAGACAAACTTCGATTTCTATCCCAAGTAAAATACTTTTACTGGGATGAACCTTATTTATTTATGTATTGTTCCGATCAAATCATTCGCAGGTGTGTCCCTAACGATGAATTCAAGAGCGTGTTATCATTTTGTCATGATCAGGCATGCGGCGGTCATTTTGGTCCTAGAAAAACGGCGGAGAAAGTTTTGCAATGTGGCTTTTATTGGCCAACATTATTTAAAAATGCATATGATTATTGCAAAACTTGTCCGCGATGTCAGCATTTGGGTCGGATTTCACGAAGAAACGAGATGCCGATCCAACCTATATTGGTTGTGGAAATATTCGATGTTTGGGGTATTGATTTTATGGGCCCTTTTCCCAACTCTTTTGGGAATTTATATATCTTGTTAGCGGTTGATTACGTCTCGAAATGGGTGGAAGCAATACCGTGTCACACTAATGACAACAAAGTTGTCATTAAGTTCCTTAAAGAAAATTCGGACACTCTCGCGCTATAATTAGCGACAACGAAACGAATTTCTGTAATCGGTCTTTCGAGGTTTTGATGCGGAATATTCAATTACTCACAAACTTTCTACGCCCTATCATGCCCAAACAAGCGGGCAAGCTGAGATCTTAAATAGGAAAATCAAACAAATTTTGGAGAAGACGGTTTCTAAAAACCATAAAGATTGGTCAACCAACTTGACGGATGCTCTTTGGGCATTTCGCACCGCTTATAAGACCGATCTTGGTATGTCTCCATACCGCCTTGTGTTTGGGAAGGCAAGCCACCTTCCTGTCGAGATCGAACATAAAGCAATGTGGGCTATTAAAGAGCTTAACTTTGATTTTGATCAAGCGAGCAGCTATCGGAAGCTACAATTGAATGAGCTAAGCGAACTCCGCGATGAAGCTTACGATAATGCGGTGATAGTAAAGAACCGGACTAAAGTATTCCACGATAAAAACCTTTTTAGAAAAACTTTCACATCGGGGCAACAAGTCCTTCTTTACGATTCCCGTCTCCATCTTCATCCGGGTAAGCTTAAATCTCGTTGGAAATGACCTTTTGTGGGTATGTACACCAGCACAGGGCAGTAGAAGTTGAAAATTTGAAAAACGGTTCAATTTTTAAAGTAAATGGGCATAGATTAAAACCGTATTTCTCTGCTGACCCAGCGGAGGAGCTCCTGTTTTTACAAGAGCCGATTTCTCATAACTGAATTTCCTCCGCCCCACCTCCATGTTTCGGCAACATTTTCTCGTTTTAAGAATGGAGGTGAGTGAAAATGAACTTAACTGAATATCTGTGCGTGCCAAAGAACAAGTTTGGGGATAGTTTACATTTAACTATTATTTTACCCCTTTTGTCTCTCTCCAAGTATACAGGTCCATGCTCTCTAAAGACAATATCAGTGAGGACGCTGCTGAAAACAGGTTTGGGGAGGAAGTTTGTATTCACTGAATTATCTTTGACACTGGGCATTCAAAAATTTTTATATAATAAAAGAGTAGAAAGTGAAAAATTATATTTGAAAGATGGGAATAGTTTAAGAAAAACAAGAAAGTTAGATGCTTTCTTAAACAAAACTAGTAATAAGTAGTTATGAGCTGTTGTCCCAAGGGTTAGTAAGATGAAGGAAATTGCTAATCTGAGGATAAAAATAAGTCTGAAAAATAGTTCCTATTCTGGAAGCCAAACATTTGAACGTTGATACCCTACGATACGCACTGACACACATCTTGAAAGTCGGGATAGTAGAGGATACCTTGAAATGCTCTTGTCTAAAAGCCAAAGTATGAAGAAAATAAAAGTGGAGAATAAAAGATAAAATGGTGAAAAGAAAAATGAACACTGGTTTTGTTATCACCGAGGCAGCAATAAAAAAATATAGCGAGGGTGCTTTATCACCTAGTGCCTTAGACCAACTGGTTTGGGAGCCACTGCTAAGCCTTAGGTGTTGCAAGACGAGGAAAAGCACCTAATTAGCAAGCACATGAGTAATTAGTCGGTTAGTACCTCAAGAAATATTAACGGTCGCATGAAAAATATGTGAGAATATTCCATATAAATATCGATTAAAAAGTACTAAGGTAGATGGATAAGAGTATGATTGCTTGAATTGAATTCTCTGAGTGTAGGGATGTCCAGTTCACACACGTAGGGGTATATGATCAATGTTTGGAAGAAAGGTAGGAATGAAAACTAAAGGCGATATTTTATTGAGGGATGGTGTGATTTCTAACATTTTTTCACGACCATTAAGATAGGGCTCATAGCAACTGAAAAACTGGTCTAGTTGAGAACTCTTATTTTTAAGTTCTTTCATTTATAGTTCTTATCTTTATATGTAGCTTTCACCATCTCTCTTTTATTATAGGATTTTGTGGGTGTAATCCGCTGAAAACCCTCAGGAGACAACACTCCTCCTACTAGGGACACCTAGAGGTTTAACGGCTTGTTGCACGTGCTCAGTGCAATCATGTTGCCTACGAAAATGTGCTTAGCTTTCTCCTTTCTTTTTCTCCTTCTCTTGAATAAACTAGTTTGCTCGGGACGATCAAAGATAAGTTTGGAGGTATTTGTTCAGTTGATAAAACTGCACATTTAATATGACATTTTTCCTACTATTTCTATATAATAAAAGGTGTTTATTATAATATATGATACATATGAGGGTTTATCTGTAAAAATACTATTTTCATGTGTTTATATATTATAATTAACATTTGGTAGGAAAAAGTAAGCATATAATATCCATGTAACAATTGGCCCATTTAAATATGCTTACCTTATTAAATACCTTTGACCAATTCTTAGTGGATAAGTTAATATCTCAATAAAACAAACTCTACTAATATTATTTGTTGAGTTGTTGTGCAGAATTTGCAGGGATGAAATCAAGGAAATCAAAGTTGGCGAAACAAACCTGCCTAATTAAGAAAGTAAACTAAAGGAATCAAGTCTGGCAGTGACGTAGAGAAGATTTTCAATTTCCAGATATTAAAATAATCTACATGTGTCACCAGAAGAAGCCACAAGAGAAACAAACCAGAGATCTCGCCATTCCAGCGTGGATCCACGGCCAAACCTACCTATTGGCCGCGGTTCCGCCGCACTCCTGAAGATTTAGGGCTTGGGATTTTTTGGTTGGGATCCTAACAACTAGTTTCCAAATTAGGAAGCTAGGGTTCTGGCTCTGGGACTATAAATAAGGACCGAGAGCCTCTTAGAAAAATCATCAAGCTAAAGAGATCACGAAGTCCACGACATACTCACGCATCCAGGCTGATCATCAACGGTTCATCTACCTCCTTAGAAGAGATCGAGAAGCAAACTAGGATTTGTAATCATTTTCTAAGGAAACAAAGTTTAATTGATCTTGTTGATTAATAAAGGTAGTTGTTTTCTTATTCTATTTCTTTGTAGTTTTATTATGATTTCTCTCTCTATCTTTTCTTCTCCCAACATGCACGAGTAATTCTTTGCTTGTTAGGGTTCATGGGATTAGGGTAGGTTAATGGATGATGAAGATCCTTAAACTCTTTTTAAGTCCTATAAAGTTTATAAACTCTATCAAAAGAATAGTTAACATTTAATTGGGCACGCTAACAATTCATTGATAATCGAGACCACGATTAGAGATTAGATTAACTATTGTTTTGGTAAAGGCTAGATATGACGGAGTTCCATGTCGAGATAGGGGTTAAAAGTGGGAACCCTTTTCCCTCCAGAAACCCTAATCTACATGCATCATTGTCGTTCTAGTTTTAAATCTATTAAAGGATAAAAAGAGTAATCTTTACTTAATCAGACATAACTACTAAATCCTAATGAACCCTACAAGCCCTCTTTTAATATTAAACTTACCTCCGTAGTTAATCTAGATCTATATTTTGCATCCTTGTTTAACGTAGATCTAGAAACTATTTCCACCATTCTTTATTCTTCCTCTTTCCTTTTTCAACACACCTAAAGTAAGAATGAAAGGTTCCACGTTTCCCTGAGGATGACCCGTACTCACCTCGGTCTAGCTACGTTCGACACCATTCTGATTGCGGTTAACTACTACTACATAAATTTAGATCAATCAGTTCCCACCAAATCTGTGCCAACCACTCCACATGAGATATGGAAAGGAAAGAGACCATATCTTAATTATGTTAAGATATGGGGTTGTCCGGCATATGTGAAAACACAGAATCCGGACAAGCTCGGGGCAAGGTCTTTTCTGTGTAAGTTTATTGGATATCCCAAACATTCGCGAGGGTATATCTTCTACCACACCGAGGAACAAAGGTATTTGTTTCTCGACATGCCACCTTTTTAGAAAAGGAATTTCTTGAAAAAGAAATTAGTGGCAAGGAGGTAGAACTGGAAGAGGTTCCAGCTATACAAACTACGACAGAAGATTTGGTGGAACCGGAGGATTCAATAGTCCCCGACGAACCTCAGCCTCTCCGCAGATCTAGTAGGGTTTCTCATCCACCTGAGAGATACTACGGTTTTCTTATTGACGGTGGGAGCGAGGATTGCATCATAGAAGATGATCACCCAACTAGTTTCGAACAGGCCATCACGAGTGGGGACTCTGTGAAATAGCTGGATGCAATACGATCTGAGATGGAATCCATGTACACCAACAAAGTATGGACTTTGAAAGTTGCTCCTGAAGGGGTAAAACCCATTGGGGGCAAATGGATCTTTAAGAAGAAACTTGGTGTAGATGGAAAAGTTGAGACTTTCAAAGCTAGACTTGTTGCAAAGGGTTTTCGTCAACGACAGGGTATGGATTATGACGAAACATTTTCTCCAGTGGCTATGCTTAAATCCATCCGGATCCTACTTGCCATTGCTGCATACCATGACTACGAAATCTGGCAAATGGATGTTAAGACCGCCTTTCTAAATGGTGATTTAGAGGAGTGCGTATACATGACTCAGCCAGAGGGCTTCGTAGACACTGGGAGCAGCGGAAAGGTGTGCAAGCTGCTTAAATCCATCTACAGGTTAAAGCAGGCATCGCGGAGTTGGAACATCTGTTTTGATGTTGTAGTCAAAGAGTTTGACTTCATCAAGAACGTAGATGAACCTTGTATTTACAAGAAGGTGGCAGAGAGTAAGGTTGTCTTCCTCGTATTGTACGTGGATGACATACTCTTGATAGGAAATGATGTTCTTGATAGGAAATGATGTTCCTATGCTGCACTCGGTCAAGCTCTTCTTATCACATAGATTCTCAATAAAAGATCTAGGTGATGCCTCCTGCATTTTGGGGATTAAGATCTATAGAGATAGATCTAAGCGGATACTGGGATTGTCCCAATCCAGGTACATGGATACCATACTAAAGAGGTTTAGTATGGAAGAATCCAAGCGTGGGAACCAACCCATGATCTCTGGACTCACTCTCTCCAAAGAGATGTCTCCCAAGACTGATTTGGAGAGAGCTCACATGCAAGGGATGCCCTATGCTTCGGCAGTAGGCTCTATCATGTACGCGATGCATGTACCAGACCCGATGTAGCATACTCACTAAGTGTAGTGAGTAGGTATCAAGTAGATCTAGGAGAGAGTCATTGGACAGCTGTGAATAACATTCTCAAGTACTTGAGAAGGACTAAGGAGATGTTCTTGGTGTATGGTAACGGAGAACTCCAGGTGGTGTCCTTTACCGATTCGAGCTTCCAAGTGATAAGGACGAATCTATGTCGCACTCGGGATTTGTCTTTACTCTCAATAGAGGGGCGTTTTGTTGGAAGAGTTCCAAGCAAGAAACCGTGGCAGACTCGACGATGGAGGCTGAATACATCGCTGCCAACGATACTGCCAAATAGGCTATCTGGATGAAGAAGTTCATCACTGAACTTGGTGTGGTTCCATCCATCGTACATCCAATACCTTTGTATTGTGATAACAATGGAGCTGTGGCTTTGGCCAAGGAACCCAGGTCCCATCAGAAATCCAGGCATATTCTGAGGCGGTATCACTTGATCCGAGAGATAGTTGATCGCCGCGAGATCAAAGTCAGGAGAGTTGACACGAAGGACAACACTGTGGATCCACTCAAGAAGGCCATACCCTAGATAAAATTTGAGAGACTCTTCGGGATGTTGAGTATGAGATACTACAACAGCTGGCCTTAGTGCAAGTGGGAGATTGTTAGTTATGTATATTCCCTAGAGGCCATTATTGTACATATGATGTATTATAATGGATGCTTGGATATATATAGAGAGGACTTTCTTGCTCGATATGATAGTATGCTATCTGGTTTCACTTTGTCTTAACATGTTGACTTGTATTGGTTTACTGTCCTGCTCTCACATGTTGATAAAGCCCTTAGGATATTTACTCGACTACTAGGACTATGATGAAGATATTACTAGTAGGGCCAGGGTAGTCCAAGAGTACATCCTATAACTATTCCTAGTCGAGGGTGTATCGAGACAGGGCATCGATACTCCAGAGTAGACTAGCGTATACGCATCTTGACCCATATGATGGGCGATGGATGATCCCATATCCATTGGTCTTTGACATCGAAGATGGTGTACGGGTGCTCAGTGGAGACTGGGTACACTGAACGGACTCGCCGAGAACTCCTAGATAGTATTATACCTATCGTCAGATAGCAGCTCTCTAGTGACACTGGTACAGGTTAGTCTGTAGACCCGAGATCGTCATAGAGTCTTGTGTGATTCCCACTGTGCTTTGATTTCTACCTTACCTCGTCCAAGAGGACGTGAAAAACGGTGGCTTTTGGGTACAGTCCCGAATCACATGGAGGCAATGAGCGATAGGAGGGGTTTCATCTCTCCCGGTATTGGGGGTTGATGTTGCGCTGTGTTCGATTGGCTATAACTGGAAGTCCCTGGCCAGGGCTGATATGGAGACCTACTGGTAAGTGTTATCAGTAGTTTCTCAACCCGTTATGAGCCTCACATCAACACGACTTATCGGTTACTGGGGGTCTGACATTTTCCACCCCTAGACTAGATATGCGACATATCAAATGAAGAGACAGGACTGTACGGAAGTGTTACCGATTGGATTCACAGGAGTATGTACAGGCTTGCTTGTTGATCTTCTGATCGTTCAATACCCGGGTGGCTGTTACGTTTAGCTGACCACTTGCAGCTTGTGGGTGTTTGATATGATCATCACCTACTGCCGGCGTATTGACGATTCTTTAAAGTCCTACACAGAGGTTTCCTGGCTCAGGCAAAATGGAGTAGGAGCACATATATGATATGTGCGGGACCGAGAATAATACGTGTATGTGATACCGTATTCGATTCTCACGATATGTGATATCGGCCGGGTATATGTGATATAACCGGGTCATCAGATCGAGTGTTGATTCGATGAACTGATACATATTATATTAGTCGGTTATATGTTATATAGCCAGATTATTAAATCAAGTGTTGATTTAATAATTTAATGTATAATTATATATGTGATATATTACATTACATTAACTAATATAAGCTCACTTAAATGATTATTTTTCTCACTTGATGATATATTGATATATATATGTGATATATGTTAATTGTATTATTTTCTTTTGTTCTATGAAATATTATATATGTGATATATAATATTGTAACATGTTGGGTTATATATGCAACTAGTGTGTGAGAGACTTATACCATGCTAAGGTTAAGATTAGGGTTTGTTTTTATTCTTAAGTAATTCAAAATTGTGGAATTGTTCTATGCTTGTAGAAGCTTGTAGGTTATTTGACCAAGTCCACTCTTTTGTCAAGCTTAAGATATTTTGTAACCTAACCTTTAACCATAGCTAATGGTTAAGTCTCTACAAGGGTTAAGCATGACACATTTTAACCTTTGGTTGCATTTTTAACCTCAACAATAATTCATTTCATTCATCACAACTTCATCTTCTTCTTCCTCCTCACAAAAGCTTTCTAGTTTTTTGATTTGTGATGAATTAAAGTGAGAAATAGAAAACTAAAGAGAGCAAAATTCCTACTTCATCATTCTCATCTATTCTAGCCACTTAGATTAGGGTGTTTGCTTCACTAATACCTCATTAGTGAAGTGAGAGCTTGGGTTTGTGATTCCTCAAGGTAGATCATCTTGGATTGTGAGGTCTTCAAGTAAGGATGTCTCATTCACCTCATGGAGCCTCTATAGAGTTCGGGAGCTTGATGATCAGAACAAAGGGACCTCAACTCGGAGCTTATGAAGCGAAGGAACGGACTACAAAGGTTGTAATCCCTAACTCTTAGAAGTAAAGTAGTTTACTTGTTTATAACCCTAATTCTCTAGTAAAGATCCTTGCCTTGGTTGTTTGGCACATGAAAAAAATACGGCATGTTTGATGCCTTGTAGAACCTTGTTCTAGTGCCTAAGAACCTTACAGGTATCTCGGCTCTTTCCTCATCGAATGAGGTGCTGGATATTCTACAAGGAATACCGCTATGCAAAATAAGAACTAAAAAGGCAATCAAAAACAAAACCGAGTGGTTTGTAGCATCTGCTAGTTTCGCTAAAGTGGTCACTCCCGGTGAAGGGATCTCGGCTCTTTCCTTATCGAATAAGGTGCTGGATATTCTACAAGGAATACCACTATGCAAAGCAAAAAGCTAGAGCTACCCTTTTTGAAAATTTGATTCTACAACATCTTTAGGTTTCTTTTCTTTCATTAATCTCATTAATGAAATCTCATCAATTATGCTTCCTAGGCATCACAGAAGAAACGAAAATACAATGTACGCTTATGCCATCCGCATTCGCCACAGTGTCCCGTTATGCACCGTTAGGTTACTTAACTAACGGCATAGCGGGGCGGGACTAGCGCGGGTGCAAAACATAAGAAACGTTTATTATATATCATATATACAATAATAAAGCATTCGTCTCACGCATATAAAGTGATCACTTCACAGAATATCAGCAGCAGAAGATAACATATGAAATATTGGATATACTAGGAATTCCGTGTTTTAAATTAAGCCAGTATAAAACATAGATTTTACGGTCGCAATGAATAGCCAAATCCACATCACAAGACCCCTACGAGAGCGGCAAGCAACCCTACCAATTCTAGAGTTAGGAGACCCGGACTCGACTCCTCGAGATGGTCTCCCACTGGACTCTAGAACCCGGTTACTTATGCTCCCCTTCTTGGGTCTATCGTAATGCAGAAAAGTAAATAATATACAACAATGGTGACATCATCCTCAACCCGGAAGTGCCCCAATAAAAGAATATTACATACAATGAATTTTACATGAATGAAAATAAAAACTCTCATCTCACATAAAACCCCCGGCTATTCAAAACATGACGATCCAATATAACATAACCCAGCAACACATAACATCACATGTCATCAAATAGCTAGACGATATTAAACATTTCGATCGAATCAACAAACACTCAAAATTTCCCAAAAAGCTCAACACTTGAGCGCAGTTTAAAAAATACTCAGAACATGCCACGGTACCTATGGACCAACCGTAAAAGGGCCAACCCTTGCCTCACCTATGGCGCTGCGGAACTACCGCAAACCCGAAGGATGTGACATGTGATTAATCCTGACTAATTCTTCTTTTAAGGGTTTGAAGAAGAATTTGAGGAGACAGTTGGAGCCATCCTGTTTAGATAAACTAATAACCAATCTAAACTTGCAAGAGCATATGCTGAGTGTTTCTTTTCTCTCTCCCTCTGGCTGCTACCATGACGGGACTAAAACTATTACTTGAAAAAAATACACTGACTGGGCCAAACTATAAGGATTGGCTGAGGAACGTCAACATTGCACTGACTTATGACAAAGTTGCATATGTCACCACCGCTGCTGCTCCCTTGTCCCAAAACCAGATTCCTCAGTTGCGGACAAAGAGGTCCACAAAACTTGGGATCTGGACTGCGAAAAAGCTAAGTGTATCGTGCTGGCGTCCATGAATAATGAACTCCAGAAACAGCACGAAAGTATGGATATTAAATCCATTTTCCTCCATTGTAAGGAATTGTATAGAGAACACTCTCGTATCGTAAGATACGAGACCTCAAGGAAACTATTCCAGATGAGGTTAGCTCCAGGATCACCTGTAGGAGAGCACGTCCTAAAAATGATCAGCCTCATTGAGGAACTCGCAAACCTGGGATGCGTGCTAAAAAATGAGTTATACATTGACTTGATTTTGCAGTCCCTTCCACACACCTTCTCTCAGTTCGTGCTGAACTTCAACATGCACGATATGGAAGATAATCTACCAAAGCTCCTCAACATGTTGAGGGTAGCAGAGAGCTCCTTGAAAAAAGAGAAGGCACCCATTATGTATGTTTTCCAATCATCATCTTCTAAATCCAAAGCGAAAGCTAAGGGGAAGAAGAAGATGAACGCCACCAAACCGAAAGGTGGGGTCAAGAAGGTGCAGGGAACGAACAAGGCGGGGAGAGTAAAAGTGGACAAGAGTGAGTGCTATTATTGTCATAAGAAAGGGCACTGGAAAAAGGATTGCATGGCTTTTAAAGCCAAGGACACGAAGCAAGCTGCTGCTTCTGCTTCAGGTGTGTTTGTAATCGAAAACTATTTTTCAGTAAACTCTACATCATGGGTACTTGATACCGGTTCTGGTTCTCACATCTGTAATTCTTTGCAGGCTCTGAAAAACCGTAGAGCACTGAAGGCAGGTGATATGACCCTCCGGGTTGGCAATGGAACAAACGTAGATGCTGTTGCAGTGGGCGATTATCAACTAGGGTTGACTAGTGGGCATATTTTGGTGTTGTACAACTGTTTTTGTATTCCCAGTATGCTATGTAATATTATATCAGTATCTTTATTGTCTAATGAAGGATATAATTTTGCACTTGAAAGAAATGTCATGAAAATTCTCCTAAATCAAGAATTGATTGGGTTTGGCACACTGGAAAACGGCATATACATACTTAATCAACCTCAAGTTTTCAATATCCAAAACACGCTCAAAAGAAAGGCTCCAGATTTAAACCAAGCCTTCCTATGGCATTGTAGACTTTGTCATATAAATGAAACAAGGTTGACTAAGTTGCATAAAGATGGATATTTAGATCCGTTTAAATATTCATCATATGTAACTTGTCAATCATGTATCAAAGGGAAGATGACCAAATCTCCGTTCACAGGACACGGAGAAAAAGCCACGGAGCTCTTGGGACTTGTACACAGCAATGTATGTAGTCCGATGTCTACACATGCACGAAGCGGTCACTCCTACTTCATCACTTTTACTGATGATTTATCAAGGTATGGACATGTGTTCTTAATGAAGCATAAATCCGAGGCCTTTGAGAAATTTAAGGAGTATAAAAATGAAGTGGAGAAACAGACTGGTAAAAGCATCAAGACACTTCGATCTGATCGAGGTGAAGAATACTTAAGTACCAGTTTCCTTGAATGTTTAAAAGAGAATGGAATTCTCTCTCATCTTACTCCTCTATATACACCTCAGCATAATGGTGTATCAGAAAGGAGCAATCGCACGCTACTTGATATGGTGGGTTCAATGATGAGTAGTGCTGAGTTGCCACTTTCCTTCTGGGGTTTTGCGCTGGAATCAGCTGCATACCTATTGAATAGAGCTCCGACTAAGTTTGTGCCTACCACTCCATACGAAATGTGGAGTGGGAAGAGACCATATCTCAAGTATCTCAAGATATGGGGATGTCCAGCATTTATTAAAAAGCAGAATCTGGACAAGCTCGAGGCACGGTCGGTTTTGTGCAAGTTTGTAGGATACCCTAAGCATTCAAGGGGATATCTTGTCTACCACACTGAAGAACAAAAGGTGTTTGTCGCTCGCCACATTGTCTTCTTAAAGAGCGAATTTCTTGCAAAAGAAATTAGTGGGAGCGCGGTAGAACTGGAAGAAATTCCAGAACCCCAAACTACTGCCGAGGACTTAGTAGAACTGAGGTTTCAATAGAGCCCGATGAACCAACGCCGCTCCGCAAATCTACTAGGCTTTCTCGTCCGCCTGAGAGATACGATGGGTTTCTTGTACATGGGGCTCCAGAGGATTGCATTATCGATGATAATGAGCCTACTAATTTTCAGCAGGCTATCACGAGTAAAGACTCGGTGAAGTGGCTGGATGCTATGAGATCCGAAATGGAATCCATGTACACTAATAAAGTATGGACTTTGGATGTTGCTCCTCCTGGGGTGAAACCAGTTGGATGCAAATGGATTTTCAAAAAGAAGATTGGTGCATTTGGACAAGTGGAAACCTACAAAGCTAGAGTCGTTACAAAAGGTTTTCGTCAAAGACCAGGATTGGACTATGATGAATCCTTTTCTCCAGTAGCTATGCTTAAATCCATTCGGATCCTACTTTCCATTGCTGCCTTACATGACTATGAAATCTAGCAGATGGACGTAAAAACAGCTTTTCTAAATGGACATGTAGAAGAAAGTGTTTACATGGATCAACCAGAAGGTTTCTTAGACAGTGGGAGTAGCGGAAAGGTATGCAAGTTGCTTAAATCCATTTATGGATTAAAGCAAGTATCGCGGAGTTCGAACATCTACTTTGATGAGACGGTCAAAGAATTTGACTTTATCAAAAATGTAGATGAACCATGCATTTATAGGAAGATTGTAGAAGGAGCAGTAGTCTTCCTCGTTCTGTACATTGACGACATACTCCTGATAGGGAATGATATCCCTATGCTACAATCAGTAAAGCTCTTCTTGTCACAGAAATTCTCCATGAAAGACTTGGGAGATGCCTCCTTGTAACATTTCAGAAAATATAAAATATTATTTTTGGAATTTAATATTAAAATAATATATTTCCCGTAAACCGCCCGATTTGCGAAATTGGGGTTTTCGAAAAAGGGTATAAATATATACCAATAATTGTGAAATATTGAAAATTTAAAATGAATTACTCATTAAATATATATTTAAAGGATTTAGCATTTTTAAAATTTATTATATGCAGTTTTGATAAAAACCCGATTAGTGCACTGCTAATCGCGATTAAGCCAAATCCGTGTTTTTACA
The DNA here is from genome assembly GCA_030015575.1 of Agapanthus africanus. Lineage (NCBI taxonomy): Eukaryota > Viridiplantae > Streptophyta > Magnoliopsida > Asparagales > Amaryllidaceae > Agapanthus > Agapanthus africanus. The sequence continues at coordinate 303,530,376 of CM057345.1, forward strand.
GTTTTCCATGGGTAGTGCACCATGTCATGTTGCATTTTGGTTACATGTTGTTTTCTTGTGTTGTTTTGGGTATTTTATGGTTTGGTTTTAAAAGAAAAGAGAAAAGGGTAAATGGGTAAATAGATGAGTGAGTGGGTGAGAATAAGAGGAGGGGAGAGAGAGGGCAGCCATGTTATTTCATTTCCCCCATTATTTTTCCTTCTTCATCTTCCTCAACTCACTTCCCTCCACCCTTAACCCTAGATCCATCTCAAAATACGCCTCAAAACCCTAAACCCCTTTTACAAAAATTGACCACCTCTTCATCCTCTACAAAATGGACCTAGCAAAGTGGGATTATAACAAACTTTGGGAAGCTAGGGTTTCTCTTGAGTGACATACAAGAGGTATAAATTCATACCTTTAGTTTAGCTTTAGTTTCCTTGCATTCTTGTGTAGTTTAGAGGTTGATTGTGTATGGAATTGTGATCTTAGAAATCCTAGTGAGGGTTTGAGTGAAATTGTGGATTGGTGATGATTGAGTGGCTGTTGGGTGGCTGTTTAAGACCTGGAATTTAGCATAGAAACCAAAATACGGATTTAGGAATTCATTATGTCGGTTTTGTGTTGATTTTTGAGGGTATATGGAAATCTGGAGTAGCCCGGAGGCACTAAAAATTATTTAGCGAATACTGGGAGTCGTGCAGGCAACCTGGAGTGTACCCTGAAGACCTGAGCCCCAAACCCCCTACCCAGGCAGGGATTTATGCATTTGGGCCGCAAATTTCGGCCTTGGTACTCCCAAATTGATTCGTTCTTGGTCCAGGGCTTTATTCTCTGTAAACTAGACCCCTCCCATGTGCAAAATTTGCTAATTTGACCTAGGGTAAAATCTGAGACTATTTTCTTAAGTTGTTGCATTGTTTTATGACTTCGTTTTTAACTTGAGTTTTGGTATTTGATATTGTATTCCGTCGTGTGGCGTTTGAACGTCAACGGTTAGGGTTATTGGTCGGGTTTCGCACGTGAAACTATAGGTTCTAACCTATGAGCGAAACGTGTGCCGTTTTGGTTTTCCGACTCGATTTTAATAAGGTTTTGCTATATGTGTATATATGTAGGTACCTCCGCATGAGCTTCGTGATGACAAGCAAGGGCGCGGCGACATCGACTGTGGCAAGAAAGATCAGGTGAGTGGATCTATATCCATGGGGGGAAGTCGGGTGGATGGCGTATAGCACCCCCGCACACTTGATGGAAACCGATTTATATATAGATTATGGTTAATGAAACCTTTAATAGAAAACTATAGATAGAGTTAAAAGGTAGTTAGAGAACCATAATTGAAACTAAAGCATAGTTAGAAGTGATATGATACGGCTAGTATGCGATGACAGGATTTGAGGATGATTTTTGATGATATTGCCGTTTAGGGTACTAAAGGACTAAATAGCCGACGTAGATGTGTCATCCGAACCATACCTATTTCCAAACTGAAGAATCGTATGCATCTTCTAAACAGATACCTTGAGAGACGTTACGGATTTTCAAATGATATCTTTTCTTTAAAATCACCGTAGCCCTTACTTTCAAAACTACGATTCGCATCTTTCAAAAACTGTTTGTATGGTTCAGGTGTGTATGTTAGATTAGATACTTATGCTTATAGTAAAGGTAGAATGTATATATACCATTTGATTCGATGTGAGATATAAATGTGATAAAAGGAATGTACGATTCGATATGATGACTTGGTGATATATTAGTATACGAATGAGAGTCGATTGAGATGATTGATACCTTGCCTGTCCCCTGATACGAGATTGTTATGGATGTGACCTAGGACATAGGTATATAGATATATATAGAATGTTGTAAATCATGAATGATGGGTCGTACGTGATATTAGGCCGTACTCTCATTGTCTTATAGGTTGATAGGATCCCTATTGGTTTTATGCCGCCGTACGATGATTTTCCATACGTGATGAGTTCGACTTGATGATTGATCCATAACCTTGACTAGAGGATGCCGTACGATGGATTATACCGTATGGGATGTTGTGAGGCTAGATGCCGATTGATAGATTCAACGACTCAGACTTATGATAGATACGTATACCTTATAGCTTTTAGCTGACGATTTACCTTATGCTGCATTCATGTTATTTGCATTGCATCACTTATACCTGTGCTAGTACACCTGCACCATTATCGATGATGCGTATGTTACACGTACACAGATTTTCCGGCTCACACACTTCATCATCGATAATTGCCATGTCACTACACAGTAGGATTGCTGCATCATGATATGACTCCTCGCATAGTTTACTTGCTATAGTTACACATGCACATTATACGATGTTGCATTTGACTTGGAGAATTTGGGAACCACAAGATATATTTTAAAAACTGGATTCATTTAAAAAGAGCGGTTTTCCTCGACATGTTCACATCACTGTTTCATGTTGCATGATATACGGATATGCTTACATTTCTGATATATGTCGCATACATCATGCTTTACGATATTACGCATTGAGATATGCTGTTTTCATGAGATTTCTGGATTTGAGAACCGTTGCTATTTCAAAAGAAAGCATGTACTGTTTTAAAAACCCGGTTTCTCTTTATATGATATTTCAGTGCGTCCACCATGCGTTTTCTCGGTTCTGAGACATATGACATTTGAAACCCGATTCGAGGAGTGGACGAGGCAGATTGCGGGTACATGGCGGACCCGGTATGGTACCCCGGGGCAAGAAAGCGATGCTGTGTATACAGACGGTGAGCCTGGTAGAGGGACTACTATCTACCGGTGATTAGTTGGGCCTGGCGGATATCCGGAGGATACCGACCGGAGTCGAGAGATGATATAGGACGATCCGGACTGACGGAGCCCGTGGGCCGATCCGGACTGACGGAGCCCGAGAGATATGAGGATTTATGTGTCGATACTGGACACGGGTTTCATGATGTTTTCGGGTGTCGATGTTGGGCACCCAGATTCCATGATTTTGATGTGTCGCGAGGGACACACGTTGATTTTTATCCTCATATTTTCATGCATACGCTTTTATGATATTTACATGCATGATATTGCTGTGTCATTGGTTGACACGTGAATGAGATCCACATGCACACATACTTTGATTATATGGTTGGATGATATCCGCATACACTTAGGTGTTGATTACATTGTTGGCACATATATGACCCGGTCACCCTAGATATCATAGTATTATCTTTATGATATAGTTGACCTAGGAGTCATTATTTATTCGATTTCTACTTGTAGATGTTTTTTACTCACGAGTTGGAAACTCACCCCCGTTGTGCCACAGTTCTTGCAGGTTGACCGCTTGGATCCGTAGCGGCATCGCTGGCGCATAGCTTCATTTGGGTGTTTTACATTGGTAGGTGGGACATTTGTATCGTACCCACTCTTGTATTTATATTTCATATTGTATCTAATCAACTCCATCAATCAAAATTAGTAAATTGTAAGTAATGAGACTTAGTGAGATTCTGGTTGCGGGACTTAGAGCGAGGGGTTTTCCGCTACTTGTGGTTTTGATGTCTTGCTTATTTCTTTATCTTTTTGTAGTGAACTTCGTCGTTCGGCGTCGTATACTTACACATACTTTCTTGCGTGATTGTGATCCGCCGTTTGGCGAAGTGCTAGCTCCCGCTTGGGGATGCCTTTAATATCTTTATGTATTTGTGGTTTTGGATCAAAATATACAAAAGAGGTGCTGCCCAAATTTTAAGAAAAGACGAAACATGTTTTTCACTAGTATTCATTTACTTGCATTTTCATGTTCCCTTTTTATGCATTTAAGAAAACTTGATTTCATCATACCTTTGTTTCGAAAACTTCACCTCCTTTGTTTTCTTAAAAAGGTTTAGATTTCTGGGTTTCGGCTTACTTGAACTACGTTACGCCTTTAGACGTTGCGTGATTTAGGTGCCAGTCACGAGCTAATATTTTCGAGTCGTGACAAAGTTGGTATCAGAGCGCTAGGTTTAACCTTGTTCGAGTCTATGTTTGACTATGCGGAGTCTAGGGCGGGTATGTATTTCGGAACCTAGGCTTGACCTTACAGAACTTAGACTTGAACGGGGGGTATTAGACCCGAACTTTCGTTTCATAGGATGACCCTGATTGATGGAGTAGGTAGCTTGAGTTGAGTGACGTACCGTACGTATGTTCCGTGGCATATTTACGATACGATACTCCACTTAAGAAACCTTAGGATGTACATATATTGAGATCTATGATTCTCTTCGTACCCTTGATTATACATCCATTTGAGATCCTCGATTCTATTTGTTGCCATGATCATACTCTCATTGATGCTGTTCCTTCTTATGATCATGTATCCATTCTGGATCTGTCATTTCCTTTCATGCCGTTGATCTGCTTTCTTCGATACTCGATTGAGGTTCCTGTCACCATGGTTTGAGCGCAGATTAAGCTGCTGCTAGTGATGCGGTCATGGCGAGCTCGTCTGGTACGAAGACTGACCATCGTGTTTTCTGGTGACATGGGAACGTCTCGAGTTAGTATTTATGTTGTGATCTCTCGGAGGAGGAGAGTGTTTGGCTTTGCACCGGATGATCCGGCCGTTGACAGAAGCTGCCAGTTGTGAGAGGACTGTTGATGTACAGCATACCTTAGAGATTGTGATGTCGTCTACCGTGTAGACAAATGACCCAGCTACTGCTGAGATCGATAGGATGTCGCCTCCATACCTTACAAGCTGAGATTGCTGGAACTTCCAGGCAGAGATGCGACAGATGATAGCTAGTCTATCCCGAGTTGAGAGATGAAGGCGATTCGTCAGATTGATGCGCCGACGCATGCCCAGTTGAGTTGAAGATTTCCAGTGTGGAGAGTCTTACTCAGATCTAGAGTAAATCGATCTAGAGATGACGTAGTTCGTTGGATGATCCGATAGGAGATCAGTAAGTGGACCAGCTTCGGATAGAGGACCTCACCCAGATGCGCTGTGAGTTGATCAAGAACAAAAGAGTATTGAGTATTCCTCCGATGGTTGGGACGAGTCCCCGAGGACGTGTTCGGCCAGATATCTTCTACAGAGTGATGAAGATACCGAGTTCGTGATTTCGAGTCCGTATGAGAGACTTCGGATTGACCGTGGCCGAGAACAGTTGCAGTGCACAGATAGCATGGCATGACGTCATAGTGGACGATGATACAGACGAGTGGAACCAGAGGTTCGTGCGAGACGCTGACGAGCTGTTGTTATTCCCCGTCGAGATTAGAGATCTGATATGCATACAGAGGGTTGGGATACGGCCAGTTCCCAGAGAAATGTGTACGGAAAATGCAGATGTCTAGAAAATGAGAAAAGATTATGTAAGAGTACCAGCCTTCGTACAGTTCGGCATAGGCGAGATCGGAAGAGACCTTGAGCAGGATTCCTTCCAGGACACTGCTGCAATGAGATTTGCACCTAGGATCAGTTGTGTCACGTGTATTCAGAGAGCCAGAGGCCGACGCCAGTGACGTGCTGCTTTACGAGTGGTCGTGATGATTGACCGAGAGATGACCAGAGAAGTGCCAGGATGGAATCGTCCCCGTTAGCACACATGACTGGGCCGATGAGCCGATGGATTGTGAGATTGGTAATCTGAAGAGAAAAATAAGGACCCAGAGACAGAGAACGCCAGACCGTGAGCAGGAGGCAAGCAGATGTTCTTGTTTTGGCGGTTTTAGGCGCACCGGTTTATTCTTCGACATTGTAGGAGGTGTACCTCAATGTCATTTTTTTGCTGCGATTTGCGTTATGATCCGAGTATCACGCTTATATCGCTTGGATTTGAGTTTTGATGATTGAGTTTCATGATATTGATTTCGTGCACCATAGCTGCACCTACTGGGCATTTACATTTTGTACATAGTATTGCACTTGATATTGATTTTGTGCCTTGGCTGCACATGTTTATGATTTCGTGGATTTCATACAGTTGACTTGATTTTGTGCGTGTGGTACGCACTCGATTTGATTTTTGCACTCGGTACAGCTTATATGTGCATGCAGTGCATTGATACGGATTTTGTGCACATAGTTGCTCACGTTTTTTATTTATACACCTTGGTACACTCGGTGTTGCTTTTCTTTTTACGCGTTTGAGATATTGATTGTATTTCGCCCATTTGATGCACCGGATTTGAGATTTTCGTGCACAATAGATGCACCAGATATTGTTGTCGTGCACACCCGTTGCAGTGGACAGATGCTTTTGTGCACACCTGTTGCATTTAGTTTTGCTTTTGTACATATTGTGGCACCTGTATTTGGATTTGATTTCCGTGCGCACCAGACGCACACGATTATTGGATACGCCTTTTGAGGCTGATTTTGCTTTTGAGCACCTTGTTTTCATGATAGGCACTATATTATGAAGTTGTCGAACAGGACTGATCCGAGGACAGTACCTAAGTACTTTGCATGCATTAACAGTTTACCAAGAGGTTTTTGAAAAAGAGCTATAGTCTCGCTATTTCCTACGTGTCCATGAGCGACACGAACGTTTATAAAGGAAAACATTTGGAATATTTTGAAAACGACAGATCGTATATTTATGAAAACATATATGGACGTATATTATTATTTTAAAATGAGCGTCCGTCACTTATGCCGTGAGTTACGCATTCACGCGGTGATTTAGAAAGAATTTTTCATTAGTTTTATTTAGTTCTTGAAAGTTTTTCAAGGATGCGTACTATACACGTATTATAATATTTGACTAGTGTATATTAGATTTCAGTAGTGGATTTCGAGATCTGTATCTCTATTGTAACTCCGAGGATATGCGTGCAAATCCAATGATTTGTGTGATGCTTGACGGAGTTCGATTTTAAGTTTTGTACTCGTTTTCATGCGCACTTGACGCGCTGTGTTATTCTATATCTTTCGTGATTTCGAAACCCCGTTGATTTGAGCTGATTATTGAAATGTTTTAGCATTTGGGGTTTAAATTTAAATTCGGGGACCGAATTTATTTAAGGGGGGAAGATTGTAACATTTCAGAAAATATAAAATATTATATTTGGAATTTAATATTAAAATAATATATTTCCTGAAAACCGCCCGATTTGCGAAATTGGGGTTTTCTTAAAAGGGTATAAATATATACCAATAATTATGAAATATTGAAAATTTATAATGGATTACTCATTAAATATATATTTAAAGGATTTGGCATTTTAAAAATTTATTATATGCAGTTTTGATAAAAACCCGATTAGTGCACTGCTAATCGCGATTAAGCCAAATCCGTATTTTTACAGTTTTCCATGGCTAGTGCACCATGTCATATTGCATTTTGGTTACATGTTGTTTTTTTGTGTTGTTTTAGGTATTTTATGGTTTGGTTTTAAAAGAAAAGAGAAAAAGGTAAAAGGGTAAATAGATGAGTGGGTGGGTGAGAATAAGAGGAGGAGAGAGGGGGGCAGCCATGTTATTTCATTTCCCCCATTATTTTTCCTTCTTCATCTACCTCAACTCACTTCTCTCCACCCTCAACCCTAGATCCATCTCAAAATACTCCTCAAAACCCTAAACCCCTTTTACAAAAATTGACCACCTCTTCATCCTCTACAAAATGGACCTAGCAAAGTGGGATTTTGACAAACTTTGGGAAGCTAGGGTTTCTCTTGAATGACATCCATGAGGTATAAATTCGTCCTTTTAGTTTAGTTTTAGTTTCCTTGCATTCTTGTGTAGTTTAGAGGTTGATTGTGTGTGGAATTGTGATCTTATAAATCATAGTGAGGGTTTGAGTGAAATTGTGGATTGGTGATGATTGAGTGGATGTTGGGTGGCTGTTTAAGACCTGGAATTTAGCATAAAAACCAAAATACGGATTTCGAATTTCATTATGATGGTATATGGAAATCTGGAGTAGTCCGGAGGCACTAAAAATTATTTAGCGAATACTGGGAGTCGTGCAGGCAACTTGGAGTGTATCCTGAAGACCTGAGCCCCAAACCCCCCTACCCAGGCCGCAGATTTATGCATTTGGGCCGCAAATTTTGTCCTTGGTACTCCCAAATTGATTCGTTCTTGGTCCAGGGCTTTATTCTCGGTAAACTAGACCCCTCCCATGTGCAAAATTTGCTAACTTGACCTAGGGTAAAATCTGGGACCATTTTCTTGAGTTGCTGCATTGTTTTATGACTTCGTTTTTAACTTGAGTTTTGGTATTTGATATTGTATTCCATCGTGTGGCGTTTGAACGTCAACAGCTAGGGTTATTGGTCGGGTTTCCCACGCGAAGCTATAGATTTTAACCTATGAGCGAAACGTGTGCCGTTTTGGTTTTCCGACTCGATTTTAATAAGGTTTTGCTATATGTGTATATATGTAGGTACCTCCGCATGAGCTTCGTAATGACAAGCAAGGGCGTGGCGACATCGACTGTAGCAAGAAAGATCAAGTGAGTGGATCTATATCCATGGGGGTAAGTCGGGTGGATGGCGTATAACACCCCCGCACACTTGATGGAAACCGATTTATATATAGATTATGGTTAATGAAACCTTTAATAGAAAACTATAGATAGAGTTAAAAGGTAGTTAGAGAACCATAATTGAAACTAAAGCATAGTTAGAAGTGATATGATACTGCTAGTATGTGATGACGGGATTTGAGGATGATTTTTGATGATATTGTCGTTTAGGGTACTATAGGACTAGATAGCCGACGTAGATGTGTCATCCGAACCATACCTATTTCCAAACTGAAGAATCGTATGCATCTTTTAAACAGATACCTTGAGGGATGTTACGGATTTTCAAATGATATCTTTTCCTTAAAAACACCGTAGCCCCTACTTTCAAAACTACGATTCGCATCTTTCAAAAACTGTTTGTATGGTTCGGGTGTGTATGTTAGATTAGATACTTATGCTTATAGTAAAGGTAGAATGTATATATACCATTTGATTCGATGTGAGATATAAATGTGATAAAAGGAATGTACGATTCGATATGATGACTTGGTGATATGTTAGTATACGAATGAGAGTCAATTGAGATGATTGATACGTTGCCGGTCCCCTGATACGAGATTGTTATGGATGTGACCTGGGACATAGGTATATAGATATATATAGAATGTTGTGAATCATGAATGATGGGCTGTATGTGATAGTAGGCCGTACCCTTATTGTCTTATAGGTTGATAGGATCCCTATTGGTTTTATGCCGTCGTACGATGATTTTCCATACGTGATGAGTTTGACTTGATGATTGATCCATACCCTTGACTAGTGGATGCCGTACGATGGATTATATCGTACGAGATGTTGTGAGGCTAGATGCCGATTGATAGATTCAACGACTCAGACTTATGATAGATACGTATACCTTATAGCTTTTAGCTGATGATTTACCTTATGCTGCATTCATGTTATTCGCATTGCATCACTTATACATGTGCTAGTACACCTGCACCATTATCGATGATGCGTATGTTACACGTACACAGATTTGCCGGCTCACACACTTCATCATCGATAATTGCCATGTCACTACACAGTAGGATTGCTGCATCATGATATGACTCTTCGCATAGTTTACTTGCTATAGTTATGTAGGGTTCCTAGGCACACTAATGAGGTCTCACAAGTGATCAAACATGGCTAATTCAAAATTTTCCATATGCCTACAAACCCTAATACGGATCGTTAACTAGATGTATAGGTGATGCGATGCAAGTAGACAACTTTAACTAAAAAGAAAGAGGCTACAACCTTTGTAGATCCAGTCCTCCACCTCCTAGGCTCCGTGATGACGTCCCTCCGCTGTCCAAATCGAATCCCGGACTCTAGCATCGGCTTCATCGGAGAAATGGGCGGGCTTGGTCGTCGGCTTCGATGCCGAAGATAATCTACGTCGAGGCAACACAAGATCAAGCTCCAACTTCACCAAGCCATGAAACTTGTGAAGAAAACACCCTATACTACTTGGCAAGTGGTAGAGGATGAAGAAATAGGAAGTGGGCTCACTTTAGAATTGGATTTCTCACTCTTTTTCTCAAGTTGCCATTGATGGAGGCAAGCTTTCTTCCTTTGTTGAAGAAGAAGAAGATGATGAAGAAAGAATATGATAAGTATATTCAAAAAAGAAAATAATATGAATACTTATCATATAACAACCATGGTTAGGTGTAGAGAATAGACTATGGTTAGTTTGAATGGTTAGGGTTAAGCATGAGACAAAAATGGTGGACTTGTTCAAAGCTTCATGAAGCTTCAACAAGCATACAAAGAAAGACACCATTTCTCATTTATCTTTTCCAAAATAAATAAATAAATAAATAAGTAAGTAAATAAACAAAACCTTAATCATTCATATAACCATGGTTTAATTCTTTACACAAACCCAAGTGAGCATGTATCATCAAACATGATACAAACAAGTGCACAAAAGTATATCACATATACAACTTGTGTACATCAAGTGAGAAAATCCATTTAAAGTGAACAAATACTAGTTAATGCAAAGTAATATATCAAATATATAATTATGCATTAAATCATTAAATCAATACTTGATTTAACGATCCGGTCATATCGCATATAACCGACTAATATCCAATGTATCGGCTTATCGAATCAATCCTTGATTCGATAACTAGGTTATATCGCATACAACCAATTGATACATTCATCGCGAGAATAGAATACGGTATCACATACACGCATTATTCTCGGTCCCGCACATATCTCATATGCGCTCCTATTTCGTTTCGCTTGAGCCAGGAAACCTCTGTGTAGGACTCTAAAGACTCGTCAATACGCCGGCAGCAGGTGATGATCATATCAAACACCCGCAAGCCGCAAGCGGTCTGCTAAACGTAACGGCCACCCGGGTATTGAGCGATCAAAAGATCGACAACCAAGCCCGCTCACACTCCTGTGAATCCAACCAGCAACACTTACCATACAGTCCGGTCTCATCGTCTGATATGTCGCATATCTCGCCTAGGGGTGGTTAACGTCAGACCCCAATAGCTCGATAAGTCGTGTTGATATGAGGTCTATAACAGTTCGAGAAACTACAGGTAACAGTTACCAGTAAATCTCAGCAACCCTGGCCAGGGATTTCCGGTTATAGCCAATCGAACACAGCGCAACATCAACTCCCTATACCGGGAGAGACGAATCCCCTCCTATCGCTCATTGCCTCCATGTGATTCGGGACTGTACCCAAAAACCACCGTTTTGCACGCCCTCTTGGACGTGGTAAGGTGGAAATCAAAGCACAGTGGGAATCACACAAGACTCTATGACGATCTCGGGTCTACAGACTAACCTGTACCAGTGTCACCAGAGAACTGCCATCTGACGTAAGGTATAATACCATCTGGGAGTTCTCGGCGAGTCCGTCCAGTGTACCCAGTATCCACTGAGCACCCGTATATCATCTCTGATGTCAAACACCAATGGATATGGGATCATCCATCGCCCATCTGTATGGGTCGAGAAGGTATACGCTAGTCTACTCTGGTATATCGATGCCCCGTCTCGATACACCCACGACTAGGGACCTTGAAGGATGTACTTATGGACTACCATGTCCCCACTAGTATGATCCGCATCATAGTCCAGGTAGTCAAGTACACATCCTAAGGGCTTTACCAACATGTAACAGAGAGACAATCAGTGTACACGTTAAGATAAAGAGCAACCAGATAGCATACTATCATGTCGAGCAAGAAAGTCCTCCCTATATATGTCCAAGCATCCACTACAATATACATCCTATGTATAGTAATGGCCTCTAGGGCATACATATAACTAACAAGTTACATATGCACCTTATATGATGTTGCATTTGACTTGGAAAATTTGGAACCGCAAGATATATTTTAAAAACTAGATTCATTTAAAAAGAGCGGTTTTCCTCGACATGTTCACATCACTGTTTCATGTTGCATGATATACGGATTTGCTTACATTTCTGATATATGTCGCATACATCATGCTTTACGATATTACGCATTGAGATATGCTGTTTTCATGAGATTTCTGGATTTGAGAACCATGGCTATTTCAAAAGAAAGCATGTACTGTTTTAAAAACCCGGTTTCTCTTTATATGATATTTCATTACAACCACCATGCGTTTTCTCGGTTCTGAGACGTGTGACATTTGAAACCCGATTCGAGGAGTGGACGAGGCCGATTGCGGGTACATGGTGGACCCAGTATGGTACCTCGGGGCAAGAAAGGGTTGCTGTGTATACAGACGGTAAGCCTTGCAGAGGGACTACTACCTACCGGTGATTGGTTGGGCCTGGTGGATATCCGGAGGATACCGGCCGGAGTCGAGAGATGATATGGACCGATCCAGTCTGGCGGAGCCCGTGGGCCGATCCGGACTGACGGAGCCCGAGAGATATGAGGATTTACGTGTCGATGCTGGACATAGGTTTCATGATGTTTTCGGGTGTCGATGTTGGGCACCCAGGTTCCATGATTTTGATGTAACGCGAAGGACACACGTTGATTTATATCCTCATATTTTCATGCATACGCTTTTATGATATTTACATGCATGATATTTCTGTGTCATTGGTTGACACGTGGACGAGATCCACATGCACACATACTTTGATTATATGGTTGGATGATATCCGCATACACTTAGGTGTTGATTACATTGTTGGCACATATACGACCCGGTCACCCTAGATATCATAGTATTACCTTTATGATATAGTTGACTTAGGAGTCGGTGTTTATTCGATTTCTACTTGTAGATGTTTTTTACTCACGAGTTGGCAACTCACCCCCGTTGTGCCACAGCTCTTGCTGGTTGACCGCTTGGATCCGTAGCGGCATCGCTGGCACATAGCTTCATTTGGGTGTTTTGCATTGGTAGGTGGGACATTTGTATCGTACTCACTCTTGTATTTATATTTCATATTGTATCTAGTCAACTCCATCAATCAAAATTAGTAAATTGTAAGTGATGAGACTTAGTGAGATTGTGGTTGCGGGACTTAGAGCGAGGGGTTTTCCACTACTTGTGGTTTTGATTTCTTGCTTATTTCTTTATCTTTTTGTGGTGAACTTCGCCGTTGGGCGTCGTATACTTACACATACTGTCTTGCGTGATTGTGATCCGCCGTTTTGCGAAGAGCTAGCTCCCGCTTAGGGATGCCTTTATTATCTTTATGTATTTATGGTTTTGGATCAAAATATACAAAGAAGGTGCTGCCCAAATTTTAAGAAAAGACGAAACATGTTTTTCACTAGTATTCATTTACTTGCATTTTCATGTTCCCTTTTTATGCATTTAAGAAAACTTGATTTCATCATACCTTTGTTTCAAAAACTTCACCTCCTTTGTTTTCTTAAAAAGATTTAGATTTCTGGGTTTCGGCTTACTTGAACTACGTTACGCCGGGAGATCAGGGAGATCGTGGATCGCCGGGAGATCGAGGTGCGGAGAGTGGACACAAAAGACAACACAGCAGATCCATTCACCAAGGCCATCCCTCAAGTCCAGTTCGAGAGGCTGTTTGAGATGTTGGGCATGCGGTACGCCAGCAACTGGATCTAGTACAAACAGTGGGTACTCATTGCACCAATTATAGGCCTTAGTGCAAGTGGGAGATTGTTGGATATATATATGCCCTAGAGGCCTTCATTGTATAGGATACTAGGGATATGTATGTACAGGACAATCGTGCTTGATATGATAGTATGCTATTTGGTTTGTTTTTATCTTAACATGTGATATATTTTACTTTGTATTTCATATATTGTGTACATGTTGATAAAGCCCGTAGGATATTTGCCTGACTACCAGTGTTGTGATGGCAGTCATACTTGTGGGAGCTGGGTGGTCAATAGGCACATCCTTAAATGTCCCTGGTCATAGGAGTATTGAGACTGGGCATCGATACTCCAGAGTAGACTAGTGTATACATATCTAGACCCTGACGAGGGGCGATGGATTGGTTCCGCAACCATTGGTGATGTGCACCTAAGATTGTATACAGATGCTCACTGGGTGTGAGTTCACCGGACAGGACTCGCCGAGGACTGACTAGATGGTATTATACCTAGCGTTAGATAGCAGTTCTCTGGTGACATGTGTGCAGATAGTCTGTCGACCTGAGGTCGTCATTTGTCTCGTGTGAGTTCCCACTGTGCTTTGATTACCACCCTACCACGGCTCAAAGGAGTCGTGCAAACAGGTTTTAATTGGGTACAGTCCCGAGCCACATGGGAGGAGTGAGCGACTGTTGGGGATTCGTCTCTCCCGATATAGGGAGTCGATATCGCATAGTGATTGGTTGGTCATTACCATAAGTCCCTGGCCAGGGCTGATTGAGAATTACTGGTAGACAGACCAGTAGATTCTCGGATGGTCTTGAGCCATACTGACACGACTTGTACGGTTATTAGGGGTCTGACGTTTTCCACCCCAAGACCTTACATGAAATACTCTCAGACGAACAGACCGGACTACATGGATATTGTCACGGACAGGCTCAGTAGGGGTTTCGGACGAGTTCGCTCGTCGGACTCCTTTTCGACATGTACCTGGGTTGCCGTTACGTACAGCTAGTGCCACTGACGGACTTGTGGTTAAACCCACTGCCAGCGTACTGTCGAGTCTTTAGAGTCCCACGCAGAGGGTTTCCCTGGATCAGGAGAGACGATGTAGAGGCTGTATGGTCTTACGGAAGGGTTTCGATCGCATACGTGTACTGGCTGCACGAATGATATTCGGACAGATAATACTAGTGGGCTTTGGTTTAAACCGGATCCTAGTATTACACTATTGGATTATACGTGTCTCTGTGTATCCATATTTTTCGGAATACGGATACGGGTATGTATATACGGTGAGGGCAATCTTGTAATTTTACAAGAATGGGCTTCTAGAAGGAGACACCTCATTATTGATTTATCCTTTTTTTGATAAAAGGTTAATGAGGTAGAAATTAGGAGATATTTGAGGAATGGGTTGCAAGCATGGCTTTATATATTGCTTATTCATTTGGGTTTCCTATTCTGTAACATTTCAGAAAATATAAAATATTATTTTTGGAAATTAATATTAAAATAATATTTTTCCCGAAAACTGCCCGATTTGCGAAATTGGGGTTTTCGAAAAAGGGTATAAATATATACCAATATTTGTGAAATAAAAGGAAATTAAAATGATTTATTCATTTAATAATATATTTAAAGGATTTGGCATTTTTAAAATTTATTATATGCAATTTTGATAAAAACCCGATTAGTGCACTGCTAATCGCGATTAAGCCAAATCCGCATTTCTACAGTTTTTCGTGACCAGTGCACCATGAAATGTTTCATTTTTGTTACATGTTTCATTTCATTTGGGTTATGTATGATGGTTTATTGGTGGAGAGAAAAGAAAAAAGAAAAGTCAAAAGGGGGACAAAATGATTAGGTTAGGTGGGCTTTTGGGGAGAGAGAGAGTATGTGATTATGTGAGAGAGAGGGGGGTTGCTGCCATTTGAATCCCCCATCCTTTTTTCATCTCCCTCTTCATCTTCCTCAACTCCACAGCCCTCCACTTCAAACCCTAGATCTATCTCCAATGGATCCCCAAAACCCTAAACCCCTTTCACTAAAATTTTTCCCCATCTCTTCCTCTATACATTGAACCGAGCAAAGTGGGATTTTGACGGCGTTGGGAAGTTAGTGCTGCCTAGAGGGGACCAAATGAGGTATAACTTCTTCCTTTTAGTTTAGTTTTGTATGATGTCGTATTTTAGTGTCGTTTTGTGACATCAACAACCTGCTGTGACCCCGAGCATTCACTGGGAAAACAAACAGTGAGATAGTGTTGTACCTGTAACCCTGAGTGACCACCTGAAGAACGAGACCTTCCCCACCGGTTTTGGCCGGCAACCATGGAGACAAATCCGGCGACCTCAGGTGGATAGGAAAGTTAGGGTTTGGGTTTTGTAGGGTAGTTACCTGAAGGTGTTTAAGGGTGTTTGGTCCTACTGGATTTTTCTGTAATGACTATAGGTAAAATCTGGGAGCTATTGTGAGTGTTTTTTTGACCATGGTGACACGATTCCTGACCTGAGCCATAGACCTGAACCCGATGCATGAACTTAGGATTTGTTCCGTATTGGTTTTGTGACTTTTAGTGTGCCTGCTATGAATCTGGGATGACCTGGGGAATATCTGAGACAACCAAACAATACCAGAGACCAATCTTAGACCAAAGGAGACCACCATGACAAAACGAGACCCAACTGAGCATGGGGGCCGGTCTCGCCGGAATTTCTAGGGATGGGGCCGGCCACTTAGTTGTCTGGGGTGTTGGGGTTGGTTCAGTAGCTCAATTACACATTATACATCACCCTATACTTGTTTGCTTGGCTTTATTTGACCTGAGTCAAAATCTGGGAACACTTGTGTGTGAATTAGGATATGTTTTCCGTATTTTTGAATGATGATTTTTGATATTGGATTCGTTTTTGGTTGTCGCATGTTTGTACATCGACAACAAGAGTTGTTTGGTTGGTTTTGTACGATATGCTATAGGTTCTAACCTACGAGCAATGCGCGTGCCATTTTGGATTTTAGAACTTGGCTTTAATATCGTTACGATATGTGCTATTATTGTAGGTACCTTCGCGTGGATTCCGAAGCGACGGAGCAAGGCGTCATCGACTTCGGCGAGCGAAGACTACGGTGAGTAGATCTATATCTACCGGGGAAGTCGGGTGGATGGCGTATAGCACCCCCGCAAAGTTTGATGGAAAACTGATTTATAGAATATGGTTAGGAAACCTAGATTAGGAAATTAGGGTTAGAATGAGATAGCTATGAAACTTCATTAGAAACTAGAGGATAGTTAGAATGATATGTTACTACTATCATAGGATGACGTTTAGCGATATTGCCGTTTAGGATACTGTAGGACTAGATAGTCGATGTAGATGCGTCATCCGAACCATACCTTTTTCTAAACCGAAGAATCGTATGTTTCTTTTAAATATATACCTTGAGGGATGTTACGGATTTTCAAATGATATCTTTTTCTTAAAAACACCGTAACCCCTATTTTCAAAACTACGATTCGCTTCTTTAAAAATCTGATTGTATGGTTCGGATGTGTATGTTAGATTAGATACTTATACTTAGTAGTGATAGAATGTTTATGTAAATTCGATTCGATATGAGATATAAATGCGACGAAAGAATATAAGACTGATACGATGAGATGATGGTATGATGTTATGATGGTATACAGATGCGAGTCGATCGAGATGATTATACCTTGCCGGTCCCCTGATATGAGATTATTGCAGATGTGACCTGGGACATAGGTATATATGGATATACATATATAGAATGTGGTGAATCATGGATGATAGGCCGTATGTGATATTAGGCCGTACCCTCATTTGTCATATAGGATGTTAGGATCCCTATTAGCTTAATGCCGCCGTACGATGATTTTCCGTGCGTGACGAGTTTGATTTGATGGTTGATCCATACCCTTGACTAGAGGTTGTCGTACGATGGATGATACCGTACGCAATGTTGTTAGGCTGGATGCCGATTGATAGATTCACCGACTCGATCATGTTAGATATGTATACCTTATAGCTGTGAGCTGACGATTTAACTTATGATGCATTCATGTTATTCACATTGTACTACTTATACCTGTGATAGTACACCTGCACCATTATCGATGATGCGTATGTTACACGTACACAGATTGTAGGCTCACACACTTCATCATCGATAATTGCCATGTCACTACGCAGTAGTATTGCTGCATCATGATCTGATTCTTCGCAAGACAAGCTTACATATACATTGATACATCCTTATCTGTGCACATACACATTGTATATTCATATTGGTGCACATATACATTGATACATCCTTATCTGCGCACATACACATTATATATTCATATTGGTGCACATATACATTGATACATCCTTATCTGTGCACATACACATTGTATATTCATATTGGTGCACATATACATTAATACATCCTTATCTGCGCACATACACATTTTATATCCATATTGGTGCACATATACATTGATATATTCATACTTGCGCACATACACATTTGTATATCTATATTGGTGCACATATACATTAATATATTCATACTTGCGTACATACACATTTGTATATCCATATTGGTGCACAGATACATTGATATATTCATACTTGCACACATACACATTTGTATATCCATATTGGTGCACATATACCTTGATATATTCATACTTGCGTATATACACATTTGTGTATCCATATTGGTGCGCACATACATAGGTACATCTATACTTGCACATATACATATTGTACCTACATAGATCACTGGTTTTATTGGGAGATTTTGGGAACCGCATGTTATATTTTAAAAACTGGAATCATTTTAAAAGAGCGGTTTCCTTTTAATATGTCATATCACTGTTCCATGTTGCATGATTTATTGATATGCTTACATTTCTGTTATATGTCGCATACATCATGCTTTACGCTTTTACGCATTGAGATATGCTGTTTTCATGAGATTGCTGGATTTGAGAACCGTGGCTATTTCAAAAGAAAGCATGTATTGTTTTAAAAACCCGGTTTCTCTTGATATGATATTTCAGTGTTTCCACCATGTGTTTTCTCGATTCTGAGAGTGGCATGTGAAACCCGATTCGAGGAGCGGTAGGCACCGTCTGCGGGTACATGGTGGACCCGGTGAGGTATCCCGGGGCAAGAAGACTCGTATATGTTAGACGGTGAGCCCGGCAGGGGAGCACTACCTACCGGTGATAGTATTTGGACTCGGCGGTTATCCAGAGGATACCGACCGGAGCAGCGAGATGGTTATGAAGGCCAATCAGGGTGTGCGGCACCTGAGGGCCGATCCGGACTGACGGAGCCCGATATATGAGGATTTACGTGCCGATGCTGGGCACGGTTTTCATGATGTTTTCGAGTGTCAATGCTAGGCACTCAGGTTCCATGATTTTGATGTGTCGGGAGGGACACCATTGAGATATATCTCATACTTTCATGCACACTCCTTTATGATATTTACGTGCATACATACACTGATTTTATGGGTGGACGAGATCCACATGCATACAGACATTGATTATGGGTGGACGAGATCCACATGCATACATACATTGATTATATAGTTGGACTAAATCCACATGCATACATACATTGATTATACTGTTGGATGTTATACATTTGCATATAGGTTTGACTACCTTGTTGGCACATATACGACCCGGTCACCCTAGATATCATAGTATTACCTTTTGATATAGTTGACCTAAGAGTCGTTGT
Source organism: Agapanthus africanus (assembly GCA_030015575.1). NCBI lineage: Eukaryota > Viridiplantae > Streptophyta > Magnoliopsida > Asparagales > Amaryllidaceae > Agapanthus > Agapanthus africanus. Next base: position 303,549,729 of record CM057345.1, read on the forward strand.
TTATTCGATCTCTACTTGTAGATATTTTTTCTATTCATGAGTTGGCAACTCACCCCTGTTGTGCCATAATTCTTGCAGGTGGACCGCTTGGATCAGTAGTGGCATCGCTGGCACACAGCTTCATTTGGGTGTTTTGCAGTGGTAGGTGGAATATTGTATCGTACCCACTCTTGTATTATATTTCATATTGTATCTAGTTAACTCCATCAATCAATCAAAATTAGAAATTTGTATAAGTAATGAGACTTAGTGGGATTGTGGTTGCGAGACTTAGAGCGAGGGGTATTTAGCTTCTTGTGGTTTTGATTTCTCGCTTTATTCTTTATTCTTTGTGGTGATCTTCGCCGTTGGGCGTCGTATACTGATTTATACTGTATTGCGTGGTTGTGACCCGCTGTTTGGCGAAGAGCTAGCTCCCGCTTGGGGATGCCTTTATCTTTATTATGTATTGGTGGTTTTGGATCAAAAATTACAAAGGAGGAGTTGCCCAAATTTTTAAAAGACGAAATATGTTTTCAAACTAACAAATTTCACTTGCATTTTCATGTTCCTTTTCTATGCATTAAGAAAACTTGATTTCATTATACCTTTATTTCAAAACCTCACCTCCTTTATTTTTCTTAAAGGGTTAGATTTCTGGGTTTCAGCTTACTTGAGTTACGTTACGCTTTTAGACGTTGCGTGATTCAAGTGCTGGTCACGAGCTAATATTTCGGGTCGTGACATATTCAAGCATGGTTGCATTTTATGTGAGTTTTTTATTCCATGCTTGAATTATTGGAAATTGACTTAGTTATTCTCACACCCATTTCTCAAGTTCATTCTCATGATATCATTCTCTCTCCTAGGTTTCCTCTCCTCTTCCCTCAAGCTTTTGCCATCACATAAGTTGTGAATCAATGAGCATTGAGACAAATTAATCCAATATATATCTTCTATACTTCTACTTAGTAGTCTTCCTTAGCAAGTTGGATACTAAGTTACCTCATTTGAGATTGGAGCTTGACCATAGGCCCTCGGGTGGATCTTTCTTCGACAAAAAGGAGACCGGCAACCGAGTTCTTTTGAAGTCAAAAAGGAGCCAAATAAAGGAGATCAAGAAGAAACTTGAACCAAGGAGCAAAGAACCACTTGAAGACCCGAAGGACTTGACACGAGGGGATAACACTTTAACCGAGTAGTTAACACCCTCTTGTAGTTTAGTTTTTGTTAGTTAAGGTTTAATCAAGATCCTAAAATGGAAAAATTCTATGTTGCAAAGCCAAACATGATCTTTTAATGTGAGAAAAAATCGTTTTTGATGTATACCGCCTCCCCGCGAACACGTGGGGTGTGCTACATAGACTTACATACATAATGTACCAAACCCAATCAACACTTGATTTAAGAAAATGTTCATAACATTATTCTCTATTACAAAGTAATATCCTTCTTTATCTAATAAAGAAATTGATATTAAATTGCATATCATAGAAGGTACATAATAATAGTCATTCAACATCAATGTATTCCCATTTGATAATACAAAGTGATATTCACCAACTGCTTTGGCTGCAACACTTGCACCATTCCTTACTTTTAGAGAATGATCACCTTTTCCCAGTTCTCTACCTTTCTTTAGCCCATGTAACATATTACATATGTAGGATCCCGATCCGGTATCTAATACCCAGGACGTAGAGTGCACTGAGAAACAGTTCTCGGTGACAAACACACCCGAAGAAGATGCATCAACATGTTCATTCCTCATTCGGGTCGCACGGGAATCCAGATATCCCCTTATTTCCTGCGCAGACTTATAACAATTATAAAGAAGAGCGGAACCAATGTTCCCCAACTCAGTATAACAAGCAGGTTCGGTCAATACATCAATATTATTATCTTGATTAAGGTGTGACATGGTCGCTACCTGGAAAAAGAGAGAAGAAAACACTTAGTGTATGCTCTTACAAGATTAGATTAGTTATTATCTTATCTAATCAAGATAGCTCCCACTGTTTTTATCAAATCTTCCTTCAAACCCTAAAAGGTCAGACTAGCCAGGATTAATTACACCCTACAAGTTCGCAAATCTTTCAGCCAGGCCAGTGTCGGTACTTTGAGGGAGGTTCCCCGTGCTTTCGTACGGACCTAATTAAAATAAATCTCGCTTTCCCAGAGGCATAATCCCGTTGACACCTTTCTAGTCATCTACTTGATCGGCTAATTGTAAAGTGCAAAACTCTCCCAGGAGCAACTCTTACTCGCAGTGGGTATCAGGATCCAACTATCTCATAGAAAGTATGCAATCTCATTTTAAGTCCATATTGCGACCCCCGGTGCTTACGGGGAGGCGGAAACGGTATAAAAAACGAATTTTTATCGCAAGAGGCAACATGGACTAAACAAGGTCGGGATCGTTGTCTAAACTGAAACTAGTATTCTAGCTAAAGAGAGTTAGCTACTATGGAAGATGGTTATACCTAAACTTGAACTCCTTCTTCTTCAAACCTTGTAGAGGTTGATGGTTCTCTTTTCGTCGCCTTCTCCCGTCGAAGATGGATCCACCTCGAAGGTTCGACTTTGGGCTCTTCCTCGATCTTTGAGTGAACTAGGGTTTCCGGCTTGCTAAACCTTCATCCTAGAATGAGTAGAGAGTGATTAGGGTTTGCTTTTCCTTTTTAAAGAGAATGATTCTCAACACATGAGAAGGTTTCTCTTTTCTATAGGAAGAAGAAGATGAAGTGAGGAGAGAGAGAGGTTATGATAGAATGAGCTCTCATTTCCTTTCTTGCAACCATAATGCAAAAAGAAAATGAATTATCAAATAATAATAATCAAAATGAAAAGGTTGATGGAAAGTTTTAGAATGACTAATATCATTACAAGCATTAAATGAAAATGCAAGAATCAAGAGCATCTTTCTCTTGTAATGATAATGGTCAAATGTTCAACCATGGTCAACAAGTCAACCATGGTCAACAAGTCAACAAAAACTAACCATGACACAATTTCATTTTATTATATATTATTAAATGATATAATACAAATCCATTAGGGTTTGGAAAAATACAACTGTCAACTGTGCATACGCACCCGTTCCGAAACCCTAATGAAAAATCATCTTCCTCCTCCTCAAAAAGAACTGTGCATACACACCTGCATTCTTGTTCCGAGGAACATGAATACTGAGAGATAAAAGCAACCCCAAATACTATACCAATATCTGACTCAAACCAGAGACAGCCAGTAATATCCGTCCGGACTCTAAACGTGCACAAGTGCGCGGATGAGAACGAACCCTGTCGCAAAACCATGCGACCTCTACTCTGTTTTGCCCAGAGGCGAATACCCTCTGTGTGGGACTCTAAAGACTCGACACTACACTGGCAGTGGGTTTAACCACAGACCGCAAGCGGCACTAGCTGTGCGTAACGGTCCCCAGGTAGATGCCGACAAGAAGGCTGACGAGGTGAAACCCCATCTGAACTCCTACTGAGTCTGAATGTGACAGTCTCCGTACAGTCCGGTCTGTTCGTCTGATACATCGCATGGCGGGCCTAGGGGGCGGTAAACGTCAGTCCCCTAATAGCGGTACAAGTCGTGTCGGAGTGAAGCCCAAAACACCCTGAGATAACACTGGAAGCCTACCAGTATATCTCGCTTGCCCTGGCCAGGGACTACTCGTGTAATGGCTCTCCTAGACACAGCGCGATGTCAACCCCCAATACCGGGAGAGACGAATCCTATCTAACCGTCACTGCCTCCAAGTGCTTCGGGACTGCACCCAACCACCACCTGTTTGCACGACTCCTTTGAGCCGTGGTAGGGTAGTGATCAAAGTGCAGTGGGAACACACTCGAGGCGAAGTGCCAGTGTCAAGTCAGCGGACTAAGCTGTACTCATGTCACCTGGGAACTGATAACTGACGATAGGTATAATACCAACCTTTCAGTTCCCGACGAGTCCTGTCCAGTGTACTCGTAACCCAACGAGCACCCGTATACTATCTCCAGTACGACGTACTGATGGCTGTGGGACAGACCATCTCCCACACTGGGATGAGAAGCGCATACGCTAGTCTACTCCGGAGTATCGATGCCCTGTCTCGATAGTCCTACGACTAGGGACCTGTATAAGGATGTGCCTATAGATTACCCAGCCCCCACTAGTGTGACTGCCATCACAACGCTGGTAATCAAGCAAAGATCCTAAGGGCTCCACTAATGCGTATAAGTGATATACTGAAATAAACACAAGTACACATTGAAGTAGAAACAAACCAAGTAGCATACTACTATATTGAGCAAGATTGTTTATACAAGGTGAATATCCCAAGCTTCCATCAAGTAATATACAAACTAGTATGATACAGTAATGGCCTCTAGGGCATATACACTAACAATCTCCCACTTGCACTAAGGCCATGTACTGGCGTATCGAAGACCTATCATCTCGATCAGCCGCTCGAACTGAGTCTGGGGTAGGGCCTTGGTGAATGGATCTGCAGTGTTCTCTTCTGAAGCAACCCTCCGAACCTCGATCTCCTTGCGATCCACGATCTCCCTGATCAGGTGATACCGCCTCAAGATGTGCCTGGATCTCTGATGGGACCTGGGTTCCTTTGCTAAAGCTATAGCCCCGTTGTTGTCGCAATACAGAGGTACTGGGTCAACAATGGACGGAACCACCTGAAGTTCTTTTAAGAACTTCCTTATCCAGACAGCTTCTTTTGCGGTATCAGATGCAGCGATGTATTCCGCTTCCATAGTCGAGTCTGCAACGGTTTCCTGTTTGGAACTCTTCCAACACACCGCCCCTCCATTGAGGGTAAAGACAAAACCCGACATGGACTTGGAATCATCCTTGTCACTCTGGAAGCTGGAGTCAGCAAAGGCCTCTATCTGGAGGTCTTTTCCGCCATACACCAAGAACATCTCCTTAGTCTTTCTCAGGTACTTGAGAATGTTCTTTACTGCTATCCAATGTTTCTCCCCAGGGTTTGACTGATACCGGCTTACTACACTCAGTGCATAAGCTACATCTGGTCTGGTACACAACATCGCATACATTATAGAGCCTACCGCAGAAGCGTAGGGTATAATAGACATGCGATCCCTCTCCAAATCAGTCTTGGGAGACATCTCTTTAGAGAGGGTGATCCCGTGACAAGCCGGTAGGTTACCGCACTTGGAATCTTCCATACTGAATCTTTTCAGTACGGTGTCGATGTACCTGGACTGTGAAAGTCCTAATATCCTCTTGGATCTATCACGATGGATCCGGATCCCCAGGATGTAAGAGGCATCACCCAGGTCTTTCATGGAGAACCTGTGTGACAAGAAACCCTTGACAGATTGTAGCATAGGAATGTCATTTCCTATTAAGAGAATGTCATCCACGTATAAAACAAGGAATACTACAGTTCTCGCTACAAATCTACTATAGATGCATGGTTCATCTGGATTTTTGATAAAGTCAAATTCCTTGACCGTCTCATCAAAACAGATGTTCCAACTCCGCGATGCCTGCTTTAGTCCATAAATGGACTTAAGCAACTTGCACACCTTTCCGCTGCTCCCACTCTGAATGAAACCCTCTGGCTGATCCATATAGACACACTCCTCTAAATTTCCATTTAGAAAAGCGGTTTTTACGTCCATCTGCCAAATCTCATAGTCGTGGAAGGCAGCAATGGCAAGAAGGATCCGAATGGATTTCAGCATAGCCACTGGAGAAAAGGTTTCGTCATAGTCCAAGCCAGGTCTTTGACGGAAACCCTTTGCTACAAGTCTAGCTTTATAGGTCTCAACCTGTCCATCTACACCAATCTTCCTTTTGAAGATCCACTTGAATCCTACGGGTTTTACCCCGTCTGGAGCAATGTCCAACGTCCATACTTTGTTGGTGTACATGGACTCCATTTCGGTCCGCATTGCATCCAGCCATTTTACCGAGTCAACGCTCTGAACGGCCTGCTGGAAGCTAGTAGGCTCATCATAGTCTATGATGCAATCCTCTCTATCCCCGTCTATGAGAAAACCATAGTATCTCTCGGGCGGATGAGACTGCCTACTACTTCTGCGGAGCGGCATAGGAATGTCCTGTTCATTTGAACCCTCTGGTTCCACTAAGCTTTCAGTAATAGTCTGTGGTTCTGGAATTTCCTCCAGTTCTACTGCGCTCCCACTTAATTCTTTTTCTAAGAACTGATGTTCTAGAAAGTGGGCATGACGAGAAACAAGAACTTTTTGTTCCTCTTCGTAATAGAAGAGATATCCCTTGGAATTCTTTGGATATCCCACAAACTTACACAGTACTGAGCGCGCCTCGAGCTTGTCCGCATGCTGCTTTTTAACAAAACCTGGACTTCCCCAAGTCTTAATGTGACTGAGATGGGGTCTCTTCCCACACCACATCTCATATGGTGTAGTAGGCACAGTCTTAGTAGGAACTCGGTTCAAAAGGTACGCAGCTGATTCTAGCGCATACCCCCAGAATGATCGCGGTAACTCAGCGTTACTCATCATGGACCGTACCATATCCAATAGGGTTCGGTTCCGTCTCTCCGATACACCGTTGTGTTGCGGAGTGTATGGAGGAGTAAGCTGAGAGAGAATCCCATTCTCTTTTAAATAATTCAGGAACTCGGCACTTAAGTATTCTCCACCTCGATCCGATCTTAGAATCTTAATACTTTTGCCGGTCTGTTTCTCTACTTCATTCTTAAATTCCTGGAATTTTTCAAAAGCTTCGGACTTATGTTTCATTAAGAAGACATAACCGTATCTTGAAAAATCATCCGTAAAAGTAATGAAGTAAGAATAACCGCTTCGCGCATGTGTAGACATTAGACCGCACACGTCGCTGTGTACGAGTCCCAAGAGCTCGCTCGCTCTTACTCCGTGTCCAGTGAACGGAGTCTTTGTCATCTTTCCTTTGAGACAGGATTGACAAGTGGCATACGATTGATATTCGAACGGATCCAAATATCCTTCTGTATGTAACTTAGTCAACCTTCTCTCATTGATGTGACCCAGTCTACAATGCCATAAGAAAGTCTGATTAATATCTGGTGACTTTCTTTTGTGTGTATTCTGGACATTGAAAATCTGTGGTTGGTTTAATACGTATATACCATTGCTCAATGTACCTGACCCAATCAGAACTTGATTAAGGTGAATGTTAACAACATTACTTACAAACGCAAATTCATAACCTTCTTTAGAAACCAAAGATACAGAAATGATATTACAAGTTGCGTTGGGTACAAAAAAGCAATTACGCAAAACCAAAACATGCCCATCTGACATTCCTAGGTGATAGTCCCCCACGGCTTTAGCATCCATGCTAGCTCCGTTCGCAACTCTGAGGGTCATGTCACCTGCCTTCAAAACCCTACGGTTTCTCAACGCCTGCAAAGAATTACAGATATGAGATCCTGATCCGGTATCCAATACCCAGGAAGTAGAGTTTATAGAAAGACAGTTTTCAATAACATACACACCTGAAGCTGAAGCCGCAACCTGCTTCAGTTCCTGTGTCCTGGCTTTCCAAGCCCTGCAATCTTTCTTCCAGTGTCCACTCTTGTGACAATAGAAGCATTCCTCTTTACCAACAAGCTTCCCCGCTATCTTTGTTGCCTTTTCCTTTCCCTTCGTACCCACTTTACTAACACCGCCTCTTGGTTTGGCGGGGGCTTTCTTCCTCTTTCCCTTGGCTTTCGCCTTGGACCTAGAGGAAGAAGATCCTCCTACAAACAAAGCGGGTGTATCCCTACCTTTCTGTAGGGTGCCCTCTGCGCTCCTCAACAGGTTGAGGAGTTCTGAAAGTTCAACTTCCTTTTCTTGCAAGTTGAAATTCAGTATGAACTGGGCGTAAGTGGATGGAAGGGACTGGAGAATTATATCCGTATAGAGTTCACTATCCAACGTGGTCCCAAGTTCCGCGAGCTCCTCAGTGTAGCCAATCATCTTAAGCACGTGGTCCGCTACCGATGATCCGACGGCCAACTTTGTCGAAAATAACTTCTTCGACACTTCGTATCTTGCGATACGAGACTGCTCTCCATACAGTTCTTTTGTATGAAGAAATATGGATTCCAAATCCATATTCTCGTGCCTCCTCTGATGGTCGTTGTCCATCGAGGCAAGTACGAGGCATCTGGCCTTCGCGCTGTCAATCTCCCAAGTCTTACGGATTTCCTTATCCGCGACGCTGGAGGTGGGACCTGGGACGGGGGGAGCTTTGGTGGTAAGAAGATACCCCAGCTTGTCGTAAGAGATTGCCAATTTGACATTCCTGAGCCAATCTTTGTAGTTTGGCCCTGTCAGTATGTTTTTATCTAGAAGTAACTTAAGTCCAGTCATTTCGATTTGGTCGCTGCAGGGGGAGAGAAGAAACACTTAGCACGATGCTCTTGCAAGTTTAGAATGGTTTTTAATTTGTCTAAACAGGATGGCTCCCACTGTCTCTCGAATCCCTCCTCAAACCACAAAGGAAGAATTAGCCGGGATCAATCCCACCGTACAATACTTGCTTAACCGTTCAGCCAGGCCAGTGTCGGTACTTCGAGGGAGGTTTTCCAACGCTTTCGCGAAGTTCCTTAATTAAATAACCTCTTTTCCCTGGGGGCGTAGCCCCGCTAACACCTTTCTAGGCACCTACTAGGTTTATAGCATTGATCGTTTAGTGAGAAATTTCCCGAGGAGTAGCATATACTCACAGTAGGATCGGGATCCAAATATCATCGCGTGACGAAAATGAAGGAATCCTACCATAATCATCACACTCCAAATGGTATGCAAATCTAGCAAGTTTCAGTACTTATGAAACTCCCGATGTGGATTTTTGCCCCATGCTCTTATGACCTTGACTTTGGCCAAAATATCATAAGTCACATGTCAAGTTCTACCCGTCACTTTCCAGGTTAATTTGGATCCATCCGTACATACCCTTGACTTTGGCCAAAATGGCAGCACGACTGTCCCAAACCAACGCATCTATCTATGCTACACATGAACACCCAATAGCTACCAATCATTGTGCCTTGACTTTGGCCAAAATACACAGCTTGAATACTATTGCCTATTCATGCGAAACGACGGAGGGCTACGAATGGTTTTGGTAAAACCGTGAACGTAGTGAACTTGATATAATCGATGGAACGAGATAGCTTTTAGAAGGAGTGGCTCAAGCTCCGCATTTAAAAGTTAGTTTTGAAAAGAACCGAGTGGTTTTTCGAAAGTGTTCCATCGACTTAAACTTGGCTTATTATCTTGCATTAGTTCTTTTAATGCGTGATATTCTTGCATTAGTTCTTTTAATGCGTCCCATCATTTAATTCCTACCATTGCAGAAAACAACCAAAATATGACGTACGCTTATGCCATTCGCATTCGCCACGGGGTCCCGTCATCACTCGTTAGGTTACTTAACTAACGACAGAGCGGGGGCTGGGCTAGCGCGGCTGTAAAACATAAGCAATGCCTAAATAGAAAGCAATGATAGACATTACAGATCACAGATGAATACATTGGATATACTAGCAATCCGCAATCCTTTCGAGCCTGAAACGAAAAGCGGATAACACGGTCGCGGTGAATAGCCAAATACCCCACCCAAGACCCCTACGGGTGCGGCAAACTACCCGCAAAGTACTCGGCAGTTTGTGCACCCCTCCATGGGTCTATCCTAGGAGCATAAACAGTAAAAAGAATTATACAATGACGGCTACAACCCCGACCCGGTTGTGCGGCCAAACAAATAATATTATTACATCAATTTACATTTACAATGAATGAAAGAAAAACAAAAGCTCATCTCACATCCACCCCGGCTATTCACCCGCGACAGTCCAACACATTCATATACACATTCCAGCACATTACAGATCATGTATAACGCCGACTAATCGACCTATAGCGATTAGCCGACGTTCAATACATGCAAACATCACAGATATAACCAACATAGCCAAAGTGCAGTGAAGTTCGGAAAAAAAAATACGGAATTATAGGACCCCAAAAGTGAATTTCTGTTCTGGAAAATCTGGGTACATATAATATATCTGAAAAATCCCAAAACCAACACAGAAGAACACTGCACGAAAAACGATGCAAAGATGAAAACAACCTGCGGCGGTTCCGCGGCCAGATGAATAGGTGAGGCCGCGGAAGGGCGGCGGTTTGGAGGTAACATGCTATCGTTTTTGGTGGGTGTTCTTAAAAAACCCTGAGACGATTTTACAAGTATAAAGTTTTTCATTTTGAGCAGAAAAAATTTCAACAGAAACTTAGGGTTTTGTTTTTCCGGTTTTGCGATTTTTCGGTTCCGAACTTCGTTACACTTCACTACCAAGCTAGTTTAAGTTTAGTTAGGCTCTGATACCACTGTAAGTCCATATTGCGACCCCCGGTGCTTACGGGGAGGCGGAAACGGTATAAAAAACGAATTTTTATCGCAAGAGGCAACATGGACTAAACAAGGTCGGGATCGTTGTCTAAACTGAAACTAGTATTCTAGCTAAAGAGAGTTAGCTACTATGGAAGATGGTTATACCTAAACTTGAACTCCTTCTTCTTCAAACCTTGTAGAGGTTGATGGTTCTCTTTTCGTCGCCTTCTCCCGTCGAAGATGGATCCACCTCGAAGGTTCGACTTTGGGCTCTTCCTCGATCTTTGAGTGAACTAGGGTTTCCGGCTTGCTAAACCTTCATCCTAGAATGAGTAGAGAGTGATTAGGGTTTGCTTTTCCTTTTTAAAGAGAATGATTCTCAACACATGAGAAGGTTTCTCTTTTCTATAGAAAGAAGAAGATGAAGTGAGGAGAGAGAGAGGTTATGATAGAATGAGCTCTCATTTCCTTTCTTGCAACCATAATGCAAAAAGAAAATGAATTATCAAATAATAATAATCAAAATGAAAAGGTTGATGGAAAGTTTTAGAATGACTAATATCATTACAAGCATTAAATGAAAATGCAAGAATCAAGAGCATCTTTCTCTTGTAATGATAATGGTCAAATGTTCAACCATGGTCAACAAGTCAACCATGGTCAACAAGTCAACAAAAACTAACCATGACACAATTTCATTTTATTATATATTATTAAATGATATAATACAAATCCATTAGGGTTTGGAAAAATACAACTGTCAACTGTGCATACGCACCCGTTCCGAAACCCTAATGAAAAATCATCTTCCTCCTCCTCAAAAAGAACTGTGCATACACACCTGCATTCTTGTTCCGAGGAACATGAATACTGAGAGATAAAAGCAACCCCAAATACTATACCAGTATCTGACTCAAACCAGAGACAGCCAGTAATATCCGTCCGGACTCTAAACGTGCACAAGTGCGCGGATGAGAACGAACCCTGTCGCAAAACCATGCGACCTCTACTCTGTTTTGCCCAGAGGCGAATACCCTCTGTGTGGGACTCTAAAGACTCGACACTACGCTGGCAGTGGGTTTAACCACAGACCGCAAGCGGCACTAGCTGTGCGTAACGGTCCCCAGGTAGATGCCGACAAGAAGGCTGACGAGGTGAAACCCCATCTGAACTCCTACTGATTCTGAATGTGACAGTCTCCGTACAGTCCGGTCTGTTCGTCTGATACATCGCATGGCGGGCCTAGGGGGCGGTAAACGTCAGTCCCCTAATAGCGGTACAAGTCGTGTCGGAGTGAAGCCCAAAACACCCTGAGATAACACTGGAAGCCTACCAGTATATCTCGCTTGCCCTGGCCAGGGACTACTCGTGTAATGGCTCTCCTAGACACAGCGCGATGTCAACCCCCAATACCGGGAGAGACGAATCCTATCTAACCGTCACTGCCTCCAAGTGCTTCGGGACTGCACCCAACCACCACCTGTTTGCACGACTCCTTTGAGCCGTGGTAGGGTAGTGATCAAAGTGCAGTGGGAACACACTCGAGGCGAAGTGCCAGTGTCAAGTCAGCGGACTAAGCTGTACTCATGTCACCTGGGAACTGATAACTGACGATAGGTATAATACCAACCTTTCAGTTCCCGACGAGTCCTGTCCAGTATACTCGTAACCCAACGAGCACCCGTATACTATCTCCAGTACGACGTACTGATGGCTGTGGGACAGACCATCTCCCACACTGGGATGAGAAGCGCATACGCTAGTCTACTCCGGAGTATCGATGCCCTGTCTCGATAGTCCTACGACTAGGGACCTGTATAAGGATGTGCCTATAGATTACCCAGCCCCCACTAGTGTGACTGCCATCACAACGCTGGTAATCAAGCAAAGATCCTAAGGGCTCCACTAATGCGTATAAGTGATATACTGAAATAAACACAAGTACACATTGAAGTAGAAACAAACCAAGTAGCATACTACTATATTGAGCAAGATTGTTTATACAAGGTGAATATCCCAAGCTTCCATCAAGTAATATACAAACTAGTATGATACAGTAATGGCCTCTAGGGCATATACACTAACACTCATTGCAAATTTCGACACTTGAAATTCCCAATAATATTTTTCCCCTAGCGTCCTATGACCTTGACGCAGGACAACAAACCATAGTCCGCTAGTCAAGTTCAACCCATACATTTCGTGATTGAATTAAACCCACCCACACGACCCTTGACGCAGGCCAACAAAGTTGCACGACTACCCTAATCCAATCGCATCATATGCAGCAGATAAGCAATAATTAGCTACCGCACACTACGCCTTGACGTAGGCCAACAAATATAGCACGAATACTAAATAGTACTTATCAGAAATGACGGAGGGTTACGACAGGTTTTTAAGAAAACCTTTTGGGTAATGAACTTGATATCGTTGTAGAATCGAGTGATTTTGAAAAGGAGTGGTTTAAGCTCCGCTTTTTAAAATCGAGTTTTTCAAAATAAACCAGGTAGGTGTAGAATCTGCTAGCCTTTGCTAAAGAGGTCACTCCCGGTGAAGAGATCAAAGCTCTTTCCTTATCGAATGAGATGCTGGATATTCATCAAGGAATACCACTATGCAAAGCAAGAACAAGAGCTACCAGTTTTGAAAATTTGATTCCACAACATCATTTGGTTTCTTTCCTTTTCATTAATCTCATTAATGAAGTCCTATCATTTATGCTTCCTAAGCATCACAGATAAAGAAACAAAAATATAACGTACGCTTATGTCATCCGCAATCTCCACTTTTGGGTAGTGGGAGCGCCCCGGCCATCGAACCGTGGCCAAAAGCGGAACAAAAATTTCTTAAAACCCGGCGCTACCATTACCCGATAAACAAGATCGAAACCATTAACCCTAAAACTAGCATGCTAAACACAAAAGATAGAATGGTTATACCTAATGAACCAAGTCCTTCGGGTCTTCAACCATTTCTAAGCTCCTAGCGATGCGGATCGACTTTGGTCGCCAGTCTTCCTTCATCTCTGATGATCCACCCGAAGGAAACGGCACAAGCTTTAGGTTCGCCAAGCGAACCAACTGACTCTTCAAAATTGCTAGTAGTGAAGAGTGGAGAGTGTAGGATAGTGTCATTAAAACTTTCTCTCAACTTTTTATGCTCATAGAACAACCATGGAAGATGTGGAGATCATGAAGGCATGGAATGGCATAAGCTTAGAAATTGGCTAAGTGTTTTGGGTGTATGAGTAAAATGAGAGTGAGCTATACAAATGAGCAAAGCCCCTCATCAAAGTGGCCGGCCCTCTCTCCTCTCTCCAAAAATCATGCACCCAAAAAACACTTTCCAAATTAAGCAATAAACAATTACCAAGCCCATACCAATCACTACATGAAAAAGCCAATGCTTTGACCCAAATGACCATGCCATGCCATGTCACCTTTTCCACCTCATTATAAAGAAAATGATTTTCCAAAATAAAATCAATAATGAGGTGGCATCTTCTAGAAGCCATTCCGTATAAATACGGAATGCTTCCCAATACATGTATCGAAATACACATACGCGTATTCGTACGAAAAATACGAATAGCCAAAGAGAGAAAATAAATAGTGAGCAATAATACTAGAATACATATATATAAATACACATGTAAATTATTAAATCAAAACTTCATTTAACAATCTGGCTTAATCCTAAGCCGCTAGTATTATCAACCGTCCGATTAAAGTCTGTGCAGCCTGTGCACATATTCAATCGGACACCTGTATGTATCAACATACGTCACCTGCACCATATTGCCTGAACCGTGAAAACCCTCGGTGTGGGACTCTAAAGAGTCGTCAATACGCTGGCAGTGGGTTTAACCACAAGCACATCAGCGGCACTAGCTGTACGTAACGGCTACCCAGGTATTGAGCGAAAGGAAGGCCGACAAGCAAACTCATCCGAACCCCTACTGAGCCTGTCAGTGACAATATCCGTACAGTCCGGTCTGTTCGTCTAAGAGTATCGCATATCGAGTCTAGGGGGTGGATAAAGTCAGACCCCTAACAACGCGATAATTCGTGTCGGTATGGAACCCATCACTACCTGAGAAACTATCGATCCTGGATCGGTAGTTCTCACATACCCCGGCCGAGGATTTCTAGTGATGGCCATCCGTGCACTGCGCGACATCAACCCCCAATACCGGAAGAGACGAATCCCCGACGATCCGCTCACTGCCTCCATGTGGTTCGGGACTGTACCTAACTAAAACCTGTTTGCACGACTCCTTTGAGCCGTGGTAGGGTATTAATCAAAGCACAGTGGGAACTCACACGAGACAAATGACGATCTCAGGTCGACAGACTAACCTGTACACATGTGACCAGGGAACTGCTATCTGACTATAGGTATAATACCAACTAGCATATTCCCAGCGAATCCGTCCAGTGTACTCATAACCTAATGAGCACCTGTATACTATCTTAGGTGAATAACTAACACCAATGTCTTGTGAGACCGGCCACCGCCCCTCGTCAGGGTCTAGATAAGTATACACCAGTCTACACTGGAGTATCGATGCCCAGTCTCGATACTCCCACGACTAGGGACATTTAAGGATGTGCTTATAGACCCCCAGCTCCCACGTATGTGATCACCATCACAATACTGGTAGTCAAGCAAGAATCCTATGGGCTCTATCAACATGTACATGATGATAAAGACAAACCAGATAGCATACTATCATTTTGAGTAAGACTGTTTTATCGGTATAGGTCCTACCTCAATTATCATAATCACGTGCCTGCGACTACGATAATTGCCTTGAGGGCACTATAGCCAACAATCTCCCACTTGCACTTAAGGCTAATTATTGCGATGCCGCATACTCACAGCCTGTGTGATACCGAACACCCAACTCCTCTACTAATAAATTTCACAAACCTCGTTTGTATAACTATTGCGTTTGAGAAATAGCCTTAGTAAGTGGATCCACTCTAGTGTTTCTTTCTATGTTTCTCTTTATCTCAACTTCGCGGAGAAAACTATCTCCCGAAATTAGCAATACCCGTCTTAGAATATTTCTGGATATCTGATGGGACCCAGTTCATAAATAAACTCCAAATCCAGCAAACTTCTTAGACTGTATCGACTACTGAACTTAATCAGTATACTGCACCATGCCTTCCTCAATATCCGCTTGGACCACCTGTCCAAAATACTACCTCTCGTCAGAGGGAAAACTATAACTCTGACAGTCACTCTGTCTGTTAGTTATATGTATGCCCTAGAGGCCATTACTGTACATTGGATGTATATTGTAGTGGATGCTGGGACATATATAGGGAGGACTTTCTTGCTCGACATGATAGTATGCTATCTGGTTGACCTTTACCTTAACGTGTATGCTGATTGTCTCTCTGTTACATGTTGGTAAAGCCCTTAGGATCTGTACTTGACTACCTGGACTATGATGCGGATCATACTAGTGGGGACATGGTAGTCCATAAGTACATCCTTCAAAGTCCCTAGTCGTGGGTGTATCGAGACGGGGCATCGATATACCAGAGTAGACTAGCGTATACCTTCTCGACCCATACAGATGGGCGATGGATGATCCCATATCCATCGGTGTTTGACATCAGAGATGGTATTGTTGGGGTAAAAATTTACACCCCGGTTGACCGAGTCAAAGTCAAGGTCAACCCCCAAGCTAGGTGAGCCCAAGCCCAGGTCAAGCGGGCCCACGCCCAAATCGAGCCCACAGCCAGCGTCCCCATGCCAACAACAAAATCATGTAATAAATAATTTTTATGTAATTGTTTATGCATGAATGTGGGCATAAAGCCAATATTTTGTAAGCCCATGGCTTATGTGCAAAAATGAAATGGCACATGTGCTATGGGATGGCTAAAATGCCATTTTTGTAAAGCCCAAGGGGCTATATGTAAATATGTAAGCCTATATAAGGCAAAATGATGATGAATAAAAGAACACTTTTCATTCTCTCCACAAAAATTAGAGCTGAGCTCTTTCTTCCTTCTTCAAGGTTCCAAAACCTTCTTCTTTCTCTTGAATTAAATCAAGAGTTTTACTCTTCCTTTTTCAAAACTAAATAGTTTTCCACCACAAAACCCACAAAGGGGAACTTGGATCTGCCATCAGATCTTAAAAAGGAGAGATTTTGAGATTTTACATCTCTTGATCTTCAAGATCCAGCAAGCAACAGGAGGAAGAAGAAGAACCCTTCCATTAACCCAACAAAAAAAAACACTCAGGAGTCTAACTCCTCTTTGATTTCTCTTCAGAGAAATCTTTTTAGGCTAAAAGCCTGTTGTGTGCGCAAGTCGCCCGCGTGCCGACACGTGGCGCGCGCGCTTGCGCAACTGCGCAAGTGCGCAAGTCGCCCGCGTGCCGACACGTGGCGCGCGTGCTTGCGCAACTGCGCTTGTGCGCAAGTCGCCCGCGTGCCGACACGTGGCGCGCGCGCTTGCGCAACTGCGCAGTTGCGCAAGGCGCCCGCGTGCCGACACGTGGCGCGCGCGCTTGCGCAACTGCGCAAGTGCGCAAGTCGCCCGCGTGCCGACACGTGGCGCGCGCGCTTGCGCAACTGCGCAAGTGCGCAAGTCGCCCGCGTGCCGACACGTGGCGCACGCGCTTGCGCACCTGTGCATCCCTTGGATGTCTTTTCCCCCTCTTTTGTGTACATACATACATATATACATATGTATACAAATTTATACATACACGTACTCCACGACACTGTCCCTGTTAGAAAAAAATTTCTAACGGGGCGCTGCCCCGCACCCCGCAAGGGGGCTGCTAGCCCCCTTGACCCCCAGCCCGCTATCCGGGTAGCGGGACCCCCGTAAAAACTCTGCGTGGCTCCCGATATATCCAAACCCCCCCCTTTCAGAACTGAACACACGTATACTGCACATTGAGTTCGCATGACCAGTTTAACCCGTTAATCGGAGGTTCCCTCGCCCCAAAGGCGATGGGTAATTAACGGCAGCTTAGTCCGCGGCTGCCGGAGATTCGGATCCCCACAATCATTAAACCCCGGCCTACCCTAGGCCGGGGGAATCTGTAGTACGCCTGACAAGCGCGCGCGTATTCCCATCTCACTGGGGTGACGAAAAACACCCTACAGGTATACGGGTGCTCAGTAGAGACTGGGTACACTGGACGGACTCGCCGAGAACTCCCAGATGGTATTATACCTCACGTCAGATGGCAGTTCTCTGGTGACACTGGTACAGAGTAGTCTGTTGACCCGAGATCGTCATAGAGTCTTGTGTGGTTCCCACTGTGCTTTGATTTCCATCTTACCACGTCCAAGAGGGCGTGCAAAACGGTGGTTTTTGGGTACAGTCCCGAGTCACATGGAGGCAATGAGCGATAGGAGGGGATTCGTCTCTCCCGGTATAAGGGGGTTGATGTTGCGCTGTGTTCGATTGGCTATAACAGGAAATCCCTGGCCAAGGTTGCTGAGATTTACTGGTAAGTGTTACCAGTAGTTTCTCGAACAGTTATAGACCTCATATCGACACGACTTATCGAGCTATTGGGGTCTGACGTTTACCACCCCTAGGCGAGATATGCGACATATCAGACGATCAGACCGGACTGTACGGTAGTGTTACTGGTCGGATTCACTGGAGTGTGAGCGGGCTTGCTCGTCGATCTTCAGATCGCTCAATACCCGGGTGGCCGTTACGTTTAGCAGACCGCTTGTGGCTTGTGGGTGTTTGATATGATCATCGCCTGCTGCCGGCGTATTGACGAGTCTTTAGAGTCCTACACAGAGCTTTCCTGGCTCAAGCGAAACGAAATAGGAGCGCATATGAGATATGTGCGGGACCGAGAATAATGCGTGTATGTGATACCGTATTCTATTCTCGCGATGAATGTGTCGAATGGTTGTATGCGATATAACCTAGTTATCGAATCGAGGATTGATTCGATAAGCCGATGCATTGCATACTAGTCGGTTATATACGATATGACCGGATCGTTAAATCAAGTGTTGATTTAATGATTTGATGCATAATTATATATTTGATATATTACTTTGCATTAGCTAGTATAGGTTCACTTTATATGGATTTTCTCACTCGATGTGCAAGTTGTATATGTGATATACTTTTGTGCATATACTTTGTATCATGTTTGATGATACATGTTGACTTGTGCTTGTGTAAAGATTAAACCATGGTTATATGAATGGTTAGGGTTTTATATACTTATTCATTTATTTATATTCATTATTCATTTAAGGAAAAGAAAAGAAAAATGGTGGCATTCTTTTATTCATTCATGAAGCTTCATGAATACTTTGACTTAGTCACCATTTTTGTCTTCATTCCTAACCTAACCATTCACTTAACTTGGGTTTAGTCTCTACACATAACCATGGTCATGTTATGATAAAGATTGGATTATTCTTTTCTTTTGAATTAATCTTATCATAACAATTTCATCTTCTTCTTCCTTTCTTCAAGTGAAGAAAGCAAGCTCCATCAATGGTGATTGATGGAAACAAGTGAGAAATCCAATTCTAAATTGAACCCACTTCCTATTTCTTCATCCTCTACCTCTTGCCAAGTAGTAGAGTGTGTTTTCTTCACAAGTTTCTTGACTTGATGAAGTCGGAGCTTGATTTAGCGATGCCTCGACGTAGATCATCTTCGGCATGGACATTGACGACCTAGCCCGTCCATTCTCCGATGAAGCCGACGCTAGAGCCCGGATTTGATTTGGACAGCGGAGACGACCTCATCTCGGAGCCGTGGAGGTGGAGGACCGGATCTACAAAGGTTGTATTTCCGATATCCCATTAGTTAAGTGTTAACTAGTTAGCTTTTTCGCCTAGATTTCTAGCCGACGATCCGTAGTCGGGTTTCTCGGCACCGTTAAAATTTTAATTTGGCATGATCGATGCCTTGTGAGACCTCACTAGGGTGTCTAGGAACACTACAGTGGTATCAGAGCCTAGCTAGAGCCTTAGGCGAAGTCTAGACTGAATTTGAAGTCCGAACGACCCGAAAACCCAAACCGGAATATGCTCTCTGGACTTTTTCCGAAAATGCGGATTTTTGTGTATTAAAAATGCCTTTAAAATTCAATAAATAATTATAAGAATTACTGTGCAAACTCAGGCCAAAGATTCATCCAACAGAGCGCGGAACCGCGGCAGAAGCCCAGCTTCTGCGGCGGTTCCGCGGCTAGGTTGTGACGTCATCACATATTTTCTGCACAGTAATTCCTATTTAATTATTCTGGATTTTATGGGAATATTTAATATTTTTTCCAGAGTGTTATTTTCTGAGTTGTTTTAGGGATTCGAATGTTCGGTCGGATTATCAAATTTTGTCTGTGTGTCTTTCCGGATAAATTTTAGAATATGTTAAAAAGTTCGACCGGATATAAATACCCAACTTTTCCCCTGTCGGGAAATTTCCAAGTGTTGGATCTTTTCGTAGTTTAACGACGTTCTAAGTAGTGCAAGTAACGCGATGGACCCTCTAGAAGACAACAAACCTTAACTCGATTATGTGACCGTCTTGAACTGCCCTTTGAACCTTCGGGTTTGGGGCAGTACGACGTGCCACATGTGAGGCGTTGGCTTGACCCTTCTACGGCTGGACCGTCGGTACTGAGGCACGAACTGAATGTTGTTAGACTTATTTCATGTGTTGATCTGTATCAGGAAAACTTGGGTGTTCGATTGTTCGATCGGAAAGTTTGATATTTTCTATTTATCCGGAATGGGATACAATAATTGGAATTCACAATAAGTTATGAGATAACTGAATGAATGTTATAAACGTAGCAGTTTAGTCTCACTTGATCGGTTGTCACGGAATTTTGATGTGATCAAAAGTCCGTCGCAATCACGTAGCGTACGCGGATACTCGCCGGGTAAACTTAATAGACAGCCTCACTCCATAGCCCCGACCAAGTGACTGTAGGAGAACCCCGTCGCCGAAAGCATCCGTTCGGGTGCTCGCGGTAGCGGTGTTCCGCCTTGGTGCACTTCGTCGACGGTATCAGGGGTGCGGCCGCCTACTAAAGTTTGCGACGAGTATTCGATCAGGATGTCGGGAATCTTGTTGAATTGCCCGACTCGATATTGAAAAGTGTTTTCGATAATGAGACTAAAATGCGGGGTTTATAATTGTTAGGCATGCGATGTCTAAGAAATTCATTTGGTCAGGCATGCGATGTCTGAAGTGATTGCGGATTCCAACTGTTGTAGTTTTACACTTTCTTTTCTGTGACCGTAAGTGTAATATGTGATATCGCCGGTTTTGTTGCTATATGTCAACGACAATTGGGATGCGCATATTTACTTACGTTGATGACATATGATGTTATGTGTTGCTGGATATGTTGTATTGGATCGTCATGTTTGAATAGACGGGGGTTTTTATGTGAGATGAGTGTTTTTCATTTTCATTCATGTAAAAACTTGTATGTAATATTCTTTTATTAGGGCACTTCCAGGTTGCGGAAGTTGTCACCCTTTGTATATTATTTACTTTTCCGCACTAGGATAGACCCAAGGAGGAGGGCACAAGTAACCGGGTTCTGGGGTCCAGTGGGAGACCAACTCGAGGAGTCGAGTCCGGGTCTCCTAACTCCAGAATTGGTAGGGTTGCTTGCCGCTCTCGTAGGGGTCTAGGGGTGTGGGTTTGGCTATTCATCACGACCGTGGAATCCGTGTTTTATACTGGCTCGTATTGAAAACACGGACGTCCTAGTATATCCAATATTTCATATGTTTCTTCTGCTGCGATATCTGTGATGTGATCATGTGATGTTCTATGATAGATACAGTATATAGTATATATGATATATTATATAGACGTTACTTATGTTTTACACCCGTGCTAGCCCTGCCCTGCTCTGTCGTTAGTTACCTAACCTAACGGTGTACGAGGGGATATCGAGGCGAATGCGGATGGCATAAGTGTACGTCGTATTTATCTGTGATGTTTAGGTACTTTAATGATGGGACTTCATTAATGTGATTAATGAAATAAAAGAAACCTAAGATATTGTAGAATCGAATTTCAAAATAAAACAGGTAGCTACAGTTCTTGCTTTGCACAGCGGTATATGTGATATATCCTGCACCCTATTCGATGAGGAAAGGACCGAGATCCCTTCACCGGGAGTGACTCCTTTAGCAATAACTGGCAGATGCTACACACTCGGTTTGTCTTTTGATTGCTTTTAAGAGTTTTTGCTTTGCACAGTGATATATATGATATATCCCGCACCTCATTCGACGAGGAAAGGACCGACGATCCCTTCACCGGGAGTGACTCCTTTAGCAAAACTAGAAAAGCCTCAAAAACACTCCATTTTAAAAATCATTTGATTCTACAACGATATCAAGTTCATTACGCAATAGGTTTTCAGAAAAACCTGTCGTAGCCCTCCGTCATTTCAGATAAGTACTAGTTAGTATTCGTGCTGCGGTTGTTTGGCATGCGTCAAGGCGTAGTGTACGGTAGCTAACTAGTGCTTATCTGCTAGCATATGATGCGATTGGATTAGGGTATTCGTACGGCGTTGTTTGGCATGCGTCAAGGGTCGTGCGGGTGGGTTTAATTCAATCAAGAAATGTACGGGTTGAATTTGACTAGCAGACTATGGGTTGTTTGGCATGCGTCAAGGTCATAGCGAGCTAGGGGCAAAATATTATCGGGAATTTCAAGTGTTGAAATTTGCAATGAGATTGCATACCTTCTATGAGATAGTTGGATCCCGATACCCGCTGCGAGTAAGAGTTACTCCTGGGAGAGTTTTATACATTACAATTAGCCGATCAAGTAGGTGTCTAGAAAGGTGTCAACGGGGTTACGCCTCTGGGAAAACGAGGTTTACATTAATTAGGTTCGTGCGAAAGCACGGGGGACCTCCCTCAAAGTACCGACACTGGCCTGGCTGAAAGATTGGCGAACTTGTAGTGTATAATTAATCCCGGCTAGTCTTTCCTTTTAGGGTTTGAAGGAAGATTTGATAAAAAGCAGTGGGAGCCATCCTGATTAGATAAAATAATAACCAATCTATTCTTGAAAGAGCGCACGCTGAGTGTTTTCTTCTCTCTCTCTCCTGGTAGCGACCATATCACGCCTTAATCAAGATAATAAAACGGATATTTGACCGAACCCGCTTGTTATACTGAGCTGGGGAACGTTGGTCCCGGTCCAACTTATAATTGTTATAAGACAGAGCAGGAAATTGGGGATTACCAGAATTCCCGTGCCGCCCAAACGAGGAGAGTGCATGATGATGCATCATCTTCGGGTGTGTTCGTTACAAAGAACTGTTTCTCAGTATCCTTTATGTCCTCGGTATGTGATACCAGATCAGGATCCCAGATATGTAATCTGTTACATATGGCTACAAAAAGGTAGAGGACTGAGAACGGGTGATAAGTTTCATGAGGCAGAAAACGGGGCAAGTGTTGCAGCCAAGTCTGTTGGTCACTGTCACCCTGTATTACCAGAATACATTGATTCTGAACGAATGTTATTAGATACCGAACCTGATATACAAAATCATATCTGTCTCTTTATTAGTAAAGAAACGATATAATTTTGTATTGTTGGATAATGTTTTGAACATTTCCTATATCAAAAGTTGATCGGTTCAGGCACGTCATCTAAAAGCATTGATGTTCTAAATCAAACTACAGTTCTTTAGTATACAGAACACACACAAGAGGAAGAGTTCAGAAATGAACGAATCCTTCTTGAGGCATTGTAGACTAGGTCATATCAATGCGACCCGACTAGCTGAAGTTACATGTAGATGCATATTTAAATCAGTTTGAATTTACATCTTGTGAAACTCGCCAGTCATGTCACAAAGATAAGATGACCATAGCTCCGTTTACTGGAAACAGAGAAAGAGTTAGTGAACTCTTGGGACTGATACATGTTGATGTATGTAAGGTCCCCTGTCTACACATGCCAAGAATGGTTCTTTATACTTCATTACGTTCTCTGATGATCTCTTTAGATTCAGACATATGTTCTTGTTGAAACATAAGTCCGAACCTTTTGAGATATTCACAGAATATAAGCTAGAAGTAGAGAACCAAAACACGGGTAAAAGTATTATGTCCTTTGATTAGATCAAGGAGGAGAATACTTGAGCACGGAAATTCTTGAACTATTCTAAAGGAGAATGAGATTCCCTCTCAGAATTACTCCTCCGAATACACCATAGCACGATGGTATATCGGGGTGGAGCAGATACACCCTATTTGATATGGTGTGCTCTATGATGAGTACTACTGAGTTACCTTTTTCCTTAAGGGGGTTATGCACTTGAGAAGTTGCATACCTATTGAATAGGGTTCCAATCAAATCAGTTGCCTACCACTTCATATGTGATATGGAATGGGAAGAGCCCATGTCTTAAGTTAGTTAAGATTTGAGGTTGTCCGGCCTATGTCTAAAAGCAAAATCCGGACAAGCTCGAGGCAAAGTCTGTAATGTAAAACTGGAAAGGTTCCAGCTATACAAAATACAGCAGATGATTTGGTACAACCAAAGGATTCAGTAGATGCCAACGAACCTCAACCTCTCCGCCGATCTAGTAGGGTTCCTCACCCACCTGAGAGATACTTCGGTTTCTCTATGACAGTGGGAGCGAGGAATGCATCATGAGATGATGACCCAACTAGTTTCGAGCTGGCCATCAGGAGTAAGACTCTGTAAGAATGGCTGGATGCTTAGTGATCTGAGATGGAATCCTTATACACCAACAAAGTATGGACTTTGGTTGCTATATCTGAAGGGTTAAATCCCCATCAGGAGCAAGTATATCTTGAGAAGATTACTTGGTGTACATGGAAAAGTTGAGACTTTCAAAGCTAGACTTGTTAAAGGTTTGCATCATTGACCAGGTGTGGATCATGATGAAACCTTTTCTAAGTAGCTATGCTTAAGTCCATCCAGATCCTACTTGCCACAGCTACATACCATGACTACGATATCTGGTGGTTGGGTGTCATGACAGCTTTTCTAAATGATGTTTAGAAGAGAGTGTCTATAAGTACACAGCCAGAGGGCTTCGTAGACAGTGGGAGCAGCGGAAACGTGTGCAAGATGCTTTATAGGATAAAGCAGGCATCACGGAGTTGGAACATCTGTTTTGATGAAGCGGTCAAAGAAGTTGACATCATCAAAATGGTAGATGAACCTTGTATAAACAAGAAGGTAGTAGGGAGTATGGTGACGATCCTCGTAGAGTACGTGGATGACATACTCTTGATAGGGAAGGAGTTTCCTATGCTACGCTCGATCAATCTCCGCTTATCACAATGATTCTCCATATAGGATCAAAATGATACCTCCTAAATCCTGGGTTTTTGGATCTATGAGATAGATCTAATTGGATGTTAGGACTCTCACTAGTTGTAGTGAGACGGTATCAACCGATCCTGGGGAGAATCACTGGAAGGGTTCCAGAGTGATAATGACGACTGAGTGTCAGTCGCAGGCATTGTCTTTACCCTCAGTAAAGGGACGGTATGTTGGAAGAGTTCCAAGCTAGATACCGTGACATACTAGACGATAAAGGTAGGATACATCGCTACAGAAGATGCTACCAAAGAGGCCGTTTGGGTGTATATTAGTTCATGAGATGAACTTAGTTCCTGCCATTGTGTGACAATGGAGTTGTGGCATATGCCAAGGAACGTCTGTCCCATCAGTGATCCAAACATATTCTAAGGCAGTATCACCTAATCATGGAGATGGTTGATCTCCAGAGTGATCGAGGTTTGGAGAGTAGACTCAGAGGACAACACAGCGGATCCACTCACAAAGGCCTGTTCCCAGAGAGAGACTTTTATGGGATGGTTGAGTATAAGATACTACAACCACTGCTACAGATGGCCCTAGTGCAAGTGGGAGATTGTTAGTTATATGTATGCCCTAGAGGCCATTACTGTACATTGGATGTATATTGTAGTGGATGCTGGGACATATATAGGGAGGACTTTCTTGCTCGACATGATAGTATGCTATCTGGTTGACCTTTACCTTAATGTGTATGCTGATTGTCTCTCTGTTACATGTTGGTAAAGCCATTAGGATCTGTACTTGACTACCTGGACTATGATGCGGATCATACTAGTGGGGACATGGTAGTCCATAAGTACATCCTTCAAAGTCCCTAGTCGTGGGTGTATCGAGACGGGGCATCGATATACCAGAGTAGACTAGCGTATACCTTCTCGACCCATACAGATGGGCGATGGATGATCCCATATCCATCGGTGTTTGACATCAGAGATGGTATACGGGTGCTCAGTAGAGACTGGGTACACTGGACGGACTCGCCGAGAACTCCCAGATGGTATTATACCTCACGTCAGATGGCAGTTCTCTGGTGACACTGGTACAGAGTAGTCTGTTGACCCGAGATCGTCATAGAGTCTTGTGTGGTTCCCACTGTGCTTTGATTTCCATCTTACCACGTCCAAGAGGGCGTGCAAAACGGTGGTTTTTGGGTACAGTCCCGAGTCACATGGAGGCAATGAGCGATAGGAGGGGATTCGTCTCTCCCGGTATAAGGGGGTTGATGTTGCGCTGTGTTCGATTGGCTATAACAGGAAATCCCTGGCCAGGGTTGCTGAGATTTACTGGTAAGTGTTACCAGTAGTTTCTCGAACAGTTATAGACCTCATATCGACACGACTTATCGAGCTATTGGGGTCTGACGTTTACCACCCCTAGGCGAGATATGCGACATATCAGACGATCAGACCGGACTGTACGGTAGTGTTACTGGTCGGATTCACTGGAGTGTGAGCGGGCTTGCTCGTCGATCTTCAGATCGCTCAATACCCGGGTGGCCGTTACGTTTAGCAGACCGCTTGCGGCTTGTGGGTGTTTGATATGATCATCTCCTGCTGCCGGCGTATTGACGAGTCTTTAGAGTCCTACACAGAGGTTTCCTGGCTCAAGCGAAACGAAATAGGAGCGCATATGAGATATGTGCGGGACCGAGAATAATGCGTGTATGTGATACCGTATTCTATTCTCGCGATGAATGTGTCGAATGGTTGTATGCGATATAACCTAGTTATCGAATCGAGGATTGATTCGATAAGCCGATGCATTGCATACTAGTCGGTTATATACGATATGACCGGATCGTTAAATCAAGTGTTGATTTAATGATTTGATGCATAATTATATATTTGATATATTACTTTGCATTAGCTAGTATAGGTTCACTTTATATGGATTTTCTCACTCGATGTGCAAGTTGTATATGTGATATACTTTTGTGCATATACTTTGTATCATGTTTGATGATACATGTTGACTTGTGCTTGTGTAAAGATTAAACCATGGTTATATGAATGGTTAGGGTTTTATATACTTATTCATTTATTTATATTCATTATTCATTTAAGGAAAAGAAAAGAAAAATGGTGGCATTCTTTTATTCATTCATGAAGCTTCATGAATACTTTGACTTAGTCACCATTTTTGTCTTCATTCCTAACCTAACCATTCACTTAACTTGGGTTTAGTCTCTACACATAACCATGGTCATGTTATGATAAAGATTGGATTATTCTTTTCTTTTGAATTAATCTTATCATAACAATTTCATCTTCTTCTTCCTTTCTTCAAGTGAAGAAAGCAAGCTCCATCAATGGTGATTGATGGAAACAAGTGAGAAATCCAATTCTAAATTGAACCCACTTCCTATTTCTTCATCCTCTACCTCTTGACAAGTAGTAGAGTGTGTTTTCTTCACAAGTTTCTTGACTTGATGAAGTCGGAGCTTGATTTAGCGATGCCTCGACGTAGATCATCTTCGGCATGGACATCGACGACCTAGCCCGTCCATTCTCCGATGAAGCCGACGCTAGAGCCCGGATTTGATTTGGACAGCGGAGACGACCTCATCTCGGAGCCGTGGAGGTGGAGGACCGGATCTACAAAGGTTGTATTTCCGATATCCCATTAGTTAAGTGTTAACTAGTTAGCTTTTTCGCCTAGATTTCTAGCCGACGATCCGTAGTCGGGTTTCTCGGCACCGTTAAAATTTTAATTTGGCATGATCGATGCCTTGTGAGACCTCACTAGGGTGCCTAGGAACCCTACACTGTCATCCAGTCACCCTGGAAGCCTGGAATGATAACCATCTCCCAAAGGAGGTCGCCGTTATCAAATCCCTAGAACATCCACTTATGATCATAAACTGCTTCCATTCGTTTTTCTCCAGGATTGGATTAATATATCAACTTATTGCATCTAGTGCAAAAACAACATCTGGTGTGGTACTTGACATGTCATGATTGACTCAATTGCCTAAGCAAGTGATATGCCAATCATGCACATCCCTCTCCCCTTTAGTCTGTAAAACACCTTTAGAGAGGGTGACTCCATCACCTGCAGGTACACCACCATGCCAGGAGTCGTCTATTCTAAAACACCTTTAGAATATTGTCTAAGTACCCAGATTGGGACACTTCCCAAATCTAGATCTAAAACCATAGATCTAGTAACCAGAATGTTTGATATAATATCCATAACCTATGTGGAGAAAACACTATGTGACAACCAAGGTATAAACGATCGTAATATAGGAATTTCACTTCCTATAAAATGTATGTCATCCTAAATACCAAGGACACACACCCTACTATCTTCTTAACAGATCCATCCCCTATTCTGATGAAGTCAAAGCCCATGACTGTCACATCAAAAATAGATGATCTATCTCCTCTATATCCACTTTAGTCTATAAATAGACACAAGCTACTTGTCCACTACGCTTCCACTGCTCCCACTGACTACGACAACCCTCTGGCAGAGTCATATACACGTGCACTTCTAAAGCTAGTTTAGAATGACACTATACTTATCCTCCTGCCGGGTCTCATAGTCTGGAACAACAGTAGTGTCAAGTCTGGGTAAACAAGAACCTCCCTGTCACCATCCTTGAGGATACCATAGTACCTTTCGGGCGCCTGAGGTTACCCACCATATCTGCGGAGTGGCTAACGGAATGTCCATCCTGATTGAATCTTTAGGTCCTATTAAATTTTCCGTAATCGTTTTGTGGTTCTGGAATCACTTCCAGTTCTATCATACTCCCACTACTGTTTTTCTGAAAAAGTCCATTTTACTAAAACTGTGGCGAGTCAAGAACAATATCACTATTGATCTTCCAGATGGTAGAAAGTAAACCCTCGTCAAAGCCCGGGATAACCCACAAACAGCCATTACTGAAACGTGCCCTGAGTTTATCCGGATTCTGGTTTTAAGCATCAGCCGGACGACTCCCTATACCTTAACATCGTTAAGATATAAATTGATTCTATATATATCTAATATAGAAACAAAAGCACTAATTTAATTGGAACCAGATTCAAATCATGCAGCTGTCTCCAGTGCATGTCAACTAAATAGATACAGGACGATCGGCATTACTCAACTTAGGAGTGCATCCAATTATGAGTAACCTGAAAAAGAAACAAGTTTCTCAAAACCATTACTATCAACTGAATACCATACACAAGTATCTACATCTTCGATCACCTTGAAGAATCCCGATACTTGCAACACCTGGTTCTCTACTTTATTCTTTTACCTATATCTTCTCAAAACTTAGATTTTGTATTTCTACGAAACACGTGTCTAAAAATGGAGAAGTCACAAGTAAACAGAATATAGTTCGAGTACCAACCCCTTTGTCCTAATGGACACTAGACAACATACAATACTTTGTATAATTCCCCTGAGTTGAATAACTCAAACCCTGTGCGTCGTAGGTTGAAAACTGTACCCAGGCGATTTCCTCAAATATCATCAATTATAACAAATTCCGATATAATGAGGATGATCACCTAATTCCCAATAACTTACTCCCACTCATCATCTGTAAAAACATCCAGATGTGAGAATCAAACCTGGTAAATACATACCCTAGAGTAAGTATCTAATTGGGAAATCAGTTTTTCTATTAACAACGCATAGTGAAACTGAAACATGAAAATGTTTCGAAGGGGTATCCGGGTATTCCTAGTAATGCCTCTTCCATTATCCAGATTCATGATTGCAACCGTATATTTCGTTGCCATCTCTCCAAATCCCTTTATTTGTCTTTAGTCATTACCTTCTGTACACCATCGTTAAGCTAAGTGGTTTTCTTCCTTCCCTACCGTTCGGCACTAGCCTATGGTTTGGAAGAAGACTATCCAATAAGTATAATAGGTGTGCTCTCCTAATCCTAGGAGTACTCGCAACCTGAGAGAAGGTGATGATAAAAGACAACTGAATAAACCTTATTCCTATTTCTCCTGAACCAGAATCCATCCTCGAAAAAGTTCCTTCGAGTTCGTATATAACCATACGATGGATTTATCTAATGGAATTGGATGTTCGTAGTGATACGGAGTGTTCTGGAGAAATACAAAGGTGAAATAGGAGTGGCGATGGAAGACTTGGTTTGGTCGTGAATAGCAGTCGCATTTTACTTTGCCCTCTTTCTAATCTCTTTATTTTTCTTTACTCATTACCTTCTGTACACCACACTTAGGCTAATTGGTTTTCATCATTCCCTGCCTTTCGGCACCTGCCTATGGTTTGGAAGAAGACTATCCAATGAGCATAATAGGTGTACCGTCTCCTAATCCTAGAAGCCCTCACAACCTGAGAGAAGGTAAAAGGAAAAGACAACTGAATAGTCATATTCTTTTTCTCCAGAACCAGAAACCATCCTCGAAAAAGTTCCTTCGAGTTCGTATATAACCATACGATGGTTTTATCCAATGGAAGTGGATATTCGTAGTGATACAGGGTGTTCTGGAGAAAAGCAAAGGTAAAAGAAGGAGTGGCAATGATGTATGTAAATTGGACAATCCAAAAGCCAGTGTTTTTAAGAAAGTTCGGTTAACTTGGTCACTCAGTCATAGTCTAGGGTCGGGGCATGGTCGATGCCAAAGAGAGAGAGAAAAGAAACACTCAGCGTGCACTCTATCCTAGATCAGAATGGATAATCATTTTATCTAATCTGGATAGCTCCCACTGTTTTCTCGAATTCTCCTCCAAACCCAAAAGGAGAATTAGTCGGAATCACCCGAGGAGTAGTCCTACTCATCAGTGGGAATCGGGATCCAACTATCATCGCATGATAACTTGATAGATGCCACTCAAGTCACCACACTCCAGAAGGTATGCGCAAGCCTGGCAATTTTCCTGTATGTTTGAAACTCCCGATATGATTTTTACCCCAAGCAGCTT
The DNA here is from genome assembly GCA_030015575.1 of Agapanthus africanus. Taxonomy (NCBI): domain Eukaryota; kingdom Viridiplantae; phylum Streptophyta; class Magnoliopsida; order Asparagales; family Amaryllidaceae; genus Agapanthus; species Agapanthus africanus. The sequence goes on from CM057345.1 coordinate 303,580,391, forward strand.
ATGACCTTGACAGATGCCAACAAATCATAAGTTGCAAGTCAAGTTCTACCCGTCATTGTCCTGATTAATCTAGACCCACCCGTACTCGCCCTTGACGGATGCCAACAAGGCTGCACGACTGTCCTAGATTAATGCATATCCATGCTACAGAAAAGTAACACATAGCTACCGCACACTTTGCCTTGACGGAAGCCAACAAACATAGCACGAATACTAGGCCCTGCTTTTCTGAAATGACGGAGGGCTACGGCTGGTTTTTGGCGAAAAACCTTTAACGTAATGAACTTGATATCGTTGAAGGAATCCAAGTGGTTTTACAAAAAGTATAGTAGCGAAAACTTTTGCTAAAGAGGTCACTCCCGGTGAAGAGATCTCGGCTCTTTCCCCGTCGAATGAGGTGCAAGATATTCCAAACTGAATACCATGATGCAAAGCAAAAGGTAAATGACTATAATGAAGTTATTACGTTGACGCAAACTTTTACTCAAGGGGTCACTCCCGATGAAGGGATCTCGGCCCTTGCCTCGTCGAATGAGGTGCAGGATATTCCAAACTGAATACCACGATGCAAAGCAAAAACGTACGTCTGTAATGTCAGTTTTTTTTAAAAAAAATCTTGGTTCCAACAACATCATATAAATAGGTTTGTTTTTCTTGCATTGATAAGAATCAACACAGTCCCATCAATAAATCACACCAGAAAAGAACGAAAATAAAATATACGTATATGCCATCCGCATTCGCCACTGGGTCCCGTCATCACCCGTTAGGTTACTTATCTAACGACAGAGCGGGGACTGGGCTAGCGCGGGTGCAAAACATATACAACATCTACTATTATATATGTATATATATAATAATCGTCCCTGGCATGATAAATGCAACATCAAAGAAAAGTAATAAGCATCACAGAACAATACAGATAATCTGGAAGCCCCGGGTTTCCTTTGAGCCATAACTGAAAACCCGACGTTCCCCTTGTCGTGTGGATAGTCTATGCAATGAACTCCTAGACCCCTACGAGCGCGGCAAGTTACCCACCAAAACCTGAAGTGAGGCAGCCCCCTTCAGCAAAGTGAATGGACCACCCAGCACTTCACGGAATCCGGTAACTTGAGCACCCCTCCTTGGGTCAACCTATACCCCCTACGAGTGCGGCGAATAGCCCGCCAATTCTAGAGTAAGGTCCCCTCCGTCTCAACGCCATGAGATGCGGATCTGTTGCTCTCTAGAACCCGGCTATCCGTGCACTCCTCCGCGGGGTAATCCTAGTACAGAAAAGAAAATAATATACAAGGGTGACATCGACCTCAGCCCGGTCGTGCCCCAAAAGAATAATATACAAACAGGCAGTGACGGCAGTCCACATATAGGACGCTCGCCCCACAATATCAAATGTACAAATAAATCTGAACTGCACTACCATTGCACACAAGCTATCCACCACAACAATCCGCAACATCACAGCACAACACAGAACATCAACGTGAATATCACGTTCGCAAACCCGTCTAAAAGGACTATAGCGATTAGACAAGGTTTACCGATCAAATGGCATTCACGGTCACAGATAGAAATGTAAAGTACTGAAAAATTACACTGTTAAAATTTCGATCGACTAAATTTATCCGCAAAGCCCCCAAAAGCAAATCCAGTACTCTAAAAATTCTGGGCCAAAACCATATATCACAAAAAATCACAATTCCAAGTTCTGAGCTACAGGAAAAATTTTATGGCCCGTCGCCAATAAATGGCCGCGGAACCGCCACCAATAGGGGGTAAGTGCGGCGATTCCGCGGCTCTTTGGAGGCTTCAGGAGCCCAAATTTTTTCTGCACTCATGAAATCGCCTGCACGGATTTTTAAGCCACTGGAAATAATTTTTGGAGCACTTTCAGAAATCGACAGAAACTTGGTAAAACGGAAAATTGTTTTTGAAATTTTGATCGATCGAGATTTTAAGCTTGTGCAAACTAGCTAGTAGGGTTTAATGGGTGGCTCTGATACCATTTTTGGGTAGTGGGAGCGCCCCGACCATCGAACCGTGGCCAAAAGTGGAACAAAAATTTCTTAAAACCCGGCGCTACCATTACCAGATAAACAAGATCGAAACCATTAACCCTAAAACTAGCATACTAAACACAAGAGATAGAATGGTTATACCTAATGAACCAAGTCCTTCGGGTCTTCAACCATTTCTAAGCTCCTAACGATGCGGATCGACTTTGGTCACCGGTCTTCCTTCATCTCTGATGATCCACCCGAGGGAAACGGCGCAAGCTTCAGGTTCGCCAAGCGAACCAACCGACTCTTCAAAATTGCTAGTAGTGGAGAGTGGGGAGTGTAGGATAGTGTCACTAAAACTTTCTCTCAACTTTTTATGCTCATAGAACAACCATGGAAGATGTGGAGATCATGAAGGCATGGAATGGCATGAGCTTAGAAATTGGCTAAGTGTTTTGGGTGTATGAGTAAAATGAGAGTGAGCTATACAAATGAGCAAAGCCCCTCATCAAAGTGGCCGGCCCTCTCTCCTCTCTCTAAAAATCATGCACCCAAAAAACACTTTCCAAATTAAGCAATAAACAATTACCAAGCCCATACCAATCACTACATGAAAAAGCCATGCTTTGACCTAAATGACCATGCCATGCCATGTCACCTTTTCCACCTCATTATAAAAAAAATGATTTTCCAAAAGAAAATCAATAATGAGGTGGCATCTTCTAGAAGCCATTCCGTATAAATACGGAATGCTTCCCGGTATATGTATCGAAATACACATACGCGTATTCGTACGAAAAATACGAATAGCCAAAGAGAGAAAATAAATAGTGAGCAATAATACTAGAATACATATATATAAATACACATGTAAATTATTAAATCAAAACTTGAATTAACAATCTGGCTTAATCCTAAGCCGCTAGTATTATCAACCGTCCGATTAAAGTCTGTGCAGCCTGTGCACATATTCAATCGGACACCTGTATGTATCAACATACGTCACCTACACCATATTGCCTAAACCGTGAAAACGCTCTATGTGGGACTCTAAAGACGCGTCAATATGCTGGCAGTAGGTTTAACCATAAGCACGTCAGCGGCACTAGCTGTACGTAACGGCTACCCAGGTATTGAGCGAAAGGAAGGCCGACGAGCAAACTCATCCGAACCCCTACTGAGCATGTCAGTGACAATATCCGTACAGTCCGGTCTGTTCATCTAAGAGTATCGCATATCGAGTCTAGAGGGGTCGATAAAGTCAGACCCCTAACAACGCGATAATTCGTGTCGGTATGGAACCCATCACTACCTGAGAAACTATCGATTCTGGATCGGCAGTTCTCACATACCCCGGCCGAGGATTTCTAGTGATGGCCATCCGTGCACTGCGCGACATCAACCCCCAATATCGGGAGAGGCGAATCCCCGACGATCCGCTCACTGCCTCCATGTGGCTCGGGACTGTACCTAACTAAAACCTGTTTGCACGACTCCTTTGAGCCGTGGTAGGGTAGTAATCAAAGCACAGTGGGAACTCACACGAGACAAATGAGGATCTCAGGTCGACAGACTAACCTGTACACATGTCACCAGGGAACTGCTATCTGACTATAAGTATAATACCAACTAGCATGTTCCCAGCGAGTCCGTCCAGTGTACTCATAACCTAATGAGCACCTGTATACTATCTTAGGTGAATAACTAACACCAATGGCTTGTGAGACCGGCCACCGCCCCTCGTCAGGGTCTAGATAAGTATACACCAGTCTACACTGGAGTATCGATGCCCAGTCTCGATACTGCCACGACTAGGGACATTTAAGGATGTGCTTATAGACCCCCCAGCTCCCACGTATGTGACCACCATCACAATGCTGGTAGTCAAGCAAGAATCCTATGGGCTCTATCAACATGTGCATGATGATAAAGATAAACCAGATAGCATACTATCATTTTGAGTAAGACTGTTTTATCGGTATAGGTCCTACCTCAATTATCATAATCACGTGCCTGCGACTACGATAATTGCCTTGAGGGCACTATAGCCAACAGCCGCAGGGTCCCGTCATGCACCGTTAGGTTAGATAACTAACGGCAGAGTGGAGGCAGAACTAGCGTGGATGCAAAACATAAGCAACGTTTATTATATATCATATATATAATATTAAGCATTCGTCTCATGCAGTTATATGATCTCATCACAGAACATTGCAGCAGATGTCAACATATGAAATATTAGATATACTAGGAGGTCCGTGTTTTAAATTAAGCCAGTAAAAAACACGGATTCCACGGTCGTGATGAATAGCCAAACCCACATCCCTAGACCCCTATGAGAGCGGGAAGCAACCCTAACAATTTTAGAGTTAGGAGACCCGGACTCGACTCCTCGAGATAGTCTCCCACTGGACTCTATAACCCGGTTACTTATGCTCCCCGTCCTGGGTCTATCCTAATGCGGAAAAGTAAATAATATACATCAATTGTGACATCATCCTTAACCCGGAAGTGTCCCAATAAAAGAATATTACATACAAGTTTTTACATGAATGAAAATGAAAAACTCTCATCTCACGCAAAAAACCCCGGCTATTCAAACATGACGATCCAATATAACATATCACAGCAACACATAATATCACATGTCATCAACGTAAGTAAATATGTGTATCGCAATTGTCATTGACGTATAGCAATGAAGCTGATGATACACCACATATTACACTTACGGGCGCAGAAAATAAATGAAAACTACAATAATTAGAATCCGCAGCTGTCGCGACCCAAAATTTGGCCCGTAACCGGCACTTAAACTATGTAACGTCTACAGGCGTACGCAACTTAAGTAAGCCGAAACCCAGAAATCTAAACCACCCAAAACTGGATAAGCGGAGAAAAACATAGTTTAAAACATTCGGAAAATCTTAAGTAAAATCTTTAACTTTAGTTTTCTTTCCTGAAAATTTCGGCAGCGCCTCCTTTGTAAAAACTAGCCCCGAAAACGGGTACAATATAGATAATATATAAAGTATCCCAAACGGGAGCAAATCACGCCCAACGGCGGAGACAACCACCACAAGCATATATACGACGCCGAAGCAAAGAAATAAAAAAGAAAACTGCATAAAGAAGTAAAACTTTTTAACAAAACCGGCTCCCACGAGCACGGCACCCAAAATCACCAAAATATAAACAACACTGAATCCTCACAACTTGTCTCTAAGTCAAATACAAGAAGTGGTAGATGGTGAATACTAGATCCAAGAAAAATATATACAATGTACAAACGGATAACCGTAAACCCACCTAAAAGCAAAGGTTTCACAGCCAACCGTAGCGGTATCCACAAAAGTAGAGATGATAAGACGCCCTGCCGTGACTACTCTGAGGCAAAACACTGTGGCACAACGGGGGTGAGTTGCCAACTCATGAATAGTAATTAACATCATACTGTAATCGCAAGTATGGACGAACAGCGATTAATCTATCACATGTAATCCGATGGCATAAGTATGACAAAATGAGTATGCAACAATCATGTAAAGGTACATCATCAGGGTACTACAACTACATGAAGCAATGCATATCAAAAATAATCCTAAGTGTGGGATGATAGAATAAAACCTCATGCAAAAATCATCAGCATAGAAAAACACCAGTGTCCCTCACTGACACATCAAATCCCAAATCCTCAGGCACCGCATCCTCAGATCGGCCCTCATATCCTGAAAGTCTCATGGAACCTGAGTGTCTAACATCGACACCCAAAACATCATGAAAACATATACCTGTATGTATATATGTATGTATGTATGTATGAGGATATCGACCACGTATATCCACCGACGATACGTAAAAATCATGGAAACCTGAGTGTCAAACACCGACACTCGAAACATCATGAAAGCCGTGTCTAGCATCGACACGTAAATCCTCATAACTCAGGCGCTGTCTCCACGACTGGCCCTGACTATATGTTGTACATCACTCCGGTCGATATCCCCACGATAACCGCCGAGTCCAAATACAATCACCGGTAGGTAGTGGTCCCTCTTTCAGACTTTTCGTCTACACCACGAAATCACCACTCACCCCGGGGTACCATACCGGGTCCACCATGTACCTGTAGACGGTGCCTCCCGCTCCTCGAATCGGGTATCACAAGCCAAATCTCAGAACCGAGAAATCACATGGTGGACGCACTGAAATATCATATCAAGAGAAACCGGGTTTTCAAACAATACATAGTTTCTTGAAATACCCCCACGGTTCTTAAATCCATAAATCACATGAAATCCATATCTCAATGCGTAAATCCATGAAAACTGATATATGCAACATAAAACAACAATATGAGCATATTAAGGGAAAACCGCTCTTTTAAATGAATCCAGCTTTAAAATATATCATGCGGTTCCCAAATCCTCCGAAAACAAGTGCAGCATCATATGAGGTGTACATGTAATGGTAGCAAGGTTTAAGTATCTACATGTAAGCAAATATGTATGATGCATTTCATAAGCGCAATAGTCAACGTCTCAATATCACATGTCAAAACAATACCACTTAGGGTATATGCAACTATAGCAAAATATGTGGGTGCGCCTGTCAGTATGTATGCATGATGTACATGTAGCTATAGCAAAATATACGTGAAATGGAATAAGAGTCACTACAATATCACGTATATATGTGTCAACAGTATTTCATATGCACTGTGGAATAAGAGTCACTACCTCAATTATCCCTATCCACTACAATATCATGTATGTATGTGGGTTGTGCGTGTCATGGAAATTACTAACGGTGTGGGTGTAGCATACAATTTAGTACTCATGCAACATGAACCGCCAGTAATGTGTTATGTCCAATAGGTACAAGTCAAGGCACAACAGGTAATACTATGCAATGACATTCATATGAAATCAACTAATACGCAATGACATGCATCTATCATATCATATCATATCAGCCCCGACGCATAACGCCATACGGGCGATTTCCCCGTAGATGTTAAATCTACTCACCGATGATCTCGAGCTACTAAAAACCGACCACCTGCTTCCCTTTATTCGCAGCGTCCGAAGCCCCCGCCTGCGATCCTATTAGCACAAAACATAACAAGTGCAAAATCTCAGATATCGATTAAAATCATGTACCAACTACATTTTAACCGACGCACCAACTCCAAACTAACTCACAAGTGTCCGTCTAGTGGCTAACATGCATGGCGACACTACGAAACCAACCCTAGTGCAGCAGCTACACAAGATCATGATCCGTGTCGGATAACGTAACATGCGGACTCAAAACACTAGATTATAGGAAAACGATCTCAGATTTTGCATACTGTAAACACTCAAAAATCAAACAGTACCAAACACCCCTAAACCACAGCAGACAACTACCCAACAAAACCCAAACCCCAACACCCCCTCAAAAGCTGAGGTCGCCGGAAAACTCCCTCCTGTCGCCGGCCAAAACCGGTGGGCTGGGTCTCGTGCTTCAGCTGGAATCCTACGGTCTCTAGTACAACCCTACCACATTGTTTGATTTTACAGTAAAATTTCCAGGTCACGGCAAATCACAGAGGCTCTAAAAGACACTAAAAATACGATATTTGCACGAAACGATACTTTAAGTGTTCTACGCAACAACCAACAAGCTACACATCATAAAAACTCCTATTTAACAGTTTAGGGATTATACCTAACAACACTTGCTCACAAGATCCTAACTTTCCAAGTTCCAAGCGATCTTAGAGGCAAAAACAAGACTTTTGAAGTGTTTTAGTGAGATTTGATCAAGTTTTGTTAAGGATTTGTGATGAAGGACTAAGGCTTCAGTTGAGAGTCAAAAGAGATGAGAAATAATTAAGAGAGATAGAGTAAGAGAGAAATGAAAGGGTGTGAGAGAGTTAAAGAGTGAGAGGTGAGTGTAGGGTGAAGTAAAAGCTTAGGCTTACTCTTCCCCTCACCTCCATTAATGCTCTCATTAATATCCCTCATGACTCACTAGCCACCTCCTCTCAATCCAAAAGGGATATTTCTCACAAAAAAACTCAAGTTAAGGTTTAAAGCAAGGTTAAACTAAAGCATGGATTGCTTAAGGTGCCATGGTCTCTAAACATGATTACCACTACTAACCCTCACATTAACATGCACGTGTACGTGCAAGCCAAAATAATTAAATAATAAAATATTGATCAATTATTATAAAATGTGAGGAAACCGATTTGGTAAACTTTTCTCTAAAAACCCGCATTATCGCTAAAATAACACAAAACGTATTCTAAAGTGTTCAATCCCCCCCCCCCGCTCTTAAAGAAATTCGTCCCCGAATTAAAATTTCATACTAAGCGTACCTTCAAAGAGATGAGGGAACTTCTTCCGCAACTCGCTCTCGGTCTCCCAAGTGATCTCCTCACAAGTCGGGCTACACCAAAGAACCTTCACAGATGGCAAGACCTTTGACCGAAGTTTCTTCACCTGCCGATCCAAAATAACTACCGACTGCTCGATGAACGAAAGATCGCGCTCAAGCTGAACGGTCTCATGCTAAATTATGTGAGAAGGGTCATGAAGGTATCTACGAAGCATCGACACATAGAAAACGGGGTGAACATCCGGAAAACTAGTTGGGAGCGCCAAACGATAAGCAACAGAACCCACTCGTTCAAGGATCTCGAAAGGACCTACAAATCTGGGACTGAGCTTCCCCCTCTTCCCAAATCGCATAACGCCCTTCATCGGAGAAATCCTCAGGAATACATGATCCCCCACTGCGAACTCAAGTCTGCGATGACGACGGTTGACATAAGACTTCTTCCTGCACTGGGCTGCTCTCATCCTGTCCTGTATCAGCTGGATCTTCTCCGTAGTCTCCTGAACTAGCTAAGGTCCCAAAACTCTACTCTCGCTGAGTTCAGTCCAACAGACTGGCAATTGACACTTCCTACCGTACAAAGCCTTAAAAAGGTGCCATCTGAATAGTTTCCTGAAAGCTGTTGTTATAAGAGAACTCAATCAATGGCAAGTGATGATCTTAACTGCCACCAAAATTAAGCACACATGCACGAAGCATATCCTCCAGAGTCTGTATAGTCCGCTCCGACTGACCGTCGGTCTGTGGATGAAAAGCAGCGCTAAAACTCAATTGGGTACCCAAAGCTTCCTGAAGCTTCTTCTACAGACGGCTAGTAAACTGGGTGCCTCTGTCGGATACTATGCATGTGGGAACTCCGTGCAAACGCACAATCTCATCTATATACGCTGAGCATACTGAGCATAACCAAAAGTGGTCTTCACTGGAAGGAAGTGAGCCGGTTTCGTCAACCGGTCAACAATCACCCATATGGAGTCATACCCTCGACTGGTCCTGGGTAGACCCACCACGAAGTCCATGGAAATCTGCTCCCATTTCCACTCCGGAACGGGTAAAGGCTGCAACTCTCCAGCCGGTCTCTGATGCTCAGCCTTGACTTGCTGAAAAGTCAGGCGCCTCGAAATGAAGTCCAAAATATCGCGCTTCATTCCTTCCCACCAGTAAAAGTCTCTCAAGTCACGGTACATCTTGGTGGAACCTGGATGAATGCTAAAAGCTGATTGATGTGCCTGCTCTAGGATCTCGCGTCTCAACCCATCAACATCTGGTACACATAAGCGAGTCCCGCATCGTAGCACACCCTGGTCATCAATCATGAACTCCGAAACTGTACCCTGCCGAACAAGCTCAAGAATCTCAGATAAACGGGCATCACTGGGCTGCGCCTCACGGATACGATCAAGTAGTAGTGGACGAGCGCGGACATGAGCAAGCTGTCCCCCAGCAGAAGTGAACTCGAACCTCACTCTACCATCATACAAGAGCTGCCAATCTGCAGAAGACTGTCGCAGAACTGCGCTCAACTGGGACAAGCTGCCCCCGGGCCTATGACTCAAAGCATCAGCTACCACATTCACCTTGCCCGGGTGATAAAGGATCTCACAATCATAATCCTTCACTAGCTCCATCCAACGGCACTGTCTCAGATTCAGATCCCGCTGCTGGAAGATGTACTTCAAGCTCTTGTGTCCGTGAAGATCTGACACGACTCCCCGTACAAGTAGTGTCTCTAAATCTTCAACGTAAAGACCACCGCGGCCATCTCAAGATCGTGAGTGGGGTAATTCTGCTCGTGCTTTTTCAGCTGCCTAGAAGCATAAGCAATCACTCTATCATGCTGCATCAAAACACAGCCGAGCCCCACTCGAGAAGTGTCACAGTAAACAACATAGCCGCCCGATCCAGAAGGTAAAGATAGAACTGGTGCTATCGTCAACCGAGTCTTCAGCTGCTGAAAACTATGCTCGCACGCATCAGTCTAAAGAAAAGAAACCCCCTTCCGGGTCAGTCCGGTCAGCGGTGCAGCGATACTCGAGAAATCCTGCACAAAACGGCGATAATAACCAGCTAAGCTCAAAAAGCAGCGGACCTCAGTCACCAATACAGGTCTGGGCCAAAGCTACACAGCCTCGATCTTCCTTGGGTCCACAAGAATACCATCACCAGTCACCACATGACCCAGGAAGTCAACTCGATCAAGCCAAAATGTGCACTTTGAGAATTTAGCATACAGCTGGTGCTCTCTCAATATCTGCAAGGCAATCCTCAAGTGCTGCTCATGCTCCTCACGAATCCTAGAGTAGACCAGTATGTCATCAATAAAAACAATAATAAACTGGTCGAGGAACGGCCTGAAAATCTGGTTCATCAGATCCATGAACGCTACTGGCGCATTGGTGAGTCCGAATGACATCACCAAAAACTCAAAATGCCCATAGCGCGTACGAAAAGCAATCTTCTGAATGTCATCATTCCGAACCCGCAACTGATGATAACCCAAACGCAAATCAATTTTAGAAAAATGTTTCGCACTCTGGAGCTGATCAAATAAATTGTCAGTGCGAGGTAAAGGATACTTATTCCGCACCGTAACTCGATTCAATTAACGATAATCCATACACAACCTCAAACTGTCGTCCTTCTTCTTGACGAACAGAACAGGAGCTCCCCACAGCGAAACACTCGGGCGTACAAGTCCCCTATCAAGAAATTCTTGCAATTGATCTTTAAGCTCTCTAAGCTCTGCCGGAGCCATCCGATAAGGCGGTATAGAGATAGGCTCCGTGCCAACATATAGAAAGGGTACCTGAAACCACGGTATTGGACGCTTGCGCGTCCTGGTGAGTCAAGGCAAAAACCCGAGCCTGCCCTCTACCGGCTACTGGCTGTCTTCTGCCTCCGCCACCTCGTCCTCTCAGCACAAAACCACCGTGACCACAACCTCTCTGAGCAGGAGTATGACGCGGCGCAACAACAGGAATAAGAGGTAACGCTCTCTGAGGCGGAGAAGGTGGTAAGGTAACCTGGGGTACGGCTGGTCCTCTCTGACGTACCACGGTATAATCCCGAACAAGGTGATGTAGACTGCCACACCCAAAGCACCCATAAGACGGCCGCTGACCCTCCTGGGAATAAGAGCTGAATAACTGGCCCCGTCCAACGTCTCTGCTACTCCCCGAGTCTGAAGGAACTCTGCCTCGGCATGCAAACCTCCGTCTCTGTGCTGATACATCCGTACGAGTCCTCTTCAGTTTCGGAACAACCGATGACTCAGCAAGACGCTCCTCCACCAAAAGGGATGCATCCACCGCTGCTGCATACGTGTCACAATGCTGAATGCTGATGGCTAGGAACAATTGGGTAAGCAGGCCGCGAACAAACCTCTTCACCCTCACTTCCTCAGTCGCCACCAAGTACGGAGCATACACAGACAGCTCGGTAAACAGTACATCTACTCAGACACCGTCATCCCCGGAGTCTGGAGTAACGACTCAAATCTGCGCGCTCGTGCATCCCTGACGCTCGGTGGAAGAAAACGGGCGAGAAACACCGTCACAAACTCAGCCCAGGTCATAGGAGCAAGACCTGCGGCTCTTCCCCTCTCCAAGGACTCACACCACTTCTGGGCCAGACCCTCCAGACGGAAGCTCGCGAACTCCACCCATCTCTCATCGGAGCATCGGAGCGAATGACAAATCCTGGCCCTCCGGTCGATAAACGACTGCGGATCCTCAGCAGCATCTGTGCCAGTGAACACCGGAGGCCTCAGCCTCATGAACTCTGTCAGTGACACGGTAATAACCTCCGGAGCTGTAACTGTGACTGCCGGAGCAGTAGGCACCATCGTGGTCCCTATAACGGGTGGAATAACTGCCTGCCCCTACGTTCGAATGGCTCAACTAAAGTCCCCATCATCTGGCGCAGGTCCTACATATCAGCCCCAAACATAGCAATGTGCTCCGGTACAACAGGCATACCGCCCTGGTCAGTCCTCGTCTCGGACGAGTCGACTCTGACCTCGGCCCTCGCGGCCGCTCTCTATGCCCTCGTACTCTTCGGTGGCATATTGTAACATTTCAGAAAATATAAAATATTATTTTTGGAATTTAATATTAAAATAATACATTTCCCGAAAACTGCCTGATTTGCGAAATTGGGGTTTTCGAAAAAGGGTATAAATATATACCAATAATGGTGAAATAAATGAAATTTAAAATGATTTATTCATTTAATAATATATTTAACGGATTTGGCAATTTTAAAATTTATTATACGCAGTTTTGATATAAAAAAACCCCGATTAGCGCACTGCTAATCGCGATTAAGCCAAATCCGTGTTTCTACAGTTTTCATGGTTAGTGCACCATGACATGTTTCATTTGGTTACATGTTATTTCATTTGTGTTTTTATATGGGTGTATGTGTTTTTGGTGAGAAAAAGAAAAAGAAAAGAGAACAGTCAAAAGGGGACATAATAAGTGGGTTAGGTATACTTTTGGAGAGAGAGAGTGTATGAATATTAGTGAGAGAGGGGGGCTGCCCTTTTCACTTCCCCCATCATTTTTATCTTCTCTCCTTCATCTTCCTCAAGACACAACCCTCCACTTAAAAACCCTAGATCCACCTCCAATAAATCCCCAAAACCCTACACCCTTTTCACTAAAATTTATCCGCATCTCTTCCTCTACACGTTGAACCGAGCAAAGTGGGATTTTGATGATGTTGGGAAGTTAGTGCTGCCTAGAGTGGACTAGATGAGGTATAATTTTTTCCCTTTAGATTAGTTTTGTGAGATATCGTGTTTTAGTGTCGTTTTGTGACATCGACAACCTGCTGTGACCCCGAGACTTTTTAGTGAAAACAAACAGTGTGTTAGTGTTGTGCTCGAGACCTGGAGTGCCCACCTGAAACCCTAACCCTTTCCCACCGGTTTCGGCCGGCGACCTTGTGGCCAAATCCGGCGACCTCGGCCCTGTAGGGGACTGGGGGCTATAATTTCTAGGGTAGCTGTTTGAAGTGGTTTTGTGATGTTTGGTCCTACTGGATTTTTATGTAAGGAGCATAGGTGAAATCTGGGAGCAGTTAGAAGTGGTTACATGACATGGCGACACGATTCCTGACCTGAACCATAGAACTGAACCCGATGCACAAACTTTAGAATTGACCCATATCAGTTTTGTGACTGTTAGTGTGCCTATAGAGTATCTGGAGCAACCCAGGGGATTTCTGAGACAACCAAACAATACCAGAGACCAATTCTAGACCATAGGAGACCACCATGACAAAACGAGACCCAACTGAGCATGGGGGCCGGTCTCGCCGGAAATTTAGGGATAGTGGCCGGTTTTGTAGTGGGAGTTGGGGTCTAAGTTGGTCCAGTATGTCTTATACACCTTCTACATCACCCTATACTTGTTTGCTTGGCTTTATTTGACCTGAGTCAAATTCTGGAAACACTTGTGTGTGATTTAGGATATGTTTCCCTATTTTGAATGATGAGTTTTGATATTGGATTCATTTTTAGTTGTCGCATGTTTGTACATCGACAACAAGGGTTGTTTGGTTGATTTTGTACGCATATGCTATAGGTTCTAACCTACGAGCAATGCGCGTGCCATTTTGAATTTTAGAACTTGATTTTAATATCGTTACGATATGTGTTGTTATTGTATGTACCTTCGCATGGATTCCGAAGCGACGGAGCGAGGCGTCATCGACTTCGGCGAGCGAAGACTACGGTGAGTAGATCTATATCTACCGGGGAAGTCGGGTGGATGGCGTATAGCATCCCCGCAAAGTTTGATGGAAAACTGATTTATAGAATATGGTTAGGAAACCTAGATTAGGAAACTAAGGTTAGAATGAGATAGCTATGAAACCATATTAGAAACTAGAGGATAGCTAGAAGTGATATGTTACTACTATCATAGGATGACATCTGGCGATATTGCCGTTTAGGGTACTGTAGGAGTAGATAGTCGATGTAGATGCGTCATCCGAACCATACCTTTTTCTAAACCAAAGAATCGTATGTATCTTTTAAATATATATCTTGAGGGATGTTACGGATTATCAAATGATATCTTTTCCTAAAAAAAACACCGTAACCCCTATTTTCAAAACTACGATTCACTTCGTTAAAAATCCGATTGTATGGTTCGGGTGTGTATGTTAGATTAGATACTTATACTTAGTAGAGATAGAATGTTTATGTAAATTCGATTTGATGTTGTTAGTTATATGTATGCCCTAGAGGCCATTACTATAGATAGGATGTATATTGTAGTGGATGCTTGGACATATATAGGGAGGACTTTCTTGCTCGACATGATAGTATGCTATCTGGTTACTCTTTACCTTAACGTGTACACTGATTGTCTCTCTGTTACATGTTGGTAAAGCCCTTAGGATGTGTACTTGACTACCTGGACTATGATGCGGATCATACTAGTGGGGACATGGTAGTCCATAAGTGCATCCTTCAAGGTCCCTAGTCATGGGTGTATCGAGACGGGGCATCGATATACCAGAGTAAACTAGCGTATACCTTCTCGACCCATACAGATGGGCGATGGATGATCCCATATCCATTGGTGTTTGACATCAGAGATGATATACGGGTGCTCAGTGGAGACTGGGTACACTGGACGGACTCACCGAGAACTCCCAGATTGTATTATACCTTACGTCAGATGGCGGTTCTCTGGTGACACTGGTACAGGTTAGTCTGTAAACCCGAGATCGTCATAGAGTCTTGTATGATTCCCACTATGCTTTGATTTCCACCTTACCACGTCCAAGAGGGCATGCAAAACGGTGGCTTTTGGGTACAGTCCCGAATCACATGGAGGCAATGAGCGACAGGAAGGGATTCGTCTCTCCCGGTATAGGGAGTTGATGTTGCGCTGTGTTCGATTGGCTATAACCGGAAATCCCTGGCCAGGGTAGCTGAGATTTACTGGTAAGTGTTACCTGTAGTTTATCGAACTGTTATAGACCTCATATCGACATGACTTATCGAGCTATTGGGGTCTGACGTTTACCACCCCTAGGCGAGATATGCGACATATCAGACGAACAGACCGGACTGTACGGTAAGTGTTACTGGTTGGATTCACAGGAGTGTGAGCGGGCTTGCTCGTCGATCTTCTGATCGCTCAATACCCGGGTGGCCGTTACGTTTAGCAGACCGCTTGCGGCTTGTGGGTGTTTGATATGATCATCACCTGCTGCCGACGTATTGACGAGTCTTTAGAGTCCTACACAGAGGTTTCCTGGCTCAAGCGAAACGAAATAGGAGCGCATATGAGATATGTGCGGGACCGAGAATTATACCGGTATGTGATACTGTATTCTATTCTCGCGATGAATGTATCGATTGGTTGTATGCGATATAACCTAGTTATCGAATCCAGGATTGATTCGATAAGTCGGTACATTGGATATTAGTCGGTCATATGCTATATGACCGGATCGTTAAATCAAGTGTTGATTTAATGATTTAATGTATAATTATATATTTGATATATTACTTTGCATTAACTAGTATTTGTTCACTTAAGATGGATTTTCTCACTTGATATGCATATTGTATATATGATATAGTTTTGTGCACTAGTTTGTATCATGTTTGATGATACATGCAAACTTGGGTGTATGTTTGATTAAACCATGGTTAATTAATGGTTAGGGTTTCATTTGCTTTATTTATTTATTTATTTATTTCATTTTGGCTTAAGATAAAATGGTGGCTTTCTTTGGATTTTGTTGAAGCTTCATGAAGCTTTGAAAAAGCTTTGACCATTTTATTTTATTCCTTAAACCTAACCATTAAACCTAACCCTAGTTTATTCTCTACACTTGACCATGGTTGAGATATGATAAGAATGACTTATTTTCCATTTTCCAATAATACTTATCATATTATCTTCTTCTTCTTCTTCTTCTTGAAAAAGAAAGAAGCTTGCTAGCTTCAATGGTAACTTGAGAAAAAGAGTGAGAAATCCAATTCTAAAGTGAACCCACTTCCTATTTCTTCATCCTCTACCACTTGCCAAGTAGTATAGGGTGTTTTCTTCACAAGTTTCATGACTTGGTGAAGTTGGAGCTTGATCTTGTGTTGCCTCGACATAGATCATCTTCGGCATCGAAGTCGACGACCTAGCCCGCCCATTTCTCCGATGAAGCCGACGCTAGAGCCCGGGATCCGATGATCGCAGCGAGGGGACTTCATCACGGAGCTATGGAGGTGGAGGACCGGATCTACAAAGGTTGTATTTCCATTCACTCTTAGTTAAGTTGTTAACTAGTTGCATGTTTCGCCTTAAACTCTAGTCAACGATCTGTATTAGGGTTTCTCGGCACTTGTAAAATTTGAAATTGGCATGGTTAATACCTTATGAGACCTCCTTAGAGTGCCTAGGAACCCTACAGTAGTATCAGAGCCTAGCTAGAGCCTTAGGCGATGCGTAGACGATGTTAGAATTCCGATCAAACCCCGAAACCCTAAAAATGACCCCTCTTTGTACATTTTCACAAAACTGGGTTTTTTCCAGATTAAAAATTCTTAAAAAATTCAGCAGGAAATTCTAAGAATTACGATGCAAAAATGACCAAGAGATACGGCTAAAGCGCGGCGGAACCGCGGCAGAAGCTTGGCTTCTGCGGCGGTTCCGCGGCCAAATGATAAAAATAGACTTCGATTTTGCACAGTAATTTGTCTCTTCTGATGCTGAGTTTTCTGGGAATTTTTAATTTGCACTCAAGAGTTGAGTTTTCTGGGGTGTTTTGGATCTTCGATGATTCGATCGGAAATTTCAAACTTTGTCTATGAGTTTTTCCGGATATTTTAGAATATGTTAAAAAGTTCGACTGGATATAAATACCCACTTTTTCCCCTGCCGGGAAAATTCCAATTGTTGGATTTTTCCGTAGTTTAATGACGTTCTAAGTAGTGCAAGTAACGCGATGGTCCCTCTAGAAGACAACAAACCTTAACTCGATTATGTGACCGTCTTGAACTGCCCTTTGAAAATTAGGGTTTGGGGCAGTACAGCGTGCCACATGTGAGGCGTTGGCTTGACCCTTCTACGGCTGGACCGTTGGTACTGAGGCACGAAGTGAATGTTTTTAAACTTATTTCATGTGTTGAGCTGTTTCGGGAAAACTTGGGTGTTCGAATATTCGATCGGAAAGTTTAACATTTTCTATTTATCCGGAATGTGATACAATATTTGGAATCCACAAGGAGTTATGAGATAACTGATTTGAATGTTATAAACATAGCACTTTAGTCTCACTTGATCGGTTGCTACGGAATTTTGATGCGATCAAAAGTCCGTCGCAATCGCATAGCGTACGCGGATACTCGCCGGGTAAACTTAATAGACAGCTACACCCCATAGCCCCGACCAAGTGACTGTAGGAGAACCCCGTCGCCGAAAGCATCCGTTCGGGTGCTCACGGCAGCGGTGTTCCACCTTGGTGCACTTCGTCGACGGCATTGAGGGTGCGGCCGCCTAATAAAGTTTGCGACGAGCATTCGATCAAAATGTCGGGAATCTTGTTGAATTGCCCGACTTGATATTGAAAAGAGTTTTCGATAATGAGACTAAAATGCGGGGTTTATAATTGTTAGGTATGCGATGTCTAAGGAATTCATATGGTCAGGCATGCGATGTCTGAGGAGGTTGCGGATTCCAACTGTTATAGTTTTACACTTTCTTTTCTGTGACCGTAAGTGTAATATGTGATATCGCCGGTTTCGTTGCTATATGTCAACGACAATTGGGATACGCATGTTTACTTACGTTGATGACATGTGATGTTATGTGTTGCTGGATATGTTATATTGGATCGTCGTGTTTGAATAGCCGGCAGGTTTTATGTGAGATGAGTGTTTTTCATTTTCATTCATGTAAAAACTTGTATGTAATATTCTTTTATTGGGGCACTTCCAGGTTGCGGAAGATGTCACATTTTGTATATTATTTAATTTTCCGCACTAGGATAGACCCAAGGAGGGGAGCACAAGTAACCGGGTTCTGGAGTCCAGTGGGAGACCAACTCGAGGAGTCGAGTCCGGGTCTCCTAACTCTAGAATTAGTAGGGTTGCTTGCCGCTCTCATAGGGGTCTAGGGGTGTGGGTTTGGCTATTCATCGCGACCGTGGAATCCGTGTTTTATACTGGCTCGTATTGAAAACACGGACGTCTTAGTATATCCAATGTTTCATATGTTTCTTCTGCTGCAATATCTGTGATGTGATCATGTGATGTTCTGTGATAAATAATGTTTATAGTATATATGATATATTATATAGGCGTTACTTATGTTTTACACCCGCGCTAGCCCTGTCCCGCTCTGCCGTTAGTTACCTAACCTAACGGTGCACGAGGGGCATCGAGGCGAATGCGGATGGCATAAGTGTACGTCGTATTTATCTGTGATGTTTAGGTACTTAAATGATGGGACTTCATTAATGTGATTAATGAAAGAAAAGAAACCTAAAGATGTTGTAGAATCGAATTTCAAAAATAAAACAGGTAGCTGCAGTTCTTGCTTTGCACGGGGGTATATATGATATATCCTGCACCTTATTCAATAAGGAAAGGACCGAGATCCCTTCACCGAGAGTGACTCCTTTAGCAATAACTGGCAGATACTACACACTCGGTTTGTCTTTTGATTGCTTTTAAGAGTTTTTGCTTTGCACAGTGATATATATGATATATCCCGCACCTCATTCGACGAGGAAAGGGCCGACGATCCCTTCACCGGGAGTGACCCCTTTAGCAAAACTAGAAAAGCCTCAAAAACACTCCATTTTAAAATCGTTTGATTCTACAACGATATCAAGTTCATTACGCAATAGGTTTTCAGAAAAACCTGTCGTAGCCCTCCGTCATTTCAGATAAGTGGTAGTTAGTATTCGTGCTACGTTTGTTGGCCTGGGTCAAGGCGTAGTGTGTGGTAGCTAACTAGTATTTATCTGCTTATGCATATGATGCAGATTGGATTAGGGTAGTCGTGCGACTTTGTTGGCCTGCGTCAAGGGTCGTGCGGGTGGGTTTAATTCAATCAGGAAATGACGGGTTGAACTTGACTAGCGCACTATGGTTTGTTGGCCTGCGTCAAGGTCTTAGGACGCTAGGGGCAAAATATTATCGGGAATTTCAAGTGTTGAAATTTGCAATGAGATTGCATACCTTCTATGAGATAGTTGGATCCTGATACCCGCTGCGAGTAAGAGTTACTCCTGGGAGAGTTTTATACATTACAATTAGCCGATCAAGTAGGTGTCCAGAAAGGTGTTAACGAGGTTACGCCTCTGGGAAAATGAGGTTTACATTAATTAGGTTCGTGCGAAAGCACGAGGGACCTCCCTCAAAGTACCGACACTGGCCTAGCTGAAAGATTGGCGAACTTGTAGTGTGTAATTAATCCCGGCTAGTCTTTCCTTTTAGGGTTTGAAGGAAGATTTAATAAAAACAGTGGGAGCCATCCTGATTAGATAAAATAATAACCAATCTATTCTTGCAAGAGCGCACGCTGAGTGTTTTCTTCTCTCTCTCTCCAGGTAGCGACCTTATCACGCCTTAATCAAGATAATAATACGGAATATTGACCGAACCCGCTTGTTATACTGAGCTGGGGAACGTTGGTCCCGCTCCAACTTATAATTGTTATAAGACAGAGCAGGAAATTGGGGATTACCAGAATTCCCGTGCCGCCCAAATAGAAGAAAGTGCATACCGATGCATCGTCTTCGGGTGTGTTCATTACAAAGAACTGTTTCTCAGTATCCTCCACGTCCTGGGTATTTGATACCGGATCAGGATCCCGGATATATAATCTGTTACATAGGGCTACAGAAAGGTAGAGAATTGAGAACGGGTGATAAGTTTCATGAGACAGAAAACGGGGCAAGTGTTGCAGCCAAGTCTGTTGGTCACTGTCACCCTGTATTACCAATACATTGATTCTGAATGAATGTTATTAGATACCGAACCTGATATACAAAATCATATCGGTCTCTTTATTAGTAAAGAAATGATATAATTTTGTATTGTTGGATAATGTTTTGAACATTTTCTATATCAAGAGTTGATCGATTCAGGTACGTTATCTAAAAGCATTGATGTTCTAAATCAAACTACAGTTCTTAGTATACGGAACACACATTAGAGGAAGAGTTCAGAAATGAACGAATCCTTCTTGAGGTATTGTAGACTAGGTCATATCAATGCGACCCGACTAGCTGAAGTTACATATAGATGCATATTTAAATTAGTTTGAATTTACATCTTGTGAAACTTGCCAGTCATGTCACAGAGATAAGATGACCACAGCTCTGTTTATTGGTAACAGAGAAGGAGTTAGTAAACTCTTGGGACTGATACATGTTGATGTATGTAAGGTTCCCCGTCTACACATGCCAGGACCGGTTCTTTGTACTTCATTACATTCTCTGATGATCTCTCAAGATTCAGTCATATGTTCCTGTTGAAACACAAGTCCGAACCTTTTGAGATATTCACAGAATATAAGTTAGAAGTAGAGAACCAAAATACGGGTATAAGTATTATGTCCTTTGATGTGATCAGGGAGGAGAATACTTGAGCACGGAAATACTGGACTATTCTAAAGGAGAATGAGATTCTCTCTCGGCATTACTCCTCTGAATACACCATAGCACGATGGTATATCGAGGCGGAGCAATCACACCCTATATGATAAGGTGTGCTATATGATGAGTACTACTGAGTTACCTATTTCCTTTTGGGGGTTATGCACTTGAGAAGCTGCATACCTATTGAATTAGATTCGAATCAGATCACAGCCTACCACTCCATATGAGATATGGTATGGGAAGAACCCATGTCTTAAGTTAGTTAAGATTTGGGGTTGACCGGCCTATGTCTAAAAGCAAAATCCGGACAAGCTCGAGGCAAGGTCTGTAATGTAGAACTGGAAAGGTTCCAGCTATACAAACTACAGCAGATGATTTGGTAGAACCCAAGAATTCAATAGACACCGACGAACCTCAGCCACTCCGCCGATCTAGTAGGGTTCCTCACCCACCTGAGAGATACTTCGGTTTCTCTATGACAGTGAGAGCGAGGATTGCATCATGAGATGATGACCTAACTAGTTTCGAGCTGGCCATCAAGAGTGGGACTCTGTAAGAATGGCTGGATACTTAGCGATCTGAGATGGAATCCATGTACTCCAACAAAGTATGGACTTTGATTGCTATATCTGAAGGGTTAAATCCCCATCAGGAGCAAGTATATCTTGAGAAGATTACTTGGTGTAGATGGAAAAGTTGAGACTTTCAAAGCTAGACTTGTTAAAGGTTTTCGTCATCGACCAGGCGTGGAAAATGATGAAACCTTTTCCAGTGGCTATGCTTAAGTCCATCCGGATCCTACTTGCCACGGGTACATACCATGACTACGATATCTGGCGGTTGGGTGTCATGACTGCTCTTCTAAATGATATTTTAGAAGAGAGAGTCTAAAAGTACACAGTCAGAGGGCTTCGTAGACAGTGGGAGCAGCGGAAACGTGTACAAGATACTTTATAGGATAAAGCAGGCATCGCGGAGTTGGAACATCTATTTTGATGTGGTAGTCAAAGATTTTGACTTCATCAAAATGTTGGAGATAGTGCCCTCATAGTCAATTATTGGATCACAAGCACGTGATTGCAATGATTGAGGGAGGACCTATCCCGGTAGAACAGTCTTACTCGAGATGATAGTATGCTATCTGGTTTATCTTTATCATCGTGTACTGCTTTAGGTGACCTTTCGAGTCGCTATTACACGTTGATAGAGCCCCTAGGATTCTTGCTTGACTACCAGCAGTATGAGGGCGATCATATAAGTGAGAGCTGGAGTCTATAAGCACATCCTTAAAAGGTCCCTAGTCATGGGAGTTTCGAGACAGGGCATCGATTCTCCAGAGTAGACTAGTGTATACAGTCGAGACCCCGACGAGGGGCGGTGGCCGGTCTCACAAGCCACTGGTGTCAGTTGGTTCACCTAAGATGTATACAGGTGCTCATTGGGTTATGAGAACACCGGACAGGACTCGCCGGGAACCTGCTAGTTGGGATTATACCAGACGTCAGATAGCAGTTCCCTGGTGACATGTGTACAGGTTAGTTCATCGACCTGAGATCGTCATTTGTCTCGTGTGAGTTCCCATTGTGCTTTGATTACTACCCTACCACGGCTCAAAGGAATCGTGCAAACAGGTTTTAGTTGGGTACAGTCCTGAGCCACATGGAGGCAGTGAGCGGATCTGCAGGGGTTCGTCTCTCCCGGTATTGGGGGTGAGGTCGCGCTGTGTCTAGGAGAGCCAGAACATGAAAAGCCCTTGGCCAAGGCAGGTGATTTGCTGGTAGGTATTCCAGTAGTATCTCAGGGTGTTCTGGGCTACACTCCGACACGACTTGTACCGCTGTTGGGGGTCTGACTTTTACCAACCCCCTAGGCCCGCCATGCGACACTCATAGACGAACGGATCGGACTGTACGGATATTGTCACGACAGGCTCAGTAGGGTGTCAGGATGAGTTCGCTCATCGACGTCCCTTTTGGTCAGTACCTGGTAGCCCGTTACGTATTGGCTTATACCTCTGACTTGCTAATGGTTAAATCCACAACCATGGTATTGACGAGTCTTTAGAGTCCACCACATACAGTTACTCAGGTTTCGGGCGAAATGCTGTAGAGGCCGTATGGAGATATGGCAGGGTTCGATCAGATACGTGCGGTATTGCACGGATCGTGATCGGACGGTTTTTACTAGCCGGCTTTGGCTTAAGCCGGATTCTAGTATTAGATAGTGTAGTTTTGTCTCTTTGTATTTGTGTTCAGTGGGAATACAAATGCGGGCATGTATTTGCAGTAGCGGGGTTTTCCTGTAATTTATTACGGGATCAGTTTTCTGAAGTTGCCAGTTTGCATTCCGTTCCGGCCGGTTTTCTTTGTTCCTTCGCAGCCGGACTTTCTGATGGAGGGTGTTAATTGCAAGTTTGCAATTAATTTAGTTGTGAGGTGTTTCTTGCATATATGGTAGCTTCATGATTAGATTCCATTCTTGTCCATTCACTTGTTTTTCTCATGATGGTTTGAAGAAAGGATGTGAGGTTTATCTTGTATTGTTTTTCATTCTTTTTCTATATACATTTTTGAGATGCCTTTTTCTCTCTCCAATCTTCTTTTTGAGGAGATTGGGCCGGCCACTTTGGGGAGAAGAGAGGGAGAGGTTTCATTTTAGATGAGGGCAAGAAATTCATATCATTTTCATGCTTGAAAATTATATACACCATCATTCTTCCATAGTTCTCCTCACCTCCATCATTCCATGGCAACTTTACACACCCCTAAGAGACAAGTTACTACACTATTCTACAGCATCCCTTGGACGCGTCGGCTAGCCAACTTCGCGCCCGAGTTGCCTCGGTCCAGAGGTGGGAGCCCGTATACGAACCCGGCTACGTGGTACCTTTCCGACGAGGACGTGATGGACGGAGTTCCGGCGGGAGATCGGAGTGGAGACGAAGACCGAAGGACACGGATCGCTTGGTATAACTCTCTACCCGTATTTTAGTTTGCTAGTTGCTAGGTTAATGGCCCGATCCGGGTGAAAAGTGCGCGGTGGTGCCGGTTTGCTAGTTTGCAAAGTTTTTGTTTCCGCGTTTCCGGCATCGGATCGACGACCGGGGCGCCCCCACGGACTTACATTGGTATCAGAGCCACGCCATTAACCATGCCTAGCTGGCTCTAGTATGTTTAGAACTCGATCGAACAAAAATCCCCAAAAACCGTATTTTCCTATGCATCGTGTTTCTGTCGAATTTTTTTTAGCTCCAAAAATTTTTCAGGTTGTCTTAGAATACTGTGCATGAAAATCTAAGAATTGTGTGAAAATTTGGACTCGTGATCACTCCATACAGCCGCGGAACCGCGGCCAAACCCATGCTTGGGCCACGGTTCCGCCGCGAGTTTGACTGATCGGCTCACCAAATTTTTCCAGATTGTCTTAGACTTGGAATTAGGGGTTTTGGGATATTAATTTTTGGGCCCATATTTTCTGTAAGTGCTACAGTACTGCTTGAGGCCCACTTGATAGAATTTGTTCGATCGGATATTTTAAACATGCTAGTTCACAGTATTTACATTATATCTGCGACCGTGAATGTCACTCGATCGGTAAATCCTGTCTATCTGCTATAGCCCTTTTAGACGGATTTGCGAACGTGACATTCACGTTGATGTTCTGTGATTGTGCTGTGTTGTTGCGGATCGGTCGTGGGGGATAGCCTGGATGCAATATTAGTACAGTTCTGTTTTATATGTACATTTGATATTGCGGGGCGAGCGTCCGACATGTGGACTGCCGTCACTACCTGTTTGTATTATTCTTTTGGGGCACGACCAGGTTGCGGTCGATGTACCCGTTGTATGTTTTTTACTTTCTGTACTAGGATTACCCCGCGGAGGGGTGCACGGATAGCCGGGTTCTAGAGGGCAACGAGCCCGCATCTCATGGCATTGAGACGGAGGGGGCTTTACTCTAGAATTGGCGGGCTATTCGCCGCACTCGTAGGGGGTACAGGTTGACCCAGGAGGGGTACCCAAGTTATCGGATTCCGTGAAGTGCTGGGTGGTCCATTCACATAGCTGAAGGGGGCTGCCTCGCTTCAGGTTTTGGCGGGTAACTTGCCGCGCCCGTAGGGGTCTAGGATTCTCATTGCACAAACTATCCACACGACCAGGGGAACGTCGGGTTTCAGCGGCTCTGTGAAACCCGGGGATCCCAGATATCTGATATGTTCTGTGATGCTGTATTTTTCTGTGCTGCTGCTTTTTATCACGCCTTGAGCGAAAATTATATATTACATACTAGTAGATGTTGTATATGTTTTGCATCCGTGCTAGTCCAGTCCCCGCTCTGTCGTTAGTTAGCTAACCTAACGGGTGATGACGGGACCCAGTGGCGAATGCGGATGGCATATACGTACGTCAGTATATTTTCGTTCTTTGTGGTGTGATCAATTGATGGGACTGCGTTGATTCGGATCAATGCAAGATAAACAAACCTAATTGATGTTGTTGGAACACTTTTTCAAAAAGCTGTTATTGCAAGGGCGTTTACTTTTGTTTTGCACAGTGGTATTCAACTGTAATATCCTGCTCCTCAGTCGACGAGGCAAGGACCGAGATCCCTTCACCGGGAGTGACCCCTTGGACAAAAGTTTGCGTCAGGGCAATAACTTCACTAAAGCCGATTACTTTTGCTTTGCATCGTGGTATTCAGTTGGAATATCCCGCACCTCATTCTACAGGGAAATAGCCGAGATCCCTTCACCGGGAGTGACCTCTTTAGCAAAGGTTTTCGTTACTATATTTTTCTAAAAAGCTATCTGTTCCTTCAACGATATCAAGTTCATTACGTTAAAGGTTTTCGCCAGAAACCATTCGTAGCCCTCCGTCGTTTCATATGGATAGTCAATAGTATTCAAGCTGTGTTTGTTGGCCATAGTCAAGGCACAGTGTTTGGTAGCTATTGGGTGTTCATATGCTGCATAGATAGATGCGTTGGTTTGGGACAGTCATATAGCCTTGTTGGCCCTAGTCAAGGGCTTGTACGGGTGGGTTCAAATCAACCTGGACAATGACGGGTAGAACTTGACATGTGACTTATGATTTGTTGGCCTTAGTCAAGGTCATAAGAGCATGGGGCAAAAATCCACATCGGGAGTTTCAAAAGAACTGAAACTTGCCAGATATGCGCATACCTTCTGGAGTGTGATAGCGTGAGCGGATTCCGTCACGTTATCATGTGATGATGGTTGGATCCCGATTCCCACTGATGAGTTGGTTTACTCCTCGGGTGATCCCGGCTAATTCTTCTTTCAGGTTTGGGGAAGAATTTGACGTTACGGTGGGAGGTTTCCAGATTAGATAAAGTGATAAACATTCTGATCTAGGTTAGAGTGCACGCTGAGTGTTTCTTTTCTCTCTCTCTTTGGCAGTGACCATTGACCCGACCCTAGACTATGACTCAGTGACCAAGTTGACCGAACCTTCTTAACACTGGCTTTTGGATTGTCAGAGTTGCAGACCTCTTTGCCACTCCTACTTTTACCCTTTTCTCCGGGACACCCCGTATTACTACGAACGTCCACTTCCATTGGACAAAACCATCGTATGGTTATATACGAACTCGAAGGACTTCGAGGGTGGTTTCAGGTTCTGGAGAAAACGAATAGGACTATTCAGTTGTCTTTTCTTTTTACCTTCTCTCAGGTTGCGAGTACTCCTTGGTTTAGGAGATAGTACACCTATTACGCAAATTGGATAGTCTTCTTCCAGACCTTAGGCCGGTGCCGACCGGTAGGGAATGAAGAAAACCAATTAGCCTAAACGGTGTACAGAAGGTATTAAGTTAAGACAAAGAAAGGGATTAGTAAGACGGCAAAGTAAATTGCGACTGCTATTCACGACCAAACCAAGTATTTCTTCGCCAATCCTAAATCACCTTTGTATTTCTCCAGGACACTCCGTATCACTACGAAGATCCCAGTTTATTGGATAATCCATCGTATGGTTATATACGAACTCGAAAGGAACTTGTTCCAGTTCAGGGATGGATCCTGGTTCAGGAGAAATAGGAATTGAGTTCATTCGGTTGTCTTTTATCCTCACCTTCTCTCGCATTGCGAGTGCTCCTAGGACTAGGACAGTACATCCATTATGCTTATTGGATAGTCTTCTTCCAAACCATAGGCTGGTGCCGAACGGTAGGGAAGGAAGAAAACCATTTGGCCTAAAGGAGTGTGCAGAAGGTAATGACTAAAGACATATAAAGGGATTTGGAGAGGTGGCAAAGAATTATACGGTTAAAGTTGTGAATTTGGATAATGGAAGAGGCATTACTATGAATACCAGGATACCCTATCGAAACATTTCAATGTTTCAGTCTCACTGTGTACTGTTAAAAGAAAACTGATTTCCCAATTAGACACTTACTCCAGGGTATGTATTTACCAGGTATGATTCTCACATCTGTATGGTTTTACAGATGATGAGTGGGAGTAAGTTATTGGGAATTAGGTGATCATCCTCATTATATCGGGATTCGTTGTAATTGGTGATATTTGAGGAAGTCACCTGGGTTGTTTGCCGGTCGGCAAATATTTGGTTTTGAATATCCGTTGTTATGCACCAATTTCAAATTGATATATCTGTACGTCTATTTTTATAGAGTGAGATATACCTTTTTGAAATTATGTCTATGACATTTACCTATATCAGTGGATGGTTAGGTAAGGAGCATTGAACAGCGGTGTAATTCTTCTTAACCATAAGTACCGTTTTCAATCTACGACACACAGTGAATGAGTTGTTGTTGCGCCACGGCAGCGCCCCGGCCGTCTTACTCGAGGCCAAAATGCGGAATCAAAATTTTTCCTTACTCGGAAACCGGCGCTACCGCGGACAAAGAAAACCCGGATCGTTTACCATTAACCTAACTAGCAAACAAGAGATGGGATAAGAAGTATACCAAGAGATCCGAGTCCTCCGGTCTTCTCATCATCGCCCCGATCTCCCGCGGAAAGTCTTGCCTCGACATCGTCGCCTCCTCGCCGGAAAGGGCACCACATCGCCTTCGTCTTTTACGGGCTCCCGCCTCAATACCGAGGCAACTCGAGCATGAAGCCGGCAACTCGACATGCTCAAGAATCGCTGT
This sequence comes from Agapanthus africanus, assembly GCA_030015575.1. Classification (NCBI taxonomy): domain Eukaryota; kingdom Viridiplantae; phylum Streptophyta; class Magnoliopsida; order Asparagales; family Amaryllidaceae; genus Agapanthus; species Agapanthus africanus. The sequence goes on from CM057345.1 coordinate 303,608,548, forward strand.
AGGAAGTGGTGTGTAGAATCGTAGTCTCTTTTTGGGGTATTGGAGTTGCCTTGATGGAGGAATAAGGTTAAAGGAAATTGGAGCTTTCAATTTTCCAAAAACAAGAAGAATGAGATGAAGAAATTTGTGTCATGCAAGAATGAAAAATTTCTCTCATCCTCACTCAAAGTGGCCGGCCTTCTCTTGAATGAGAATGGTGGAGGGAACCAAAACTAAATCATATGAGGGAGGTAAGTGTAGGAGAAGTATGTGGTGACCATATCCAAAGTCAAAGAAACATGCAAGCATGCTTCATCTCACATCAAACCCATACCCTTTTCAAATCACAATTAAACAAAGTCAAGGTGCAAGAAAAGAAAGCTATCATAATAGATCTTTATGCAAGAAAACCCTCCACAAAGAGTTATTTGCAAAACTGCAAATAACCCCCTCCATCGGAAAAGTCCGGCCGGGAAAGAACAAAGGAAAACCGGCCGGAACGGAATGCAAACTGGCAACTCCAGAAAACTGGTCCCGTAATAAATTACAGGAAAACCCCTATACTGTGCATACACACCCGCATCTGTATTCCGTCCGGATACAAATGCAATGAGACAAAATCTACACTGTACTAGACTAGGACCGGCTTAAGCCAAAGCCGGCTAGTAAAATCCGTTCGATCCTGATCCGTGCAATACCGCACGTATCTGATCGAACCCTGCCATATAACTATACGGCCACTAGTACAAACCGTCCGATCCTGATCCGTGCAATACCGCACGTATCTGATTGGACCCTGCCATATCTCCATACGGCCTCTACAGCGTTTCGCCCGAAAGCTGAGTAACTGAAAGTGTGGTGGACTCTAAAGACTCGTCAATACTATGGCTGTGGATTTAACCACTAGCACGTCAGAGGTATAAGCCAATACGTGACGAGCCACCAGCTATTGACCAAAAGGGACGTCGATGAGGAAGCTCACCCCGACACCCAACTGAGCCTGTCAGTGACAATATCCGTACAGTCCGGTCCGTTCGTCTATGAGTATCGCATGGCGGGCCTAGGGGGTTGGTAAAAGTCAGACCCCCAAAAGCGGTACAAGTCGTGTCGGAGCGTAGACCAGAACGCCCTGAGATACTACTGGAATACCTACCAGTAAATCTCCTGCCTCGGCCGAGGGCTTTGCGTAATGGCTCTCCTAGACACAGCGCGACCTCACCCCCAATACCGGGAGAGACGAACCCCTGAAGATCCGCTCACTGCCTCCATGTGGCTCGGGACTGTACCCAACTAAAACCTGTTTGCACGACTCCTTTGAGCCGTGGTAGGGTAGTAATCAAAGCACAGTGGGAACTCACACGAGACAAATGACGATCCTCAGGTCGATGAACTAACCTGTACACATGTCACCTGGGAACTGCTATCTGACGTCTGGTATAATCCCAACTAGCAGGTTCCCGGCGAGTCCTGTCCGGTGTACTCATAACCCAATGAGCACCTGTATACATCTTAGGTGAACCAACTGACACCAGTGGCTTGTGAGACCGGCCACCGCCCCTCGTCGGGGTCTCGACTGTATACACTAGTCTACTAATGGAGTATCGATGCCCAGTCTCGAAACTCCCACGACTAGGGACCTTTTAAGGATGTGCTTATAGACCCCAGCTCCCACGTATATGATCGCCATCATACTGCTGGTCGTCAAGCAAGAATCCTAGGGGCTCTATCAACGTGTAATAGCGACATGTCAGGTCACCTAAAGCAGTACACGATGATAAAGATAAACCAGATAGCATACTATCATCTCGAGTAAGACTGTCCTACCGGGATAGGTCCTCCCTCAATCATTGCAATCACGTGCCTGTGATCCAATAATTGACTCTGAGGGCACTATCTCCAACAGTTGTTAGACTCAGGGGACTTATACAGAGTATTGTATATTGTCCTGTGTCCATTAGGACAGAGGGGTTGGTCCTCGTACTATATTCTGTTTACTTTTAACTTCTCTAGTTCTTAGACATGTGTTTCGTAGAAACACAGGGTCTAAGTTTTGAGGAGTTATAGGTATAAGAATAAAGTAGAGAACCAGGTATTGCAAGTATCGGGATTCTTCAAGGTGATCGGAGATGTAGATACTTGTGTATGGTATTCAGTTGATAGTAATAAGAACTTGCTTCTCTTTCAGGTTACTCATAATTAGAAGCATTCCTAAGTTGAGTAACGCTGATCGGCCTCCTTCCATTTAGTTGACATGCACTGGAGACAGCTGCATGATTTGAATCTGGTTGAATTAAATCAGTGCCTCTGGTCCTATATTGGATATAGAACAGTTCGTATCTTAACGATGTTAAGATACGGGGAGTTGTCCGGCTTATGCTTAAAACCAGACTCCGGATAACTCAAGGCACGTTTCTGTAATGGCTGTTTGTGGGTTGACCCGGGCTATGACGAGGGTTGATTTTCTACCATCTGAAAGATCAACAGTGATATTGTTCTTGACTCGCCACAGTTTTAATTAAAAATGGATTTTTTCAGAAAACAGTAGTGGGAGTATGGTAGAACTGGAAGTGATTCCAGAACCGCAAACGATTACTGAAGATTTGATAAAGAACCTAAAGATTCAATCTGGTTTGACATTCCATTGGCCACTCCGCAGATATGGTGGGTAACCTCAGGCACCCGAGAGGTACTTCGGTATGCTCAAGGACGGTGGCAGGGAGGTTCTTGTTTACCCAGACTTGCCATTGCTGTTGTTCCAGACTGTGAGACCCGGCAGGAGGATGAGTATAGCGTCATTCTAAACTAGCTTTAGAAGTGTACGTCTATATGACTCTGCCAGAGGGTTGTCGTTGTCAGTGGGAGCAGCGGAAGCATTGGTGGACATCAGGCTTATGTCTATTTATAGACTAAAGCAGATATAGCGGAGATAGATCATCTGTTTCTGATGTGACAGTCATGGTTTGACTTCATCAGAATAGGGGATGGATCTGTTAAGAAGGTAGTAGGGTGTGATGTCCTGGTATTTGATGACATACACAGAGTAGGAAGTGAAATTCCTATACTACGATCGGTTATACTTTGGTCGTCACACAGTGGTTTCTCCACATGGGAATTGGATATTATATCGTACATTCTGGTTACTGGATCTATGGTTTTAGATCTAGATTTGGGTGGTTTCCCAATCTGGGTACTATGACCGCATTCTAAGAGTATTTAGAATGGACGACTCCTGGCATGGTAGTATACCTGCAGGTATTGGAGTCACCCTCTCTAAAGGTGTCTTACAGACTAAAGAGGAGAGGGATGTGCATGATTGGCAGATCACTTGCTTAGGCAATTGAGTCAATCATGAGATGTCAAGTACCACACCAGATGTTGTTCTTGCAGTAGGTGCAATAAGTTGATATTGATCCAATCCTGGAGAAACAGTCGGAAGCAGTTTTAGAACATAAGTTGATGTTCTGGGATATGATAACGACAGCCTCTTTTGGGAGACAGTTATCATTCCAAGCTTCCAAGGTGACCTGGATGGCAGAGTGGCTGTCAGAGTTATAGTTTTCCTTCCGACGAGGGGCAGTATTTTGGACAGATGGTCCAGGTGGATACTGAGGGAAGGCATGGCGCAGGACACTGATTAAGTTCAGTTGTCGATACAGTCTAAGAAATTTGGATTTGGAGTTCATTTATGAGCTAGGTCCCATCAGACATCCAGACATTCTAAGACAGGTATTGCTCATTTCGGGAGATGGCTTTCTCCGCGAACTTGAGATAAAGAGAGACATAGAAAGAAACACCAGAGCGGATCCACTCACCGAGGCTATTCCTCGAACGCAATAGTTTCGCAAACGAGCTTTGTGAGACTGACTAGTAGAGGAGTTGGATGTTCGGTATCACACGGGCTGTGAGTATGCGACATCGCAATAATTAGCCTTGAGTGCAAGTGGGAGATTGTTGGAGATAGTGCCCTCAGAGTCAATTATTGGATCACAAGCACGTGATTGCAATGATTGAGGGAGGACCTATCCCGGTAGAACAGTCTTACTCGAGATGATAGTATGCTATCTGGTTTATCTTTATCATCGTGTACTGCTTTAGGTGACCTTTCGAGTCGCTATTACACGTTGATAGAGCCCCTAGGATTCTTGCTTGACTACCAGCAGTATGAGGGCGATCATATAAGTGAGAGCTGGAGTCTATAAGCACATCCTTAAAAGGTCCCTAGTCGTGGGAGTTTCGAGACAGGGCATCGATTCTCCAGAGTAGACTAGTGTATACAGTCGAGACCCCGAAGAGGGGCGGTGGCCGGTCTCACAAGCCACTGGTGTCAGTTGGTTCACCTAAGATGTATACAGGTGCTCATTGGGTTATGAGTACACCGGACAGGACTCGCCGGGAACCTGCTAGTTGGGATTATACCAGACGTCAGATAGCAGTTCCCTGGTGACATGTGTACAGGTTAGTTCATCGACCTGAGATCGTCATTTGTCTCGTGTGAGTTCCCACTGTGCTTTGATTACTACCCTACCACGGCTCAAAGGAGTCGTGCAAACAGGTTTTAGTTGGGTACAGTCCCGAGCCACATGGAGGCAGTGAGCGGATCTGCAGGGGTTCGTCTCTCCCGGTATTGGGGGTGAGGTCGCGCTGTGTCTAGGAGAGCCAGAACATGAAAAGTCCTTGGCCAAGGCAGGAGATTTGCTGGTAGGTATTCCAGTAGTATCTCAGGGTGTTCTGGGCTACACTCCGACACGACTTGTACCGCTGTTGGGGGTCTGACTTTTACCAACCCCCTAGGCCCGCCATGCGACACTCATAGACGAACGGACCGGACTGTACGGATATTGTCACTGACAGGCTCAGTAAGGTGTCAGGATGAGTTCGCTCATCGACGTCCCTTTTGGTCAGTACCTGGTAGCCCGTTACGTATTGGCTTATACCTCTGACTTACTAGTGGTTAAATCCACAACCATGGCATTGACGAGTCTTTAGAGTCCACCACATACAGTTACTCAGGTTTCGGGCGAAACGCTGTAGAGGCCGTATGGAGATATGGCAGGGTTCGATCAGATACGTGCGGTATTGCACGGATCATGATCGGACGGTTTTTACTAGCCGGCTTTGGCTTAAGCTGGATTCTAGTATTAGATAGTGTAGTTTTGTCTCTTTGTATTTGTGTTCAGTGGGAATACAAATGCGGGCATGTATTTGCAGTAGCGGGGTTTTCCTGTAATTTATTACGGGATCAGTTTTCTGAAGTTGCCAGTTTGCATTCCGTTCCGGCCGGTTTTCTTTGTTCCTTCGCAGCCGGACTTTCTGATGGAGGGTGTTAATTGCAAGTTTGCAATTAATTTAGTTGTGAGATGTTTCTTGCATATATGGTAGCTTCATGATTAGATTCCATTCTTGTCCATTCACTTGTTTTTCTCATGATGGTTTGAAGAAAGGATGTGAGGTTTATCTTTTCATTCTTTTTCTATATACATTTTTGAGATGCCTTTTTCTCTCTCCAATCTTCTTTTTGAGGAGATTGGGCCGGCCACTTTGGGGAGAAGAGAGGGAGAGGTTTCATTTTAGATGAGGGCAAGAAATTCATATCATTTTCATGCTTGAAAATTATATACACCATCATTCTTCCATAGTTCTCCTCACCTCCATCATTCCATGGCAACTTTACACACCCCTAAGAGACAAGTTACTACACTATTCTACAGCATCCCTTGGACGTGTCGGCTAGCCAACTTCGCGCCCGAGTTGCCTCAGTCCAGAGGTGGGAGCCCGTATACGAACCCGGCTACGTGGTACCTTTCCGACGAGGACGTGATGGACGGAGTTCTGGCGGGAGATCGGAGTGGAGACGAAGACCGAAGGACACGGATCGCTTGGTATAACTCTCTACCCGTATTTTAGTTTGCTAGTTGCTAGGTTAATGGCCCGATCCGGGTGAAAAGTGCGCGGTGGTGCCGGTTTGCTAGTTTGCAAAGTTTTTGTTTCCGCGTTTCCGGCGTCGGATCGACGACCGGGGCGCCCCCGCGGACTTACACAAAATGGTAGATGAACCTTGTATATACAAAAAGGTAGTAGGGAGTATGGTGGTGATCCTCGTAGAGTACGTGGATGACATACTCTTGATAGGGAAGGAGTTTCCTATGCTACGCTCAGTCAATCTCCGCTTATCACAAGGATTCTCCGTATAGGATCAAAGTGATACCTCCTAAATCCTGAGTTTTGATCTATGAGATAGAAGTAACTGGATGTTAGGATACTCACTAGTTGTAGTGAGATGGTATCAATCGATCCTGGGAAGAATCTCTGGAAGTGTTCCAGGGTGATAAGGACGACTGAATGTCAGTCACGGGCTTTGTCTTTACCCTCAGTGGAGGGACGGTATGTTGGAAGAGTTCCAAGCTAAATACCGTGGCTAACTAGACGATAAAGGCAGGATACATCGCTACTTAAAATGCTACCAAAGAGGCTATTTGGGTGTATATTGGTTCATGAGATGAACTTAGTTCCTCCCATTGTGTGACAATGGAGTTGTGTCTTATGCCAAGGAACGTCCGTCCCATCAGTGATCCAGACATATTCTAAGGCAGTATCACCTGATCATGGAGATGGTTGATCTCCAAGGGATCGAGGTTAGGAGAGTAGACTCAGAGGACAACACGGCGGATCCACTCACAAAGGCCTTTTCCCGGAGAGAGACTTTTATGGGATGGTTGAGTATGAGATACTACAACCACTGCTATCAGATGGCCCTAGTGCAAGTGGGAGATTGTTAGTTATATGTATGCCCTAGAGGCCATTACTATACATAGGAAGTATATTGTAGTGGATGCTTGGACATATATAGGGAGGACTTTCTTGCTCGACATGATAGTATGCTATCTGGTTACTCTTTACCTTAACGTGTACACTGATTGTCTCTCTGTTACATGTTGGTAAAACCCTTAGGATGTGTACTTGACTACCTGGACTATGATGCGGATCATACTAGTGGGGACATGGTAGTCCATAAATGCATCCTTCAAGGTCCCTAGTCGTGGGTGTATCGAGACGGGGCATCGATATACCAGAGTAGACTAGCGTATACCTTCTCGACCCATACAGATGGGCGATGGATGATCCCATATCCATTGGTGTTTGACATCAGAGATGATATATGGGTGCTCGGTGGAGACTGGGTACACTGGACGGACTCGCCGAGAACTCCCAGATGGTATTATACGTTACGTCAGATGGCAGTTCTCTGGTGACACTGGTACAGGTTAGTCAGTAGACCCGAGATTGTCATAGAGTCTTGTGTGATTCCCACTGTGCATTGATTTCCACCTTACCACGTCCAAGAGGGCGTGCAAAACGGTGGCTTTTGGGTACAGTCCCGAATCACATGGAGGCAATGAGCGATAGGAGGGGATTCGTCTCTCCCGGTATAGGGAGTTGATGTTGCGCTGTGTTCGATTGGCTATAACCGGAAATCCCTGGCCAGGGTAGCTGAGATTTACTGGTAAGTGTTACCTGTAGTTTCTCGAACTGTTATAGACCTCATATCGACACAACTTATCGAGCTATTGGGGTCTGACGTTTACCACCCCTAGGCGAGATATGCGACATATCAGACGAACAGACCGGACTGTACGGTAAGTGTTACTGGTTAGATTCACAGGAGTGTGAGCGGGCTTGCTCGTCGATCTTCTGATCGCTAAATACCCGGGTGGCCGTTACATTTAGCAGACCGCTTGCGGCTTGTGGGTGTTTGATATGATCATCACCTGCTACCGGCGTATTGACGAGTCTTTAGAGTCCTACACAGAGGTTTCCTGGCTCAAGCGAAACGAAATAGGAGCGCATATGAGATATGTGCGGGACCGAGAATTATACCGGTATGTGATACTGTATTCTATACTCGCGATGAATGTATCGATTGGTTGTATGCGATATAACCTAGTTATCGAATCCAGGATTGATTCGATAAGTCGGTACATTGGATATTAGTCGGTCATATGCTATCTGACCGGATCGTTAAATCAAGTGTTGATTTAATGATTTAATGTATAATTATATATTTGATATATTACTTTGCATTAACTTGTATTTGTTCACTTAAGATGGATTTTCTCACTTGATGTGCACATTGTATATATGATATAGTTTTGTGCACTAGTTTGTATCATGTTTGATGATACATGCAAACTTGGGTGTATGTTTGATTAAACCATGGTTAGTTAATGGTTAGGGTTTCATTTGCTTTATTTATTTATTTATTTATTTCATTTTGGCTTAAGATAAAATGGTGGCTTTCTTTGGATTTTGTTGAGGCTTCATGAAGCTTTGAAAAAGCTTTGACCATTTTGTTTTATTCCTTAAACCTAACCATTAAACCTAACCCTAGTTTATTCTCTACACTTGACCATGGTTGAGATATGATAAGAATGACTTATTTTCCATTTTCCAATAATACTTAACATATTATCTTCTTCTTCTTCTTCTTCTTCTTGAAAAAGAAAGAAGCTTGCTAGCTTCAATGGTAACTTGAGAAAAAGAGTGAGAAATCCAATTCTAAAGTGAACCCACTTCCTATTTCTTCATCCTCTACCACTTGCCAAGTAGTATAGGGTGTTTTCTTCACAAGTTTCATGACTTGGTGAAGTTGGAGCTTGATCTTGTGTTGCCTCGACGTAGATCATCTTCGGCATCGAAGTCGACGACCTAGCCCTCCCATTTCTCCGATGAAGCCGACGCTAGAGCCCGGGATCCGATGATCGCAGTGAGGGGACTTCATCACGGAGCTATGGAGGTGGAGGACCGGATCTACAAAGGTTGTATTTCCGTTCACTCTTAGTTAAGTTGTTAACTAGTTGCATGTTTCGCCTTAAACTCTAGTCAACGATCCGTATTAGGGTTTCTCGGCACTTGTAAAATTTGAAATTGGCATGGTTGATGCCTTGTGAGACCTCCTTAGAGTGCCTAGGAACCCTACAGATGTGTGGTATAAATGCGATGAAGGAATATAAGACTGATATGATGAGATGATGATATGATAGTATACGGATGCGAGTCGATCGAGACGATTTATACCCTGCCGGTCCCCTGATATGAGATTATTGTGGATGTGACCTTGGACATAGGTATATAGGGATATATATATATATATAGAATGTTGTGAATCATGGATGATAGGCCGTACTTGATAATTAGGCCATACCCTCATTTGTCGTATAGGATGATAGGATCCCTTTTAGCTTAATGCCGCCATACGATGATTTTCCATACGTGATGAGCTTGATTTGATGATTGATCCTTACCCTTGACTAGAGGTTGTCGTATGATGGATTATACCGTATGCAATGTTGTTAGGCTGGATGCCGATTGATAAATTCACCGACTCGATCATGTTAGATATGTATACCTTATAGCTTCTAGCTGACGATTTACCTCATGATGCATTCAGGCTTTTCGCATTGCATTACTTATACTTGTGATGGTACACCTGCACTATTATCGATGATGCGTATGTTACACGTACACAGATTGTAGGCTCACACACTTCATCATCGATAATTGCCATGTCACTACATAGTAGGATTGCTGCATCATGATGTGACTCTTCGCATAACCTGCTTGCGCATATACATTGATACATCCTTATTTGTGCACATACACATTGTATATTCATATTGTGCACATATACATTGATACATCCTTATTTGCGCACATACACATTGTATATTCATATTGTGCACATATACATTGATACATCCTTATTTGCGCACATACACATTGTTTATTCATATTGTGCACATGTACATTGATACATCCTTACTTGCGCACATACACATTGTATATCCACATTGGTGCACATATACATTGATATATTCATACTTGCGCACATACATATTGTATATCCACATTGGTGCACATATACATTGATATATTCATACTTGCGCACATACACATTGTATGTCCACATTGATGCACATATACATTGATATATTCATACTTGCGCACATACACATTGTATGTCCACATTAGTGCACATATACATTGATATATTCATACTTGCGCACATAGACATTTGTATATCTATATTGGTGCACATATATATTGATACATCTATACTTACGGATATACACATTTGTATATCCATATTGGTGCACACATATATTGGTACATCTATACTTGCGCATATACATATTGTACCTACATAGATCACTGGTTTTATTGGGAGATTGGGAACCACAGGATATATTTTAGAAACTGGAATCATTTAAAATAGCGTTTTTCCCTTAACATGTCATATCACTGTTCCGTGTTGCATGATATATTGATATGCCTACATTTCTGTTATATGTCGTATACATCATGCTTTACACTTTTACGCATTGAGATATATTGTTTTCATGAGATTTCTGGATTTGAGAACCGTGCCTATTTCAAAAGAAAGCATGTACTGTTTTAAAAACCCGGTTTCTCTTGATATGATATTTTAGTGCGTCCACCATGTGTTTTCTCGGTTCTGAGAGTGGCTTGTGAAACCCGATTCAAGGAGCGGTATACATGGTGGACCCGGTGAGGTACCCCGGGGCAAGAAGACTCGTATATGTTAGACGGTGAGCCCGGCAGGGGAGCACTACCTACCGGTGATAGTTTTTGGTCTCGGCGGATATCCAGAGGATATCGACCGGAGTCGAGAGAAGATATGGGCCGATACGGACTGACGGAGCCCGTGGGCCGATCCGGACTGACGGAGTCCGATATATGAGGATTTAAGTGCCGCTGCTGGGCACGGTTTTCATGATGTTTTCGAGTATCGATGCTAGGCACTCAGGTTCCATGATTTTGATGTGTCGGGAGGGACACCGTTGATATATATATTCTCATATTTTCATGCACACTCCTTTATGATATTTACGTGCATACAGACACTGATTATATGGGTGGACGAGATCCACATGCATACATACCTTGATTTTGGGTGGACGAGATCCACATGCATGCATACCTTGATTATGGTTGGACGAGATCCATATACATGCATTGATTATTCCTGTTGGATGTTATCCGCATGCTTATAGGCATTGACTACCTTGTTGGCACATATACGACCCGGTCACCTTAGATATCATAGTTTTACCTTTTGATATAGTTGACCAAGGAGTCGTTGTTTATTCGATTTCTACTTGTAGATATTTTTCTATTCACGAGTTGGCAACTCACCCCCGTTGTGCCACAGTTCTTGCAGGTTGACCGCTTGGATCAGTAGCGGCATCGCTGGCACACAGCTTCATTTGGGTGTTTTGTAGTGGTAGGTGGGACATTTGTATCGTACCCACTCTTGTATTATATTTCATATTGTATCTAGTTAACTCCATCAATCAATCAAAATTAGAAATTTGTATAAGTAATGAGACTTAGTGGGATTGTGGTTGCGAGACTTAGAGCGAGGGGTATTTAGCTTCTTGTGGTTTTGATTTCTCGCTTTATTCTTTATGCTTTTTGTGGTGAACTTCGCCGTTGGGCGTCGTATACTTATTTATGCTGTATTGCGTGGTTGTGATCCGCCGTTTGGCGAAGAGCTAGCTCCCGCTTGGGGATGCCTTTATCATTATTATGTATTTATGGTTTGGATCAAAATATACAAAGGAAGTGCTGCCAAAATTTTTAAAAGACGAAACATGTTTTCAAACTTAGTAAATTTCACTTGCATCATTCATGTTCTTTTCTATGTATTTAAGCACACTTGATTTCATTATACCTTTATTTCAAAAACTTCACCTCCTTTATTTTCTTAAAAAGGTTTAGATTTCTGGGTTTTAGCTTACATGAATTACGTTACGCCTTTATACGTTGCGTGATTCAAGTGCTGGTCACGAGCTAATATTTAGGGTCATGACAAAGTTGGTATCAAAGCGCTAGGTTTAACCTTTGTTCGAGTCTATGTTTGACTATGCGGAGTCTAGGGCGGGTATGTATTTCGGAACCTAGGCTTGACCTTACGGAACTTAGACTTGAACGGAGGGGTATTAGACCCGAACTTTCGTTTCATAGGCTGACCCTGATTGATGGAGTAGGTAGCTTGAGTAAAGTGACGTACCGTATGTATGTTCCACGGCATATTTATGATACGATACTCCACTTAAGAAACCTTAGGATGTACATATTTTGAGACCAGTGATTCTCTTCATACCTATGATTATACATCCAATTGAGATCCTTGATTCTATTCGTTTCCATGATCATACTCTCATTGACACTGTTCCTTCTTATGATCATGTATCCATTCTGGATCTGTCGTTTCCTCTCATGCCGTTGATCTGCCTTCTTCGATACTCGATTAAGCTTCCTGTCACCATGTGTGAGCGCAGATTGAGCTGCTGCTAGTGTTGCGGTCAGGGCGAGCTCGTCTTGTATGAGGGCCGACCGTTGTGTTTTCTGGTGACATGGGAACGTCTCGATATAGTGTTATGTTGTTGCCTCTTGTGGAGGCGAATGCTTAGTTTTACACCGGATGATCGGGCCATTGTTAGAGCTGGCAGTTGCGAGAGGACTGTTGATGTACAGCATACCTCAGAGATTTTGATGTCGCCTACCGTGCAGACAGGTGACCCAGCTATTACTGAGATGATGGGATGTCCCTTCCGGAGCCTACGAGCTAAGATCGCCGGAGCTTCCAGGCAGAAATACGACAGATGATAGCTAGTCTACCCCGATTTGAGAGACGAAGGTGATTCGTCAGATTGATGCGCCGACGCGGGCCCAGTGGAGTTGAAGATTTCCAATATGGAGAGTCTTACTCAGATCTAGAGCAGACCGATCCAGAGATGACCGCCGGTGTATCGCCTTTCCTGGAGGATTGAGGCATTGTTTAGCGTGCGGACGAAGGATATTCGTATGACGGCTAGGCGAAGTTAAAAAGTTCGAGCGAGTGTCAGAAACACATTTTTCCTAAGTTTAAAGTGTTCGGAGGAACATGCAGGTAATTCTGTGGACCCTCTAGAAGAATGAAACCCTAACTCGACACGATGACCATGGAACCGCTTTGAACCTTAGGGTTTGTGGCAGTTTAGCGGTGCCATCAGTGAGGCTTGGGTTTGCCCTTCTACGGCTGGTCCAGAGGTGCTGTGGTATGTACCAGATATTTTTAGACTGTGCTCAGGTGTTGAGCCTTCGAAAAATTTTGGGATCTCGATGACTCAATCGAAAAGTTTGACGTCGTCCAGATACCATGTGATAAGAGATCAGCAAGCTGACCAGTTTTGGATAGAGGACCTCACCCAGATGCATTGTGAGTGATCGAGAGCGGGCAAGTATAGAGTATTCCTCCGATGGTTGGGGCGAGTTCTCGAGGACGCGTTCGGCCAGATATCTTCTACAGAGCGATGAAGATACAAAGTACGCGATTTCGAGTCCGTGTAAGAGACTTCGGATTGACCGTGGCCGAGAACCGTTATAGTATATAGATAGCATGACGTGACGTCGAAGCGGACGATGACAAAGGCGAGTGGAGCCAGAGGTTCATGCGCGATGCTGACGAGCTGTTGCTACTCCCCGTCGAGATTAGAGATCTGATATGCTTACAGAGGCATTGGGATGCGGCCAATTCCCGAGGAACGTTGCGCTGAAACGCAGATGTCCAGAAAACGAGAAGGGATTATGCAAGAGTACCAGCCTCCATACAGTTCGGCATAGACGAGATCGGAAGGGACCTTGAGCAGGATTCCTTCCAGGACACTGCTGCAATGAGATTTGCACCCAGGATCAGATGTGTCATGTGTATTCAGAGAACCAGAGGCCGACGCCAGTGAAGTGCTGCACTACGAGTGGTGGCGATGATTGACCGGGAGATGACCAGAGAAGTGCCAGAACGGAATCGTCCCCGTTAGCACACCTGACAGGGCCGATGAGCCGATGGATTGCGAAAGTAGTAATCCACAAAGAAAAAGAAGACCTAGAGATAGAAGATGCCAGACCGTGAGCAGGAGGCGAGCGGATATTCTTGTTCTGCCGGTTTTAGGCGCACCGATTCATTTTTCGACATTGTAGGAGGTGTACCTCGATGTCCTTTGTGGCGATTTAAGTTTTATGATATTGTTTTCGTGCACCATGGTTGCACCTACTGGGTATTTACATTTTGCGCATAGTTGTCACATTTGACACATATTTTATACACCGTTGTGTTGATTTGCGATTTGTGCATATCTATTGCATTGATGTCGATTTTGTACCTTCGTAGCATGTGTTTATGATTTCGTGGATTTCATACGGATGATTTGATTTCTGCACTCGATACAGCTTATATGTTCTTGTAGTGCATTGATACGTATTTTGTGCACCACAGTTGCACCTGACTTCATTTTGATGTCATTTGAGATATTTATTGTGATTTCATGCCTGGGGCATGCACATGATTTGATCTATGCTTTCGGCATAGTTTTCATGCACTTTTGGTATTTGATTTGCTTTTGTGCACGCTGATGCACATGGTTGTGAGATTATATGCCATGGTATACCTGATTTGGATTTGGATTGAGATGTGTTGTATACCGTCGATTTTGATTTTGATACTCGATATTTGTTTTGTGCCCCTTATGCACCTGATTGGATTCTTGTGCATATTAGATGCACCAGGTATTGTTGTCGTGCACACCCGTTGCAGTGGACAGATGCTTTTGTGTACACCCGTTGCACCTAGCTTTGCTTTGTGCGTATAGTAGCACCTGTATTTGGATTTGATTTCCATGCGCACCAGATGCATGTGATTATTGGATACGCCTTTTGAGGCTGATTTTGCTTTTGAGTACCTTGTTTTCATGTTGGGCACTATGTTGTGTAGTAACCAAACAGGACTGATCTGAGGACAGGACCTGAGTACTTTGCATGCATTAAAAGTGTACCAAGAGGTTTTTAAAAAAGGAGCTATAGTCTCGCTATTTCCTACGTGTCCGTGAGCGACGCAAACGTTTATAAAGGAAAACCTTTTGGGATATTTTCAAAACGACGGAACGTATATTTAAGAAAACTTATATGGACATATATTATGATTTTAAAATGAGCGTCCGTCAGTTATGCCGTGAGTTACGCATTCCCGCGGCTATTTGGACAAGATTTTGCATGTATTTTATTCAGATTTCGGAGTTTTCAAAGATGCGTACTATACACATATTATAGTATTTGACTAGTGTATATTGGATTTCAGTAGTGGATTTCGAGATCTGTGTCTCTATTGTAACTCCGAGGATATGCATGCAAATCCGATAATTTGCGTGACGCTTGACGGAGTTCGATTTTGAGTTTTATGTTGGATATAGTGCCCTCAGAATCAATTATTGGATCAAAGGCACGTTATTGCAATGATTGAGGGAGGACCTATACCGGTAGGACAGTCTTACTCAAGATGATAGTATGCTATCTGTTTTATCTTTATCATCGTGTACTGCTTTAAGTGACCTTACAGGTCGCTATTACACGTTGATAAAGCCCTTAGGATTCTTGCTTGACTGCCAGCAGTATGATGGCGATCATATACGTGGGAGCTGGGGTCTATAAGCACATCATTAAAAGGTCCCTAGTCATGGGAGTTTCGAGACTGGGCATCGATACTCCATTAGTAGACTAGTGTATATAGTCGAGACCCCGACGAGGGGCGGTGGCTGGTCTCACAAGCCATTGGTGTCAGTTGGTTCACCTAAGATGTATACAGGTGCTCATTGGGTTATGAGTACACCGGACAGGACTCGCCGGGAACATGCTAATTGGTATTATACCTGACATCAGATAGCAGTTCCCTGGTGACATGTGTACAGGTTAGTTCATCGACCTGAGATCGTCATTTGTCTCGTGTGAGTTCGCACTGTGCTTTGATTACTACCCTACCACGGCTCAAAGGAGTCATGCAAACAGGTTTTAGTTGGGTACAATCCCGAGCCACATGGAGGCAGTGAGCGGATCGGCAGGGGTTCGTCTCTCTCAGTATTGGGGGTGAGGTCGCGCTGTGTCTAGGAGAGCCATTACACGAAGTCCTTGGCCAAGGCAGGAGATTTACTGGTAGGTATTCCAGTAGTATCTCTGGGTGTTCTGGGCTACACTCCGACACGACTTGTACCGCTTTTGGGGGTCTGACTTTTACCAACCCCCTAGGCCCGACATGCGATACTCATAGACGAACGGACCGGACTGTACAGATATTGTCACTGACAGGCTCAGTAGGGTGTCAGGATGAGTTCGCTCATCGACCTCCCTTTTGGTCAATACCTGGTAGCCCGTTACGTACGGCTAATACCTCTGACGTGCTAGTGGTTAAATCCACAGCTAAAGTATTGACGAGTCTTTAAAGTCCCCCACAGACAGTTTCTCAAGTTTCGGGCGAAACGATATAGAGGCCGTATGATATATGGCAGGGTCCGATCATATCCGTGCAGTAATGCACGGATCATGATCGGGCGGATCATACTAGTGGGTTTTGGTTTAAGCCGGATCCTACTATTAGATTTGTTGGATTACTTTAGTCTCATCGCATTCGCATTCAGTCGGAATGCGGGTGCAGATATGTATATACAGGTGAGGGGTATCCTTGTGATCCGTCACGAGTTTACTTTAGATGTTGCCGTATCTTTTTATTGTTGCAAAAATTTGGATTAATGTTTGTAAATGGAAATTGTGAGCTAGAATTCATCATGAGATGCATTTAATGTGACATGGACATATATGGTGACTCATGGTCTCTTTTAGTGTGTAAATGTCACATTATGAGCTTGATTTGTATTGATATGATTAGAAGAGAGAGAGAGGGGCTGCCTTAGGGGTGAGCTTCATATTATTCTTCTCACTCTCTCTCATTTAATCATAGGAATAACTAAAGAAAGAATATGGCTTCTTCTTCTTCCTCCTCCTCTAGCTCAAAATCTCCATTAATGGCAACACCTCTAACCTCCATCCAAATCAATGGATGCAAGAGACAAAGTGATCACAAACATTCTCTACATCACCTTGGACACGTCGACTGTTGGAGATAGTGCCCTCAGAGTCAATTATTGGATCACAGGTACGTGATTGCAATGATTGAGGGAGGACCTATCCCGGTAGGACAGTCTTACTCGAGATGATAGTATGCTATCTGGTTTACCTTTATCATCGTGTACTGTTTTAGGTGACCTGACACGTCGCTATTACACGTTGATAGAGCCCCTAGGATTCTTGCTTGACCACCAGCAGTATGAGGGCGATCATATAAGTGGGAGCTGGGGGGTCTATAAGCTTATCCTTAAAAGGTCCCTAGTCGTGGGAGTTTCGAGACCGGGCATCGATACTCCATTAGTAGACTAGTGTGTATAGTCGAGACCCCGACGAGGGGCGGTGGCCGGTCTCACAAGCCACTGGTGTCAGTTGGATCACCTAAGATGTATACAGGTGCTCATTGGGTTATGAGTACACCGGACAGGACTCGCCGGGAACATGCTAGTTGGTCATATACCAGACGTCAGATGGCAGTTCCCTGGTGACATGTGTGCAGGTTAGTTCATCGACCTGGGGATCGTCATTTGTCTCGTGTGAGTTCCCACTGTACTTTGATTACTACCCTACCACGGCTCAAAGGAGTCGTGCAAACAGGTTTTAGTTGGGTACAGTCCCGAGCCACATGGAGGCAGTGAGCGTATCTTCAGGGGTTCGTCTCTCCCGGTATTGGGGGTGAGGTCGTGCTGTGTCTAGGAGAGCCATTACACAAAGTCCTTGGCCAAGGCGAGGAGATTTACTGGTAGGTATTCCAGTAGTATCTCAGGGTGTTCTGGGCTACACTCCGACACAACTTGTACCGCTTTTGGGGGTCTGACTATTACCAACCCCCTAGGCCCGCCATGCGATACTCATTGACGAACGGACCGGACTGCACGGATATTGTCACTGACAGGCTCAGTTGGGTGTCGGGGTGAGCTTCCTCATCGACGTCCCATTTGGTCAGTACCTGGTAGCCCGTCACGTATTGGCTTATACCTCTGACGTACTAGTGGTTAAATCCACAACCAAGGTGTTGACGAGTCTTTAGAGTCCCCCACATTCAGTTACTCAGCTTTCGGGCGAAAGGTTGTAGAGGCCGTATGGAGATATGGCAAGGTCCGATCAGATACGTGCGGTATTGCACGGATCAGGATCGGACAGTTTGTACTATAGGCCGTATGGTTATATGGCAGGGTTTGATCAGATACGTGCGGTATTGCACGGATCAGGATCGAACAGATATTACTAGCCGGTTTTGGTATAAGCCGGACCTAGTATAGTACAGTGTAGACTTTGTCTCATTGCATTTGTATTTCGGTCGAAATACAGATGCGGGTGTGTATGCACAGTATCAGGGTTTTCCTGTAATTTATTACGGGACCAGTTTTCTGGAGTTGCCAGTTTGTTTTCCGTTTCGGCCAATTTTCCATTGTTCCGTTCATTGGCCGAAGATTGGTGGAGGAGGGCTTATTTGCATTGTTGCAAATAAGTGTTTGTGGAGGGGTTCTTTGCTTATTGTTTTATCATGATAGCCTCTCATTGACCTTGACTTCTAGCTTCATGATTGCTTGACTTTTAGTGACCATCATGGTTGTTGATGATGAGCTTGGTGATGATGGTTGGATGAGTGTTGGTTTTGCTTGTGATCATTACTTGATATCATAACCATTCCTTTCTCTCTCTTTTTTTGATTATGGTTGGGTTTTGATCTTTTGTTTTGAGAATATATCACTCCCTCACTCTCATCCTCTTCTCACCACCTAAAAAGAGTGTGGCCGGCCATTCTTTTGGGTAAGGGTTGATTGATTCATTTTTGGGGTGGCATTTTGTTTCTCATGCTCACTAGAAAAGCCCTCTAGTTCATTTCCAAAAAGTTCTTCTCTTTTCTTCCACAAAATGGCACAACTCCAAACCCCAAAAATGAGACTCCTTCTCTACGAATTCTACAACGAATCTTGGGCACGTCGAGTAGCCGGCTTCGTGCCCGAGTTGCCTCGGCATTGAGGTGGGAGCCCGTAAACAAAGTAGGCAATGTGGTGCACTTCCGGCGACGAGGAGGAGACGGGACTTTTCCGCAGGAGATCGGGACCATGACGAGAAGACCGGAGGACTTGGATCGTCGGTATATATCTCTAACCCATCTTCTAGTTAGCTTAGACTAGTTAATGGTTTGATCCGGATGTTTAGTGCGCGGTGGTGCCGGTTTGCTAAGTCCGCAAAAATTTAAGTTATTCACCGCTTCCGCATTCCGGCGTCGGATTGACGGCCGGGGCGCCGCCGTGCACTTACAGTGGTATCAGAGCCGCGCCATTAACTTCGTCTAGCTTTCGTTTGATGTGTTTTGCGGTTCCGATCGACCAAAATTCCAAAAACTCATTTTTACCTCACATCAGTTTTCTGTTGAGAATTTTTGGTGTCTAAAAATTTTTTAAGTGGTCTCAGAATGATGTGCAGGAGATTCTAAGAACTCTGGGAAAATTCGACACTCTGATCTCTCACACAGAGCGCGGATCCGCGGCCCCACCCTTCTATTGGGCCGCGGTTCCGCCGCAGTCTTGAGAGTTCAGTGGGCCATCTTTTTCCAGTGGGCTTCAGGGGTGTAATTAGGGGTTTTGGAATATTAAAATTGGGCCCGGGTTTTCTGTGAGTGCTACAGTTTTGATTGGGGGCCCACTTGTTAATTTTTGGTCAATCGGAAAATTTTAAACACATTTTTCACAGTATTTACATTATATCTGCGACCGTGAATGTCACTCGATCGGTAAATCCGGTCTAACTGCTATAGCCCGGTTAGACGGATTTGCGAACGTGACTTTCACGTTGATGTTCTATGTATTTGCTGTGATGTTGCGGATCGGTCGTGGGGGATAGCCTGGATGCAATGCTAGTACAGTTTTGTTGTATTATGTACATTTGATATTGCGGGGCGAGCGTCCGACATGTGGACTGCCGTCACTGCCTGTTTGTATTATTATTTTGGGGCACGACCTGGTTGCGGTCGATGTACCCGGTGTATGTATATTTTACTTTCTGTACTAGGATTGCCCCGCGGAGGGGTGCACGGATAGCCGGGTTCTGGAGGGCAACAAGCCCGCATCTCATGGCATTGAGACGGAGGGGGCTTCACTCTAGGATTGGCGGGCTATTCGCCGCACTCGTAGGGGGTACAGGTTGACCCAGGAGGGGTGCCCAAGTTGCCGGATTCCGTGAAGTGCTGGGTGGTCCATTCACGGCGCTGAAGGGGGCTGCCTCGCTTCAGGTTTTGGCGGGTGACTTGCCGCGCCCGTAGGGGTCTAGGATTTCATTGCACAGGCTATCCACACGACCAGGGGAACGTCGGGTTTCAGCGGCTCTGTGAAACCCGGGGATCCCAGATATCTGTATTGTTTCTGTGATGCTGTTCATTTTCTGTGATGTTGCATTTTATTCACGCCTTGAGCGAAATACTATATATTGGTATATATATTAGTAGATGTTGTATATGTTTTACATCCGCGCTAGTCCAGTCCCCGCTCTGTCGTTAGTTAGCTAACCTAACGGGTAATGACGGGACCCAGTGGCGAATGCGGATGGCATATACGTACATCAGTATATTTTCGTTCTTTTTGGTGTGATCAATTGATGGGACTGCGTTGATTCGGATCAATGCAAGTTAAAAACAAACCTAATCTGATGTTGTTGGAACACTTTTCAAAAAGCTGTTATTGCAAGGACGTTTACTTTTGTTTTGCATCGTGGTATTCATTGGAATATCCTGCTCCTCAGTCGACGAGGCAAGGGCCGAGATCCCTTCACCGGGAGTGACCCCTTGGACAAAAAGTTTGCGTCAGGGCAATGACTTCACTATAGCCGATTGCTTTTGCTTTGCACCGTGGTATTCATTTGGAATATCCTGCACCCCATTCTACGGGGAAAGAGCCGAGATCCCTTCACCGGGAGTGACCTCTTTAGCAACGGTTTTCGTCACTATATTTTCAAAAAAGCTATCCGTTCCTTCAACGATATCAAGTTCATTACGTTAAAGGTTTTCGCCAGAAACCATTCGTAGCCCTCCGTCGTTTCATATGGGTGGTCAATAGTATTCAAGCTGTGTTTGTTGGCCTTAGTCAAGGCACAATGTTTGGTAGCTGTTGGGTGTTCATATGCTGCATAGATAGATGCGTTGGTTTGGGACAGTCGTATAGCCTTGTTGGCCCTAGTCAAGGGCTTGTACGGGTGGATTCAAATCAACCTGGATAATGACGGGTAGAACTTGACATGTGACTTATGATTTGTTGGCCTTAGTCAAGGTCATAAGAGCATGGGGTAAAAATCACATCGGGAGTTTCAAAAGAACTGAAACTTGCCAGATATGCGCATACCTTCTGGAGTGTGATAGCGTGAGCGGATTCCGTCACGTTATCATGCAATGATAGTTGGATCCCGATTCCCACTGATGAGTTGGTATACTCCTCGGGTAACCCCGACTAATTCTTCTTTCAGGTTTGGAGGAGAATTTGAGGTACAGTGGGAGGATTCCAGATTAGATAAATTGGTAACCATTCTGATCTAGGTTAGAGTGCACGCTGAGTGTTTCTTTTCTCTCTCTCTTTGGCAGCGACCATTGACCCGACCCTAAGACTTTGACTCAGTGACCAAGTTGACCGAACCTTCTTTAACACCGGCTTTTGGATTGTCAGAGTTGCAAACCTCATTGCCACTCCTACTTTTACCCTTTTCTCCAGGACACCCCGTTTTACTACGAACGTCCACTTCCATTGGACAAAACCATCGTATGGTTAGATACGAACTCGAAAGAATTTATTCGAGGATGGTTTCCGGTTCTGGAGAAAACGGATAGGATTATTCAGTTGTCTTTTCCTTTTACCCTCTCTCAGGTTACGAGTACTCCTTGGTTTAGGGGTAGTACACCTATTACGCAAATTGGATTGTCTTCTTCCAAACCTTAGGCTGGTGCCGACCGGTAGGGAATGAAGAAAACCAATTAGCCTAACGATGGTGTGCAGAAGGTATTAAGTTAAGACAAAGCAAGGGATTAGTAAGAGGGCAAAGTAAATTGCAACAGATATTCACGACCAAACCAGGTATTTCTTCGCCAATCCTAAAATCACCTTTGTATTTCTCCAGGACACTCCGTATCACTACGAAGATCCACAGTTTATTGGATATTCCATCGTATGGTTATATACGAACTCGAAAGGAACTTGTTCCGGTCGGGGATGGATCCTGGTTCAGGAGAAATAGGAATAAAGTACATTCAGGTGTCTTTTATCTTCACCTTCTCTCGTGTTGCGAGTGATCCTAGGGTTAGGACAGTACACCCATTATGCTTTTTGGATAGTCTTCTTCCAAACCATAGGCTGGTGCCGAACGGTAGGGAAGGAAGAAAACCATTTGGCCTAAAGGGGTGTGCAGAAGGTAAAGACTAAAGACATATGAAGGGATTTGGAGAGGTGGCAAAGAATTATACGGTTACAATCGTGAATCTGGAAGAGGCATTACTAGGAATACCGGGATACCCCATCGGAACATTTCAATGTTTCAGTTTCACTGTGTAATGTTAAAGGAAAACTGATTTCCCGATTAGACACTTACTCCAGGGTATGTATTTACCAGGTACGATTCTCACATCTGTATGGTTTTACAGATGATGAGTGGGAGTAGGTTATTGGGAATTGGGTGATCATCCTCATTGTATCGGGATTCGTTGTAATCGGTGATATTTGAGGAAATCACCTGGGTTGTTTGCCGGTCGGCAAATATTTGGTTTTGAATATCCGCTGTTATGCACCAATTTCAAATCGATATATCTGTACGTCTATTTTCATAGAGTGAGATATACCTTTGTGAAATTATGTCTACGACATTTACCTATATCAGTGGATGGTTAGGTAAGGAGCATTAAACAGCGGTGTAATTCTTCTTAACCATAAGTACAGTTTTCAACCTACGACACACAGTGAAAGAGTTATCAGACTCAAGGGACTTATACAGAGTATTGTATGTTGTCCAGTGTCCATTAGGACAGAGGGGTTGGTCCTCATACTATATTCTGTTTACTTTTAACTTCTCTAGTTCTTAGACATGTGTTTCGTAGAAACACAGGGTCTAAGTTTTGAGGAGTTATAGGTATTTGAATAGAGTAGAGAACCAGGTATAGCAAGTATCGGGATTCTTCAAAGTGATCGAAGATGTAGATATTTGTGTATGGTATTCAGTTGATAGTAATGATTAAAGAGATCTTGCTTCTCTTTCAGGTTACTCATGATTGGAAGCATTCCTAAGTTGAGTAACGCTGATCGGCCTCCTTCCATTTAGTTGACATGCGCTGGGGACAGCTGCATGATTTGAATCTGGTTCAATTAAATCAGTGCCTCTGTTTCTATATTGGATATAGAACAGTTCATATCTTAACGATGTTAAGGTACGGGGAGTTGTCCGGCTTATGATTAAAACCAGACTCTGGATGACTCAAGGCATGTTTCTGTAATGGCTGTTTGTGGGTTGACCCAGGCTATGACGAGGGTTGACTTTCTACCATCTGGATGAACAATAGCAATATTGTTCTAGACTCGCCACAGTTTTATTAAAAATGGATTTTTTCAGAAAACAGTAGTGGGAGTATGGTAGAACTGGAAGTGATTCCAGAACCACAAACGATTACTGAAGATTTGATAAGGAACCTAAAGATTCAATCTGGATTGACATTCCATTGGCCACTCCGCAGATAAAGTGGGTAACTTCAGGCACCCGAGAGGTACTCAGGTAGCCTCAAGGACGGTGACAGGGAAGTTCTTGTTTACCCACACTTGCCATTGTTGTTGTTCCAGGCTGCGAGACCCGGCAGGAGGATGAGTATAGCGTCGTTCTAAACTAGTTTTAGAAGTGCACGTCTATATGACTCTGGCAGAGGGTTGTCGTAGTCAGTGGGAGCAGCGGAAGCATTGGTGGACATCAGGCTTATATCTATTTATAGACTAAAGCAGATGTAGTGGAGATAGATCATCTATTTCTGACGTGACAGTCATGGGTTTGACTTCATCAGAATAGGGGATGGATCTGTTGAGAAGGTAGTAGGGTGTGATATCCTGGTATTTGGATGATATACACAGAGTAGGAAAAGAAACTTCTACACTACGATCGGTTATACTTTGGTCATCACACAGTTGTTTCTCCACAAAAGAAATGGATTTTATATCAGACATACTGGTTACTAGATCTATGGTTTTAGATCTAGATTTGGGTGGTTTCCCAATCAGGGTACTTGACAGCATTCTAAGAGTATTTAGGATGGACGACTCCTGGCACGGTAGTGTACCTGCAGGTAATGGAGTCACCCTCTCCAAAGGTGTCTTACAGACTAAAGGGGAGAGGGATGTGCATGATTGGCAGATCACTTGCTCAGGCAATTGAGTCAATCATGAGATGTCAAGTACCACACCAGATGTTGTTCTTGCACTAGATGCAATAAGTTGACATTAATCCAATCCTGGAGAAACAGTCGGAAGCAGTTTTAGAACATAAGTGGATGTTCTAGGGATATGATAACGACAGCCTCATTCGGGAAACAGTTATCATTCCAGGCTTCCAAGGTGACATGGACGACAAGGAGGTTGTCAGAGCTATAGTTTTCCTTCTGATGAGGGGCAGTATTTTGGATAGGTGGTCCAAGGCAATACTGAGGGTGGCATGGCGCAGGATACTGATTAAGTTCAGTTGACGATACAGTCTAAGAAGTTTGGATTTGGAGCTCATTTATGAGCTATGTCCCATCAGACATCCAGACACATTCTAAGACAGGTATTGCTCATTTCGGGAGATGGGTTTCTCCGCGAACTTGAGATTTAGAGAGACATGGAAAGAGACAACTAAGCGGATCCACTCACTGAGGCTATTCCTCGAACGCAATAGTTTCGCAAACGAGCTTAATGAGACTGACTAGTAGAGGAGTTGGGTGTTCGGTATCACACGGGCTGTGAGTATGCGACATCGCAATAATTAGCCTTGAGTGCAAGTGGGAGATTGTTGGAGATAGTGCCCTCAGAGTCAATTATTGGATCACAGGTACGTGATTGCAATGATTGAGGGAGGACCTATCCCGGTAGGACAGTCTTACTCGAGATGATAGTATGCTATCTGGTTTACCTTTATCATCGTGTACTGTTTTAGGTGACCTGACACGTAGCTATTACACGTTGATAGAGCTTCTAGGATTCTTGCTTGACCACCAGCAGTATGAGGGCGATCATATAAGTGGGAGCTGGGGGGTCTATAAGCTTATCCTTAAAAGGTCCCTAGTCGTGGGAGTTTCGAGACCGGGCATCGATACTCCATTAGTAGACTAGTGTGTACAGTCGAGACCCCGACGAGGGGCGGTGGCCGGTCTCACAAGCCACTGGTGTCAGTTGGATCACCTAAGATGTATACAGGTGCTCATTGGGTTATGAGTACACCGGACAGGACTCGCCGGGAACATGCTAGTTGGTCATATACCAGACGTCAGATGGCAGTTCCCTGGTGACATGTGTGCAGGTTAGTTCATCGACCTGGGGATCGTCATTTGTCTCGTGTGAGTTCCCACTGTACTTTGATTACTACCCTACCACGGCTCAAAGGAGTCGTGCAAACAGGTTTTAGTTGGGTACAGTCCCGAGCCACATGGAGGCAGTGAGCGTATCTTCAGGGGTTCGTCTCTCCCGGTATTGGGGGTGAGGTCGTGCTGTGTCTAGGAGAGCCATTACACAAAGTCCTTGGCCAAGGCGAGGAGATTTACTGGTAGGTATTCCAGTAGTATCTCAGGGTGTTCTGGGCTACACTCCGACACGACTTGTACCGCTTTTGGGGGTCTGACTATTACCAACCCCCTAGGCCCGCCATGCGATACTCATTGACGAACGGACCGGACTGCACGGATATTGTCACTGACAGGCTCAGTTGGGTGTCGGGGTGAGCTTCCTCATCGACGTCCCATTTGGTCAGTACCTGGTAGCCCGTCACGTATTGGCTTATACCTCTGACGTACTAGTGGTTAAATCCACAACCAAGGTGTTGACGAGTCTTTAGAGTCCCCCACATTCAGTTACTCAGCTTTCGGGCGAAAGGTTGTAGAGGCCGTATGGAGATATGGCAAGGTCCGATCAGATACGTGCGGTATTGCACGGATCAGGATCGGACAGTTTGTACTATAGGCCGTATGGTTATATGGCAGGGTTTGATCAGATACGTGCGGTATTGCACGGATCAGGATCGAACAGATATTACTAGCCGGTTTTGGTATAAGCCGGACCTAGTATAGTACAGTGTAGACTTTGTCTCATTGCATTTGTATTTCGGTCGAAATACAGATGCGGGTGTGTATGCACAGTATCGGGGTTTTCCTGTAATTTATTACGGGACCAGTTTTCTAAAGTTGCCAGTTTGTTTTCCGTTTCGGCCAATTTTCCATTGTTCCGTTCATTGGCCGAAGATTGGTGGAGGAGGGCTTATTTGCATTGTTGCAAATAAGTGTTTGTGGAGGGGTTCTTTGCTTATTGTTTTATCATGATAGCCTCTCATTGACCTTGACTTCTAGCTTCATGATTGCTTGACTTTTAGTGACCATCATGGTTGTTGATGATGAGCTTGGTGATGATGGTTGGATGAGTGTTGGTTTTGCTTGTGATCATTACTTGATATCATAACCATTCCTTTCTCTCTCTTTTTTTGATTATGGTTGGGTTTTGATCTTTTGTTTTGAGAATATATCACTCCCTCACTCTCATCCTCTTCTCACCACCTAAAAAGAGTGTGGCCGGCCATTCTTTTGGGTAAGGGTTGATTGATTCATTTTTGGGGTGGCATTTTGTTTCTCATGCTCACTAGAAAAGCCCTCTAGTTCATTTCCAAAAAGTTCTTCTCTTTTCTTCCACAAAATGGCACAACTCCAAACCCCAAAAATGAGACTCCTTCTCTACGAATTCTACAACGAATCTTGGGCACGTCGAGTAGCCGGCTTCGTGCCCGAGTTGCCTCGGCATTGAGGTGGGAGCCCGTAAACAAAGTAGGCGATGTGGTGCACTTCCGGCGACGAGGAGGAGACGGGACTTTTCCGCAGGAGATCGGGACCATGACGAGAAGACCGGAGGACTTGGATCATCGGTATATATCTCTAACCCATCTTCTAGTTAGCTTAGACTAGTTAATGGTTCGATCCGGATGTTTAGTGCGCGGTGGTGCCGGTTTGCTAAGTCCGCAAAAATTTAAGTTATTCACCGCTTCCGCATTCCGGCGTCGGATTGACGGCCGGGGCGCCGCCGTGCACTTACATCGACTAGCACACTTCTTACCCGAGTTGCTTCGGATGAAGCGGGAGCCCGTAAAAAGACTCGTAGATGTGGTGCCCTTTCCGACGAGGAGATCAAGACCGGAGTTGCCGCGGGGAGCTTGGGATGGTGGCCAAAGACCGAAGGACACGGATCGATCGGTATAGCCTTTCTATCCCTTCTCTAGATAGCTAGTTGTAGGTTAATGGTTCGATCCAAGTTTTAAGCATACGATAGCGCCGGTTTCTTGTTTAGAAAAATTTTCTTTTCCGCATTTTGGCCTCGGAAAGACGGCCGGGGCGCTACCGTAGACTTACATGGTATCAAAGCCACGCCATTAACCTTTACTAGCTTGCCCTAACGTGTTTAGAACTTCGATCGAACGAAATTTTCAAAAACTGCATTTCCAAGTCATCAGTTTCTGTCGAATTTTTCCTGTGGTCAAAAAATTATCTTGTGTGCTGCAGAAAAACAGGCAGGGTTTTCTAAGAGAACCGAGAAAATTTGGTGGGCTGATTTCACTGTAGCACGACGGATCCGCGGCCGTACCCACGTTTTGGCCGCGGATCCGCCGCCGTACTGTAGCCACAGTGCACGAAATTTTTTGAGGTGGTCTCTGACTTGGAAATGTGGTTTCTGGTATTTTTTTTTGGGCCCGGATTTGTGTGAGTACTGGGAATTGTGCTTGGGACCCACTTCGGGAAATTTTGTCGGTCGAAAATTTTAAACATGTTAGTTCATAGTATTTACATTATATCTGCGACCGTGAATGTTATTCGATCGGTAAATCCTGTCTAATTGCTATAGCTCTTTTAGACGGATTTGCGAACATGACATTCATGTTGATGTTCTGTGTTGTGCTGTGATGTTGCGGATTTGTCGTGGTGGATAGCCTGGATGCAATGGTAGTACAGTTTGGTTGTATTTGTACATTTGATATTGCGGGGCGAGCGTCCGACATGTGGACTGCCGTCACTGCCTGTTTGTATATTATTCTTTTGGGGCACGACCGGGCTGAGGTCGATGTACCCGTTGTATATATTTTTACTTTCTGTACTAAGATTACCCCGCGGTGGGGTGCACGGATAGCCGGGTTCGAGAGGGCAACGGGCCCGCATCTCATGGCTTTGAGACGGAGGGGGCTTCACTCTAGAATTGGCGGGCTATTCGCCGCACTCGTAGGGGGTACAGGTTGACCCAAGGAGGGGTGCTCAAGTTACCGGATTCCGTGAAGTGCTGGATGGTCCATTCACGTTGTTGAAGGGGGCTGCCTCGCTTTAGGTTTCGGTGGGTAACTTGCCGCGCCCGTAGGGGTCTAGGATTTCATTGTACAGGCTATCCACACGACCAGGGGAACGTCGAGTTTCAGTAGCGGCTCTATGAAACCCGGGGATCCCAGATTATCTGTATTGTTCTATGATGCTTATTACATTTCTGTGATGTTGCATTTTATCACGCCATGAGCGAATATTATATATTGATATATATACTACTAGATGTTGTATATGTTTTACACCCGCACTAGTCCAGTCCCCGCTCTGTCGTTAGTTAAGTAACCTAACGGGTGATGACGAGACCCAGTGGCGAATGCGGATGGCATATACGTACATCATATTTTCGTTCTTTTGTGGTGTGATGGGACTGCATTGATTTGGATCAATACAAGCTAAACAAATCTATTCTGATGTTGTTGGAACATTTTTCAAAAAAAGCTGTTATTGCAAGGATGTTCTCTTTTGTTTTTCACAGTTGTATTCAGTTATGAATATCCAGCACCTCAGTCGACGAGGCAAGGGCAGAGATCCCTTCACTGGGAGTGACCCCTGGGACAGAAGTTTGCGTCAGAGTAATAACTTCACTATAGCCGATTGCCTTTTGCTTTGCATCATGGTATTCAGTTGGAATATCCTGCACCTCATTCTACGGGGAAAGAGCCGAGATCCCTTCACCAGGAGTGACCTCTTTAGCGAAGGTTTTCGCCACTATATTTTTATAAAAAGTTATCCGGTTCCTTCAATGATATCAAGTTCAATACGTTAAAGGTTTTTCGCCAAAAACCATTCGTAGCCCTCCATCATTTCAGAAAAGTAGCACTTAGTATTCATGCTATGTATGTTGGCCTTCGTCAAGGCATAGTGTATGGTAGCTATTTATTACTTTTCTGCTGCATAGATAGATGCATTGGTTTGGGACAGTCGTACTACTATTTTGGCCTTCGTCAAGGGTATGTACGGGTGGGTTCAAATTAACCTGGACAATGATGGGTAGAACTTGACATGTGACTTATGATATGTTGGCCTTCGTTAAGGTCATAAGAGCATGGGGTAAAAATCACATCGGGAGTTTGTAAAGAAACTGAAACTTGCCAGATATGCGCATACCTTCTGGAGTGTGATAACGTGAGTGGATTCCATCACGCTATCATGCGATGATAGTTGGATCCCGATTCCCACTGATGAGTTGGTTTACTCCTCGGGTGATCCTGACTAATTCTTCTTTCAGGTTTGGAGGAGAATTTGAGGTTACAGTGGGAGGTTTCCTGATTAGATAAAGTGATAACCATTCTGATCTAGGTTAGAGTGCACGCAGAGTGTTTCTTTTCTCTCTCTCTTTGGCAGCGACCATGGCCCGACCCTAGACTATGACTCAGTGACCAAGTTAACCGAACATTCTTAAAACACTGGCTTTTGGATTGTCTGAGTTGCATACCTCATTGCCACTCCTACTTTTACCCTTTTTCTCCAGAACACCCCGTATTACTACGAACATCCACTTCCATTGGATAAAACCATCGTATGGTTATATACGAACTCGAAGGAACTTGTTCCAGATTCGAGGATGGTTTCTGGTTCTGGAGAAAATAAATAGGACTGTTCAGTTGTCTTTTCATTTTACCTTCTCTCAGGTTACGAGTGCTCCTTGGATAAGGACAGTACTCCTATTACGCCAATTGGATAGTCTTCATCCAAACCATAGGCAGGTGCCGAATGGTAGGGAATGAAGAAAACTATTTAGCCTAAAAGGTGTACAGAAGGTATTAAGTAAAGACAAATAAAGGGATTAGTAAGAGGGCAAAATAAATTGCGACTGCTATTCACGACCAAACCAAGTATTTCATCGCCACTCCTACTTCACCTTTGTATTTCTCCAGGACACTCCGTATCACTACGAAGATCCACAGTTTTTTGGATACTCCATCGTATGGTTTGTAAGTGTACGGTAGCGTCCCGGCCGTCAATCTGACGCCAAATGCGGAACAAAAACTTTTATAACTGGCGCTATCGCATACTATAACCCGGATCTTGCCATTAACGCTAAACTAACAAACTACAAAGTGGGTAGAAATGCTATACCGAACGATCTGAGTCCTTCGGTCTTTAGCCATCATCCCACGCTCCTTTGCGGCATCTGTGATCTCACTCGATCTCCGGTCTCCTCGTCCAGGTGGCACCACATCTACGGATCTTTAAACGGGCTCCCGCCTCTGAACCGAGGCAACTCGGACATGAAGTTTGCTAGCCGACATGTCTAAGATTGATGTAGAGAACGAGTAGAATACTTTGTCTCGCTTCATCCAAAACCATAGATGAACGGTTAATGAAGTTGCCTTTTGGAGTAATGAGAAATGAGCAATCTAATTTCCATGAACCAAATTCCTTTATCCTTTTACAAAGTGAGAGAGTGGAAAAACAATCAATCAAGGGGGCACCCATGAAGGGGACGGCCACATATATGAGGAGGGGGTGAGTGTAGGAGCAAGGGGTGACACTGAGCAATGCTTATCATAACACAAAATATCCTTCATGCAAACAAAACCACATTAATGCAAATGGTAACTCATTTAAAACACCTCATCAACTCATTAATGCAAGCAATGAGTCACTAAACCTAGTCACCAAATCTAGAACCTTCCTCATGACTCACCCTCATGACTCACCCACAAGAAAAAGATAAATCCGCATTAAACCGAATGTTTAAGACGGGTGATAGAAAACTGGCAACTTCGAAAAGCGATCCTGAAACGAATTTCAGGATAACCCCGTAACAGTATAAACATACCCGCATTTGTATTACGACCGAATACAAATGCAACTGAGACAAAGATATTATATCTACACAATATAATACATGGATCCGGCTTAAACCAAAGCCCACCAGTATTATCTGCCCGAAATGTGACACGTGCGTAAACGCACGTGCATTTTCCGAACCCTGCCATAAAACCATACGGCCTCTACAACGTTTCGCCCGAACTTGGGAAACTATCTGTGGGGGACTCTAATGACTCATCAGTACCCTGGCAGTGGGTTTAACCACAAGCCGTCAGCAGCACTAGCAGTGCATAACGGCTGCCCATGTACTGACCTCAAGGGAAGCTGATGAGCGAACTCATCCTGGAACCCTACTGAGCCTAACAGTGACAATATACATACAGATCGGTCCATTCGTCTATGAGTATCGCATATCGGGTCTAGGGGGCTGGTAACGTCAGACCCCCAATAGCGGTATAAGTCGTGTCGGAGACAAGCCCTGAACACCCTGAGAAACTACTGGAATACT
This sequence comes from Agapanthus africanus, assembly GCA_030015575.1. Lineage (NCBI taxonomy): Eukaryota > Viridiplantae > Streptophyta > Magnoliopsida > Asparagales > Amaryllidaceae > Agapanthus > Agapanthus africanus. The sequence goes on from CM057345.1 coordinate 303,640,374, forward strand.
TACCAGTAATTCTCACCTGCCTTGGCCAAGGACTTAGTGTAATGACTTTCCTAGACACAGCGTGATCTCACCCCCAATACCGGGAGAGACGAATCCCCTGCCGATCCGTTCACTTACCTCCATGTGGCTCGGAACTGTACCCAAAAAATACCTGTTTGCACGACTCCTTTGAGCCGTGGTAGGGTAGAAATCAAAGAATAGTGGGAACTCACACGAGACAAATGACGACCTCAGGTCGATGAACTAACCTGTACACATGTCACCAGGAAACTGCTATCTGACGCTAGGTATAATACCAACTAGCAGGTTCTCGGCGAGTCCTGTCCGGTGTACTCATAACCCAATGAGCACCTGTATACATCTTAGGTGATCCAACTGACACCAGTGGCTTGTGAGACCGGCCACCGCCCGTCGTTGGGGTCTCGACTGTATACACTAGTCTACTCTGGAGTATCGATGCCCTGTCTCGAAACTCCCACGACTAGGGACCACTTTTACGGATGTGCTTATAGACTACCCAACTCTCACGTATATGATCGCCATCATACTGTTGGTAGTCAAGCAAAATCCTAAGGGCTCTACCAACGTGTAACAGTCATCAGTCACCTGAACATGTACACGACTGATAAAGGAAAACCAGATAGCATACTATCATCTCGAGTAAGACTGTGCTACCGGTATAGGTCCTCCTCAATCATTGCAATCACGTACCTGCGATCCAATAATTGATTTTGAGGGCACTATATCCAACAATCTCCCACTTGCACTTAAGGCTAATTATTGCGATGTCGCATACTCACAGCCCGTGTGATACCGAACACCCAACTCCTCTACTAATCAGTTTCACAAAGCCCATTTATAAAACTCTTGTGTTCGAGAAATAGCCTCAGTGAGTGGATCCGTCCTGATGTTTCTTTCTATGTCTCTCTTAATCTCAAGTTCGCGGAGAAAACCATCTCCCGAATCGAGCAATACCTGTCTTAGAATATGTCTGGATATCTGATGGGACCCAGTTCATAAATGAACTCCAAATCCAAACTTCTTAGACTGTATCGATAACTGAACCTAATCAGCATCCAGCACCTTGCCTCCCACAGTATCCTCTTGGACCAACTGTCCATAATACTGCCCCCTTCGTCCGAGGGAAAACTATAACTCTGACAATCACTCTGTCATCCATGTCACCTTTGAAGCCTGGAATGATAACCGTCCCCCGAAGGAGGCTGCCGTCATCAAATCCCTAGAACATGCACTTAAGTTCTAAAACTGCTTCCTTATATTTCTTCAGGATTGGATTAATATAAACTTATCGCATCTAGTGCAAAAATAACATCTGGTGTGGTACTTGACATCTCATGATTGACTCAATTGCCTAAGCAAGTGATCTGCCAATCATGCACATCCCTCTCCCCTTTAGTCTGTAAGACACCTTTAGAGAGGGTGACTCCATCACCTGCAAGTACACCACCATGCCAGGAGTCATCTATTCTAAAATACTATTAGAATACTGTCAAAGTACCCATATTGGGAAACTACCCAATTCTAGATCTAAAACCATAGATCTAGAAACCAGAATGTCAGATATTATATCCATATCCTGTGTGGAGAAACAACTATGTGACGACCAAAGTATAACCGATCGTAGTATAGGAATTTTACTTCCTACTCTGTGTATGTCATCCAAATACCAGGACATCACACCCTACTACCTTCTTAACAGATCCATTCCCTATTCTGATGAAGTCAAACCTATGACTGTCACATCAAAAAATAAATGATCTATCTCCGCTAAATCTGCTCAAGTCTATAAATAGACATAAGCTACTTGCCCACTATGCTTCCGCTGCTCCCACTGACCACAACAACCCTCTGGCAGAATAATATATACGTGCACTTCATAAAGCTAGTTTAGAACGACGCTATACTTAACCTCCTGCCGGGTCTCATAGCCTAGAACAACAGTAGTGTCAAGTCTGGGTAAACAAGAACCTCCCTGTCACCGTCCTTGAGGCTACCGGAGTACCTCTCGGGTGTCTGAGGATACCCACCATATCTGCGGAGTGGCTATTGGAATGTCAAACCTGATTGAATCTTTAGGTCCTATTAAATTTTCCGTAATCGTTTGCGGTTCTGGAATCACTTCCAGTTCTACCATACTCCCACTACAGTTTTCTGAAAAAATCCATTTTACTAAAACTGTGGCAAGTCAAGAACAATATCACTATTGATCTTCCAGATGGTAGAAAGTCAACCCTCGACATAGCCCGGGTCAACCCATAAACTGCCATTACAGAAACGTGCCTTAAGTTATCCAGAGTCTGGTTTTAAGCATAAGCTGGACAACTCCCCGTACCTTAACATCGTTAAGATATGAACCATTCTATATCCAATATAGAAACTTTGGCACTTATTTAATTGGAACCAGATTCAAATCATGCAGCTGTCTCTAGTGTATATCAACTTAATGCAGAGAGGCTAATCAGCATTACTCAATTTAGGAATCCATCCAATTATGAGTAACCTGAAAGAGAAACAAGTTTCTCAAAACCATTACTATCATCTGAATACCAATAACAAGAATCTACATCTTCGATCTCTTTGAAGAATCCCGATACTTGCGATATCTGGTTCTTTACTTTATTCTTATACCCACAACTTCTCAAAACTTAGACCTTGTATTTCTATGAAACACTTGTCTAAAAACTAGAGAAGTCACAAGTAAACAGAACATAGTACGAGGACCAACCCCTTTGTCCTGATGGACACTGGACAACATACAATACTCTGTATAAGTCCGCTGAGTTGAATAACTCAAAACCTGTGCATCGTAGGTTGAAAATTGTACTTATGATTAAGAACTACTCCGCTGTTCAATGCTCCTTACCCAATCGTCAACTGATATAGGTAAATGTCACGGACATAATTTCAAAAAGTTATATCTCACTTTATAAAAATAAACGTACAGATATATCATTTTGAAATTGGTGCACAACAACGGATACTCAAAACCAAATACATGCCGTCCGGCAAAAACCCAGGCGACTTCCTCAAATATCACCAATTACAACGAATTCCGATATAATGAAGATGATCACCTTATTCCCAATAACCTACTCCCACTCATCATCTGTAAAACCATACAGATGTGAGAATCATACCTGGTAAATACATATCCTAGAGTAAGTATCTAATCGGGAAATCAGTTTTCCTTTAACAATGCACTGAAACATGAAAATGTTTCGTAGGAGTATCCTGGTATTCCTAGTAATGCCTCTTCCATAAACCAATTCGTGACTGCAACCGTATATTTCTTTGCCATCTCTCCAAATCCCTTTATTTGTCTTTATTCGTTACCTTCTGTACGTCATCGTTAGGCTAAATGGTTTTCTTCCTTCCCTACCGTTCGGCACCAGCCTATGGTTTGGAAGAAGACTATCCAGTAAGCATAATAGGTGTACCCTCCTAAACTAAGGAGTACTCGCAACTTGAGAGAAGGTGATGATAAAAGAAAACTGAATAATACCTTATTCTATTTCTCCCGAACTGGGGAAAAAAGCAAAGGTGAAATAGGAGTGGTGATGAAGTATGCAGTTTGGTCGTGAATGATAGCAGTCAAAATTTACTTTGCCCTCTTTCTAATCCCTTTATTTTGTCTTTAGTTATTACCTTCTGTACACCCTACTTAGGCTAATTGGTTTTCTTCATTCCCTACCTTTCGGCACCTGCCTATGGTTTGGAAGAAGACTATCCAATAAGCGTAATAGGTGTACTTTCCTAAACTAAGGAGGCCTCGCAACCTGAGAGAAGGTGATAATAAAAGACAACTGAATAAACCAATTCTATTTCTCCTGAACCTGGATCCATCCTCGAAGAAGTCCCTTCGAGTTCGTATATAACCATACGATGGATCTATCCAATGGAAGTGGATACTCGTAGTGATACGATGTGTTCTGAGAAATGCAAAGGGTAAAAGGAGCGGCAATGACTTATGCAACTTAGACAATCCAAAAGCCAGTATTTTAAGAAGGTTCGGTCAACTTGGTCACTGAGTCATAGTCTAGGGTCGGTCAAAAGTCGCGGCCAGAGAGAGAGAGAAAAGAAACACTCTGCGTGCACTCTAACCTAGATCAGAATGGTTATCACTTTATCTAATCAGGAAACCTCCCACTGTACTATCAAATTCTCCTCTAAACCTAAAAGAAGAATCAATTGGGATCACCCGAAGAGTAAACCAACTCATCAGTGGGAATCGGGATCCAACTCTCATCGCATGATAACGTGACGGAATCCACTCACGTTATCACACTCCAGAAGGTATGCGCATGCCTGGCAAGTTTCAGTTTCTTTAGAAACTCCCGATAAGATTTTTGCCCCATGTTCTTATGACCTTGACGAAGGCCAACAAATCATAAGTCACATGTTAAGTTCTACTCGTCATTATCTTGTCAATTCGAACCCACCCGTACATACCCTTGACGAAGGCCAACAAGGTAATACGACTGTCCCAAACCAACTCATCTATCTATGCAACAAATGAATATCCCAGCAGCTACCAAACACTATGCCTTGACGAAGGCCAACAAACATAGCTTGAATACTACTGACCATCCATAAGAAATGACGGAGGGCTACGGCTGGTTTTTGGCGAAAAACCTTTAACGTAATGAACTTGATCTCGTTGAAGAAACCTGATAGCTTTTTATAAAAATATAGTGGCGAAAACCTTTGCTAAAGAGGTCACTCCCGGTGAAGATATCTCGGCTCTTTCCTCGTGGAATGAGGTGCAGGATATTCCAACCGAATACCACTGTGCAAAACAAAAGAAAACGTCTTTGTAATAACACTTTTTAAAACTGTTCCAACAACATCCAAACAGGTTTGTTTTCCTTTGCATTGATCAGTATCAACGCAGTCCCATCAATTAATCACACCAGAAAAGAACGAAAATAAAATGTACGTATATGCCATCCGCATTCGTCACTGGGTCCCGTCATCACCCGTTAGGTTACTTAACTAACGACAGAGAGGGGACTGGACTAGCGCGGGTGTAAAACATATACAACATCTACTAGTATATATACCAATATACAATAATCGCTCCAGGTGTGATAATATGCAACATTACAGAAAAGTAATAAGCATCACAGAACAATACAGATAATCTGGGATCCCCGGGTTTCACAGAGCCGCTACTGAAACCCGACGTTCCCCTGGTCGTGTGGATAGCCTGTGCAATGAAACCTAGACCCCTACAGGTGCGGCAAGTTACCTGCCAAAACCTGAAGCGAGCCAGCCCCCTACAGCAAAGTGAATGGACCACCCGGCACTTCACGGAATCCGATAACTTGAGCACCCCTCCTTGGGTCAACCTGAACCCCCTACGAGTTCGGCGAATAGTCTGCCAATTCTAGAGTGAGGCCCCTCTGCCTCTCAAAACCATGAGATGCGGACCCGTTGCCCTCCAGAACCCGGCTATCCGTGCACTCCGTCACGGGGTAAACCTAGTACTGTAATGAAAAATATGTACAACGGGTACATCGACCTCATCCCGGTCGAGCCCCAAAAGAATATTATACAAACAGGCAGTGACGGCAGTCCACATGTTGGACGCTCGCCCCGCAACATCAAATGTACAAATAAATCCAAACTGCACTACCATTGCACACTGCTATCCACCACGACAAATCCGCAACATCACAGCACAACACGGAACATCAACGCGAATGTCACGTTCGCAAACCCGTCTAAAAGAGCTATAGAAATTAGACGCGGTTTACCGCTTGAATGACATTCACGGTCGGAGATATAATGTAAGTACTGTAAACTAACAAGTTTAAAATTTCGATCGACAAAACTTCCCGAAGTGGACCCCACGTACATCTGCAGTACAGTAATAAAATCTGGGCCTAAAAGAAATATTCCAGAAACCATAATTTTCTATGTAGAATCCCCAGAAGAAATTTGACCCACTGAAGCACCAAGACGGCCGCGGATCCACGGCCAAAGCTAGGCATTGGCGGCGGTTCCACGGCCGTACGGTCGAGTCAGGGGCACAAATTTCTACTGTGTTCTTAAAAAAGCCTGCACGAATTTCTGAGATGCTCAAAATAATTTTTAGACCAGTATTTAAAATCGACAGAAACCTTAACATAGAAATTGCGGTTTTCGAAAATCCGTTCGATCAATATTTTAAACGCGTTAGAATAAGTTAGTAAAGCTTAACAGCGTGGCTCTGATACCATGTAAGTGTACGGTAGCGCCCCGGCCGTCAATCTGACGCCAAATGCGGAACAAAAACTTTTATAACTGGCGCTATCGCATACTATAACCTGAATCTTGCACATAACGCTAAACTAACAAACAACAAAGTGGGTAGAAATGCTATACCGAACGATCCGAGTCCTTCGGTCTTTAGCCATCATCCCATGCTCCTTTGCGGTATCTGTGATCTCGCTCGATCTTCGGTCTCCTCGTCCAGGTGGCACCATATCTACGAATCTTTAAACGGGCTCCCGCCTCTGAACCGAGACAACTCGGACATGAAGTTTGCTAGCCGACATGTCCAAGATTGATGTAGAGAATGAGTAGAATACTATGTCTCGCTTCATCCAAAACCATAGATGAACGGTTAATGAAGTTGCCTTTTGGAGTAATGAGAAATGAGCAATCTAATTTCCATGAACCAAATTCCTTTGTCCTTTTACAAAGTGAGAGAGTGGAAAAACAATCAATCATGGGGGCACCCATGAAGGGGCCGGCCACATATATGAGGAGGGGGTGAGTGTTGGAGCAAGGGGTGACACTAAGCAATGCTTATCATAACACAAAATATCCTTCATGCAAACAAAACCACATTAATGCAAATGGTGACTCATTTAAAACACCTCATCAACTTATTAATGCAAGCAATGAGTCACTAAACCTAGTCACCAAATCTAGAACCTTCCTCATGACTCACCCTCATGACTCACCCACAAGAAAAAGATAAATCCGCATTAAACCGAATATTTAAGATGGGTGATAGAAAACTGGCAACTTCGAAAAGCGATCTTGAAACGAATTTCAGGATAACCCCGTAACAGTATAAACATACCCGCATTTGTATTACGACCGAATACAAATACAACTGAGACAAAAATATTATATCTACACAATATAATACATGGATCCGGCTTAAACCAAAGCCCACCAGTATTATCTGCCCGAAATGTGACACGTGCGTAAACGCACGTGCATTTTCTGAACCCTGCCATAAAACCATACGGCCTCTACAACGTTTCACCCGAACTTGGGAAACTATCTATGGGGGACTCTAATGACTCATCGGTACCCTGGCAGTGGGTTTAACCACAAGCCGCCAGCGGCACTAGCAGTGCATAACGGCTGCCCATGTACTGACCTCAAGGGAAGCCAATGAGCGAACTCATCCTGGAACCCTACTGAGCCTAACAGTGACAATATACATACAATCCGGTCCGTTCTTCTATGAGTATCGCATATCGGGCCTAGGGGGCTGATAACGTCAGACCCCCAATAGCGGTATAAGTCGTGTCAGAGACAAGCCCTGAACACCCTGAGAAACTACTGGAATACTTACCAATAATTCTTACCTGCCTTGGCCAAAGACTTGGTGTAATGGCTTTCCTAGACACAGCGTGATCTCACCCCCAATACCGGGAGAGACGAATCCCCTGCCGATCCGCTCACTTGCCTCCATGTGGCTCGGGACTGTACCCAAAAAAATACCTGTTTGCACGACTCCTTTGAGCCGTGGTAGGGTAGAAATCAAAGCACAATGGGAACTCACACGAGAAAAATGACGACCTCAGGTCGATGAACTAACCTGTACACATGTCACCAGGGAGCTGCTATCTGACGTTAGGTATAATACCAACTAGCAGGTTCCCGACGAGTCCTGTCCGGTGTACTCATAACCCAATGAGCACCTGTATACATCTTAGGTGATCCAACTGACACCAGTGGCTTGTGAGACCGGCCACCGCCCCTCGTCGGGGTCTCAACTGTATACACTAGTCTACTATGGAGTATCGATGCCCTGTCTCGAAACTCCCACGACTAGGGACCACTTTTACGGATGTGCTTATAGACTACCCAACTCTCACGTATATGATCGCCATCATACTGTTGGTAGTCAAGCAAAATCCTAAGGGCTCTACTAACGTGTAACAGTCATCAGTCACCTGAACCTGTACACGACTGATAAAGGCAAACCAGATAGCATACTATCATCTCGAGTAAGACTGTGCTACCGGTATAGGTCCTCCTCAATCATTGCAATCACGTACCTGCGATCCAATAATTGATTTTGAGGGCACTATATCCAACATGGTTATATACGAACTAGAAGGAACTTATTCCAGTTCGGGGATGGATTCTGGTTCAGGAGAAATAGGAATAAGGTTTTATTCAGTTGTCTTTTATCTTTAACTTCTCTCGGGTTGCGAGTGCTCCTAGGATTAGGACAGTACACCCATTATGCTTATTGGATAGTCTTCTTCCAAACCATAGGCTGGTGCCGAACGGTAGGGAAAGAAGAAAACCACTTAGCCTAAAGGGGTGTACAGAAGGTAATGACTAAAGACATATAAAGGGATTTGGAGAGATGGCAAAGAAATATACGGTTACAGTTGTGAATCTGATAAAGGAAGAGGCATTACTAGGGATACCCGGATACCCCTTCAAAACATTTACATGTTTCAGTTTCACTGTGTATTGTTAAAAGAAAACTGATTTCCCAATTAGTCCTTGCTCCAGGGTATGTATTTACCAGGTTTGATTCTCACATCTGTATGGTTTTACAGATGATGAGTGAGAGTAAGTTATTAGGAATTGGGTGATCATCCTCATTATATCGGGATTCGTTGTAATTGGTGATATTTGAGGAAATCGCCTGGGTTATTTGTCGGACGGCAAATATTTGGTTTTGAATATCCGTTGTTATGCACCAATTTAAAATTGATATATCTGTACGTTTATTTTTATAAAGTGAGATGTAACTTTTTGAAATTATTTCTATGACATTTACCTGTATCAGTGGATGATTAGGTAAGGAGCATTAAACAGCGGTGTAATTCTTCTTAACCATAAGTACAGTTTTCAACCTACGACACACAGGGAATGAGTTATTAGACTCAGGGGACTTATACAGAGTATTGTATGTTGTCCAGTGTCCATTAGGATAGAGGGGATGGTACCCGTACTATATTTTATTTACTTGTGACTTCTCTAGTTTTTAGACATGTGTTTCATAGAGATGCAAGGTCTAAGTTTTGAGAAGTTATAGGTATAATAATAAAGTAGAGAACCAGGTGTTGCAAGTATCAGGATTCTTCAAGGTGATCGAAGATGTAGATACTTGTGTATGGTATTCAGTTGATAGTAATGATTAAGAGAACTTGCTTCTCTTTCAGGTTACTAATAATTGAAAGCACTCCTAAGTTGAGTAATGATGATCGGCCTCTCTCCATTTAGTTGGCATGCACTGGAGACAGCTGCATGATTTGAATCTGGTTCCAATTAAATCAGTGCCTCTGTTTCTATATTGGATATAGAATAGTTCATATCTTAACAATGTTAAGGTACGGGGAGTTGTCCAGCTTATGCTTAAAACCAGACTCTGGATAACTCAAGGCACGTTTTTGTAATGGCCGTTTGTGGGTTGACCTGGGATATGACGAGGGTTGACTTTCAGCCATCTGGAAGATCAATAGTGATATTGTTCTTGACTCACCATAGTTTTAGTAAAATGGATTTTTTCATAAAACAGTAGTGGGAGTATGGTAGAACTGGAAGTGATTCCAGAACCGCAAACGATTACTGAAAATTTGATAAGAACCTAAAGATTCAATCTGGTTTGACATTCCATTAGCCACTCCGCAGATATGGTGGGTAACCTCAGGTACCCGAGAGGTACTCCGGTAGCCTCAAGGACGGTGACAGGGAGGTTCTTGTTTACCCAGACTTGCCATTGCTGTTGTTCCAGACTGTGAGACCCGGCAGGAGGATGAGTATAGCGTCGTTCTAAACTAGCTTTAGAAGTGCACGTGTATATGACTCTGCCAGAGGGTTGTCGTAGTCAGTGGGAGCAGCGGAAGCATAGTGGACAAGTAGCTTATGTCTATTTATGGACTAAAGCAGATATGGCGGAGATAGATCATCTATTTCTGATGTGACAGTCATCGGTTTGACTTTATCAGAATAGGGGATGGATCTGTTAAGAAGGTAGTAGGGTGTGATATCCTAGTATTTGGATGACATACACAGAGTAGGAAGAGAAATTCCTACACTACGGTCGGTTATACTTCAGTTGTCTCACAGTGGTTTCTCCACAAAGGACATGGATATTATATCAGATATTCTGGTTACTAGATCTATGGTTTTAGATCTAAATTTGGGTAGTTTCCCAATCAAGGTAATTAGACAGCATTCTAAAGGTGTTTTAGAATGGACGACTCCTGGCACGGTAGTGTACCTGCAGGTGATGGAGCCACCCTCTCTAAAGGTGTCTTACAGACTAAAGGGGAGAGGGATGTGCATGATTGGCAGATCACTTGCTTAGGCAATTGAGTCAATCATGAGATGTCAAGTACCACACCAGATGTTGTTTTTGCAGTAGATGCAATAAGTTGATATTAATCTTATCCTGGAGAAACGTTCGGAAGCAGTTTTAGAACATAAATGGATGTTCTAGGGATATGATAACAACATCCTCTTTTAGGAGACAGCTATCATTCCAGGCTTCCAAGGTGACCTGGATGACAGAGTGGCTGTCAGAGTTATAGTTTTCCCTCTGACGAGAGGCGGTATTTTGGACAGGTGGTCCAAGCAGATACTGATGGAGGTGTGGCGCAGGATACTGATTAAGTTCAGTTGACGATACAGTCTAAGAAGTTTGGATTTGGAGTTCATTTATGAACTAGGTCCCATCAGATATCCAGACATATTCTAAGACAGGTATTGCTCATTTCGGGAGATGGCTTTCTCCGCGAACTTGAAATAAAGAGAGACATAGAAAGAAACATTAGGGCGGATCCACTCATTGAAGCTATTCCTCGAACGCAATAGTTTCGCAAATGGGCTTTGTGAAACTGATCAGTAGAGGAGTTGAGTGTTCGGTATCACACGGGCTGTGAGTATGCGACATCGCAATAATTAGCCTTGAGTGCAAGTGGGAGATTGTTGGATATAGTGCCCTCAGAGTCAATTATTGGATCACAGGCACGTGATTGCAATGATTGAGGGAGGACCTATACCGGTAGGACAGTCTTACTCAAGATGATAGTATGCTATCTGATTTATCTTTATCATCGTGTACTGCTTTAGGTGACCTTACAGATCGCTATTACACATTGATAGAGCCCTTAGGATTCTTGCTTGACTGCCAGCAGTATGATGGTGATCATATACATGGGAGTTGGGGTCTATAAGCACATCCTTAAAAGGTCCCTAGTCGTGGGAGTTTCGAGACTGGGCATCGATACTCCATTAATAGACTAGTGTATACAGTCAAGACCCCAACGAGGGGCGGTGGCTGGTCTCACAAGCCATTGGTGTCAGTTGGTTCACCTAAGATGTATATAGGTGCTCATTGGGTTATGAGTACACCGGACAGGACTCGCCGGGAACATGCTAGTTGGTATTATACCTAACGTCAGATAGCAGTTCCCTGGTGACATGTGTACAGGTAGTTCATCGACCTGAGAACGTCATTTGTCTCATGTGAGTTCCCACTGTGCTTTGATTACTACCCTACCACGGCTCAAAGGAGTCGTGCAAATAGGTTTTAGTTGGGTACAGTCCCGAGCCACATGGAGGCAGTGAGCGGATCGGCAGGGGTTCGTCTCTCCCTGTATTGGGGGTGAGGTCGCGCTGTGTCTAGGAGAGCCATTACACGAAGTCCTTGGCCAAGGCAGGAGATTTACTGGTAGGTATTCCAGTAGTATCTCAGGGTGTTCTGGGCTACACTCCAACACGACTTGTACCGCTTTTGGGTGTCTAACTTTTACCAACCCCCTAGTCCCGACATACGATACTCATAGACGAACGGACTGGACTGTACAGATATTGTCACTGACAGGCTCAGTAGGGTGTCAGGATGAGTTCGCTCATCGACCTCCCTTTTGGTCAATACCTGGTAGCCCGTTACGTACGGCTAATACCTCTGACGTGCTAGTGATTAAATCCACAGCCAAAGTATTGACGATTCTTTAGAGTCCCCCACAGACAGTTTCTCAAGTTTCGGGCGAAACGATGTAGAGGCCGTATGATATATGGCAGGGTCCGATCATATACGTGCAGTAATGCACGGATCATGATCGAGCGGATCATACTAGTGGGCTTTGGTTTAAACCGGATCCTAGTATTAGATTTGTTGGATTATTTTAGTCTCATCGCATTCGCATTCAGTCGGAATGCGGGTGCATGTATGTATATACAGGTGAGGGGTATCCTTATGATCCGTCACAAGTTTACTTTAGATGTTGCCGTATCATTTTATTGTTGCAAACATTTGGATTAATGTTTGTAAATGGAAATTGTGAGCTAGAATTCATCATGAGATGCATTTAATGTGACATGGACATATATGGTGACTCATGGTCTCTTTTAGTGTGTAAATGTCACATTATGAGCTTGATTTGTATTGATATGATTAGAAGAGAGAGAGAGGGGCTGCCTTAGGGGTGAGCTTTCATATTATTCTTCTCACTCTCTCTCTCTCTCATTTAATCATAGGAATAACTAAAGAAAGAATATGGCTTCTTCTTCTTCCACCTCTAGCTCAAAATCTCCATTAATGGCAACACCTCTAACCTCCATCCAAATCAATGGATGCAAGAGACAAAGTGATCACAAACATTCTCTACATCACCTTGGACACGTCGACTAGCACACTTCGTGCCCGAGTTACTTCGGATGAAGCGGAAGCCCGTAAAAAGACTCGTAGATGTGGTGCCCTTTCCGACGAGGAGATCAAGACCGGAGTTGCCGCAGGGAGCTTGGGATGATAGCCAAAGACCGAAGGACACGGATCGATCGGTATAGCCTTTCTATCCCTTCTCTAGATACCTAGTTGTAGGTTAATGGTTCGATCCGGCTTTTAAGCATACGATAGCGCCGGTTTCTTGTTTAGAAAAATTTTCGTTTCCGCATTTTGGCCTCGGAAAGACGGCCGGGGCGCTACCGTAGACTTACATGGTATCAAAGCCACGCCATTAACCTTTACTAGCTTGCTCTAACGTGTTTAGAACTTCGATCGAACGAAATTTTCAAAAACTGCATTTCCAAGTCATCAGTTTCTGTCGAATTTTTCCTGTGGTCAAAAAATTATTTTGTGTGCTGCAGAAAAACAGGCAGGGTTTTCTAAGAGAACTGAGAAAATTTGGTGGGCTGATTTCACTTTAGCACGGCGGATCCGCGGCCGTACCCACGTTTCGGCCGCGGATCCGCCACCGTACTGTAGCCACAGTGCACGAAATTTTCTGAGGTGGTCTCTGACTTGGAAATGTGGTTTCTGGTATTTTTTGTTTGGGCCCGGATTTTTCTGAGTACTGGGAATTGTGCTTGGGGCCTACTTCGGAAAATTTTGTCGATCAAAAATTTTAAACATGTTAGTTCACAGTATTTACATTATATCTGCGACCGTGAATGTCATTCGATCGGTAAATCCTGTCTAATTGCTATAGCTCTTTTAGACGGATTTGCGAACATGACATTCACGTTGATGTTCTGTGTTGTGCTGTGATGTTGCGGATTTGTCGTGGTGGATAGCCTGGATGCAATGGTAGTACAGTTTAGTTGTATTTGTACATTTGATATTGCGCGGCGAGCGTCCGAAATGTGGACTGCCGTCACTACCTGTTTGTATATTATTCTTTTGGGGCACGACCGGGCTGAGGTCGATGTACCCATTGTATATATTTTTACTTTCTGTACTAGGATTACCCCGCGGTAGGATGCACGGATAGCCGGGTTCTAGAGGGCAACGGGCCCGCATCTCATGGCTTTAAGACGGAGAGGGCTTCACTCTAGAATTGGCGGGCTATTTGCCGCACTCGTAGGGGGTACAGGTTGACCCAAGGAGGGGTGCTCAAGTTACCGGATTCCATGAAGTGCTGGGTGGTCCATTCACGTTGTTGAAGGGGGCTGCCTCGCTTCAGGTTTTGGCGGGTAACTTGCCGTGCCCGTAGGGGTCTAGGATTTCATTGCACAGGCTATCCACACGACCAGGGGAACGTCGAGTTTCAGTAGCGGCTCTATGAAACCCGGGGATCCCAGATTATCTGTATTGTTCTGTGATGCTTATTACATTTCTGTGATGTTGCATTTTATCACGCCATAAGCGAATATTATATATTGATATATATACTTCTAGATGTTGTATATGTTTTACACCCGCGCTAGTCCAGTCCCCGCTCTGTCGTTAGTTAAGTAGCCTAACGGGTGATGACGGGACCCAGTGGCGAATGCGGATGGCATATACGTACATCATATTTTCGTTGATTTTGTACGCATATGCTATAGGTTCTAACCTACGAGCAATGCGCGTGCCATTTTGAATTTTAGAACTTGATTTTAATATCGTTACGATATGTGTTGTTATTGTAGGTACCTTCGCGTGGATTCCGAAGCGACGGAGCGAGGCGTCATCGACTTCGGCGAGCGAAGACTACGGTGAGTAGATCTATATCTACCGGGGAAGTCGGGTGGATGGCGTATAGCACCCCTGCAAAGTTTGAGTGAAAACTGATTTATAGAATATAGTTAGGAAACCTAGATTAGGAAACTAAGGTTAGAATGAGATAGCTATGAAACCATATTAGAAACTAGAGGATAGCTAGAAGTGATATGTTACTACTATCATAGGATGACGTCTAGCGATATTGCCGTTTAGGGTACTGTAGGGGTAGGTAGTCGATGTAGATACGTCATCTGAACCATACCTTTTTCTAAACCAAAAAATCGTATGTATCCTTTAAATATATACCTTGAGGGATGTTACGGATTTTCAAATGATATCTTTTCCTAAAAAAAACACCGTAACCCCTATTTTCAAAACTACGATTCACTTCTTTAAAAATCTGATTGTATGGTTCGGGTGTGTATGTTAGATTAGATACTTATACTTAGTAGAGATAGAATGTTTATGTAAATTCGATTTGATATGTGATATAAATGCGATGAAGGAATATAAGACTGATATGATGAGATGATGATATGGTGATATGATGATATGATGGTATACGGATGCGAGTCGATCGAGATGATTTATACCCTGCCGGTCCCCTGATATGAGATTATTGCGGATGTGACCTGGGACATAGGTATATAGGGATATTTATATATAGAATGTTGTGAATCATGGATGATAGGCCGTACTTGATAATTAGGCCATACCCTCATTTGTCGTATAGGATGATAGGATCCCTTTTAGCTTAATGCCGACGTATGATGATTTTCCATGCGTGATGAGCTTGATTTGATGATTGATCCTTACCCTTGACTAGAGGTTGTCGTACGATGGATTATACCGTATGCAATGTTGTTGGGCTGGATGCCGATTGATAGATTCACCGACTCAATCATGTTAGATATGTATACCTTATAGCTTCTAGCTGACGATTTACCTCATGATGCATTCAGGCTTTTCGCATTGCATTACTTATACTTGTGATAGTACACCTGCACCATTATCGATGATGCGTATGTTACACGTACACAGATTGTAGGCTCACACACTTCATCATCGATAATTGCCATGTCACTACACAGTAGGATTGCTGCATCATGATGTGACTCTTCGCATAACCTGCTTGCGCATATACATTGATACATCCTTATTTGCGCACATATACATTGTATATTCATATTGTGCACATATACATTGATACATCCTTATTTGCGCACATACACATTGTATATTCATATTATGCACATATATATTGATACATCCTTACTTGCGCACATACACATTGTATATCCACATTGGTGCACATATACATTAATATATTCATACTTGCGCACATACACATTGTATGTCCACATTGGTGCACATATACATTGATATATTCATACTTGCGCACATACACATTTGTATATCCATATTGGTGCACATATACATTGATACATCTATACTTGCGGATATACACATTTGTATATCCATATTGGTGCACACATACATTGGTACATCAATACTTGCGTATATACATATTGTACCTACATAGATCACTGGTTTTATTGGGAGATTGGGAACCGCAGGATATATTTTAGAAACTGGAATAATTTAAAAGAGCGGTTTTCCTTTAACATAACATATCACTGTTCCATGTTGCATGATATATTGATATGCTTGCATTTCTGTTATATGTCGCATACATCATGCTTCACGCTTTTACGCATTGAGATATGCTGTTTTCATGAGATTTATGGATTTGAGAACCGTGGCTATTTCAAAAGAAAGCATGTACTGTTTTAAAAACCCGGTTTCTCTTGATATGATATTTCAGTGCGTCCACCATGTGTTTTCTCGGTTCTGAGAGTGGCATGTGAAACCCGATTCGAGGAGCGGTAATCACCGTCTGTGGGTACATGCTGGGCCCGGTGAGGTACCCCGAGGCAAGAAGACTGGTATATGTTAGACGGTGAGCCCGGCAGGGAAGCACTACCTACCGGTGATAGTTTTTGGGCTCGGCGGATGTCCGGAGGATACCGACCGGAGTCGAGAGATGATATGGGCCGATCCGGACTGACGGAGCCCGATATATGAGGATTTACATGCCGCTGCTGGGCACGGTTTTCATGATGTTTTCGAGTGTCGATGCTAGGCACTCAGGTTCCATGATTTTGATGTGTCGGGAGGGACACCGTTGATATATATATCCTCATACTTTCATGCACACTCCTTTATGATATTTACGTGCATACAGACACTGATTATATGGGTGGACGAGATCCACATGCATACATACCTTGATTTTGGGTGGACGAGATCCACATGCATGCATACCTTGATTATGGTTGGACGAGATCCATATACATGCATTGATTATTCCTGTTGGATGTTATCCGCATGCTTATAGGCATTGACTACCTTGTTGGCACATATACGACCCGGTCACCCTAGATATCATAGTTTTACCTTTTGATATAGTTGACCTAGGAGTCGTTTATTCGATTTCTACTTGTAAATTTTTTTCTATTCATGAGTTGGCAACTCACCCCCGTTGTGCCACAGTTCTTGCTGGTTGACCGCTTGGATCAGTAGCAGCATCGCTGGCACACAGCTTCATTTGGGTGTTTTGCAGTAATAGGTGGTACATTTGTATCGTACCCACTTTTGTATTATATTTCATATTGTATCTAGTTAACTCTATCAATCAATCAAAATTAGAAATTTGTATAAGTAATGAGACTTAGTGGGATTGTGGTTGCAAAACTTAGAGCGAGGGGTATTTAGCTTCTTGTGGTTTTGATTTCTCGCTTTATTCTTTATTCTTTTTATGGTGAACTTCGCCGTTGGGCATCGTATACTTATTTATGCTGTATTGCGTGGTTGTGATCCACCGTTTGGCGAAGTGCTAGCTCCCGCTTGGGGATGCCTTTATCATTATTATGTATTTATAGTTTGGATCAAATTATACAAAGGAGGTGCTGCTAAAATTTTTAAAAGACGAAACATGTTTTCAAACTTAGTAAATTTCACTTGCATCATTCATGTTCTTTTCTATGCATTTAAGCACACTTGATTTCATTATACCTTTATTTCAAAAACTTCACCTCCTTTATTTTCTTAAAAAGGTTTAGATTTCTGGGTTTCAGCTTACTTGAATTACGTTACGCCTTTAGACGTTGCGTAATTCAAGTGCTGGTCACGAGCTAATATTTCGGGTCGTGACACATATAGGCTAGAAATTGAAACAAGATTCGATAAGGACACAGAAATCGAATCATAAGGATGTAACAATCACGGAAGGAATTTGAATCAATGAGTCCTAAGGTCACTTAGGCGGAGTACCGTGTCGTAAGTATGCCATGAAACATACACACGCTACGTTACTCTGCTTAAGCTACCTACTCCATCATACCAAGGTCATCCTACACTCCGAAAGGTAAAACCTATCGCTCTGATACCAACTTTGTCACGACCCAAAATTTGGCCCGTAACCAGCACTTAAACTAGGTAACGTCTACAGGTGTACGCAACTTAAGTAAGCCGAAACCCAGAAATCTAAACCACCCAAAACTGGATAAGCGGAGGAAAACATAGTTTAAAACATTCGGAAAATCTTAAGTAAAATCTTTAACTTTAGTTTTCTTTCTTGAAAATTTCGGCAGCGCCTCGTTTGTAAAAACTAGCCCCGAAAACGGGTACAACATAGATAATATATAAAGCATCCCAAAAGAGAGCAAATCACGCCCAACGGCGGAGACAACCACCACAAGCATATATACAACGCCGAAGCGAAGAAATAAAAAAGAAAGCTGCATAAAGAAGTAAAACTTTTCAACAAAACCGGCTCCCACGAGCACGGCACCCAAAATCACCAAAATATAAACAACACCGAATCCTCACAACTCATCTCTAAGTCAAATATAAGAAGTGGTAAATGGAGAATACTAGATCCAACAAAAAGACATACAATATACAAACGGATAACCGCAAACCCACCTAAAAGCAAAGGCCTCACAGCCAACCATAGCGGTATCCGCAAAAGTAGAGATGATAAGACGCCCTGCCGATACTACTCTGAAGGTAAGCCCTGCAAAACACTGTGGCACAAAGGGGGTGAGTTTCCAACTCGTGAATAGTAATTAACATCATACTGTAACCGCAAGTATGCACGAACAGCGATTAATCTATCACATGTAATCCGATAGCATAAGTATGACAAAATGAGTATGCAACAATCATGTAAAGGTACATCATCAGGGTACTACAACTACATGAAGCAATGCATATCAAAAATAATCCTGAGTGTGGGATGATATAATAAAACCTCATGCAAAAATCATCATCATGGAAAAACACCAGTGTCCCTCACTGACACATCAAATCCCAAATCCTCAGGCACCGCATCCTCAGATCAGCCCTCATATCCTGAAAGTCTCATAGAACCTGAGTGTCTAACATTGACACCCAAAACATCATGAAAACATATACCTGTATGTGTGTGTGTGTATGTATGTATGTATGTATGTATGAGGATATCGACCACGTATGTCCACCGACGATACGTAAAAATCATGGAAACCTGAGTGTCAAACACCGACACTCGAAACATCATGAAAGCCGTGTCTAGCATCGACACGTAAATCCTCATAACTCAGACGCTATCACCACGACTGGCCCTGACGATATGTTGTACATCACTCCGGTCGATATCCCCACGATAACCGCCGAGTCTAAATACAATCACCGGTAGGTGGTGGTCCCTCTGTCAGGCTTATCGTCTACACCATGAAATCACCACTCACCCTGGGGTACCATACCGGGTCCACCATATACCCGCAGACGGTGCCTCCCGCTCCTCGAATCGGGTATCACAAGCCAAATCTCAAAACTGAGAAATCACATGGTGGACGCACTGAAATATCATATCAAGAGAAACCGGGTTTTCAAACAATACATAATTTCTTGAAATACCCCCACGGTTCTCAAATCCATAAATCACATGAAATCCATATCTCAATGCATAAATCCATGAAAACTGATATATGCAACATAAAACAACAATATGAGCATATTAAAAGAAAGCCGCTCTTTTAAATGAATCCAGCTTTAAAATATATCATGCGGTTCCCAAATCCTCTGAAAACAAGTGCAGTATCATATGAGATGTACATGTAATGGTAGCAAGGTTTAAGTATCTACATGTAAGCAAATATGTATGATGCATTTCATAAGCGCAATAGTCAACGTCTCAATATCACATATCAAAACAATACCACTTAGGGTATATGCAACTATAGCAAAATATGTGGGTGTACCTGTCAATATGTATGCATGATGTACATGTAGCTATAGCAAAATATACATGAAATGGAATAAGAGTCACTACAATATCACGTATGTATGTGTCAACAGTATTTCATATGCACTGTGGAATAAGAGTCACTACCTCAATTATCCCTATCCACTACAATATCACGTATGTATGTGGATTATGCGTGTCATGGCAATTACTGATGGTGTGGGTGTAGCATACAATTTAGTGCTCGTGCAATATGAACCGTCAGTAATGTGTTATGTCCAATAGGTACAAGTCAAGGCACAACAGGTAATACTATGCAATGACATTCATATGAAATCAACTAATACGCAATAACATGCATCTATCATATCATATCAGCCCCGACGCATAACGCCATACGGGCGATTTTCCCGTAGATGTTAAATCTACTCACCGATGATCTCGAGCTACTAAAAACCGACCGCCTGCTTCCCTTTATTCGCAGCGTCCGAAGCCCCCGCCTGTGATCCTATTAGCACAAAACATAACAAGTGAAAAATCTCAGATATCGATTAAAATCACGTACCAACTACGTTTTAACCGACGCACCAACTCCAAACTAACTCACAAGTGTCCGTCTAGTGGCTAACGTGTGTGGCGACACTACGAAACCAACCCAAGTGCAGCAGCTGCACAAGATCATGATCCGTGTCGGATAACGTAACACGCGGACTCAAAACACTAGATTATAGGAAAACGATCCCAGATTTTGCATACTGTAAACACTCAAAAATCAAACAGTACCAAACACCCCTAAACCACAGCAGACAACTACCCAACAAAACCCAAACCCCAACACCCCCTCAAAAGCCGAGGTCGCCGGAAAACTCCCTCCTGTCGCCGGCCAAAACCGGTGGGCTGGGTCTCGTGCTTCAGCTGGAATCCTAGGGTCTCTTGTACAACACTACCACATTGTTTGATTTTACAGTAAAATTTCTAGGTCACAGCAGATCACAGAGGCTCTAAAAAGACACTAAAAATACGATATTTGCACGAAACGATACTTTAAGTGTTCTACGCAACAACCAATAAGCTACACATCATAAAAACTCATATTTAACAGTTTAGGAATTATACCTAACAACACTTGCTCACAAGATCCTAACTTTCCAAGTTCCAAGCGATCTTAGAGGCAAAAACAAGACTTTTGAAGTGTTTTGGTGAGATTTGATCAAGTTTTGTTAAGGATTTGTGATGAAGGACTAAGGCTTCAGTTGAGAGTCAAAAGAGATGAGAAATAATTGAGAGAGATAGAATAAGAGAGAAATGAGAGGGTGTGAGAGAGTTAAAGAGTGAGAGGTGAGTGTAGGGTGAAGTAAAAGCTTAGGCTTATTCTTCCCCTCACCTCCATTAATGCTCTCATTAATGTCCCTCATGACTCACTAGCCACCTCCTCTCAATCCAAAAGGGATATTTCTCACAAAAAAAATCAAGGTAAGGTTTAAAGCAAGATTAAACTAAAGCATGGATTGCTTAAGGTGCCATGGTCTCTAAACATGATTAACACTACTAACTCTCACATTAACATGCACGTGTACGTGCAAGCCAAAATAATAAAATAATAAAATATTAATCAATTATTATAAAATGTGAGGAAACCGATTTGGTAAACTTTTCTCTAAAAATCCGCATTATCGCTAAAATAACACAAAACGCATTCTAAAGTGTTACAGCAACCACCATAGACATCATAAACCCGGAATATCACATACGCCGGATTTCATGGCTAACACTATAAACCCGGTATTTTAGTCTCAAATTGAAAACTCTTTTGAATATCCAGTCGGGTAATTCAACAAGATTCCCAACAAATGATCAAATGCTCGTCGCAAACATTAATAGACTGACGCAGCCCCGATGCCGTCGACGAAGCTAACTTAGGCGGAACACCGCGGCCGTGAGCACCAGTACGGATGCTTTTTTGCTTCGGGGTCCTCCTACAATCAGTTGGTCGGGGCTATGGGGCGTGGCTATCTAGGAGTGTTACCTGGCGAGCGTTCGCGTACTAAATTGCTAGATTTATAAAATACTAATTAGTTTTCACAAAACTAATTATTATGGATTCCAAATATTGTATCACAAATCACAGATATCTAGATGATGTTAAACATTTCGATCGATTTATCAAAAGCCCAAAATTCCCAGAGAGCTCAACACTTGAGTCGCAGTTAAAAATACCAAGAAAGTGCCCCAAGTACCTACGGACCAACATAAGAAGGCACGCTCCCTGCCTCACCAACGGCGTCGCGGAACCGCCGCCAAAAGCTTCTTTTGGCGGCGCTTCTGCGGTCATTTGGTCGAGTTGGGCCGACTTTTTCTTGGGGATCCATAGAATACCCTGCACATTTTTCTGAATATTTTTAATTAGAAAAATTTCAACTTTTGAAAAAATTTCCAGAAACCCAGATTTTCGGGTTTCGAAAAGTCGATCGAACACTTTAACTTCACCTAGACAACTCCTAATGCTCTAGCTTGGCTCTGATACCACTGCTGGGTTCGCTTAGCACCCCCGACGGGTTTCGACACGCATCAAGTATGCTATTTTAAAAAATCTAGCATGCCGAGCGAGCGCGACCAAGGATCTGACTAGAGAATTAGGGTTTTGTATAACATGTAAACAAACTTTACACTAAGTGATATAGGAATACAACCTTTGTAGACTGGTCCTTGACTTCTAAAGCTCCGTGTAGTAGTCCATTTGCTCCAAGTAGTGGTGTCCCGGACTCTCCTTAGGCTCCACTAGGCGAAAGAAACAAGCTTGCTCAAGGATCTTCGAGGCCGAAGATGATCTACGTCGAAGAATCGCTAACTCAAGCTACCTCTTCACTAATTGATGGATTAGTGAAGTAAACAACCTATACTAAATGGCTAGTTTGGTATAGATTGATGAAGTAGGAATTTTGCTCACTTTAGAATTATTTTTCTCTTTTTCTTTTTCACCTCTCTAGAAAGCGAGAAAGCAAAGAAGGAGATGAAGAAGAAACTCAAGTGATCAAGTTATAAACCATGGGTGAGAAAATATCTCATATAATCTCTTGTAGATACTTAACCATGGCTAAAGATAATGGTTAGGTTAATAAATATCTAGAGTAAAACAAAATTAGTGGACTAAATCAAGGTTTCTACATGCTTCCACAAGCATCTTAAACCATGCCAATTTCCACCTAATATTGATTTTTTCCTTAATAATTAATTACCCAAATTATCTTTAGTTAGGTATGAGTCTCATACACCCAAGTCCAATGTATCATCTATTAAGACACAAAAATAAATACATTAATATATATCACATATATATTTGTATGTATTTGTAGAAAACAAATTCTTAAGTGAGCTAATATTAGTTAATATATATATATATATATATATTAATATATCAAATATATAATTATATATTAAATTATTAAATCAACACTTGATTTAATAATCCATCTATATCACATACAACCGACTAATATTATTTGTATGTATATTACATATAACATATCATTGAATCAACACATGATTCAACAATCCGGTTATATCACATATAACCTATATCGCGAGATTAGAATACGGTATCACATACGTATTTAATCTCGGTCCCGCACATATCACATATGCGCCCTACTCGTTTCGCTTGATCCAGGAAACCTCTGTGTAGGACTCTAAAGACTCGTCAATATGCCAGCAGTAGGTGATGATCATATCAGTCACCCACAAGCCGTCAGCGGTACTAGCTGGACGTAACGGCTACCCAGGTATTGAGCGATCAGAAGATCAACAAGCAAGCTTGTCCATACTCCCATGAATCCAATAAGTAACACTACCGTACAGTCCGGTCTCTTCGTCTGATATATCGCATATCGAGTCTGGGGGTGGTAAACGTCAGACCCCAATAACTTGATAAGTCATGCCGATATAAAGCTCATAACGGGTCGAGAAACTACTGATAACACTTACCAGTAAATCTCAGTATCATCCCTGGCTAGGGACTTCCTGTTATGGCCAATTGAGTATAGCGCAACATCAACCCCCAATACCAGGAAAGACGAAACCCCTCCTATCGCTCATTGTCGCGATGTAACTCGAGACTGTACGCAAAATCCACCTATTTGCACACTCTCTTGAACGTGGTAGGGAGGAAATAAAGCACAGTGGGAATCACACAAGACTCTGTGACGATCTCGGGTCTACAGACTAACATGTACCAGTGTCACCAGAGAACTGCTATCTGACGTTAGGTATAATACCATCTAGGAGTTCTCGGCGAGTCCTGTTCGGTGTACCCATTCTCCAATGAGCACCTGTGTACAATCTTTGATGTCAAACACCAATGGATGTGAGATCATCCATCGTCCCATACAGGGTCAAGAAATGTACACACTAGTCTACTCTGGAATACCGATGCCCTGTCTCGATACTCTCTCGACTAGGAACAATTAAAGGATGAACTTGTGGACTACCCTGGCCCCACTAGTATGATCTGCATTATAATCCTGGTAGTCAAGTATACATCCTAAGGGCTTTATCAACATGTGAGAGCAAGACAGTATCACAATACTAGTCTACATGTTAAGATAAAAAGCAACCAGATAGCATACTATCATGTCGAACAAGAAAGTCTCCCTATATATGTCCAAGCATCCATTATAATATACAATCATGTACAATAATGGCCTCTAGGGCATACATACAACTAACAATGGCTACACGAGCAGAGAGAGCTGCGGCTAGAGATGCGGTCAGAGCGAGCTCGTCATGGATGAGCACTGACCAGGGCATATTTCGGTTACATACGAACGTATTGATTTATTGTGTGTTAAGATTTTCGTTGACGCGAGCGTTCGAGATCTACACCAGATGATCGAGCCACTGCTAGAGGCCATCAAGAATGTGAAGACTGTTGATGTACCGTCTACTCCAGACGATTGAGGCGTTGTCTACCGTGCGGACGGATGAGCCAGCTGTTGCCGAGTTTGACAAATATCGCCCCCAGACTTGTGAAGCTAATGTAGAATGAGTTTATACATGGGGATATGATAGAAGATCGCTTGTCACCCCTGGATGAATGACTAGGACATGTTGTTTATTTGGATATTCCGATGCGAGATCATCAGATTGACTAGCTTCAGCTAGAAGAGGACCTCACACAGGCATGTTGTGAGTCGATCAAGACAGGACGAGCATAAGCGCATCACTCCGGTGATTTGTACGAGTTCCCGAGGATATTTATCCAGATGCTTACTACAGGATATTAGAGATACCGAGTTCGTGGCTTCGGAAAAAGAGACTCTAGATATAACTATAGTCAAATGGAGTACCGTCCACACAGCTACGAAAGGATGATTCCAAATTGGTCCATACCGAAGGGAAGCGGACTAAGAGGTTCTTATGAGATCTTGACGAGATGACATTCTACCTCGTTGACATCAGAGACTTGATACGCATGAAGACGCATTGAATGCTGCCATTATTCCAGAGGGAAGTCATGAAGAGAATGCAGTTGTTCCGGAACAAGAAATGAATTAAGTAAAGGGTGATAACTTCCGGGCAGTCTGATAGGGACGAGATTGGGAAAGAGACCCTGGTAGGATCTTTCAGGAATACTACATGATAAAGATTTGGACCCAGGATCGGTCGTGTCATGCGCACTCAGTGAGCCAGAGTTTGCCACCATTGACGTGACAAGTTACGAGTGACCATGTTAATTGGTCAGGAGATCTTCAGAGAAGCGCCAGAATCGGGCTGCAGAGCCGAAGAGGCATATAACTGGTACACAAAAAGAGATGAGAACCTAAGGGCAGAAGGCGCCAGACCGTGAATAGGAGGTAAGTAGATATCTTGCTCTACTAGATTTGGATGCACCGGCACCCTTCGACATTGAAGGAGGGGCACATCGACGACAGTAATTATGATTTGCGATTTGGTGATTCGGATATCACGTTTCCGTTGTTCTGGATTTCTGGTATTTTGACGATTCGTTTTATCATTGATATTTCCTATGTGCACCACAGTTGCACTTGATTCTTATTTTCATGTATCAGTGGTACTGATGTTCGTTTTGTCCATACCCATTGCACTTGATTTTTATTTTTGTGCATTCCGAGATATTTGACTTTAATTTCATTAATTTGGACTTATGCATTCAGTGTAGTTACATGAGCTTTCAGTATTGACATGATTTATGCTCACAGATGCATATGTTTATGAGTTTATTTGCCACGGTATATTTGATTTGATTTGGTGTATGTAGTATACCGTTGATTTCAACTTTGATATTCGATATTTGTTTTCGTGCACCTTGTGCACTCGATTTGGAATTACTGCGCACACATGGCGCGTTAGATGCGATTTTGTGCACACCAGATGCACTAAATCGAGATTCTTCGTATATATCAGATGCACCTGATATTGTTGTCATGCACACCCATTGCACTGGACAGATGTTTTTGTGCATACCTGTTGCACTTAGTTTTGTTTTTGTGCGCCTTCGTGGCAGCTGTATTTGGTTTCGATTTCCATACGCACCAGACGCACGTGACATGTATATATACTTTATTGAAATTGATTTCATTTCCAGCATCATGTTTTTATGATATATACTACATGGTTAGTAACTGAGCAGGACTAGTCTGAGAACAGTACCTGAATAATTTTACATGCATCGATATTTACAGAAGGGATTTTCAGAAAGAGCTATAGTCTCAATATTTTCCTACGTGTCCATGATGACACGAAATTTTATAAAGAAAACCCTTCTAAATCATTTTCAAAAGACGGAATGTATATGTTAAACAAAGGATATATATATATGCAGCTAAATCATTTTCAAAAGGCGGAATGTATATGTTAAACAAAGGATATATATATATATATGCAGCTATTTTCCTTATAATGAACGTCTGCTATTTGTGCCGTGATACGCGCATCGCACGGCGATTTGAAAAAGGTTTTGCATGCGTTTCTTTTCGGATGTTTTGACGATTTTAAAACGATGCGTACTATATACATGTTATCGTTTTGAGTATATCATGTTGGTTTTCGTATTGAATTTTAACATTTGTATTTTTGCCATAACTCCGATGATTGCGTGATGCTTGACGGAGTTTTGATTTTGAGTTTTTCACTCGTTTTCATGTGCATGCTTTGCGCGATGATATATTTGAAGTATTCATGATTTCGGAGCCCCGGCGACCTGATCATTTTACTGAAATGTTTTAGTATTTGGGAGGAGTTTTAAATTTAAATTCGGGGACCAAATTTATTTAAGGGGGGAAGATTGTAACATTTCATAAAATAAAATATTATTTTTAGGAATTTAAATAATTAAAATAATAAATTTCATGAATATTATTAAAAATTTGAGAACTGGTTTTAAATGAAATGGTATAATTATATACTGATAGTTTGGAAAATATTTGGAAATTAGTGTGAATATTGGTTTTCAAAGAATTTATGTGATTTGGGCATTTTATAATTTATTATACAATTAATTGTATATAAGTTTATTGCTAAATATGATAAATTTTCACTAATTATGCATTAATCTCGTTTATGTACTTCTCATACAACATGACATGTTGCAAAAGATTTGTTGCATTTTATAACCATGGCTCCATTTTCCATTTTATTGGTTTTTGTTTTTGTTTTTTTTAATATTAAAGAAATGAGATGATATTTTTGCATGAAGGGGGACAAAGGGGTATGGGCTAGGAATGGCTTAGAGAGAGAGTGAGGGATAGAAACCTCTACACACCCACACCATGGCATACTCCCTCCTTCCACCATTTTTCTTCTTCATCTCTCTCCACCTCCCTCCACCTTCTCTTCCTCCTTGCACCACCCTAAAAATCACCCAAATCCACACCAAAAACCACTCAAGCCTTCACAAAAATAGTGCACAACCTCACTACAAACCCTATAGAGGCCTCAAGTTTGGATTTTGAAGACTTTGAGCAACTCAACAAAATTCTTGAGTTTCCAAATTAGGTATAATTTCGCACCTCTAGTTAAGATGTTAACTTCCTTTGTATCCTATGGTGTTTAGAGTTATATTTGTGTAGTTTAGCGATGTCAGAAAATTCCAAGTTGAGGTTTAGGTGATATTATGACTTGTGAAGGTGTAATTGAAGTGTAGTGATGCTTTTCATGACCTTAGTGATGTATTAGGGACCCAAACCAAAGACCAAACAGAGACTTGAACTTAGATTTGGCCGATGTCGGTTTTGTGACTATTGTGAGGACTACAGGGAATCTGGAGCAATCTGAGACCCTTTTAGGATAATCCAACAACCCCAGAGACCTAATTAAAATCCTAGGAGACCACCACTAAAATACAAGAGCCGCATTTTCCTTAGTATGACCGGCGGTGCCGGACTTTTTAGCCTTCTCGCCGGTTTTGTGGTGAGCATTGGTGTTAGGATTGGGTCTGTAGCTCACTTACCTCATAAACTATCTCCTGTATTGTTTGTTTAGCCCCAAATTTCCTGAGTGAAAATCTGGAGCTAGTTTTCTAAATTGTTGTTTTGAGTTTTGTGGATTTTAATAACTTGAGTTTTGATATTGTGTTTTATCTCGATCGATTGGCGTTTGTACGTCGATGTCGAGAGTTGTTGGTTATTCTTGCATGCGTAGACCATAGGTTCTAATCTATGTGTGTTTCGTGTGCCGTTTTGGTTTTCGTATTTGATTCATGTTACGATATAACGCTTTGAAAACTATAGATACCTAGCGTGGACTTCGTACGACAAGGGAGAGCATGGTGTCAACGACTTCGACAAGCGAGGATCGAGGTGAGTAGATATATATCTACGGGGGAAGTCGGGTGGATGGCGTATAGCACCCCCGCAAATTCGTAGATTAAGATGCGTATAGTATGTATATGTGTAGTACGGATACATAGCAAATAGGGTTTTCTAGGAGACCATAGGTAGATTAAGCGTACTTAGAAGAAGATTGGTCTTAGTTTAGTTTCTTAGTCGCGAACCCGTACTGTATAGGTTGTTACACACACACACACGAGATATGATATATGGGTGTATATGTATATATGTACATATATATATATATATGGATGAGTTATTATATATATATATGGTATACATATACGTATAAGATGAGGATACAAAATGTTGAACGGATAAGAGTCGATATGATCGGGCATGATTCCGTGAGATTTTGATATGTGATTAAGTTGTGATATTGTATATGATATGATGTTATGATGGATCGTTGGGCGATATGTATTCATACATGTGATAATATGTCAATTGATGATATTAGAATATACGAGGCTTTAGAACCGTACCCCTGATCATGATATTGTACGATGATGATGCCGTATGAATGATGATGTATATATGATATTTGACCCGTACCCTCGATTTTGAGGATACCGTACGATGGATATTACCGTACGAGGTATATATGATGATTGATCCGCACTCTTGACTCGAGGATGCCGTACGATAGATATTACCATACTTGATGATATGAGGCCGGATCGCCGACTATTAGATATATCGACTCAGATACGTATAGTCTTCCACTTCTTGACCCAGGTTTTAGTTTAGCTTTTAGTTAGTTTCTTAAATTATTAAGTAGATGCTAGACTAGGCTCGAGTCATACCTATTTTCAAAACTAACGAATCGTGAGTATTTTCAAAAGACAATCCGATGGATGCTACGGATTTTCAAAGGACATATCTTTTCTCAAAAACACCGTAGCCCTTACTTTTCTAAAAACCACGATTCGTGCTATTTCAAACACTAAAACTGTATGACTCGTATACAGATATATATATTTTATTATGTTGTGTTTACTATTCACTTTTCCGTTATATTCATGTTACTCTCATTGCATTTCATATATACATGTGTCTTCTTTTGCTATTATGAGCTCGTCTGTTAGGACACCAGCACCATTACCGATGATGCGTATGTTGCACGTACACTTACTTGCCAGCTCACACACATCATCTGCCATGCCACGTACATATTAGAGAACCTTTACTCCATTCATATAATCTGATAATTTGTAGATGTAGCATTGTTTTGCATTCATAATCTTAAGATGTTAGTGTAGACATTATATCTCTTACTTAGAATACCATATGCATTTGCATCCATACATTATAGTTATGCACTGATCATTGGCTTTATGTCGGTATTTATTATCTCATTGTATACTGCATATATTGTGATTCTCTTGGAGATTTCCGTATTGATGAGATTTCTGGATTTGGGGAAAACCGCAAAGGAATTTCATAAAACTTATATTAATTTTTAAATAGAAATTGCAGTTTTCTCGTGACATGATGTGTGTGGCATCCACCATGAGTTTTCTCGGTTCTTGAGCCATGTATGTTCACATACCCGATTCGAGGAGGGGGATGCACTATCTGCGGTACATGGTGGACCCAGTGAGGTACCCCAGGACAAGATGGACGTATTGAGAAGGCGTTGAGCCCAGCAGGGGAGCACTATCGACCAGTGATATTTGACGTGGTGGACATCCGGAGGATACCAACCGTAGTCATGTGATCAGATGATTTGGGCCAATCCGGACTGATGGAGCCCGAGATTATGAGGATTTTGTGTCGCTGATGGACACGGTTTTCATGATATTTTCGAGTGTCGACGCTTGGTGTTAGTTATATGTATGCCCTAGAGGCCATTATTGTACATGTGATGTATATTATAGTGGATACTTGGACATATATATGGAGGACTTTCTTGCCCGGCAGGATAGTATGCTATCTGGTTACTCTTTGTCTTAACATGTTGACTGGTATTCTTTACTGTCTTTCTCTTACATGTTGATAAAGCCTTTAGGATTGTACTTGACTACCAGGATTATGATGAGATCATACTAGTGGGGCTAGGGTAGTCCAAAAGTATATCCTTTAATCAGTTCCTAGTCGATGGGATATCGAGACTAGGGCATCGATATTCCAGAATAGACTAGTGTGTACGTTTCTTGTCCCTTAGAGGGCGATGGTTGATCCCACGACCATTGGTGTGTGATATCAAAGATTGTACGCATGTGCTCATTGGAGAATGGGTACACCGAACAGGACTCACCGAGGACTCCTAGTTGGTAGTATACCTATCGTCAGATAGCAGTCTTCTAGTGACACTGGTACAGGTTAGTCTGTAAATCCGAGATCATCATAGAGTCTTGTATGGCTCCCACTGTACTTTGATTTCCTCCCTACCATGCTCAAAGGAGACGTGCAAACAGGTGGATTTTGGGTACAGTCCCGAGTCACATGGAGACCATGAGCGATAGGAGGGGTTTCGTCTCTCCCGGTATTGGGGGTTGATGTTGCGCTATGCTCGATTGGCTATAACTGGAAGTCCCTGGCCAGGGCTGCAACTGAGATTTACTGATAAAAGTTATCAGTAGTTTCTCGAACCGTTATAGGCCAGACATCGGCATGACTTATCACGTTACTGGGGTCTGACGTTTACCACCCTTAGATATGATATGCGACATATCAGACGAAGAGACCGGACTGTACGGTAGTGTTACTGATAGGCTTCATGGAGAGTATGGACGAACTTGCTTGTGGATCTTCATATCACTCAATACCCAGGTAGCCGTTACGTCCAGCTAGTACCGCTGACGGCTTGTAGGTGACTGATGTGATCATCACCTACTGCTGGTGTATTGACGAGTCTTTAGAGTCCCACACAGAAGTTTCCTGGTTCAAGCGAAACGGAGTAGGGCACATATGTGATATGTGCGTGGGCCTGATTAAATACGTGTATGTGATACCGTATTGTAATCTGGCAGTTATCTGTTATCGGTTAGGTTATATGTAATAGAACCAGATTATTGAATCAAGTGTTGATTTGATAATGTGATAAACAGATAAATGATATTAGTCGGTCATATGTGATATAACCGAATTATTAAATCAAGTGTTGATTTAATAATTTGATGTATATTTATATTTGATATAATTATATGTTAAGTAATATCATTAGCTCGCTAATTGCTTTATTAATATATATATTTGATATATATATATATATATATATATTATATGAAGCATGACATGTTTTTCTATTTTATGAAAATAGAAAAATGAGGTGTAAAAGTGGAGATATTTTGGGTATGGTTTAAGGCATGGGTTTTTATCATATAATATTGCTCTTGACTTACTATTCAAGCATGGTTGCAATTTAAAATTGCAATTTTATTCCATTCTTGAATAAGTGAGGAGAGAGATTCATCATTCATTCTTCACTTGGTTAATTTCATGCCTTAGCCATTTTTCTTTCATAAGCTCTTGCTCTCTCTTGCTCTCCAAAATTCTCACCTCATCTCCAAGCTCAAAACCCTCACATGTGATGTGAATCATTGAGCTTGTGAGATCCTTAGTGAGCTTTCAAAACCCTTACTTCATCATCCTACATTTGACTAGCGATCAAGTGTAGCGTGTTTCCTACACTAAAAGAGTTTAGTGTAAAGGTAGTTTGAGCTAAAGGGACTTCGGATGGATCGTCTTCGGCGCGAAGATCATGAAGGAGACCCCTTCAAGTCAAAGAGGAGCCTAGTGGAGTCGCGCGGACCACAATCCGGAGCTAAATAAGAGAAGGACTCGATCTATAAGGGTATAACCTCTTTTCCTTCTCATTAGTTTTCATATCATTATAGTTTAACCCTAATCTTCTAGTTAAGATCTTGTTTAGTCTAACTTAGCATCTATAAAATTTAAAATTTGGCATGCTTGATGCTACAAAACCTCATGGTGGTGCTAGGGTAGACTTTCACTTGGCACTCAGGTTTATCCTGATTTTTCTGTGTCGTTGCTGGACACGCTCATTTAGTGATGCGTTCATACATCATACATTTGACATGTAGTTATTTTATGACACGGACATGATGTTAGTAATATGTATGCCCTAGAGGCCATTATTGATAATATAGTGGATGCTTGGACATATATATAGATAACTTTCTTGCTCGACATGATAATGTGCTATCTGGTTACTCTTTATCTTAACATGTTGACTGGTATTCTATACTGTCTTGCTCTCGCATGTTGATAAAGCCCTTAGGATATGTACTTGACTACCAGGACTATGATGAGATCATACTAGTTGGGCCAGGGTAGTTCACAAGTACATCCTTTAATTGTTCTTAGTCGAGGGAATATCGAGACAGGGCATCGATATCCCAGAGTAGACTAGCATTTACGCTTCTTGACCCATATGATGGGCGATGGATGATCCTACATCCATTGGTGTTTGGCATCAAAGATGGTATACGGGTGCTCAGTGGAGACTGTGTACACTGAACAGGACTCGCCGAGGACTCCTATGTGGTAGTATACCTATAGTCAGATAGCAGTCCTCTGGTGACACTGGTACAGGTTGCAGGGTTCCTAGGCACGCTAGTGAGGTCTCCCAAGCCATCAACCATGGCAATTTCAAATATTATGGTGCCTACAAACCCTAAACTACGGATCGATAACTAGATGTCTAGGCGAAAAGAACTAGTTAACAAATTAACTAATGAGATACGGAAATTACAACCTTTGTAGATCCGGATATCCACCTCCACGGCTCCGCAACGAGGTCATCTCCGCTGTCCAAATCAAATCCGGGCTCTAGAGTCGGCTTCGTCGGAGAATGGGCAAGCTAGGTCGTCGATGTCCATGCCGAAGATGATCTACGTCGAAGCATCGCTAGATCAAGCTCCACCTTCACAAATCCATGAAAACTTGTGAAGGAAACACACTCTACTACTTGGCAAGAGGTAGAGGATGAAGAAATAGGAAGTGGGTAGACTTTAGATTTGGATTTCTCACTCATATCATCAATCCACCATTGATGTAGTGGAGTTTTTCTTCATGAAGTGAAGAAGATCAAGAAAGCAAGAAGATGATGAGTTATTATAAAAAGAATAATAATTTTATTCTTATCATAATTTTAACCCAAGTTAAGTGTAGAGAATTGACCAAGGTTAAAGAATGGTTAGGGTAAAGGAGATGAGACAAAAATGGTGACATGAAGAAAGCTTCATGAAGCTTCAAGTTGAAAACAAAAATAGCCACCATTTTTGACTTCTTTTCCTTTTCTCATTTATCTTTTAAATACAAATGGAAAAATAAATGAATGAATAAAAGAAAACCCTAATCATTTATTTAACCTAGGTTTAATTCATTACACTTAACAAAAAGATATGTATCATCAAACATGATACAATCAAGTGCACAAAAATCATATCGCATATGCAATGCGCACACCCGAGTGAGAAAATCCATTCAAAGTGAACCGATACTAGTTAATGCAAAGTAATATATCAAATATATAATTATGCATTAAATCATTAAATCAACACTTGATTTAACGACCCGGTCATGACGCACATAACCGACGGGTATCATTAGTAACATCTTATCGAATCAACACTTGATCCGATAACCCGGCTATATCGCATATAACCGATCGATGTCACATCGCGAGAATCGAATACAGTATCGCATACAGTATTATTCTCGGTCCCGCACATATCTCATATGCGCTCCTATTTCGTTTCGCTTGAGCCAGGAAACCTCTGTGTAGGACTCTAAAGACTCGTCAATACGCCGGCAGCAGATGATGATCATATCAAGCATCCACAAGCCGCAAGCGGTCTGCTAAACGTAACGGCCACCCGGGTATTGAGCGATCTGAAGATCGATGAGCAAGCCCGCTCACACTCCAGTGAATCCGACCAGTAACACTACCGTACAGTCCGGTCTGATCGTCTGATCTGTCGCATATCTCGCCTAGGGGTGGTAAACGTCAGACCCCAATAGCTCAATAAGTCGTGTCGATATGAGGTCTATAACTGTTCGAGAAACTACTGGTAACACTTACCAGTAAATCTCAGCAACCCTGGCCAGGGATTTCCTGTTATAGCCAATCGAACACAGCGCAACATCAACCCCCTATACCGGGAGAGACGAATCCCCTCCTATCGCTCATTGCCTCCATGTGACTCGGGACTGTACCCAAAAACCACCGTTTTGCACGCCCTCTTGGATGTGGTAAGATGGAAATCAAAGCACAGTGGGAACCACACAAGACTCTATGACGATCTCGGGTCAACAGACTACTCTGTACCAGTGTCACCCGAGAACTGCCATCTGACGTGAGGTATAATACCATCTGGGAGTTCTCGGCGAGTCCGTCCAGTGTACCCAGTCTCTACTGAGCACCCGTATATCATCTCTGATGTCAAACACCGATGGATATGGGATCATCCATCGCCCATCTGTATGGGTCGAGAAGGTATACGCTAGTCTACTCTGGTATATCGATGCCCCGTCTCGATACACCCTCGACTAGGGACTTTGAAGGATGTACTTATGGACTACCATGTCCCCACTAGTATGATCCGCATCATAGTCCAGGTAGTCAAGTACAGATCCTAAGGGCTTTACCAACATGTAACAGAGAGACAATCAGCATACACGTTAAGGTAAAGGGTAACCAGATAGCATACTATCATGTCGAGCAAGAAAGTCCTCCCTATATATGTCCCAGCATCCACTACAATATACATCCTATGTACAGTAATGGCCTCTAGGGCATACATATAACTAACAATCTCCCACTTGCACTAGGGCCATCTGTAGCAGTGGTTGCAGTATCTCATACTCAACCATCCCATGAAAGTCTCTCTCTGGGAACAGGCCTTTGTGAGTGGATCCGCTGTGTTGTCCTCTGAATCTACTCTCCTAACCTCGATCTCCCTGGAGATCAACCATCTCCATGATCAGGTGATACTACCTTAGAATATGTCTGGATCACTGATGGGACCGGCGTTCCTCGGTATAAGCCACAACTCCATTGTCTCACAATGGTAGGAACATAGTTCATCTCATGAACCAATATACACCCAAACAGCCTCTTTGGTAGCATCTTAAATAGCGATGTATCGTGCCTTTATCGTCTAGTATGTCACGGTATCTAGCTTGGAACTCTTCCAACATACCGTCCCTTTACTGAGGGTAAAGACAATGCCTGCGACTGACATTCAGTCGTCTTTATCACCCTGGAACCCTTCCAGTGATTCTCCCCAGGATTGATTGATACCATCTCACTACAACTAGTGAGAATCCTAACATCCAATTAAATCTATCTCATAGATCCAAAATCCAGGATTTAGTAGGTATCACTTTAATCCTATATGGAGAATCTTTGTGATAAGCGGAGATTGACCGAGCGTAGCATAGGAAACTCCTTCCCTATCAAGAGTATGTCATCCACGTACTCTACGAGGATCGTCACCATACTCCCTACTACCTTTTTGTTTATACAAGGTTCATCTACCATTTTGATGATGTCAACTTCTTTGACTAATACATCAAAACAGACGTTCCAACTCCGCGATGCCTGCTTTATCCTATAAAGCATCTTGCACACGTTTCCGCTGCTCCCACTTTCTACGAGGCCCTCTGGCTGTGTTCTTATAGACGCTCTCTTCCAAATCATCATTTAGAAAAGCAGTCATGACACCCAACCACCAGATATCGTAGTCATGGTATGCAGCCGTGGCAAGTAGGATCTGGATGGACTTAAGCATAGCTACTGGAAAAGGTTTCATCATTATCCACGCCTGGTCGATGACGAAAACCTTTAACAATTCTAGCTTTGAAAGTCTCAACTTTTCCATGTACACCAAGTAATCTTCTCAAGATATACTTGCTCCTGATGGGGATTTAACCCTTCAGATACAGCAACTAAAGTCCATACTTTGCTGGTGTATAAGGATTCCATCTCAGATCGCTAAACATCCAGCCAGTCTTACTCTCGATGGCCAGCTCGAAGCTAGTTGGGTCATCATCTCATGATGCAGTCCTCGCTCCCACTGTCATAGAGAAACCGAAGTATCTCTCAGGTGGGTGAGGATTCCTACTAGATCGGCGGAGAGGCTGAGGTTCGTTGGTATCTACTGAATCCTTTGGTTCTACCAAATCATCTGCTGTAATTTGTATAGCTGGACCTTTCCAGTTGTACATTACAGACCTTGCCTTGAGCTTGTCCGGATTTTGCTTTTAGACATAGGCCGGACAACCCCAAATCTTAACTAGCTTAAGACATGGGCTCTTCCCCTTCCATATCATATATGAAGTGGTAGGCAATTGATTTGATTGGAACCCTATTCAATAGGTATGCAACTTCATAAGTGCATAACTCCCAAAAGGAAAAAGGTAACTCAGCAGTACTCATCTTAGAGCACACCATATCAAATAGGGTGTATTTGCTCCACCCCGATATACCATCGTGCCATGGTGTATACGGAGGAGTAATGCCGAGAGAGAATCTCATTCTCCTTTAGAATAGTCCAGGAATTTCGTGCTCAAGTATTCTCCTCCCTGATCGCATCAAAGGACATAATACTTTTACCCTTATTTTGGTTCTCTACTTCTAACTTATATTCTGTGAATATCTCAAAAGGTTCGGACTTGTGTTTCAACAAGAACATATGTCTGAATCTAAAGAGATCATCAGAGAACGTAATGAAGTATAAAGAACCAGTCCTGGCATGTGTAGACAGGGGACCTTACATACATCAACATGTATCATCCCAAGAGTTCACTAACTCTTTCTCTGTTTCCAGTAAACGGAGCTATGGTCATTTTATCTTTGTGACATGACTGGCGAGTTTCACAAGATGTAAATTCAAACTGATTTAAATATGCATCTATATGTAACTCTAGCTAGTCTGGTCACATTGATATGACCTAGTCTACAATACCTTAAGAAGGATCCGTTCATTTCTGAACTCTTCCTCTTATGTGTGTTCCATATACTAAGAACTGTAGTTTGATTTAGAACGTCAATGCTTTTAGATAACGTGCCTGAACCGATCAACTTTTGATATAGGAAATGTTCAAAACATTATCCAGCTATACAAAATTTTATCATTTCTTTACTAATAAAGAGATTGATATGATTTTGTATATCAGGTTCGGTATCTAATAACATTCGTTCAGAATCAATGTATTGGTAATACAGGGTGACAGTGACCGACAGACTTGGCTGCAACTTTTGCCCCGTTTTCTGCCTCATGAAACTTATCACCCGTTCTCAGTTCTCTACCTATCTGTAGCCCTATGTAACAGATTACATATCTGGGATCCTGATCTGGTATCACATACCCAGGACGTAAAGGATACTGAGAAA
This sequence comes from Agapanthus africanus, assembly GCA_030015575.1. Taxonomy (NCBI): domain Eukaryota; kingdom Viridiplantae; phylum Streptophyta; class Magnoliopsida; order Asparagales; family Amaryllidaceae; genus Agapanthus; species Agapanthus africanus. The sequence continues at coordinate 303,678,572 of CM057345.1, forward strand.
CAGTTCTGTATAATGAACACACCCGAAGATGATGCATCAGCATGCACTCTCTTCGTTTGGGCGGCACGGGAATTCTGGTAATCCCCAATTTCCTGCTCTGTCTTATAACAATTATAAGTTGGAGCGGAACCAACGATCCCCAGCTCAGTATAACAAGCGGGTTCGGTCAATAATCCGTATTATTATCTTGATTAAGGCGTGATATGGTCGCTACCTGGAGAGAGAGAGAAGAAAACACTCAGCGTGCGCTCTTGCAAGAATAGATTGGTTTTTATTTTATCTAATCAGGATGGCTCCCACTGCTTTTTATCAAATCTTCCTTCAAACCCTAAAAGGAAAGACTAGCCGGGATTAATTACACACTGCAAGTTCACCAATCTTTCAGCCAGGCCAGTGTCGGTACTTTGAGGGAGGTCCCCCGTGCTTTCGCACGAACCTGATTACTGTAAACCTCATTTTCCCAGAGGCATAACCCCGTTGACACTTTTCTAGACACCTACTTGATCGGCTAATTGTAATGTGTAAAACTCTCCCAGGAGTAACACTTACTCGCAGCGGGTATCGGGATCCAACTATCTCATAGAAGGTATGCAATCTCATTGCAAATTTCAACACTTGAAATTCCCGATAATATTTTGCCCCTAGCTCGCTATGACCTTGACGCATGCCAAACAACCCATAGTCTGCTAGTCAAGTTCAACCCGTCATTTCCTGATTGAATTAAACCCACCCGCACGACCCTTGACGCATGCCAAACAACGCCGTACAAATACCCTAATCCAATCGCATCATATGCTGGCAGATAAGCACTAGTTAGCTACCGTACACTACGCCTTGACGCATGCCAAACAACCGCGGCACGAATACTAACTAATAGTTATCTGAAATGACGGAGGGCTACGCAGGTTTTTCTGAAAACCTATTGCGTAATGAACTTGATATCGTTGTAGGATCGAATGAATTTTGAAATGGAGTGTTTTTGAGGCTTTTCTAGTTTTGCTAAAGGAGTCACTCCCGGTGAAGGGATCGTCGGTCCTTTCCTCGTCGAATGAGGTGCGGGATATATCATATATATCGCTGTGCAAAGCAAAAACTCTTAAAAGCAATCAAAAGACAAACCGAGTGTGTAGCATCTGCCAGTTATTGCTAAAGGAGTCACTCCCGGTGAAGGGATCTCGGTCCTTTCCTTATCGAATAAGGTGCAGGATATATCACATATACCGCTGTGCAAAGCAAGAACTGTAGCTACCTGTTTTATTTTGAAATTCGATTCTACAACATCTTAGGTTTCTTTTAATTCATTAATCACATTAATGAAGTCCCATCATTTATATACCTAAACATCACAGATAAATACGACGTACACTTATGCCATCCGCATTCGCCTCGATGTCCCCTCGTGCACCGTTAGGTTAGGTAACTAACGGCAGAGCAGGGCAGGGCTAGCGCGGGTGTAAAACATAAGTAACGTCTATATAATATATCATATATACTATATACTGTATCTATCACAGAACATCACATGATCACATCACAGATATCGCAGCAGAAGAAACATATGAAATATTGGATATACTAGGACGTCCGTGTTTTCAATACGAGCCAGTATAAAACACGGATTCCACGGTCGTGATGAATAGCCAAACCCACACCCCTAGACCCCTACGAGAGCGGCAAGCAACCCTACCAATTTTGGAGTTAGGAGACCCGGACTCGACTCCTCGAGTTGGTCTCCCACTGGACTCCAGAGCCCGGTTACTTGTGCTCCCCTCCTTGGGTCTATCCTAGTGCGGAAAAGTAAATAATATACAAACGGTGACAACTTCCGCAACCTGGAAGCGTCCCAATAAAAGAATATTACATACAAGTTTTTACATGAATGAAAAAGAAAAAACACTCATCTCACATAAAAACCCCCGGCTATTCAAACACGACGATCCAATATAACATATCCAGCAACACATAACATCACATGTCATCAACGTAAGTAAATATGCGCATCCCAATTGTCGTTGACATATAGCAACGAAACCGGCGATATCACATATTACACTTACGGTCACAGAAAAGAAAGTGTAAAACTACAACAGTTGGAATCCGCAACCACCTCAGACATCGCATGCCCGACCAAATGAATTCCTTAGACATCGCATGCCTAACAATTATAAACCCCGCATTTTAGTCTCAAAATCGAAAACACTTTTCAATATCAAGTCGGGCAATTCAACAAGATTCCCGACACCCTGATCGAATGCTCGTCGCAAACTTTAGTAGACGGCAGCACCCCCGACGCCGTCGACGAAGTGCACCAAGGCGGAACACCGCCACCGCGAGCACCCGAACGGATGCTTTCGGCGACGGGGTTCTCCTACAGTCACTTGGTCGGGGCTATGGAGTGAGGCTGTCTATTAAGTTTACCCGGCGAGTATCCGCGTACACTACGTGATTGCGACGGACTTTTGATCACATCAAAATTCCGTGGCAACCGATCAAGTGAGACTAAACTGCTATGTTTATAACATTTATTCAGTTATCTCATAACTACTTGTGAATTCCAATTATTGTATCCCATTCCAGATAAATAGAAAATGTTAAACTTTCCGATCGAACAATCGAACACCCAAGTTTTCCCGAAACAGCTCAACACATGAAATAAGTTTAAAAACATTCACTTCGTGCCTCAGTACCAACGGTCCAGCCGTAGAAGGGTCAAGCCAACGCCTCACATGTGGCACGCCGTACTGCCCCAAACCCGAAGGTTCAAAGGGCAGTTCAAGACGGTCACATAATCGAGTTAAGGTTTGTGGTCTTCTAGAGGGACCATCGCATTACTTGCACTACTTAGAACGTTATTAAACTACGGAAAAATCCAACACTTGGAAATTTCCCGGAAGGGGAAAAAGTGGGTATTTATATCCAGTCGAACTTTTTAACAGTTTCTAAAATATCCGGAAAAATACACAGACAAAATTTGATACCCCGATCGAAACACCGAATTCCCAAAACAACTGTAGAATAATCAACTCTTGAAAATATATTAAAAATTCCCAGAAACACCAGCACAGTACAATAAGAATTACTGTAGAAAACAAGTTGCGCAAAACGACAAAATGGCCGCTCTTCCGCCGCACAAGCATAGCTCATGCCGCGGAAGCGCCGCTCTTTCAAGGAATTATGTGCACGAATTTTACAGTATTTCTTAGAATTGCCTGCTGATTTTTCTGAATATTTTTAATGTTGAAAAATCCCTGTTTTTAAAAATTGTACAGAGAGCAATATTGGTTCGGGGTTTCGGGTTCGTTCGGACTTCAATTTCCGTCTGGACTTCGCCTAAGGCTCTAGCTAGGCTCTGATACCACTGCAGGGTTCCTAGGCACGCTAGTGAGGTCTCCCAAGCCATCAACCATGGCAATTTCAAATATTATGGTGCCTACAAACCCTAAACTACGGATCGATAACTAGATGTCTAGGCGAAAAGAACTAGTTAACAAATTAACTAATGAGATACGGAAATTACAACCTTTGTAGATCCGGATATCCACCTCCACGGCTCCGCAACGAGGTCATCTCCGCTGTCCAAATCAAATCCGGGCTCTAGAGTCGGCTTCGTCGGAGAATGGGCAAGCTAGGTCGTCGATGTCCATGCCGAAGATGATCTACGTCGAAGCATCGCTAGATCAAGCTCCACCTTCACAAATCCATGAAAACTTGTGAAGGAAACACACTCTACTACTTGGCAAGAGGTAGAGGATGAAGAAATAGGAAGTGGATAGACTTTAGATTTGGATTTCTCACTCATATCATCAATCCACCATTGATGTAGTGGAGTTTTTCTTCATGAAGTGAAGAAGATCAAGAAAGCAAGAAGATGATGAGTTATTATAAAAAGAATAATAATTTTATTCTTATCATAATTTTAACCCAAGTTAAGTGTAGAGAATTGACCAAGGTTAAAGAATGGTTAGGGTAAAGGAGATGAGACAAAAATGGTGACATGAAGAAAGCTTCATGAAGCTTCAAGTTGAAAACAAAAATAGCCACCATTTTTGACTTCTTTTCCTTTTCTCATTTATCTTTTAAATACAAATGGAAAAATAAATGAATGAATAAAAGAAAACCCTAATCATTTATTTAACCTAGGTTTAATTCATTACACTTAACAAAAAGATATGTATCATCAAACATGATACAATCAAGTGCACAAAAATCATATCGCATATGCAATGCGCACACCCGAGTGAGAAAATCCATTCAAAGTGAACCGATACTAGTTAATGCAAAGTAATATATCAAATATATAATTATGCATTAAATCATTAAATCAACACTTGATTTAACGACCCGATCATGACGCACATAACCGACGGGTATCATTAGTAACATCTTATCGAATCAACACTTGATCCGATAACCCGGCTATATCGCATATAACCGATCGATGTCACATCGCGAGAATCGAATACAGTATCGCATACAGTATTATTCTCGGTCCCGCACATATCTCATATGCGCTCCTATTTCGTTTCGCTTGAGCCAGGAAACCTCTGTGTAGGACTCTAAAGACTCGTCAATACGCCGGCAGCAGATGATGATCATATCAAGCATCCACAAGCCGCAAGCGGTGAATCCGACCAGTAACACTACCGTACAGTCCGGTCTGATCGTCTGATCTGTCGCATATCTCGCCTAGGGGTGGTAAACGTCAGACCCCAATAGCTCAATAAGTCGTGTCGATATGAGGTCTATAACTGTTCGAGAAACTACTGGTAACACTTACCAGTAAATCTCAGCAACCCTGGCCAGGGATTTCCTGTTATAGCCAATCGAACACAGCGCAACATCAACCCCCTATACCGGGAGAGACGAATCCCCTCCTATCGCTCATTGCCTCCATGTGACTCGGGACTGTACCCAAAAACCACCGTTTTGCACGCCCTCTTGGACGTGGTAAGATGGAAATCAAAGCACAGTGGGAACCACACAAGACTCTATGACGATCTCGGGTCAACAGACTACTCTGTACCAGTGTCACCCGAGAACTGCCATCTGACGTGAGGTATAATACCATCTGGGAGTTCTCGGCGAGTCCGTCCAGTGTACCCAGTCTCTACTGAGCACCCGTATATCATCTCTGATGTCAAACACCGATGGATATGGGATCATCCATCGCCCATCTGTATGGGTCGAGAAGGTATACGCTAGTCTACTCTGGTATATCGATGCCCCGTCTCGATACACCCTCGACTAGGGACTTTGAAGGATGTACTTATGGACTACCATGTCCCCACTAGTATGATCCGCATCATAGTCCAGGTAGTCAAGTACAGATCCTAAGGGCTTTACCAACATGTAACAGAGAGACAATCAGCATACACGTTAAGGTAAAGGGTAACCAGATAGCATACTATCATGTCGAGCAAGAAAGTCCTCCCTATATATGTCCCAGCATCCACTACAATATACATCCTATGTACAGTAATGGCCTCTAGGGCATACATATAACTAACACAGGTTAGTCTGTAGACCCGAGATTGTCATAGAGACTTGTGTGGATCCCACTGTGCTTTGTTTTCCTACCTACCACGGCTCAAAGGATTCATGCAAACAGGTGGATTTTGGGTACAGTCCCGAGTCACATGGAGGAAATAAGCGATAGGAGGGGTTTCGTCTCTCCCGGTATTGGGGGTTGATGTTGCGCTTGTTAGTTATATGTATGCCCTAGAGGCCATTACTATACATAGGATGTATATTGTAGTGGATGCTGGGACATATATAGGGAGGACTTTCTTGCTCGACATGATAGTATGCTATCTGGTTGATCTTTACCTTAACGTGTACACTGATTGTCTCCCTGTTACATGTTGGTAAAGCCCTTAGGATGAGTACTTGACTACCTGGACTATGATGCGGATCATACTAGTGGGGACATGGTAGTCCATAAGTACATCCTTCAAAGTCCCTAGTCGAGGGTGTATCGAGACGGGGCATCGATATACCAGAGTAGACTAGCGTGTACCTTCTCGACCCATACAGATAGGCGATGGATGATCCCATATCCATCGGTGTTTGACATCAGAGATGGTATACGGGTGCTCAGTAGAGACTGGGTACACTGGACGGACTCGCCGAGAACTCCCAGATGGTATTATACCTCACGTCAGATGGCAGTTCTCTGGTGACACTGGTACAGAGTAGTCTGTTGACCCGAGATCGTCATAGAGTCTTGTGTGGTTCCCACTGTGCTTTGATTTCCATCTTACCACGTCCAAGAGGGCGTGCAAAATGGTGGTTTTTGGGTACAGTCCCGAGTCATATGGAGGCAATGAGCGATAGGAGGGGATTCGTCTCTCCCGGTATAGGGAGTTGATGTTGCGCTGTGTTCGATTGGCTATAACAGGAAATCCGTGGCCAGGGTTGCTGAGATTTACTGGTAAGTGTTACCAGTAGTTTCTCGAATTGTTATAGACCTCATATCGACACGACTTATCGAGCTATTGGGGTCTGACGTTTACCACCCCTAGGCGAGATATGCGACATATCAGACGATCAGACCGGACTATACAGTAGTGTTACTGGTTGGATTCACTGGAGTGTGAGCGGGCTTGCTCGTCGATCTTCTGATCGCTCAATACCCGGGTGGCCGTTACGTTTAGCAGACCGCTTGCGGCTTGCGGGTGTTTGATATGATCATCATCTGCTGCCGGCGTATTGACGAGTCTTTAGAGTCCTACACAGAGGTTTCCTGGCTCAAGCGAAACGAAATAGGAGCACATATGAGATATGTACGGGACCGAGAATAATGCGTGTATGTGATACCGTATTCTATTCTCGCGATGAATGTATCGAATGGTTATATGCGATATAACCTATTTATCGAATCGAGGGTTGATTCGATAAGCCGATACATTGGATACTAGTCGGTTATATGCGATATGACCGGATCGTTAAATCAAGTGTTGATTTAATAATTTAATGCATAATTATATATTTGATATATTACTTTGCATTAACTGGTATTGGTTCACTTTAAATGGATTTTCTCACTTGGTGTACAAGTTGTATATGTGATATACTTTTTGTGCAAATGATTGTATCATGTTTGATGTTACATGTTAACTTGGATTTGTGTGAAGATTAAACCATGGTTGTGAGAGTGGTTAGGGTTTTGTTTATTCTCCCATTATTTATTTATTCATTTATTTGTTTATTCTTTTGGAAAAGATAAAGAGAAAAGAATGGTGGCTAATTTTGTTTCTTGTTGAAGCTTCTTGAAGCTTTGATCAAGTCAACCATTCTTATCTCATCCTTAACCCTAACCATTCCCACTAACCCTAGTTTAATCTCTACACTTGACCATGGTTTAGCTTATGATAAGTTTTCATTTTCTTTTCATTTTTTAAAATAACTTATCATAACACTTTCTTCTTCTTCTTCATCTTCTTCCTTGAAGAAGCTTACTTCATCAATGGTGATTGATGAAAACAAGTGAGAAATCCAATTCTAAAGTCTACCCACTTCCTATTTCTTCATCCTCTACCTCTTACCAAGTAGTAGAGTGTGTTTTCTTCACAAGTTTCTTGACTTGGTGAAGTGAGAGCTTGATCTAGCGATGCTTCGACGTAGATCATCTTCGGCATGGACATCGACGACCTAGCTCGCCTATTCTCCGATGAAGCCGACGCTAGAGCCCGGATTTTGATTTGGACAGCGGAGAGGACTTCATCACGGAGCCGTGGAGGTGGAGGACCGGATCTACAAAGGTTGTATATCCGTTCTTTTAGTTTAGATGTAAACTAGTTTCTTTTTCGCCTAGAAATCTAGCCAACGATCCGTTCTAGGGTTTCTCGGCACCGTTTAAATTTGAAATTGGCATGGTTGATGCCTTGTGAGACCTCATTAGGGTGCCTAGGAACCCTACAGTGGTATCAGAGCCTAGCTAGAGCCTTAAATGAAGTCCAGACGGAATTTGAAGTCCGAACGAACCCGAAACCCCAAACCAAACTTGCTCTCTGGACTTTTTCGAAAATCTGGAGTTTTTTGAAATTAAAAATATGCAGAAAACTCAGCAGGGAATTCTAAGAATTACGACGCAAAATTTATTCGATGAACAGTGAAATCGGCGGCGGAACCGCGGCATAAGCCTAGCTTATGCGGCGGTTCCGCGGCTAAAGTATGACGTCAGCCTTTAAAAGTTGCACAGTAATTCATTGTTTTCAGTGCTGAGTCCTCTGGGTATTTTTAAATTTTATTCAAGAGTTGAATTTTCTGGGATTGTTTTGGGGATTCGAATGTTCGACCGGATTATCAAATTTTGTCTGTGTGGCTTTCCAGATAAATTATAGAATATGTTAAAAAGTTCGACCAGATATAAATACCAAATTTTTCCCCTGTCGGGAAATTTCCATGTGTTGGATTTTTCCGTAGTTTAACGACGTTCTAAGTAGTGCAAGTAACGCGATGGTCTCTCTAGAAGACAACAAACCTTAACTCGATTATGTGACCGTCTTGAACTGCCCTTTGAACCTTCGGGTTTGGGGCAGTACGGCGTGCCACATATGAGGCGTTGGCTTGACCCTTCTACGGCTGGACCGTTGGTACTGAGGCACGAACTGAATGTTGTTAGACTTATTTCATGTGTTGGATTGTATCGGGAAAACTTGGGTGTTCGATTGTTCGATCGGAAAGTTTAACATTTTCTATTTATCCGGAATGTGATACAATAATTGGAATTCACAAGAAGTTATGAGATAACTGAATGAATGTTATAAACATAGCAGTTTAGCCTCACTTGATCGGTTGCCACGGAATTTTGATGTGATCAAAAGTCCGTCGCAATCACATAGCGTACGCGGATACTCGCCGGGTAAACTTAATAGACAGCCTCACTTCATTGCCCCGACCAAGTGACTGTAGGAGAACCCCGTCGCCGAAAGCATCCGTTCGGGTGCTCGCGGCAGCGGTGTTCCGCCTTGGTGCACTTTGTCGACGGCGTCTGGGGTGCGGCCGCCTACTGAAGTTTGCAACGAGCATTCGATCAGGATGTCGGGAATCTTATTGAATTGCCCGACTTGATATTGAAAAGAGTTTTCGATTTTGAGACTAAAATGCGGAGTTTATAATTGTTAGGCATGCGATGTCTAAGTAATTCATTTGGTCAGGCATGCGATGTCTGAGGAGGTTGCGGATTCCAACTGTTGTAGTTTTACACTTTCTTTTCTGTGACCGTAAGTGTAATATGTGATATCGCCGGTTTCGTTGCTATATGTCAACGACAATTGGGATGCGCATATTTACTTACGTTAATGACATGTGTTGTTATGTGTTGCTGGATATGTTATATTGGATCGTCGTGTTTGAATAGCCGGGGGTTTTTATGTGAGATGAGTGTTTTTCATTTTCATTCATGTAAAAATCTGTATGTAATATTCTTTTATTTGGGGCACTTCCAGGTTGCGGAAGTTGTCACCGTTTGTATATTATTTACTTTTCCGCACTAGGATAGACCCAAGGAGGAGGGCACAAGTAACCGGGTTCTAGAGTCCAGTGGGAGACCAACTCGAAGAGTCGAGTCCGGGTCTCCTAACTCTAGAATTGGTAGGGTTGCTTGCCGCTCTCGTAGGGGTCTAGGGGTGTGGGTTTGGCTATTCATCACGACCGTGGAATCCGTGTTTTATACTGGCTCGTATTGAAAACACGGACGTCCTAGTATATCCAATATTTCATATGATTCTTCTGCTGCGATATCTGTGATGTGATCATGTGATGTTCTGTGATAGATACAGTATATAGTATATATGATATATTATATAGACGTTACTTATGTTTTACACCCGCGCTAGCCCTGCCCCGCTCTGTCGTTAGTTACCTAACTTAACGGTGCATGAGGGGACATCGAGGCGAATGCGGATGGCATCAGTGTACGTCGTATTTATCTGTGATGTTTAGGTACATAATTGATGGGACTTCATTAATGTGATTAATGAAAATAAAAGAAACCTAAGATGTTGTAGAATCGAATTTCAAAATAAAACAGGTAGCTACAGTTCTTGCTTTGCACGGCGGTATATATGATATATCCTGCACCTTATTCGATGAGGAAAGGACCGAGATCCCTTCACCGGGAGTGACTCCTTTAGCAATAACTGGTAGATGCTACACACTCGGTTTGTCTTTTGATTGCTTTTAAGAGTTTTTGCTTTGCACAGTGATATATATGATATATCCCGCACCTCATTCGACGAGGAAAGGACCGACGATCCTTTCACCGGGAGTGACTCCTTTAGCAAAACTAGAAAAGCCTCAAAAACACTCCATTTCATAAAATCATTTGATTCTACAACGATATAAAGTTCATTACGCAAAAGGTTTTCTTAAAAACCTGTCGTAGCCCTCCGTCATTTCAGATAGGTAATAGTTAGTATTCGTGCTGCGTTTGTTGGCCTGCGTCAAGGCGTAGTGTGCGGTAGCTAACTAGTATTTATCTGCTTATGCATATGATGCAGATTGGATTAGGGTAGTCGTGCGACTTTGTTGGCCTGCGTCAAGGGTCGTGCGGGTGGGTTTAATTCAATCAGGAAATGACGGGTTGAACTTGACTAGCGCACTATGGTTTGTTGGCCTGCGTCAAGGTCATAGGACGCTAGGGGCAAAATTATCGGGAATTTCAAGTGTTGAAATTTGCAATGAGATTGCATACCTTCTATGAGATAGTTGGATCCCGATACCCACTGCGAGTAAGAGTTACTCCTGGGAGAGTTTTACACATTACAATTAGCCGATCAAGTAGGTGTCTAGAAAGGTGTTAACGGGGTTACGCCTCTGGGAAAACGAGGTTTACATTAATTAGGTTCGTGCGAAAGCACGGGGGACCTCCCTCAAAGTACCGACACTGGCCTGGCTGAAAGATTGGCGAACTTGTAGTGTGTAATTAATCCCGGCTAGTCTTTCCTTTTAGGGTTTGAAGGAAGATTTGATAAAAAGCAGTGGGAGCCATCCTGATTAGATAAAATAATAACCAATCTATTCTTGCAAGAGCGCACGCTGAGTGTTTTCTTCTCTCTCTCTCCAGGTAGCGACCATATCACGCCTTAATCAAGATAATAATACGGATTTTTGACCGAACCCGCTTGTTATACTGAGCTGGGGAACGTTGGTCCCGCTCCAACTTATAATTGTTATAAGACAGAGCAGGAAATTGGGGAATACCAGATTTCCCGTGCCGCCCAAACGAGGAGAGTGCATGATGATGCATCATCTTCGGGTGTGTTCATTATATAGAACTGTTTCTCAGTGTCCTTTACGTCCTGGGTATGTGATACCAGATCAGGATCCCAGATATGTAATCTGTTGCATAGGGCTACAGAAAGGTAGAGAACTGAGAACGGGTGATAAGTTTCATGAGGCAGAAAACGGGGCAAGTGTTGCAGCCAAGTCTGTTGGTCACTGTCACCCTGTATTACCAATACATTGATTCTGAACGAATGTTATTAGATACCGAACCTGATATACAAAATCATATCAGTCTCTTTATTAGTAAAGAAAGGATATAATTTTGTATTGTTGGATAATGTTTTGAACATTTCCTATATCAAAAGTTGATCGGTTCAGGCACGTTATCTAAAAGTATTAATGTTCTAAATCAAACTACAGTTCTTAGTATACAGATCACACACAAGAGGAAGAGTTCAGATATGAACGAATCCTTCTTGAGGCATTGTAGACTAGGTCATATCAATGCGACCCAACTGGCTGAAGTTACATTTTAGATGCATATTTAAATCAGTTTGAATTTACATCTTGTGAAACTCGCCAGTTATGTCACAAAGATATCATGACCATAGCCCTGTTTATTGGAAACAGAGAAAGAGTTAATGAACTCTTGGGACTGATACATGATGATGTATGTAATGTCCCCTGTCTATACATGCCAGGAATGGTTCTTTATACTTCATTACATTCTCTGATGATCTTTTGAGATTCAGACCTATGTTCCTGTTGAAACATAAGTCCGAACCTTTTGAGATATTCACAGAATATAAGTTAGAAGTAAAGAACCAAAATGAGAGTATAAGTATTATGTCCTATGATGAGATCAAGGAGGAGAATACTTAAGCACGGAATTCCTGGATTGTTCTAAAGGAGAATAAGATTCTCTCTCAGCATTACTCCTCCGTATACACCATTGCAAGATGGTATATCGGGGTGGAGCAATTACACCCTATGTGATAAGGTGTGCTCTATGATGAGTACTACTGAGTTACCTATTTCCTTTTTGGGAATTATGCACTTATGAAGTTGCATACCTATTGAATAGGGTTCCAATCAAATCAGTTGCCTACCATTTCATATGTGATATGGAAAGGGAAGCGCCCATATCTTAAGTTAGTTAAGATTTGGAGTTGTCCGGCCTATGTCTAAAAGCAAAATCCGGACAAGCTCGAGGCAAGGTCTGTAATGTAGAACTGGAAAGGTTCCAGCTATACAAACTACAGCAGATAATTTGATAGAACCAAAGGATTCAGTAGATTCCAACGAACCTCAGCCTCTCCGCCGATCTAGTAGGGTTCCTCACCCACCTGAGAGATACTTCTGTTTCTCTATGACAGTGGGAGCGAGGATTGCATCATGAGATGATGACCCAACTAGTTTCGAGCTGGCCATCAGGAGTAAGACTCTGTAAGAATGGCTGGATGCTTAGTGATCTGAGATGGAATCCATATACACCAACAAAGTATGGACTTTGGTTGCTATATCTGAAGGGTTAAATCCCCATCAGGAGCAAGTATATCTTGAGAAGATTACTTGGTGTACATGGAAAAGTTGAGACTTTCAAAGCTAGACTTGTTAAAGGTTTTCGTCATCGACCAGGCATGGATAATGATGAAACCTTTTCTAGTACCTATGCTTAAGTCCATCCAGATCCTACTTGCCACGGCTACATACCATGACTACGATATCTGGCGGTTAGGTGTCATGACAGCTCTTCTAAATGATGTTTTAGAAGAGAGCGTCTGTAAGTACACAGCCAGAGGGCTTCGTAAACAGTGGGAGCAGCGGAAACGTGTACAAGATGCTTTATAGGATAAAGCAGGCATCGCGGAGTTGGAACGTCTGTTTTGATGAATTAGTCAAAGAGACATCATCAAAATGGTAGATGAACCTTGTATAAACAAAAAGGTAGTAGGGAGTATGGTGATGATCCTCGTAGAGTACGTGGATGACATACTCTTGATAGGGAAAGAGTTTCCTATGCTACATCAATCTCCGCTTATCACAATGATTCTCCATCAAGGATCAAAGTGATACCTACTAAATCCTGGGTTTTGGATCTATGAGATAGATCTAAATGGATGTTAGAATACTCACTAGTTGTAGTGAGATGGTATCAATCGATCCTAGGGAGAATCACTGGAAGTGTTCCAGGGTGATAAAGACGACTGAATGTCAGTCGCAGGCATTGTCTTTACCCTCAGTAAAGGGACGGTATGTTGGAAGAGTTCCAAGCTAGATACCGTGACATACTAGACGATAAAGGATGAATACATCGCTACTTAAGATGCTACCAAAGTGGCTGTCTGGGTGTATATTGGTTCATGAGATGAACTTAGTTCCTCCCATTGTGTGACAATGGAGTTGTGGCTTATGCCAAGGAACGTCCGTCCCATCAGTGATCCAGACATATTCTAAGGCAGTATCGCCTGATCATGGAGATGGTTGATCTCCAGGGTGATCGAGGTTTGGAGAGTAGACTCAGAGGACAACACAGCGGATCCACTCACAAAGGCCTGTTCCCAGAGAGAGACTATTATGGGATGGTTGAGTATGAGATACTACAACCACTGCTATCAGATGGCCCTAGTGCAAGTGGGAGATTGTTAGTTATATGTATGCCCTAGAGGCCATTACTATACATAGGATGTATATTGTAGTGGATGCTGGGACATATATAGGGAGGACTTTCTTGCTCGACATGATAGTATGCTATCTGGTTGATCTTTACCTTAACGTGTACACTGATTGTCTCCCTGTTACATGTTGGTAAAGCCCTTAGGATGAGTACTTGACTACCTGGACTATGATGCGGATCATACTAGTGGGGACATGGTAGTCCATAAGTACATCCTTCAAAGTCCCTAGTCGAGGGTGTATCGAGACGGGGCATCGATATACCAGAGTAGACTAGCGTGTACCTTCTCGACCCATACAGATGGGCGATGGATGATCCCATATCCATCGGTGTTTGACATCAGAGATGGTATACGGGTGCTCAGTAGAGACTAGGTACACTGGACGGACTCGTCGAGAACTCCCAGATGGTATTATACCTCACGTCAGATGGCAGTTCTCTGGTGACACTGGTACAGAGTAGTCTGTTGACCCGAGATCGTCATAGAGTCTTGTGTGGTTCCCACTGTGCTTTGATTTCCATCTTACCACGTCCAAGAGGGCGTGCAAAACGGTGGTTTTTGGGTACAGTCCCGAGTCACATGGAGGCAATGAGCGATAGGAGGGGATTCGTCTCTCCCGGTATAGGGAGTTGATGTTGCGCTGTGTTCGATTGGCTATAACAGGAAATCCCTGGCCAGGGTTGCTGAGATTTACTGGTAAGTGTTACCAGTAGTTTCTTGAATTGTTATAGACCTCATATCGACACGACTTATCGAGCTATTGGGGTCTGACGTTTACCACCCCTAGGCGAGATATGCGACATATCAGACGATCAGACCGGACTGTACGATAGTGTTACTGGTTGGATTCACTGGAGTGTGAGCGGGCTTGCTCGTCGATCTTCTGATCGCTCAATACCCGGGTGGCCGTTACGTTTAGCAGACCGCTTGCGGCTTGCGGGTGTTTGATATGATCATCATCTGCTGCCGGCGTATTGACGAGTCTTTAGAGTCCTACACAGAGGTTTTCTGGCTCAAGCGAAACGAAATAGGAGCGCATATGAGATATGTGCGGGACCGAGAATAATGCGTGTATGTGATACCATATTCTATTCTCGCGATGAATGTATCGAATGGTTATATGCGATATAACATATTTATCGAATCGAGGGTTGATTCGATAAGCCGATACATTGGATACTAGTCGGTTATATGCGATATGACCGGATCGTTAAATCAAGTGTTGATTTAATGATTTAATGCATAATTATATATTTGATATATTACTTTGCATTAACTGGTATTGGTTCACTTTAAATGGATTTTCTCACTTGGTGTACAAGTTGTATATGTGATATACTTTTTGTGCAAATGATTGTATCATGTTTGATGATACATGTTAACTTGGATTTGTGTGAAGATTAAACCATGGTTGTGAGAGTGGTTAGGGTTTTGTTTATTCTCCCATTATTTATTTATTCATTTATTTGTTTATTCTTTTGGAAAAGATAAAGAGAAAAGAATGATGGCTAATTTTGTTTCTTGTTGAAGCTTTTTGAAGCTTTGATCAAGTCAACCATTCTTATCTCATCCTTAACCCTAACCATTCCCACTAACCCTAGTTTAATCTCTACACTTGACCATGGTTTAGCTTATGATAAGTTTTCATTTTCTTTTCATTTTTTAAAATAACTTATCATAACACTTTCTTCTTCTTCTTCATCTTCTTCCTTGAAGAAGCTTACTTCATCAATGGTGATTGATGAAAACAAGTGAGAAATCCAATTCTAAAGTCTACCCACTTCCTATTTCTTCATCCTCTACCTCTAGCCAAGTAGTAGAGTGTGTTTTCTTCACAAGTTTCTTGACTTGGTGAAGTGAGAGCTTGATCTAGCGATGCTTCGACGTAGATCATCTTCGGCATGGACATCGACGACCTAGCTCGCCTATTCTCCGATGAAGCCGACGCTAGAGCCCGGATTTTGATCTGGACAGCGGAGAGGACTTCATCACGGAGCCGTGGAGGTGGAGGACCGGATCTACAAAGGTTGTATATCCGTTCTTTTAGTTTAGATGTAAACTAGTTTCTTTTTCGCCTAGAAATCTAGCCAACGATCCGTTCTAGGGTTTCTCGGCACCGTTTAAATTTGAAATTGGCATGGTTGATGCCTTGTGAGACCTCATTAGGGTGCCTAGGAACCCTACAGCGCTATGCTCGATAGGCTATAACTGGAAGTCCCTGGCCAAGGTTGCTGATGAGAACTACTGATAAGAGTTATCAGTAGTTTCTCAAACCGTTACAGGCCAGACATCGGCATAACATATCACGTTACTAGGGGCTGACGTTTACCACCCCTATACATGATATGCGGTATATCAGACAAAGAGACCGGATTGTACGGTAGTGTTACTGATAGGCTTCATGGAAAGTATGGACGAGCCTGCTTGTTGATCTTCATATCACTCAATACCAGGGTAGCCGTTACGTCCAGCTAGTACCGCTGACGGCTTGTAAGTGACTGATGTGATCATCACCTACTGCTGACGTATTGACGAGTCTTTAGAGTCCCACACAGAAGTTTCCTGGTTCAAGCGAAACGAAGTAGGACACATATGTGATGTGTGTGTGGGCCTGATTAAATACGAGTATGTGATACCGTATTGTAATCTGGCAGTTATCTGTTATCAGTCAGGTTATATGTGATATAACCGGATTATCGAATCAAATGTTGGTTTGATAATATGATATTCAGATTAATGATATTAGTCGGTTATATGTGATATAACCGGATTATTAGACCAAGTGTTGATTTAATAATATGATATATATTATATGTGATATAATGATATCTTAACTAATATCATTAGCTCACTAAATGCTTTTGTTAGATATGTATGCCCTAGAGGCCTGTATTGTATAGGATGCTAGGCATGTATATGTGCAGAAACAATCTTTGCTCAAAATGATAGTATGCTATCTGGTTTATCTTCATCTTAACTTGTGTTATATTTGTTAGTTATATGTATGCCCTAGAGGCCATTACTGTACATACAATGTATATTGTAGTGGATGCTTGGACATATATAGGGAGGACTTTCTTGCTCGACATGATAGTATGCTATCTGGTTGCTCTTTATCTTAACATGTACTCTGATTGTCTCTATGTTACATGTTGATAAAGCCCTTAGGATATGTACTCGACTTCTGGGACTATGATGAGATCATACTAGTGGGGCCACGGTAGTCAACGAGTATATCCTATAACTGTTCCTAGTCGAGGGTGTATCGAGACAGGGCATCGATACACCAGAGTAGACTAGCGTATACGCATCTTGACCCATATGATGGGCGATAGATGATCCCATATCCATTGGTGTTTGACATCAAGGATGGTGTACGGGTGCTCAGTAGAGACTGGGTACACTGGACGGACTCGCCGAGAACTCCCAGATGGTATTATACACCACGTCAGATGGCAGTTCTCTGGTGACACTGGTACAGGTTAGTCTGTAGACTCGAGATCGTCATAGAGTCTTGTGTGATTCCCACTGTACTTTGATTTCCATCATACCACGTCTAAGAGGGCGTGCAAAAAGGTGGCTTTTGGGTACAATCCCGAATCACATGGAGGCAATGAGCGATAGGAGGGGATTCGTCTCTCCCGGTATAGGGAGTTGATGTTGCGCTGTGTTCGATTGGCTATAACTGGAAATCCCTGGCCAGGATTGCTGAGATTTACTGGTAAGTGTTATCAGTAGTTTCTCGAACTGTTATAGACCTCATATCGACACGACTTATCAAGCTGCTGGGGTCTGACGTTTACCACCCCTAGGCGAGATATGCGACATATCAGACGAAGAGACCGGACTGTACGGGAGTGTTACTGATTGGATTCGCAGGAGAATGTACAGGCTTGCTTGTTGATCTTCTGATCGCTCAATACCTGGGTGGCTGTTACATTTAGCTGACCGCTTGCAGCTTGTGGGTATTTGATATGATCATTACCTACTGCCGGCGTATTGACGATTCTTTAGAGTCCTAGACAGAGGTTTCTTGGCTCAGGCAAAACGAAGTAGGAGCACATATATGATATGTGCGGGACCGAGAACAATGCGTGTATGTGATACCATATTAGATTCTCGCGATATGAGATATCGGCCGGGTATATGGGATATAGCCGGGTCATCGGATCAAGTGTTGATTCGATGAACTGATACAGATTATATTAGTCGGTTATTTGTGAAATAGCCGGATTATCGGATCAAGTGTTGATTCGATAATTTAATGTATAATTATATATTTGATATATTAAATTACATTAACTAATATAAGCTCACTAAAAGATTCTTTTTCTCACTCGGGTAATACATTGATATATATGCGGTATATGTTAATTGTATTATTTTATTTTGTTACAATAAATATTGTATATGTGATATATAATATTGTAACATGTTAGGGTTATTAATGCAACGTGTTTAGTGGAGATTAAACATGGTTAGGGTTTGATTTGGGTTATGCTATCCTAGAAGTTTCTAGAAGTTTTGCTTTTTGTTTTTGCTAAGATATTTTGTAAAGATATTTAGTTATGATATTTGTTAACCCAACTCAACCCTTGACCATGGTTCATTCTCTATATGGGTTAAGTTATCATACTTAACCCATGGTTGCATTTCTAACCTCACTACAATTTATTATTCATCACAAAGTAATTCATCTTCTTCTTCTTCCTTGCAAAGCATTCTAGCTTTGATTTTAGTGATGAAAATGAGTGAGATTAAGAAAACAAATGAGAGCTAAAATCCTATTTAATCATCCTAATCTATCCTAGCCATTTAAATTAAGGTGTTCACTTCATTAATGAGTGAGAGCTTGTGTTAAAGAAACTTCAAGGTAGATCATTTTTGTTATCGAAGATCAGAAGCAAGCTTGCATCTTTCTCTTCGTGGAGCCTCTCTAGAGTCCGGGTACTCGATGATCGCAGTGAAGGGACCTCAACACAGAGCTTTATAAGTGAAGGACCGGACTACAAAGGTTGTAATCCCAAACTCTTAGATGTTAAAGTGTTTAACATACTTTGTTTCGCCTAATCTCTAGTTTAAAGATCTTGGTTAGGGTTGTTCGGCACGTCTAAATTTTAAATCGGGCATGGTTGATACCTTATAGACCCTTGTGAGAGTGCCTAGTAACCCTACAGTGGTATCAGAGCCAAGCTAGAGGTTTAGGCGAAATCTAGGTGAAGTTTAAAGTCCGATCGAACTCCGAATACCCGTAAAACCCTAGTTTCTGGAAAAAATTTCAAATGTTGATTTTTTCTGTATTAAAAATACTCAGAAAATTAAGCAGGGTATTTTAGGAATTACTGTGCTAAATGAGCCTCTTATACGATTAAAGCGCCGCGGAACCGCGGCCGTACTGTGCATTGAGCGGCGGTTCCGCGGCCATACAGTAGACTTAGGGTTTGGGTTTTGAACAGTAATATCCGTATGTACTTCTGCTTGTTTCTGGGAATTTTTAATTATACTCAAGTGTTGAGTTTTATAGGCTGTATTGGGAACTCGTTGATTCGATCGGAAAGTTTAACTTCGTTTAATTTTTCCCGGGTAATTTTAGAACGTGTTAAAAAGTTCGAACGGATATCAATAACTCACTTTTTCCCCTGCCGGAAAATTTCCAAGTGTTGGATTTTTCCGTAGTTTAAGAACGTTCTAAGTCGTGCAAGTGACGCGGTGGACCCTCTAGAAGACAAAAAACCTTAACTCGATTATGTGACCGTCTGAACCGTCTCTAAACCTTAGGGTTTGTGGCAGTACGGTATTGCCACATATGAGGCATTGGTTTCACCCTTCTACGGCTGGACCATTGGTACTGTGGCATGTGATGGATGTTTTTAAACTAATTTCAAGTGTTGAGAACTTTTTGGGAAATCTTGGGTGTTGTTTATTCGATCGAAAAGTTTAACATTGTCTGTTTTTCTGGAATATGATACAATATTTGGAATCCACATGTAGTTATGAGATAACTAATTTGAATGTTATAAATCTAGCAGTTTAGTCTCAGATGATCGGTTGCCACGGGATTTTGATGTGATCAAAAGTCCATCGCAATCACGTAGCGTACGCGGATAATCGCCGAGTAAACTTAATAGATAGCTACGCCCCAAAGCCCCGACCAAGTGACTGTAGGAGAACCCTGTCGCCAAAAGCATCCGTTCGGGTGCTCGCGGCAGCTTGTTCCGCCTTAGTGCACTTCGTCGACGGCATCCAAGGGTGCGGCCTTCTACTAAAGTTTGCGACGAGCATTCGATCAAGATGTCGGGAATCTTGTTGAATTGCCTGACTTAATATTGAAAATAGTTTTCGATAATGAGACTAAAATACGGGGTTTATAATTGTTAAGCATGCGATGTTTAAGGAATTCATTTGGTTAGGCATGAGATTTCTAAGAAGGTTGCGGATTCCAACTGTTGTAGTTTTACACTTTCTTTTCTGGGACCGTAAGCGAAGTATGTGGTGTATCGCTGGCTTCGTTGCTATACATCAATGATAATCGGGATACGTATGCTTGCTTACGTTGATGATATGAGATATTATGTGTTGCTGTGATATGTTATATTGGATCGTCGTGTTCTGAATAGCCGGGGGTTTTATATGAGATGAGAGTTTTTCTTTTTCATTCATGTAAAATTCATTTGTATGTAATATTCTTTTATTGGGGCACTTCCGGGCTGAGGATGATGTCACCATTGTATATTATTTACTTTTCCGCGTTAGGTAGACCCAAGGCGGGGAGCACAAGTAACCGGGTTCTAGGGTCCAGTGGGAGACCATCTCGAGAAGTCGAGACTGGGTCTCCTAACCCTAGAATTGGCAGAGTTGCTTGCCGCTCTCGTAGGGGTCTAGGGATGTGGGTTTGGCTATTCATCGCGACCGTGGAATCCGTGTTTTATACAGGCTCGTATTAAAAAACACGGACATCCTAGTATATCCGATATTTCATATATGTTCTTCTGCTGCCATGTTCTGTGATGAGATCATATTACTGCCTGAGACGAATGTTTATATTTTATATATGAGATATATATTATATATTGTTGATTTCGTTTCATATCTGATGCTTGTGAAGCATATTAAAATGGGACTTCATTAATGAGATTAATGAAATAAAAGAAACCTAAAGATGTTGTAGAAACTTGTTTAAAAACTGGTAGCTCTAGTTTTTGCTTTGCATAGCGGTGTTTCTTGTAGAACATTCAGCACCTTATTCGATAAGGAAAGAGCCGAGATCCCTTCACCGGGAGTGACCTCTTTAGCGAAACTAGCAGATGCTGCATACTCGGTTTGTCTTTTGATTGTTTCTATAGTTTTTGCTTTGCATAGTGGTATTTTTGAAATATCCTGCACCTTATTCGATAAGAAAAGAGCCGACAATCCCTTCACCGTGAGTGACCTCTTTAGCAAAACTAGAAAAGGCCTCAAAAACATTCCAATGAAAATCACTCGATTCTACAACGATATCAAGTTCATTACGCAAAGGGTTTTCTTAAAAATCTGTCGTAGCCCTCCGTCATTTCAGATAAGTACTAGTTAGTATTCGTGCTACGTTTGTTGACTATGTTAAGGTGTAGTGTGCGGTAGCTGGTGTCAGTGTATATGCCCTAGAGGCCATTACTGTATCATACTAGCTTGTATATTACTTAATGGAAGCTTGGGATATTCACAGTTGTATATACAATCTTGCTCAAAATGGTAGTATGCTACTTGGTTTGTCTCTACTTCAATATGTGCATGTGTTTCTTTTAGCATATCGCTTATACATATTAGTAGAGCCCTTAGTATCTTTGCTTGATTACCAGCGTTGTGATGGCAGTCACACTCGTGGGGGCTGGGTAATCCATAAGCATATCCTTATACAGGTCCCTAGTCGTTGGACTATCAAGACAGGGCATCGATACTCCGGAGTAGACTAGCGTATGCGCTTCTCATCCCAGCGGGGGAGACGGTCTGTTCCACAGCCGTCAGTACGTCGTACTTGAGATAGTATGCGGGTGCTCGTTAGGTTACGAGTACACTGGACAGGACTCGTCGAGAACTGTTAGTTGGTATTATACCTATCGTCAGTTATCAGTTCCCAGGTGATATGAGTACAGCTTAGTCCGCTGACTTGACACTGTCACTTCACCTCGAGTGTGTTCCCACTGTACTCAGATTACTATCCTACCAGGGCTCAAAGGAGTCGTGCAAACATGTAGTAGTTGGGTGCAGTCCCGAAGCACTTGGAGGCAGTGACGGTTAGACAGGATTCGTCTCTCCCGGTATTGAGGGTTGACATCGCGCTGTGTCTAGGAGAGCCATTACACGAGTAGTCCCTGGCCAGGGCAAGCGAGATGTACTGGTAGGTTTCCAGTGTTATCTCAGGGTGTTCTAGGCTACACTTCGACACGACTTGTACCGCTATTAGGGGACTGACGTTTACCGCCCTCTAGGCCCGCCATGCGATGTATCAGACGAACAGACCGGACTGTACGGAGACTGTCACATTCAGGCTCAGTAGGAGTTCAGATCGGTTCACCTCGTCAGTCTTCTTATCGGCGTCTACCTGGGGACCGTTACGTACAGCTAGTGCCGCTTGCGGTCTGTGGTTAAACCCACTGCCAGTGTAGTGTCGAGTCTTCAGAGTCCCACACAGAGAGTTATTCGCCTTTAGGCAAAATGAGTAGAGGTCGCATGGTTTTGCGACAGGGTTCGTTCACATCCACGCACTTGTGCACGTTTGCTTTCCGGACAGCTTATACTAGCGGGCTTTGGTTTAAGCCAGATCCTAGTATATGATTTGGGATTGGTTTTATCTCATTGTATTCGTGTTCCTCGGATTACGAATACGGGTGCGTATGCACAGTTGACTGAGACAGAGGCAGAGGACTTTGATTAGGGTTAATGACCATTGTCATTTTGTTAACCCTAATGCTTATGTGTGTATTATGATTAATTGATATTGGTTATATATAATTGTGCATGGTTAGGGTTGTTGACATTTTGACCATACTTGACTTGTTGACCTTGGTTGACATGTTGACCATCATCATTCCATATGAAAGATGCTCTTTGATCCTTGCAATTTTCATTTAATGTGAAATGATAATGGTCAAGTCTTGATTAAACCATGACAATTATCTTTCTAATTATCTTTTTACATAATTCACACATATATGTGAGAATGGTTCTATTATTCTCTCATTCTATCATATAGATTCTCTCTCCTCCTCTTCCTCTCTCTCAAGCCCTCCCCTCTCATGTGTTGAGAAACACTTGAGCTTGAGATAAACCTCTCCAAAGTAATATCTACTCTTATCTAAGGTTCTAGGATTAGCACTTCTAGCACCTTAGTTACTTCTAGCTTGAAGTAGAAGCCAAAGGTTGAGGCTCTCGGGTGGATCCTTCTTCGACTAGAGAAGGCGACAAGGTGATCTCTTTCTTCCACTCCAAGGAGCAAGAAGAGAAGGACATAAAGCCCAAGGTATAATCTTTCATCCATTTAGCTAAATCTAGTTAGCTTTTAGTTAGTTTTTGTTTAGCAAAGATCCTCCTTAAGCTAGTCCGTGTTGCCTAGTTCGATAAAAATCCGATTTTTATTCCGTTTTCCGCCTCCCCGCAAGCACCGGGGTGGGCAACGTGGACTTACAGCTGGTCAGTGCTTATCTGTATAAGTATATGATGCGATTGGATTAGGGTAGTCGTGCGACTTTGTTGACTATGTTAAGGGTCGTGCGCGTGGGTTTAATTCAATCGGGAAATGACGGGTTGAACTTGACTAGCACTTATGATTTGTTGACTATGTTAAGGTCATATAGCTGCTAGGGGAAAAATATTATTGGGAATTTCAAGAGTTGAAATTTGCAATGAAATTGCATACCTTCTATGAGATAGTTGAATCCCGATACCCGCTGCGAGTAAGAGTTACTCATGGGAGAGTTTTACATATTACAATTAGCCGATCAAGTAGGTGTTTAGAAAGGTGTTAACGGAGTTACGCCCCTGGGAAAACGAGGTTTACTTTAATTAGGTCCGTACGAAAGCACGGGGAACCTCCCTCAAAGTACCGGCACTGGCCTGGCTGAAAGATTAGCGAACTTGTAGAGTGTAATTAATCCCGGCTAGTCTTTCCTTTTAGGGTTTGAAGGAAGATTTGACTAAAACAGTAGGAGAAATCCTGATTAAATATATTGATAACCAATCTAATCTTGCAAGAGCATACGCTGAGTGTTTTCTTCTCTCTCTCTCTCTCCTGGTTACGACTATATCACGCCTTAATCAAGATAATAATACGGATGTATTGACCGAACCCGCTTGTTATACTGTGCAAGGGAACGTTGGTCCCGCTCCAACTTATAATTGTTATAAGACAGAGCAGGAAATAGGGGATTACCAGAATTCTCGTGCCGCCCAAACAAAGAAAGTGCATGCTGATGCATCATCTTCGGGTGTGTTCATTACCAAGAACGGTTTCTCAGTATTCTTTACGTCCTGGGTATGAGATACCGGATCAGGAGAGGTAGAGAACTGAGAACGGGTGATAAGTTTCAAGAGATAGAAACGGTGCAAGTGTTGCAGCCAAGTCTGTTGGTAATTATCATCCTGTATTAACAAATACATTGATTCTTAATGAATGTTATTAGATACCGAACCTGATATACAACATCATATCAGTCTCTTTATTAGTAAAGAAGGAAATAATTTTGTATTGTTGGATAATGTTTTGAACATTTCCTATATCAAGAGTTGATCGGTTCAGGGACGTTATCTAAAAGCAATGACGTTCCAAATCAAACCACAGTTCTTAGTATACATAACACACACAAGAGGAAGAGTTCAGAAATGAACGAATCCTTCTTGAGGTATTGTAGACTAGGTCATATCAATGTAACCCGACTAGCTAAAGTTATATTTAGATGTATATTTAAATTAGTTTGAATTTACATCTTGTGAAACTTGTCGGTCATGTCACAAAGATAAGATGACCATAGCTCTGTTTATTGGAAACAGAGAAAGAGTTAGTGAACTCTTGGGATTGATACATGATGATGCATGAAGATCCCCTGTCTACACATACCAAGACCGGTTCTTTGTACTTTATTACATTCACTGATTATCTCTCAAGATCCGGACATATGTTCCTGTTGAAACATAAGTCTGAAACTTTTGAGAAATTCAATGAATATAAGTTAGAAGTAGAGAACCAAATATGGTATAAGTATTATGTCCTTTGATGTGATCAAGGAGGAGAATACTTAAGCACGAAATCCTGGACTATTCTAAAGGAGAATGAGATTCTCTCTCAGCATTACTCCTCCGTATACACCACATCACGTCGGTGTATCGGGGCGGACCAATCACACCCTATGTGATATGGTGCGCTCTATGATGAGTACTACTGAGTTTCCTATTTTCCATTTGGGAGTTATGCACTTGAGAAGCTGCATACCTATTGAATAGGGTTCAAATCAAATAAGTTGCATACCACTTCATATGTGATATGGAAAGGGAAAAGCCCATATCTTAAGTTTGTTAAGATTTGGGGTTGTCCGGCCTATGTCTAAAAAGCAAAATCCGGACAAGCTCGAGGCAAAGTCGGATCTGTGGAAGTTTGTTGGATATCCCAAGCATACGCAAGGGAATATCTTCTACCTAACCGAGGAACAAAAGATGTTTTGTTTCTCAACATGCCACCTTTGTGAAAGGGAATTTCTTGTGGAAAAATTAGTGGTCATGAGGTAGAACTGAAAGAAGTTCCAGCTATACAAACTGTTGGATATATATGCCCTAGAGGCTTTCATTGTATAGGATGCTAGGGATATGTATGTACATGACAATCTTGCTTGATATGATAGTACGCTATTTGGTTTGTCTTTATCTTAACGTATGATATATTTTACTTTGTATTTATATATACATGTTGATAAAGCCCATAGGGTGTTTGCCTGACTACCGGCGTTGTGATGGCAGTCATACTTGTGGGAGCTGGATAGTCAATAGGCAAATCCTTAGATGTCCCTGGTCGCAGGAGTATCGAGACTGGGCATCGATACTCCGGAGTAGACTGGTGTATACATATCTAGACCCTGACGAGGGGCGATGGATTGGTCCCGTAGCCATTGGTGGTGTGCACCTAAGATTGTATACAGATGCTCATTGGGTGTGAGTACACCGGACAGGACTCGCCGAGAACTGACTGGATGGTATTATACCTAACGTCAGATAGCAGTTCTCAGGTGACATGTGTGCAGATAGTCCGTTGACTTAAGGTCGTCATTTGTCTCGTGTGAGTTCCCACTGTGCTTTGATTACTACCCTACCACGGTTCAAAGGAGTCGTGCAAACAGGTTTTAGTTGGGCATAGTCCCGAGCCACGTGGAGGCAGTGAGCGACTGTTAGGGATTCGTCTCTCCCGGTATAGGGAGTTGATATCGCACGGTGATCGGTTGGTCATTACCATAAGTCCCTGGCCAGGGCTGATTGAGAATTACTGATGGACTGATCAGTAGATTCTCGGATGGTCTTGAGCCATACCGACACGACTTGTACGGTTATTAAGGGTCTGACGTCCACCACCTCCCTAGACCATACATGCGATACTCTTAGACGAACAGACCGGACTGCGCGGATATTGTCACGGACAGGCTCAGTAGGAGTTCGGATGAGTTTCCTTATCGGCTTTCTTATCGACATCTACCTGGGGACCGTTACGTACAGCTAGTGCCACTTGCGGTCTGTGGTTAAACCCACTGCCAGCGTAGTAGTCGAGTCTTTAGAGTCCCACACAGAGATTTCCCAACTCCAGGCGAAACGATATAGAGGTCGTACGGTTTTACGACGAGGGTTCGGACGCACACGTGTGTTTACACACGTGCGACGTTCGGACAGTTTTTACTAGCCGGCTTTGGTTTAACCCAGATTCTAGTATCAGGTTATTGGATTTATACAGTCTAAAGTTTTTCCGTGTTTTCACGGATAGGAGGGGCGTTATCGTAATTTTCCGGGAAGCTTCTAGAAGCATGGTGACTTGAGGGTTTAGGTGGCATTATCATTAAATGATATTGTGACTCATTTTGTGTGATTCATCATGTCATTAATGCATTATTAAATGCTTAATGACTCAGATAGTGAATCACTCATAATGAATTTATGTAGCATGATGAATAATCTCATTTTTTATTCATTTATTTGTTTATTCATTATGCTTCATATATTCAAGTGAGAAACAATATCATGATCATTATCATCTTCACCTTCTCTTTCCTCAAGCTCACTCTCTCTTCAAACCCTAATCCTACCACTCATGAGTTGAGATCAAGGATTAAAATAGACTAAACACTCCATAACCTAACTCTATATCATCTTAGTTCCTTTGATTAGCAACTAGAGAAACTATGTTACCTCAAGTTTAGAGGTGAAGCTTGGATTAGGGTTCTCGGGGTGGATCATTTATCACGGAAAGGAGGCCGAGGAGGACGTAGAGATCGAAAAGACGAAGGACACAAATCACTAGGTATAATCTCTTAACATAGTAGCTAAGAACTTCTATGGTTGGTGTTAATTATAGTTTAGTAAAGATCTTCGGTTAGTCGATGTTTGCTTAAAGAACAAGATCGTTTTTCAAATTTCCGCCTCCCCGCAACTAGTGGGGTGTTGCACATCGACTTACAGTGGTATCAGAGCCTCACTAAACAATAATTAACTCATTTGCAAAGTCATATGAATTTCGAACGCAAAACAAACCGGAAAATACACCGATATCACATAGTTTCTGTCGATTTTAAAATGAGGCCTAAAAATTTTTCAGGGACCTCCAGAATAACCTACATGAAATTATAAGAACACAGAAAAAAAAAATGGGCTCCTGAATCGGCCACTGAGCCACGGAACCGCGGCCGATCCTACCGATCCGCCGCGGATCCGCGGCCGAGTTGGAGCCGATTCAGCCCAGTTTTTCTCTGTGAATCTTCTGTGATGTTTTTTCTTTTCTGGAATGATTTATTTTCTGCTCAAGTTTCAGATTTACAGAGAAGTTTTGGAGTAGAATCTAATGTGTTTAATCGATCGAAATTATACGATATTTGCTTGTTTGATTATATCTATGAACTGTATTATGTGTTCGTAAACCTCCCCTAACTGCTAGTATGTCGGTTGGCAGGGGGTTGCACATATGTGTGATGGTTTTTAACTGTTTGTGATTATGAACTGTATTGGATTGTTGTGATGATTAGCCGGGGTTTTGTGATGGGTTATTGTATTAATTCATTCGATGTAAATGTAATAAGTTGTAATATTATTTTGCGGGGCACATCCAGGTTACGGTTGTAGCCACCGTTGTATTATTTCTTTTTACTGTTTTTGCTCCTAGGATAGACCCAAGGTGGGGTGCACAAACTACCGGGTATTTCGAAGTATTTAGTGGCCTACTCACGTTGTTGAGGGAGACCGCTTCACTTCGGGTACTTGACGGGTAGTTTGCCGTACCCGTAGGGGTCTGGGGTGGGGTAATGGCTATTCATCACAACTGTGTAATCCGTCTTTCATTGCAGGCTCAAAAGAAACGCGGATTGCTAGTATATCCAATCAAGTTTATCTATGATCTGGAATGCCTATTATTGCGTCTGACGAATATACAATATCTATATATGATAGCTATTTAGACGTCACTTATGTTTTACACCCGCACTAGCCCAGCCCCCGCTCTGCCGTTAGTTAAGTAACCTAACGGGTGATGACGGGACCCCGTGGCGAATGCGGATGGCATAAGAGGACGTTGTATTTTCGTTGTTATCTGTAATGATAGGTTAATGATGGGACGCATTATTATTAATGTAAAAAAAAATAAAACCTAAACTGAATCGTTGGAACAATTTCAAAACCACTCGGTTTTCTTCAAAAAGCAAATTTTAAATGCGGAGCTTAAACCACTCCTTTTAATAAAGGCTATCTTGGTTCTTTCGATTATATCAAGTTCACTACGTTAACGGTTTTTTGCCAAAAACCAGCCGTAACCCTCCGTCGTTTCAAATAGACAGCATATCATATTCATGCTATACTTGTTGGCCTACGTCAAGGCATAGTGTATCCCGGTTCTTACGGGGAGGCGGAAACGACGAAAAACAATGATTTGGCGCAAGGCAACATGGACTTAAAGCACGGATCTTTGCTAAACTAGAAACTAGTAAACTACTAGAGGCTATAACTACTATGCTGTAGAAAGTATACCTCGCGAAACCGGTCCTTCGGGTCTTCATTCCGCTGTCCCGCTCGTCCATCCAACCTCCAAGTGTCGATCCGGACCTTAGGCACCTCCGCGACCTTCTTGAGTCGAAGACGATCCACCCGAGAGATGTACACCGAGCTCCACCTCGAGCCGAGGCAACTAGGGCAAAGAGATTGCTAGTCAAGAAGCCCTAGGATGTGTAGAGGAGATGTATGGATGTGTTTGTCAAGTGGAATCCTTTTTCTCTCAACACATGAGATCAAAGGAAGAATCAAGAGGAGGAAGAAGGAGGAGCAACCATGGAAATGTTTCTCATTTTCTTTTCTATGAGAGAGAATGAGAATGAACAAATGAAAAGCTTAACCAAGAGAAAACACAACCATGGTTGCAATAATACTCATTTTCATCATTACTAATCCTATCATGATAAAGTTGATGGCACTAATGACATGACCATTTTCATAACAAAAAAGAAAAAAGAAAACCAAAGAATACTTTAGACCTTTCAAGAAGATCCTAGTCAACTTTGGTCAAACGGTCAACAAAGTCAAGATGGTCAAATGGTCAATGTAATTAGCCATAACATAATTATCAATAAATGGATTAGTAAATAATGTCCCCGGCTCATAATGGTTTTGACCGAACCAACTGTCAAAACCCTAATGAGGCACCTCCTCCTTCTCCACTCCGCAAAACTGTGCATACACACCCGCATCCGCATTAAGTAGAATGCGAATGCACTGAAGACAAAATAAATCCATCCGTGCAATACTAGGATCCGGCTTAAACCAAAGCCCACTAGTATTGCCTGCCCGAACAACATACGCACACAAGTGTACGCAAGTGATCGCAGCCCTGCCGTAAAACCATACGGCCTCTACACGTTTCGCTCAATGCAGGGAAACTCTCTGTGTGGGACTCTAAAGACTCGACACTACGCTGGCAGTGGGTTTAACCACAGACCGCAAGCGGCACTAGCGGTACGTAACGGTCCCCAGGTAGATGTCGATAAGAAGGCCGATGAGGTAAACCCATCCGAACTCCTACTGAGCCTGTATGTGACAATCTCCATACAGTCCGGTCTGTTCGTCTGATACAACGCATGGCGGGCCTAGGGGGCGGTAAACGTCAGTCCCCTAATAGCGGTACAAGTCGTGTCGGAGTGAAGCCCAGAACACCCTGAGATAACACTGGAAACCTACCAGTATATCTTGCTTGCCCTGGCCAGGGACTACTCGTGTAATGGCTCTCCTAGACACAGCGTGATGTCAACCCCTAATACCGGGAGAGACGAATCCTGTCTAACCATTACTACCTCCAAGTGCTTCGGGACTGCACCCAACCACTACCTGTTTGCACGACTCCTTTGAGCCGTGGTAGGGTAGTAATCTAAGTACAGTGGGAACACACTCGAGGCGAAGTGACAGTGTCAAGTCGGCGGACTAAGCTGTACTCATGTCACCTGGGAACTGATAACTGACGATAGGTATAATACCAACCAACAGTTCCCGACGAGTCCTGTCCAGTGTACTCGTAACCAAACGAGCACCCACATACTATCTCAAGTACTACGAACTGACGGCTGTGGGACAGACCGTCTCCCCCGCTGGGATGAGAAGCGCATACGCTAGTCTACTCCGGAGTATCGATGCCCTGTCTCGATAGTCCTACGACTAGGGACCTGTATAAGGATGTGCTTATGGATTACCCAGCTCCCACGAGTATGACTGCCATCACAACGCTGGTAACCAAGCAAAGATCCTAAGGGCTCTACTAATATGTATATAAGCGATATGCTAAAAGAAACACATGCACATATTGAAGTAGAGACAAACCAAGTAGCATACTACCATTTTGAGCAAGACTGTCAATATAACTGTGAATATCCCAAGCTTCCATTAAGTAATATACAAGCTAGTATGATACAGTAATGGCCTCTAGGGCATATACACTAACACTTCGTTCCAACCATTGTGTGACAATGGAGTTATGGCTTTGGCCTAGGAACGCCCGTCCCATCAGAAATCTAGATATAATTCTTAGGCAGTATCACCTGATCATGGAGATGGTTGATCTCCAGGGAGATCGAGGTTAGGAGAGTAGACACAGAGGACAACAGCGCGGATCCACTCACAAAGGACCATTTCCCAGTAGAGACTTTTATGGGATGGTTGAGTATGGGATACTTCAACCACAGCTGATTGTTGGGTATGCGATACCACAACAGATGGCCCTAGTGCAAGTGGGAGATTGTTAGTTATATGTATGCCCTAGAGGCCAATACTGTACATACGATGTATATTGTAGTGGATGCTTAGACATATATAGGGAGGACTTTCTTGCTCGACTAGTATGCTATATGATTGCTCTTTATCTTAACATGTACTCTGAATGTCTCTATGTTACATGTTGATAAAGCCCTTAGGATACGTACTTGACTTCTGGGACTATGATGAGATCATACTACTGGGGCCACGGTAGTCGACGAGTACATCCTATAACTGTTCCTAGTCGAGGGTGTATCGAGACAGGGCATCGATACACCAGAGTAGACTAGCGTATACGCATCTTGACCCATATGATGGGCGATGGATGATCCCATATCCATCGGTGTTTGACATCAAGGATGGTGTACGGATGCTCAGTAGAGACTGGGTACACTGGACGAACTCGCCGAGAACTCCTAGATAGTATTATACACCACGTCAGATGGCAGTTCTCTGGTGACACTGGTACAGGTTAGTCTGTAGACCCGAGATCATCATAGAGTCTTGTGTGATTCCCACTGTGCTTTGATTTCCATCATACCACGTCCAAGAGGGCGTGCAAAAAGGTGGCTTTTGGGTACAGTCCCGAATCCCATGGAGGCAATGAGCGATAGGAGGGGATTCATCTCTCCCGGTATAGGGAGTTGATGTTGCGCTGTGTTCGATTGGCTATAACTGGAAATCCCTGGTCAGAGTTGCTGAGATTTACTGGTAAGTGTTATCAGTAGTTTCTCGAACTGTTATAGACCTCATATCGACACGACTTATCAAGCTGCTGGGGTCTGACGTTTACCACCCCTAGGCGAGATATGCGACATATCAGACGAAGAGACCGGACTGTATGGGAGTGTTACTGATTGGATTCGGAGGAGAATGTACAGGATTACTTGTTGATCTTCTGATCGCTCAATACCTGGGTGGATGTTTCGTTTAGCTGACCGCTTGCAGCTTGTGGGTGTTTGATATGATCATCACGTACTGCCGGCGTATTGACAATTCTTTAGAGTCCTACACAGAGGTTTCTTGGCTCAGACAAAACGAAATAGGAGCAC
The DNA here is from genome assembly GCA_030015575.1 of Agapanthus africanus. Taxonomy (NCBI): domain Eukaryota; kingdom Viridiplantae; phylum Streptophyta; class Magnoliopsida; order Asparagales; family Amaryllidaceae; genus Agapanthus; species Agapanthus africanus. The sequence continues at coordinate 303,711,033 of CM057345.1, forward strand.
ATATATGATATGTGCGGGACCGAGAACAATACGTGTATATGATACCGTATTAGATTCTCGCGATATGAGATATCGGCCAGGTATATAGGAAATAGCCGGGTCATCGGATCAAGTGTTGATTCGATGAACTGATATAGATTATATTAGTCGGTTATTTGTGAAATAGCCGGACTATCGGATCAAGTGTTGATTCGATAATTTAATGTATAATTATATATTTGATATATTAAATTACATTAACTAATATAAGCTCACTAAAAGATTCTTTTTCTCACTCGGGTAATACATTGATATATATGCGGTATATGTTAATTGTATTATTTTATTTTGTTACAATAAATATTGTATATGTGATATATAATATTGTAACATGTTAGGGTTATTAATGCAACATGTTTAGTGGAGATTAAACATGGTTAGGGTTTGATTTGGGTTATGCTTTTCTAGAAGTTTCTAGAAGCTTTGCTTTTTGTTTTTGCTAAGATATTTTGTAAAGATATTTAGTTATGATATTTGTTAACCCAACTCAACCCTTGACCATGGTTCATTCTCTACATGGGTTAAGTTATCATACTTAACCCATGGTTGCATTTCTAACCTCACTACAATTCATTATTCATCACAAAGTAATTCATCTTCTTCCTCCTCCTTGCAAAGCTTTCTAGCTTTGATTTTAGTGATGAAAATGAGTGAGATTAAGAAAACAAATGAGAGCTAAAATCCTATTTCATCATCCTAATCTATCCTAGCCATTTAGATTAGGGTGTTCACTTCATTAGTGAGTGAGAGCTTGTATTAAAGAAACTTCAAGGTAGATCATCTTTGTTATCGAAGATCGGAAGCAAGCTTGCATCTTTCTTTTCGTGGAGCCTCTCTAGAGTCCGGGTACTCGATGATCGCGGTGAAGGGACCTCAACACGGAGCTTTAGAAGTGAAGGACCGGACTACAAAGGTTGTAATCCCAAACTCTTAGATGTTAAAGTATTTAACATGCTTTGTTTCGCCTAATCTCTAGTTTAAAGATCTTGGTTAGGGTTGTTCGGCACGTCTAAAATTTAAATCGGGCACGGTTGATGCCTTATAGACCCTTGTGAGAGTGCCTAGTGACCCTACAATATTTCATATCTTTATATGCATGTTGATGAAGCCCTTAGGATTATACTTGATTGCCAGGATTATGATGAGATCATACTAGTGGGGCATGGACAGTCTATAAGTATATCCTTTAATAGTTCCTAGTCGAGGGTATATCGAGACAGGGCATCAGTATTACCAAGTTAAACTATTGTGTACGTTTCCTGACCCTGGGGGGCGATGGTTGATTCCACAACCATTGGTGTTTGACATTAAAGATTGTACACAGGTGCTCATTGGAGAATGGGTACACTGAACAGGACTCGCCGAGAACTCCTAGATGGTATATATACCAATTGTCAGATAGCAGTTCTTTGGCGACACTTGTACAGGTTAGTCTGTAGACCCGAGATCGTCATAGTGTCTTGTATGATTCCCACTGTGCTTTGATTTCCTCCCTACCGCGACTCTACCGAGTCGTGCAAACAGGTGGATTTTGGGTATAGTCCCGAATCGCATGGAGACAGTGAGCGATAGGAGGGGTTTCGTCTCTCCCGGTATAGGGAGTTGGTGTCGCGCTATGCTTGATCGGCCATAACATCAAATCCCTGGCCAGGGTTCTCGAGATTTACTGATAAGTGTTATCAGTAGTTTCTCGAACCGTTATGGCCGTAAATCAGCATGACTTATAAAGTTACTCGGGTCTGACATTTACCGCCCTTAGACTTCATATGCGACGTATCAGACGAAGAGACCGGACTGTACGGTAAGTGTTGCTTGCAGGCTCGTTGGGGTTGTGATGAGTTCGCTCGTCGGCCATTTTTTCGTCATGTACCTGGGTAGACGTTACGCACAGCTAGTGCCGCTGACGCGCTTGTGGTTAAACCCACTGCCAGCGTACTGTCGAATCTTTAGAGTCCCACACAGAGGGTTCTCTCGTTCAGGCGAAAGATGTAGAGGCTGTAAGTTGTTACGGCAGCCGTAAGGTGTTACGACAGGGTTTCGATTATGTTCGTGTAATTGTTACAGGAATAATAATCGGAACAATAATACTGGTAAGCTTTGGTTTAAGCCGGATACCGGTATTATATTATTGGATTAATGGTATTCGTATTTTCGGAATTCGGATACGGGTATACGGTATACGGAGGAGGGGTATTCTTGTAATTGTTACAAGAATACCTTCTAGAAGGTGCCACCTCATAATGACATTATTTATTTTATGAAAATAAATAAATGAGGTGGAAATAAGAAAGTCCAAGCATGGTTGCAAGAATGGGTTATTTAATTTTATATTGTTTTGGAATTACTATTGAAGCATGGTGCTAATTTTATATTATATGCTTCAATTATTTCATTTGCAATATATCATTTTCTCATGCTTGAATTCTCTCATTATCACAAACACTTTCTCTCTCCTTCTTCTCTTTTCCTCCTTCATCCTAAGCTTTACCCTTCACATGTGTTGTGAAACAAAAGTTTAGGATTAAAGATAATCCAATACCCTAATCTCTACATGATCCTAGTGACCTCTTCTAGCAAACTTGGTCTCTAGGTTAAGCTCTTATGAAGAGTTTCTAACTTGCACGACAACTCTCGCGTGGATCATCTAGGTCTTGGAGTGGCCGGAGATCGAGAACATCGGCAACATCCAAGGGAGCTAAGGAGTGGCAAGGAGCAAAGGAGTTGTACCAAAGAGAAGACCCGAAGGACCGTATCATTGAGGTATAATCCCTAACATAGTAGATAAGATCTCTAGTTAGGATTTTCTAGTTATGGTTTAGACAAGATCTTTAGAAAAGTGTGTGTTGTATGTTAAGAAAATTTTCGTTTACCGCTTCCGCCGCCTCACAAGAGTTGTGGGAGCATGCAACATGAACTTACATGGTATCAAAGCCTAACTAAACCATAATTAGATTATTAGCCAAAAGTTAGAACTTCGATCGATGATTTTTTCCCGAAAAAACACATTTTCTGTCCCCGTTTTCTGTCGATTTTTAAAGTGTTCGAAAAATCATTTCAGTGGCCTTAAAAATACATACAGGGTTTTCTAAGCACACTGTAGAAAAACGAGACTCTAACTCGCCAGGAACGCCGCGGATCCGCGGCCAAACTCAGTGTTTGGCCGCCGATCCATACCCGAGTCATGGCCGAGTTAACTCGTTTTTCAGCAGTTTGTTTAGATTAAGAAAATTTTGTTTCAGGGATATCTGGAATTTACAAAAAGTTGTTTATGCTCTATATTGTGACAAGTGTTGGCATGGTTTAAAATTATCGATCGAAATTCTAAAGTGCTTGGCTAATTGGGTCTTCTTGGTTAATGATATGTGTGTTTAAAATGTCGACTAATTGCTATAAGTCGATTAGTCAGGGTTGCACACTTCTGTAATGATATCATGAGATGGTATGTGTATATGAATATGTTGGATCGTCGTGATGAATGGTCGGGGGATGTGAGAAGAGCGTTTTTCTTTTCTTTCATTCAATGTAATTTGCGAAAAGCAATGTAATATTATTTTGCGGGGCGCATCCGAGTTGAGCTTGTAGCCACCGTTGTATAATTTATTTTTACTGTTTTTGCTTCTAGGATAGACCCAAGGTGGGGTGCACAAACTACCGGGTTTTCGAAGTGCCGAGTGGCCTACTCACTTTGTTGAGGGAGGTTGCTTCACTTCGGGAATTTGGCGAGTAGTTTGCCGCACCCGTAGGGGTCTAGGGTAGGGTTTGGCTATTCAACACGACTGTGGAACCCGTCTTTCATTAAGGGCTTGAATGAAATACGGAATTCCTAGTATATCCAATATATTCATCTATATTTATATATGAGATATATAATAAACGTTGGTTATGTTTTGCACCCGCGCTAGTCCAGCCCCCGCTCTGCCGTTAGTTAAGTAACCTAACGGTGCATGACGGGGCCCCGTGACGAATGCGGATGGCATAAGCGTACGTTCTATTTTCGTTTCTTTTCTGTGATGTTTAGGAAACGTAAATGATGGGACAGCATTAATGTGATTAATTTCAAGAAAAAGAAACCTAAAGATGTTGTAGAATTAAACTTTTTAAAATGGGTAACTCTAGCTTTTGCTTTGCATAGTGGTATTCTTGAATATCCTGCACCTCATTCGATGAGGAAAGGGTCGAGATCCCTTCACCGGGAGTGACCCCTTTAGCGAAACTGGCAAATGTTACAAAGCACTCGATTTGATTTTATAGTTGATCTAATTTTTGCTTTGCATCATGGTATTTACATATCCAGCACCTTATTCAATAAAGAAAGAGCCGAGATCCCTTCACCGGGAGTGACCTCTTTAGCAAGATTAGAAAAATGCTATAAAACCATTCGATTTTTAAAACTGGAGCTTAAACCACTCCTTCGCACTCGATTCTACAACGATATCAAGTTCAAAATGTTAAAAGTTTTCATCAAAACCATCCGTAGCCCTCCACCATTTTAGGAAGCAGAGTACTTAGTATTCGTGCCACGTTTGTTGACTATAGTTAAAGCGTGGTGTACGGTAGCTAAGTGATGTCTTCCTACAAAGCATTTGATGCGATCGATTAGGACATTCGCATGACTTTGTTGAACATAGTTAAGGGTCATGCGGGTGGGTCTAAATCAATCCCGAAATGGAGGGTAGAACTTGACTAGTGCTTATGATTTGTTGACCATAGTTAAGGTCATAAGACACTAGGGGTAAAAACTCATATCAGGAATTTCAAGAGTTGAAATTTGCAATGAGATTGCATACCTTCTATTTGATAGTTGGATCCCGATCCCACTGTGAGTAAAAGTTACTCCCGGAAGAGTTTTGCACTTTACAACTAGCTAATCCAGTAGGTGTCTAGAAAGGTGTCAACGGGGTTACGCCTCTAGGAAAACGAGCTTTATTTTAATTTGGTCCGTGCGAAAGCACGGGGAACCTCCCTCGAAGTACCGACACTGGCCTGGCTGACCGGTTAGCGAACTTGCAGATTACAATTAATCCTGGCTAATTTTCTTTTTAAAAGGTTTGAAGGAAAATTTGATAAAAAGCAGTGGGAGACATCAGTTAGATAAGATTAATAACTAATCTAATTATGCAAGAGCAATCGCTGAGTGCCTTCTTTTCTCTCTTCTAATGACAAAAATAAACTCACGGGACCAAATTACAAAGATTGGCTAAGGAACGTGAATATTGCCCTGACCTATGATAAGGTCGGATACGTCCTGACTACTCCATCCCCTCCTATCCCAGGCCCTGATTCTTCAGTTGCGGATAAAGAAATCCGCAAGACATGGGATATAGACTGCGCAACAGCCAAGTGCCTCGCGCACGCTTCTATGAACAATGAACATCAGAAGCAGCACGAGAAGATGGATGTTCAATCCATCTTTCTCCATACAAAAGAGTTGTATGGAGAGCAATCTCTGACTCTCCGATACGAGGCATCTCGAAAGTTGTTTCAGATGCGGATGGCTGCTGGCACGTCTGTAAGTGACCATGTATTGAAGATGATTGGACTTATCGAAGAACTTGAGGACCTGGGTTGGACCATGGAGAACGAGCAGTATGTTGATATTGTTCTACAGTCCCTTTCCCCTGCCTTTACTCAATTCATTGTAAACTTCAACATGCACTACATGGAGAAGTCTTTACCTGAACTCCTCAAGATGTTGAGGAGTGCAGAGAGCACACTAAAGGTAGCGAAAACTCCCGTTCTTATTGCTGGGCCATCTTCTTCCTCCGTCCCAAAAGCCAAGCCCAAGGGAAAGAAGAAGAAGAATCCCATCAAGCAGAGAGGAGGAGTGAAAAAGGCACCGGGAAGGGACAAGAAAGGGGCTGCTGCAACAGGACGAGGGGAATGTTTCCACTGCCACCAGACTTGGCACTGGAAGAGAAACTGCGTTGGATACCTGGCCGGCCTCTAGAAAAACAAACGGGCCTAAGTATCAAGAAACTTCGATCAGATCGAGGAGGTGAGTATCTAAGCTCAGAGTTTCTAGATTTCCTAAAAGAGAATGGGATTCTCTCTCATCTCACTCCTCCGTACACACCACAGCACAATGGAGTATCAGAAAGGAGGAATCGTACCCTATTAGATATGGTACGATCTATGATGAGTAATACTGAGTTACCAATATCATTCTGGGGGCACGCATTAGAGACTGTGATTCATATTTTGAACAGGTGCCGACCAAAACCGTGTCTACCACTCCATATGAGATATGGTATGGGAAGAGACCATCTCTTAAAAGATTTAGGATATGGGGTTGTCCGGCTTATGTGAAAAAGCAGAATCCAGACAAACTCGAGACACGATCGGTTTTGTGTAGATTTGTGGGATATCCAAAACACTCGTATGGATATCTCTTCTACCACAAGGAAGAACAAAGGGTGTTTGTTTCTCAGTATGCAATATTTTTAGAAAATGAATTTTTTACAAATGATACTATTGGCAATGCGGTAGAACTGGAAGAAATTCAAGATACACAAACAATTACCGATGATTTGGTTGAACCTGAGATTTCAATAGAACCTGACGAACCTCAGCCACTCCGTAGATCTAGTAGGACTTCTCACCCACCTGATAGATACTACGGTTTTCTAATTGATGGTGATAGAGAAGATTGCATCATGGATGATGATGACCCTACTAGTTTTCAGCAAGCTATCACGAGTGGTGACTCAGTGAAGTGGCTGGATGCCATGAGATCCGAAATGGAATCCATGCACACCAACAAAGTATGGACTTTGGAGGTTGCACCTTCTGGAGTAAAACCCATAGGGTGCAAATGGATCTTTAAAGAAAGATCGGTGTGGATGGTCAGGTGGAGACCTATAAAGCTAGGCTGGTAGCAAAAGGATTTCGTCAAAGACCAGGACTGGACTATGATGAAACCTTTTTCACCAGTCGCGATGCTCAAATCCATTCGGATCCTGCTTGCTATAGCTGCTCACTATGATTATGAGATCTGGCAGATGGATGTTAAAACGGAATTCCTAAATGGTGATTTAGAAGAATGCGTTTTTATGGATCAGCCAGAAGGCTTCATTGATAGTGGGAGCAGCGGAAAAGCATGCAGGCTGCTTAAATCCATCTATGGATTAAAGCAGGCATCACGGAGTTGGAACATCTGCTTTGATGATACAATCAAAGAGTTTGGTTTTATCAAAAATATGGATGAACCATGCATTTATAAAAGGATTGTAGAGAGTACAGTTACATTCCTCGTATTGTACGTGGACGACATTCTCTTAATAGGAAATGATATTCCTATGCTACAATCGGTCAAACTATTCTTATCGCAAAGGTTCTCCAAGAAAGACCTGGGCGATGCCTCGTACATTCTGGGGATTAAGATCTATAGAGATAGATCTAAGAAATTATTGGGATTGTCCCAATCGAGATACATTGACACCATACTAAAGAGGTTTAGTATGGAAGATTCCAAGAGGGGTAATTTACCCGCTTGTCATGGGATCACCCTCTCCAAAGAGATGTCTCCAAAGACTGATGAAGAGAAGGCTCGAATGAGCATTATTCCCTACGCTTCAGCAATAGGATCTATAATGTATGCGATGTTGTGTACTCGCCCAGATGTAACTTATGCACTGAGTGCAGTAAGCAGGTATCAATCCAACCCAGGGAAGAAACACTGGACTGCTGTGAAGAACATTCTGAAGTACTTGAGAAGAACTAAAGAAATGTTCTTGGTGTATGGTAACGGAGATCTCCAAATGGAGGGATTTACCGACTCCAGCTTCCAGAGCGACAAGGATGATAGTAAGTCCATCTCATGGTTTGTATTTACCCTAAACGGAGGGGCGGTATGTTGGAAGAGTTCCAAACAAGATACCGTCGCTGACTCCACGATGGAAGCAGAGTATATTGCTGCTAATGATGCCGCAAAAGAGGCAGTCTGGATGAGGAAGTTCATTTCAGAACTTCAAGTGGTTCCATCAATTGCTAATCCAATACCTCTGTATTGCGATAACAATGGAGCCATGGCTTTGGCAAAGGAACCAAGGTCCCATCAAAAATCCAGACATATCTTGAGGCGGTATCACCTCATCAGGGAGATAGTGGATCGCCAGGACATCGAGGTACGGAGAGTAGACACGAAGGACAACACAACAGATCCATTCACCAAGGCCATCCCTCAAGTCCAGTTTGAGAAACTGTTCGAGCTGTTGTGCATGCGGTACTCAGGCAACTGGTTCTAGTACAGACAGTTGGTACTTATTGCATCAACTACAGGCCTTAGTGCAAGTGGGAGATTGTTAGATATGTATGCCTTAAAGGCCTGTATTGTATAGGATGCTAGGCATGTATATGTGCTGAAACAATCTTTGCTCGAAATGATAGTATACTATCTGGTTTATCTTCATCTTAACTTGTGTTATATTTCATATCTTTATATGCATGTTGATGAAGCCCTTAGGATTATGCTTGACTACCAGGATTATGATGAGATCATACTAATGGGGCCTGGATAGTCTATAAGCATATCCTTTAATAGTTCCTAGTAGAGGGTATATCGAGACAGAGCATCGGTATTACCAAGTTAGACTAGTGTGTACGTTTCCTGACCCTGGGGGGCGATGGTTGATTCCACAACCATTGGTGTTTGACATCAAAGATTGTACACAGGTGCTCATTGGAGAATGCGTACACCGAACAGGACTCGCCGAGAACTCCTAGATGGTATATATACCAATTGTCAGATAGCAGTTCTCTGGCGACACTTGTACAGGTTAGTCTGTAGACCCGAGATCGTCATAGTGTCTTGTGTTATTCCCATTGTGCTTTAATTTCCTCCATACCGCGACTCTGCCGAGTCGTGCAAACAGGTGGATTTTGGGTATAGTCCTGAATCGCATGGAGACAGTGAGCGATAGGAGGGATTTCGTCTCTCCCGATATAGGGAGTTGGTGTCGTGCTATGCTTGATCGGCCATAACATCAAATCCCTGGCCAGGGTTCTCGAGATTTACTGATAAGTGTTATCAGTAGTTTCTCGAACCGTTATGGGCCGTAAATCAGCATGAATTATAAAGTTACTGGGGTCTAACATTTACCACCCTTAGACTTCATATGCGACGTATCAGACGAAGAGACCGGACTGTACGGTAAGTGTTGCTTGTAGGCTCGTTGGGGTTATGATGAGTTCGCTCGTCGGGCATTTTTTCGTCATGTACCTGGGTAGCCGTTACGCACAGCTAGTGTCGCTGACGCGCTTGTGGTTAAACCCACTGCTAGCGTACTGTCGAGTCTTTAGAGTCCCACACAGAGGGTTCTCTCGTTCAGGCGAAAGATGTAGAGGCCGTAAGTTGTTACGGCAGCCGTAAGGTGTTACGACAAGGTTTCGATTATGTTCGTGTAATTGTTACAAGAATAATAATCGGAACAACAATACTGGTAGGCTTTGGTTTAAGCTGAATACCGGTATTATATTATTGGATTATTGGTATTCGTATTTTTCGGAATTCGGATACGGGTATACGGTATACGGTATACGGAGGAGGGGTATTCTTGTAATTGTTACAAGAATACTTTCTAGAAGGTGCCACCTCATAATGACATTATTTATTTTATGAAAATAAATAAATGAGGTGGAAATAAGAAAGTCCAAGCATGGTTGCAAGAATGGATTATTTAATTTTATATTATTTTGGAATTACTATTGAAGCATGGTACTAATTTTATATTATATGCTTCAATTATTTCATTTGCAATATATCATTTTCTCGTGCTTGAACTCTCTCATTATCACAAACACTTTCTCTCTCCTTCTTCTCTTCTCCTCCTTCATCCTAAGCTTTACCCTTCACATGTGTTGTGAAACAAAAATTTAGGATTAAAGATAATCCAATACCCTAATCTCTACATGATCCTAGTGATCTCTTCTAGCAAACTTGGTCTCTAGGTTAAGCTCTTAGGAAGAGTTTCTAGCTTGCACGACAACTCTCGCGTGGATCATCTAGGTCTTGGGGTGGCCGGAGATCGAGAACATCGGCAACGTCCAAAGGAGCTAAGGAGTGGCAAGGAACAAAGGAGTTGTACCAAAGAGAAGACCCGAAGGACCGTATCATTGAGGTATAATCCCTAACATAGTAGATAAGATCTCTAGTTAGGGTTTTCTAGTTATGGTTTAGACAAGATCTTTGGAAAAGTGCGTGTTGTATGCAAAGAAAATTTTCGTTTACCGCTTCCACCGCCTCACAAGAGTTGTGGGAGCATGCAACATGAACTTACAGCTTTATATATATATATATATATATATATATATATATATATATATATTAAAGTATATTTGATATATATAAATATATATATATATATATATATATTATTATATGAAGCATGGCATGTTTTTCTATTTTTTAGAAAATAGAAAAATGAGGTGTAAATTGTGGAGATATTTATGGTCTGGTTCAAGGCATGGGTTTATATGTTTTTATATTACTCTTGACTCACTATTCAAGCATGATTGCAATTTTAATTGCATTTTTATTCCATGCTTGAATGATGATTGAGGAGAGAGATAATTCATTTTATTGATTCTACACTTGCTTCATGGTTCATGCCTTAGCCATTTTTCAAGAGCTCTTTTCTTCTCTTGCTCTCTACAATTTTCTTTACCTCACCTCCAAGCTCAAAACCCTCAAATGAGATGTGAATCATTGAGCTTGTGAGACCTTAGTGAGAATAACTTATCCCCTACTTCATCATCCCATACCAAACTAGCAATTTGGTGTGGTGTGTTTCCTACACTAAAAGTGTTTAGTGTAGTGAAAAGCTTGTGTTTATGGACTTCGGGTGGATCGTCTTTGGCACGAAGATCACAAAGGAGGTTCGTTCAACATGGAGAGGAGCCTTGAAGAGTCGCGTGGACTTCATCCCAGAGCTTTTGAAGAGAAGGACACGAACTACAAAGGTTGTATGCTCTTAAACTTTCTCTTAAGCTTAATCACATCACAAAGCCATAACCTAATATTCTAGTAATGATCTTGGTAGTCTAGCTTAGCACCAAGAAAAATTAAAATTTGGCATGTTTGATGCCTCTTGAACCCTTTAACGGTGCTAAGGTCGACTTTCATGGTATCAGAGCCAAGCTAGAACTTTAGAATTACTTGTAGCGACGTTAGAAATCCGTCGTTTTTATCGCGCAAAAACTGCCGAAAAAACAGTTTCGAAATTGATGTTTTGAGTTGTTTGCATACCCCGCGGGCTCACGATTTGAACCGAGAAGCCGCGGGGTGGAGCGTGTGCACCCCGGGGACACCCTAGGGGGACTGAACGGCTGGGCCCACTCCCCAAGACCACCACAAGATGGTCTTAGCGGTGGGGACCCGAAACTGCCCCACCAAAGGCAGTTTCAGGTCTGCCTCACCCCTTGGCCACCTCATGGCGGCCTCGGGGGTAGGGTACCCCCTCTAGGCCACCCATTCGACACTTAATCTTTGGTCTTCTCCCCTGCGAAGATTCGGGCGGGTTTTGAGTTCGTTTCGACTCCCGGATTGTCTTAAAACGAACGGTTTTGGAATTTTAGCTCACTGTTTTTCAAGTGTTGGAAAAATTGGTTTAAGTTTGCTAATTGTGTGCGGAATTCTAATGCCGCAGTTACTGTACAAGCTTTGTGATGTGTGATACAATTATTAGAATCCGGATTAATTAGTTTTATGAAAACTAGTTAGTAAACCTAGCTGTTTAGTCTCAATTGATCGATTGCAACGAACTTTTGATTCGGATCAAAACTCCGTCGCAATTGCGTATTGTACGTGATCACCTAGTCGTGAATCTTGTTAAATTATCCAACATATTATTGAAAAGTGTTTTCAATTTGAGACTAAAATGCAAGTTTTACATGTTAGGCATGAAATTTGGAATATGTGATATTCCGGGTTTATGATGTCTAAGGATAATGCGGATTCTAATCATTGTAGTTTCTATTTCTTTTCTGCGACCGCAAGTGTAATATGTGGGGTATCCCAATCTCGTTTCTATATGTCAAAGAGTTTTTGGGATACGCATATTTACTTACGTTGATGACATGAGATGTTATGTGTTGCTTATGATATGATTTATTGGATCGTCGTAATTGAATAGCCGGGGGGGTTTATGTGAGATGCGAGTTTTTTTTCATTCATGTAAAATTCAATGTAATATTCTTTTATTGGGGCACTTCCGGGTTGAGGATGATTCCACCATTGTTGTATATTATTTATTTTTCCGCATTAGGATAGACCCAAGGTGGGGAGCACAAGTAACCGGGTTCAAGGGTCCAGTGGGAGACCATCTCAAGGAGTTGAGATCGGGTCTCCTAACTCTAGAATTGGCACGGTTACTTGCCGCTCTCATAGGGGTCTAGGGATGTGGGTTTGGCTATTCATCACGACCGTGGAATCCGTGTTTTACATTACTGGCTGAATTTAAAACACGGAAATCCTAATATATCCAATACTCATATGTTGCTTCTGCTGCTTATTTCTATGATGTGATCATGTTATATGATATATAATAAACGTTGCTTATATTTTGCACCTACGCTAGTTCATCCACCGCTTTGCCGGTAGTTAAGTAACCTAACGGGGCATGACGGGGCCCCGTGGCGAATGCGGATGGTATAAGCGTACGTTCTATTTTCGTTTCTTTTTCTGCAATGTTTAGGAAACGTTATATGATGGGACTTCATTAATGTGATTAATGAAAAGAAAAGAAACCTAAAAGATATTGTAGAATCAAATTTTCAAAAAGTGTAGCTCTAGTTTTTACTTTGCATGGTGGTATTCTTGAATATCCAGCACCTCATTCGATGAGGAAAGAGCCGAGATCCCTTCACCGGGAGTGACCTCTTTAGCGAAACTAGCAAATGCTACAACTCACTCGGTTTAGTTTTTGATTGCTTCTATAGTTCTTGTTTTGCATAGTGGTATTTATGAAATATCATGCACCTTACACGATAAGGAAAGAGCCGAGATCCCTTCACCGGGAGTGACCTCTTTAGCAAAGCTAGAAAAGCCTCAAAAACACTCCTTTTCAAAATCACTAGATTCTACAACGATATCAAGTTCATTACGCTCATGGTTTTCTTAAAAACTTGCGTAACCCTCCGTCATTTCAGATAGGTACTATTTAGTATTCGTGCTGCGTTTGTTGACCTCCGTCAAGGCGTAGTGTGCGGTAGCTGATTAGTGCTTATCTGCCGCATGTGATGCGATTGAATTAGGGTAGTCGTATGGTATTGTTGACCTCCGTCAAGGGTCGTGCGGATGGGTTTAATTCAATCAAGAAATGAACGGGTTGAACTTGACCAGCGGCCTATGGTTTGTTGATCTCCGTCAAGGTCATAGGAAGCTAAGGGTAAAAGTATTATCGGGAATTTCAAGTGTTGAAATTTGCAATGAGATTGCATACCTTCTATGAGATAGTTGGATCCCAATACCCACTGCGAGTAAGAGTTACTCCTGGGAGAATTTTACACATCACAATTAGCCGATCAAGTAGGTGTCTAGAAAGGTGTTAACGGGGTTATACCTCTGGGAAAACGAGGTTTATTTTAATTAGGTCTGTGCGAAAGCACGGAGAACCTCCCTCAAAATACCAACACTGGCCTGGCCGAAAGATTGGCGAACTTGTAAGGTGTAATTAATCCCGGCTAATCTTACCTTTTAGGGTTTGAAGGAAGATTTTATAAAAACAGTGGGAGCCATCCTGATTAGATAAAAATAACCAATCTAATCTTGCAAAGAGCGCACGCAAAGTGAATATCCTTCTCTCTCTCCTGGTAGCGACCAATGACATGCCTTAATCAAGATAATAATATGGATGTATTTGTAAGTCCATATTGCGACCCCCGGTACTTACGGGGAGGCGGAAACGGTATAAAAAACGAATTTTTATCGCAAGAGGCAACATGGACTAAACTATGTCGGGATCGTTGTCTAAACTAAAACTAGTTAACAAGCTAAAGAGAGTTAGCTACTATGGAGGATGGTTATACCTAAACTTGAACTCCTTCTCTTCTTGTTGTTGTTCTTATTTCTTGTTCTTTGTTGAAGCTTGAATGGTTCTCTTCTCGTCGCCTTCTTCTTGCCGAAGATAGATCCACCTTGAAGGTTCGACCTTTGGGCTCTTCCTCGATCTTTGAGTGAACTAGGGTTTCCGGCTTGCTAAACCTTCATCCTAGAATGAGTAGAGAGTGATTAGGGTTTGCTTTTCTATCTAAAGAGAATGATTCTCAACACATGAGAAGGTTTCTCTTTTCAAGAGGAAGAAGAAGATGAAATGAGGAGAGAGAGTGAGAATGATAGAATGAGCTCAATAATTTCTTTCTTGCAACCATATTGCAAAAGAAAAATGAATTATCTAAATGATAATAATTGAAATAAGAATAGTTGATGGTTATTTTGGAATGACCACTATCATGCTTCTTTAAATGAAGTGTAAGCATGAATCAAGGAAGACTTTCAAGGCATGAAAGTGGTCAATGGTCAACAAGTCAACCAAGGTCAACAAGTCAACAAAAAAACAACCATAACATAATTCTTATTTAATTACTATTATTAATAGATAATATACAAATCCATTAGGGTTTGGAAAATGATAACTGTCAACTGTGCATACGCACCCGATCCGAAACCCTAATGAAAAACCTCATTCTCCGCCTCAAGCAACTGTGCATACACACCTGCATTCTCGTTCCGAGGAACAAGAATACCAAGATATAAAAGCAACCCCCAAAACATATACCAGTATCTGGCTCAAACCAGAGCCTGCCAGTATAATCCGTCCGGACTCCAAACGTGCACAAGTGCGCGGATGAGAACGAACCCTGTCGCAAAACCATGCGACCTCTACTCTGTTTTGCCCAGAGGCGAATACCCTCTGTGTGGGACTCTAAAGACTCGACACTACGCTGGCAGTGGGTTTAACCACAGACCGCAAGCGGCACTAGCTGTGCGTAACGGTCCCCAGGTAGATTCCGACAAGAAGGCTGACGAGGTGAAACCCCATCTGAACTCCTACTGAGTCTGAATGTGACATTCTCCGTACAGTCCGGTCTGTTCGTCTGATACATCGCATGGCGGGCCTAGGGGGCGGTAAAACGTCAGTCCCCCAATAGCGGTACAAGTCGTGTCGGAGTGAAGCCCAAAACACCCTGAGATAACACTGGAAACCTACCAGTATATCTCGCTTGCCCTGGCCAGGGACTACTCGTGTAATGGCTCTCCTAGACACAGCGCGATGTCAACCCCCAATACCGGGAGAGACGAATCCTGTCTAACCGTCACTGCCTCCAAATGCTTCGGGACTGCACCCAACCACCACCTGTTTGCACGACTCCTTTGAGCCGTGGAAGGGTAGTGATCAAAGTGCAGTGGGAACACACTCGAGGCGAAGTGTCAGTGTCAAGTCAGCGGACTAAGCTGTACTCATGTCACCTGGGAACTGATAACTGACGATAGGTATAATACCAACCTGTCAGTTCCCGACGAGTCCTGTCCAGTGTACTCGTAACCCAACGAGCACCCGTATACTATCTCCAGTACGACGTACTGATGGCTGTGGGACAGACCATCTCCCACACTGGGATGAGAAGCGCATACGCTAGTCTACTCCGGAGTATCGATGCCCTGTCTCGATAGTCCTACGACTAGGGACCTGTATAAGGATGTGCTTATCGATTACCCAGCCCCCACTAGTGTGACTGCCATCACAACGCTGGTAATCAAGCAAAGATCCTAAGGGCTCCACTAATGCGTATAAGTGATATACTGAAATAAACACAAGTACACATTGAAGTAGAAACAAACTAAGTAGCATACTACTATATTGAGCAAGATTGTTTATACAAGGTGAATATCCCAAGCTTCCATCAAGTAATATACAAACTAGTATGATACAGTAATGGCCTCTAGGGCATATACACTAACAATCTCCCACTTGCACTAAGGCCATGTACTGGCGTATCGAAGACCTATCATCTCGATCAGCCGCTCGAACTGAGTCTGGGGTAGGGCCTTGGTGAATGGATCTGCAGTGTTCTCTTCTGAAGCAACCCTCCGAACCTCGATCTCTTTGCGATCCACGATCTCCCTGATCAGGTGATACCGCCTCAAGATATGCCTGGATCTCTGATGGGACCTGGGTTCCTTTGCTAAAGCTATAGCCCCGTTGTTGTCGCAATACAGAGGTACTGGGTCAACAATGGACGGAACCACCTGAAGTTCTTTTAAGAACTTCTTTATCCAGACAGCTTCTTTTGCGGCATCAGATGCAGCGATGTATTCCACTTCCATAGTCGAGTCTGCAACGGTTTTCTGTTTGGAACTCTTCCAACACACCGCCCCTCCGTTGAGGGTAAAGACAAAACCCGACATGGACTTGGAATCATCCTTGTCACTCTGGAAGCTGGAGTCAGCAAAGGCCTCAATCTGGAGGTCTTTTCCGCCATACACCAAGAACATCTCCTTAGTCCTCCTCAGGTACTTGAGAATGTTCTTTACTGCTATCCAATGTTTCTCCCCAGGGTTTGACTGATACCGGCTTACTACACTCAGTGCATAAGCTACATCCGGTCTGGTACACAACATCGCATACATTATAGAGCCTACCGCAGAAGCGTAGGGTATAATAGACATGCGATCCCTCTCCAAATCAGTCTTGGGAGACATCTCTTTAGAGAGGGTGATCCCGTGACAAGCCGGTAAGTTACCGCGCTTGGAATCTTCCATACTGAATCTTTTCAGTACGGTGTCGATGTACCTGGACTGTGAAAGTCCTAATATCCTCTTGGATCTATCACGATGGATCCGGATCCCCAGGATGTAAGAGGCATCACCCAGGTCTTTCATGGAGAACCTGTGTGACAAGAAACCCTTGACAGATTGTAGCATAGGAATGTCATTTCCTATTAAGAGAATGTCATCCACGTATAAAACAAGGAATACCACAGTTCTCGCTACAAATCTACTATAGATGCACGGTTCATCTGGATTTTTGATAAAGTCAAATTCCTTGACCGTCTCATCAAAACAGATGTTCCAACTCCGCGATGCCTGCTTTAGTCCATAGATGGACTTAAGCAACTTGCACACCTTTCCGCTGCTCCCACTCTGAATGAAACCCTCTGGCTGATCCATATAGACACACTCCTCTAAATTTCCATTTAGAAAAGCGGTTTTTACGTCCATCTGCCAAATCTCATAATCGTGGAAGGCAGCAATGGCAAGAAGGATCCGAATGGATTTCAGCATAGCCACTGGAGAAAAGGTTTCGTCGTAGTCCAAGCCAGGTCTTTGACGGAAACCCTTTGCTACAAGTCTAGCTTTATAGGTCTCAACCTGTCCATCTACACCAATCTTCCTTTTGAAGATCCACTTGCATCCTACGGGTTTTACCCCGTCTGGAGCAATGTCCAACGTCCATACTTTGTTGGTGTACATGGACTCCATTTCGGTCCGCATTGCATCCAGCCATTTTACCGAGTCAAAGCTCTGAACGGCCTGCTGGAAGCTAGTAGGCTCATCATAGTCTATGATGCAATCCTCTCTATCCCCGTCTATGAGAAAACCGTAGTATCTCTCGGGCGGATGAGACTGCCTATTACTTCTGCGGAGCGGCATAGGAATGTCCTGTTCATTTGAACCCTCTGGTTCCATTAAGCTTTCAGTAATAGTCTGTGGTTCTGGAATTTCTTCCAGTTCTACTGCGCTCCCACTTAATTCTTTTTCTAAGAACTGATGTTCTAGAAAGTGGGCATGACGAGAAACAAGAACTTTTTGTTCCTCTTCGTAGTAGAAGAGATATCCCTTGGAATTCTTTGGATATCCCACAAACTTACACAGTACTGAGCGCGCCTCGAGCTTGTCCGCATGCTGCTTTTTAACAAAAGCTGGACTTCCCCAAGTCTTAATGTGACTGAGATGGGGTCTCTTCCCACACCACATCTCATATGGTGTAGTAGGCACAGTCTTAGTAGGAACTCGGTTCAAAAGGTACGCAGCTGATTCTAGTGCATACCCCCAGAATGATCGCGGTAACTCAGCGTTACTCATCATGGACCGTACCATATCCAATAGGGTCCGGTTCCGTCTCTCCGATACACCGTTATGTTGCGGGGTGTATGGAGGAGTAAGCTGAGAGAGAATCCCATTCTCTTTTAAATAATTCAGGAACTCGGCACTTAAGTATTCTCCACCTCGATCCGATCTTAGAATCTTGATACTTTTGCCGGTCTGTTTTTCTACTTCATTCTTAAATTCCTGGAATTTTTCAAAAGATTCTGACTTATGTTTCATTAAGAAGACATAACCGTATCTTGAAAAATCATCCGTAAAAGTAATGAAGTAAGAATAACCGCTTCGTGCATGTGTAGACATTGGACCGCACACGTCGCTGTGTACGAGTCCCAAGAGCTCGCTCGCTCTTACTCCGTGTCCAGTGAACGGAGTCTTTGTCATCTTTCCTTTGAGACAGGATTGACAAGTGGCATATGATTGATATTCGAACGGATCCAAATATCCTTCTGTATGTAACTTAGTCAACCTTCTCTCATTGATGTGACCCAGTCTACAATGCCATAAGAAAGTCTGATTAATATCTGGTGACTTTCTTTTGTGTGTATTCTGGACATTGAAAATCTGTGGTTGGTTTAATACGTATATACCATTGCTCAATGTACCTGACCCAATCAGAACTTGATTAAGGTGAATGTTAACAACATTACTTACAAACGCAAATTCATAACCTTCTTTAGAAACCAAAGATACAGAAATGATATTACAAGTTGCGTTGGGTACAAAAAAGCAATTACGCAAAACCAAAATATGTCCATCTGACATTCCTAGGTGATAGTCCCCCACGGCTTTAGCATCCATGCTAGCTCCGTTCGCAACTCTGAGGGTCATGTCACCTTCCTTCAAAAACCTACGGTTTCTCAACGCCTGCAAAGAATTACAGATATGAGATCCCGATCCGGTATCCAATACCCAGGAAGTAGAGTTTATAGAAAGACAGTTTTCAATAACATACACACCTGAAGCTGAAGCTGCAACCTGCTTCAGTTCCTGTGTCCTGGCTTTCCAAGCCCTGCAATCTTTCTTCCAGTGTCCACTCTTGTGACAATAGAAGCATTCCTCTTTACCAACAAGCTTCCCCGCTATCTTTGTTGCCTTTTCCTTTCCCTTCGCACCCACTTTACTAACACCGCCCCTTGGTTTGGCGGGGGCTTTCCTCTTCTTTCCCTTGGCTTTCGCCTTGGACCTAGAAGAAGAAGATCCTCCTACAAACAAAGTGGATGTATCCCTACCCTTCTGTAGGGTGCCCTCTGCGCTCCTCAGCAGGTTGAGGAGTTCTGAAAGTTCAACTTCCTTTTCTTGCAAGTTGAAATTCAGTATGAACTGGGCGTAAGTGGATGGAAGGGACTGGAGAATTATATCTGTGTAGAGTTCACTATCCAACGTGGTCCCAAGTTCCGCGAGCTCCTCAGTGTAGCCAATCATCTTAAGCACGTGGTCCGCTACCGATGATCCGACGGCCAACTTAGTCGAAAATAACTTCTTCGACACTTCGTATCTTGCGATACGAGACTGCTCTCCATACAGTTCTTTTGTATGAAGAAATATGGATTCCAAATCCATATTCTCGTGCCTCCTCTGATGGTCATTGTCCATCGAGGCAAGTACGAGGCATCTGGCCTTCGCGCTGTCAATCTCCCAAGTCTTACGGATTTCCTTATCCGCGACGCTGGAGGTGGGACCTGGGACGGGGGGAGCTTTGGTGGTAAGAAGATACCCCAGCTTGTCGTAAGAGATTGCCAATTTGACATTCCTGAGCCAATCTTTGTAGTTTGGCCCTGTCAATATGTTTTTATCTAGAAGTAACTTAAGTCCAGTCATTTCGATTTGGTCGCTGCAGGGGGAGAGAAGAAACACTTAGCACGATGCTCTTGCAAGTTTAGAATGGTTTTTAATTTGTCTAAACAGGATGGCTCCCACTGTCTCTCGAATCCCTCCTCAAACCACAAAGGAAGAATTAGCCGGGATCAATCCCACCGTACAATACTTGCTTAACCGTTCAGCCAGGCCAGTGTCGGTACTTCGAGGGAGGTTTTCCAACGCTTTCGCGAAGTTCCTTAATTTAAGAACCTCTTTTCCCTGGGGGCGTAGCCCCGCTAACACCTTTCTAGGCACCTACTAGGTTTATAGCATTGATCGTTTAGTGAGAAATTTCCCGAGGAGTAGCATATACTCACAGTAGGATCGGGATCCAAATATCATCGCGTGATGAAAATGAAGGAATCCTACCATAATCATCACACTCCAAATGGTATGCAAATCTAGCAAGTTTCAGTACTTATGAAACTCCCGATGTGGATTTTTGCCCCATGCTCTTATGACCTTGACTTTGGCCAAAATATCATAAGTCACATGTCAAGTTCTTCCCGTCACTTTCCAGGTTAATTTGGATCCATCCGTACATACCCTTGACTTTGGCCAAAATGGCAGCACGACTGTCCCAAACCAACGCATCTATCTATGCTACACATGAACACCCAATAGCTACCAATCACTGTGCCTTGACTTTGGCCAAAATACACAGCTTGAATACTATTGCCTATTCATGCGAAACGACGGAGGGCTACGAATGGTTTTGGTAAAACCGTGAACGTAGTGAACTTGATATAATCGATGGAACGAGATAGCTTTTAGAAGGAGTGGCTCAAGCTCCGCATTTAAAAGTTAGTTTTGAAAAGAACCGAGTGGTTTTTCGAAAGTGTTCCATCGACTTAAACTTGGTTTATTATCTTGCATTAGTTCTTTTAATGCGTGATATTCTTGCATTAGTTCTTTTAATGCGTCCCATCATTTAATTCCTACCATTGCAGAAAACAACCAAAATATGACGTACGCTTATGCCATTCGCATTCGCCACGGGGTCCCGTCATCACTCGTTAGGTTACTTAACTAACGACAGAGCGGGGGCTGGGCTAGCGCGGCTGTAAAACATAAGCAACGCCTAAATAGAAAGCAATGATAGACATTACAGATCACAGATGAATACATTGGATATACTAGCAATCCGCATTCCTTTCGAGCCTGAAACGAAAAGCGGATAACACGGTCGCGGTGAATAGCAAATACCCCACCCAAGACCCCTACGGGTGCGGCAAACTACCCTCCATGTTCCCGGTAGTTTGTGCACCCCACCATGGGTCTATCCTAGGAGCAAAAACAGTAAAAAGAATTATACAATGACGGCTACAACCCCGACCCGGTTGTGCGGCCAAACAAATAATATAATTACATCAATTTACATTTACAATGAATGAAAGAAAAACAAAAGCTCATCTCACATCCACCCCGGCTATTCACCCGCGACAGTCCAACACATTCATATACACATTCCAGAACATTACAGATCATGTATAACCCCGACTAATCGACTTATAGCGATTAGCCGACGTTCAATACATGCAAACATCACAGATATAACCAACATAGCCAAAGTGCAGTGAAGTTCGGAAAAAAAATACGGAATTATAGGACCCCAAAAGTGAATTTCAGTTCTGGAAAATCTGGGTACATATAATATATCTTAAAAATCCCAAAACCAACACAGAAGAACACTGCATGAAAAACGATGCAAAGATGACACCAACTTGCGGCGGTTCCGCGGCCAGATGAGTAGGTGAGGCCGCGGAAGCGCGGCGGTTTGGAGGTAACATGATATCGTTTTTCTTGTGTGTTCTTAGAAAACCCTGAGACGATTTTACAAGTATAAAGTTTTTCAATTTGAGCAGAAAAAATTTCAACAGAAAGTTAGGGTTTTGATTTTCCGGTTTTGCGATTTTTCGGTTCCGAACTTCGTTACACCTTACTACCAAGCTAGTTTAAGTTTAGTTAGGCTCTGATACCACTGTAAGTCCATATTGCGACCCCCGGTACTTACGGGGAGGCGGAAACGGTATAAAAAACGAATTTTTATCGCAAGAGGCAACATGGACTAAACTATGTCGGGATCGTTGTCTAAACTAAAACTAGTTAACAAGCTAAAGAGAGTTAGCTACTATGGAGGATGGTTATACCTAAACTTGAACTCCTTCTCTTCTTGTTGTTGTTCTTCTTTCTTGTTCTTTGTTGAAGCTTGAATGGTTCTCTTCTCGTCGCCTTCTTCTTGCCGAAGATAGATCCACCTTGAAGGTTCGACCTTTGGGCTCTTCCTCGATCTTTGAGTGAACTAGGGTTTCCGGCTTGCTAAACCTTCATCCTAGAATGAGTAGAGAGTGATTAGGGTTTGCTTTTCTATCTAAAGAGAATGATTCTCAACACATGAGAAGGTTTCTCTTTTCAAGAGGAAGAAGAAGATGAAATGAGGAGAGAGAGTGAGAATGATAGAATGAGCTCAATAATTTCTTTCTTGCAACCATATTGCAAAAGAAAAATGAATTATCTAAATGATAATAATTGAAATAAGAATAGTTGATGGTTATTTTGGAATGACCACTATCATGCTTCTTTAAATGAAGTGTAAGCATGAATCAAGGAAGACTTTCAAGGCATGAAAGTGGTCAATGGTCAACAAGTCAACCAAGGTCAACAAGTCAACAAAAAAACAACCATAACATAATTCTTATTTAATTACTATTATTAATAGATAATATACAAATCCATTAGGGTTTGGAAAATGATAACTGTCAACTGTGCATACGCACCCGATCCGAAACCCTAATGAAAAACCTCATTCTCCGCCTCAAGCAACTGTGCATACACACCTGCATTCTCGTTCCGAGGAACAAGAATACCAAGATATAAAAGCAACCCCCAAAACATATACCAGTATCTGGCTCAAACCAGAGCCTGCCAGTATAATCCGTCCGGACTCCAAACGTGCACAAGTGCGCGGATGAGAACGAACCCTGTCGCAAAACCATGCGACCTCTACTCTGTTTTGCCCAGAGGCGAATACCCTCTGTGTGGGACTCTAAAGACTCGACACTACGCTGGCAGTGGGTTTAACCACAGACCGCAAGCGGCACTAGCTGTGCGTAACGGTCCCCAGGTAGATGCCGACAAGAAGGCTGACGAGGTGAAACCCCATCTGAACTCCTACTGAGTCTGAATGTGACATTCTCCGTACAGTCCGGTCTGTTCGTCTGATACATCGCATGGCGGGCCTAGGGGGCGGTAAAACGTCAGTCCCCCAATAGCGGTACAAGTCGTGTCGGAGTGAAGCCCAAAACACCCTGAGATAACACTGGAAACCTACCAGTATATCTCGCTTGCCCTGGCCAGGGACTACTCGTGTAATGGCTCTCCTAGACACAGCGCGATGTCAACCCCCAATACCGGGAGAGACGAATCCTGTCTAACCGTCACTGCCTCCAAATGCTTCGGGACTGCACCCAACCACCACCTGTTTGCACGACTCCTTTGAGCCGTGGAAGGGTAGTGATCAAAGTGCAGTGGGAACACACTCGAGGCGAAGTGTCAGTGTCAAGTCAGCGGACTAAGCTGTACTCATGTCACCTGGGAACTGATAACTGACGATAGGTATAATACCAACCTGTCAGTTCCCGACGAGTCCTGTCCAGTGTACTCGTAACCCAACGAGCACCCGTATACTATCTCCAGTACGACGTACTGATGGCTGTGGGACAGACCATCTCCCACACTGGGATGAGAAGCGCATACGCTAGTCTACTCCGGAGTATCGATGCCCTGTCTCGATAGTCCTACGACTAGGGACCTGTATAAGGATGTGCTTATCGATTACCCAGCCCCCACTAGTGTGACTGCCATCACAACGCTGGTAATCAAGCAAAGATCCTAAGGGCTCCACTAATGCGTATAAGTGATATACTGAAATAAACACAAGTACACATTGAAGTAGAAACAAACCAAGTAGCATACTACTATATTGAGCAAGATTGTTTATACAAGGTGAATATCCCAAGCTTCCATCAAGTAATATACAAACTAGTATGATACAGTAATGGCCTCTAGGGCATATACACTAACAGTATTGACCGAACCTACTTATTATACTGGGCTAGGTTCCACTCTATCTTATGATTATCATAAGTCTGAGCAAGGAATAGGGGAATATTCGGATTCCCACGCCACCCAAACGAAGAAAAAGCATGTTGATGCATTGTCTTCGGGTGTGTTCGTTACCGAGAACTGTTTCTCAGTTTACCTCTACGTCCTGGGTATTGGGTACCGGATCAGAATCCCACACATGTAATTTGTTACATGGGCTATAGACAGGTGGAGAACTGGGAAAGGGTGATATATCTCTAGTAGTAGAGAATGGTGCAATTGTTGCAGCCAAAGCAGTTGGCAGATATCACCTAGTGTTACCAACTGGTAATACATTAATTCTTAGCGACTGTTATTTCGTACCAACAAATATTGTGAATATTTTCCTAAATCAAGTGTTGATTGGGTAAGGTATGTTATATAACAGTGTACACGTTCTGAATCAAACTATAGTTCTAAACGTACACATACAAGAGGAACAGTTCAGAAATGAACGAAATCTTCTTTTGGCATTGTAGACTGGGTCATATCGATGAAACAAGACTAGCTAAAGTTCCATAAAGATGCATATTTGAATCCGTTCGAATTTACATCTTATGAAACTTGCCGGTCATGTCTCAAAGACTAGGTGACCAAATCTCCGTTTACTAGAAACGGAGAAAGAGCTACTGAACTCTTGGACAGATACATGGTGATGTATGCGGTCCTATGTCTACAAATGCCAGGGATGGGTCCGCGTATTTTATTATATTCACCGATGTTCTCTCAAGATACGGACATGTGTTCTTGTTGAAACACAGAACTGAATCTTTTGAGAATTTCAAGGAATATAAGTACGAAATTAAGAACCAGATGGGTAAAGGTATTAAAATCCATCGATATGATCGGGGAGAAGAATACTGGAGCACGGAATTCCGAGACTATTAAAAAGAGAAAAAGACTCTCTCTCAGCTTACTCCTTCGTATAAACCACAGCACAACGGTATATCGGGGTGCAGGAATCGCACCCTATGAGATATGGTGCGCTCTATGATGGGTACTGCTGAGTTGCCTATTTCCTTTCATGGACATGCACTTGAGAAGCTGCATACCTATTGAATAGAGTTCCGATCAAATCCGTTGCCTACCACTCCGTATGAGATATGGAATGGGAAGAGACCATCTCTTAAATGAGTTAAGATATAGGTTGTCCGGCCTATGTTGAAAAACAAAATCCGGACAAGCTCGAGGCAAGATCAGTTCTGTGCAAGTTTGTAGGATATCCCAAACTTTGCAAGGGTATATCTTCTACCACACCGAGGAACAAAAGATGTTTTGTTTCTCGACATGCCACCTTTTTGGAAAAGGAATTTCTTATGGAAGAAATTAGTGGCGATAGGGTAGAACTGGAAGAAGTTCCAGCAAAGCAAACTATAACTAACGATTTGGTGGAACCGGAGGATTCAATAGTCCCTGATGAACCGAAGCCACTCCGCAGATCTAGTAGAGTTCCTCATCCACCTGAGAGATACTACGGTTTTCTCGTAGACGGTGGGAGCGAGGATTGCATCATAGAGATGATGACCCAACTAGTTTCGAGCAGGCCACCACAAGTAGAGACTATGTGAAATGGATGGATGCTATGCGATCTGAGATGGAATCCATATACACCAGCAAAGTGTTGACTTTGCATGTTGCTCCTGAAGGGGTAAAACCTATTGGGAGCAAGAGGATCTTTGAGAAAGATAAATTGGTGTAGATGGAAAAGTTGATACTTTCAAAGCTAGACTTATCGCTAAGCTTAAGTCCATCAGAATCCTACTTGCGATTACGGCATACCATGACTATGATATCTGGCAGACTACACGTCAAAACCGCTTTTCTAAATGGTGATTTAGAAGAGAGTGTGTATATGACACTGCCAGTGGGTTTCATAGACGGTGGGAGCAGCGGAAGTATGTGCAGGCTGCTTAATCCACCTACGGATTAAAGCAGGCATCGCGGAGATGGAACATCTGTTTTAATGAAGCTGTCAAAGAGTTTGACTTCATCAAAAGATAGATGAACCATGTATAAATAAGAAGGTTGTAGAGAGTATAGCTATCTTCCTCGTATTGTACGCGGATGACATACTCTTGATAGGAAAGGGTGTTCCTATGCTACACTCGGTCAAGCACCTCTTATCACATAGGTTCTCCATGAAAGATCTAACTGATGTCTCCTACATCCTGGGGATATGGATCTATAGAGATAGATCTAAATTGATTTGGGATTGTCCCAAACCAGGTACATAGACAACATGCTAAAGGGGTTGAGTATGGATGATTCTAAGCATGGTAATGTACCCGCTTGTTCAGGAATCACTCTCTCCAAAGAGATGTCTCTCGAGACTGATTTGGAGAGAGCTCGCATATAAGGGATACCCTATGCTCTGGCAGACGGGTCAATCATGTATGCGATGTTATGTACCAGACCAGATGTAGCTTACTCACTAGGTGTAGTGAATAAGTATCGAAAAGATCTCTGTGAAAACCACTGGACAGCTGAAGATCATTCTTAAGTGCTTAAGAAGGACTAAAGAGATGTTCTTGGTGTATGGTAACAGTGAACTCCAGATGGAGTCCTTTACCGATTCGAGCTTCCAGAGTGATAAGGACGACTGAAATTCAGTCACAGGCATTGTCTTTACCGTCAGTAGAGGGACGGTATGTTGGAAGAGTTCCAAGATAAATACCGTAACATACTAGACGATAAAGGCTGAATACATTGCTACCAACGATACTGCCAAAGAGGTTGTCTGGATGAATAGAGTTCATGAGATGAACTAGGTTCCTACCATTGGGCATCCAATACCTGTGTATTGGGATGACAATGGAGCTATGGCTTTAGCCTAGGAACCCTGGTCCCGTCAGTGATCCAGACATATTCATAGACAGTATCACCTGATCAGGAAGATAGTTGATCTCCGGGAGATCGAGGTCAGAAGAGTTGATACAGAGGATAATACAGTGGATCCATTCACCGAGGCCATTCCCCAGATGCTATTCGAGAGACTTTTGGGACGTTGGGTATGAGATACTACAACAACTGGCCTTAGTGCAAGTGGGAGATTGTTAGTAATATGTATGCCCTTGAGGCCATTAATGATGATATAGTGGATGCTTGGACATATATATAGAGGACTTTCTTGCTCGACATGATAGTGTGCTATCTGGTTACTCTTTATCTTAACATGTTGACTGGTATTCTTTACTGTCTTGCTCTCGCATGTTGATAAAGCCCTTAGGATATGTACTTGACTACCAGGACTATGATGAGATCATACTAGTGGGGCCAGGATAGTTCACAAGTACATCATTTAATTGTTCCTAGTCGAGAGAATATCGGGACAGGGCATCGATATTCCAGAGTAGACTAGCGTATATGCTTCCTGACCCATATGATGGGCAATGGATGATCCCACATCCATTAGTGTTTGACATCAAAGATGGTATATGGGTGCTCAGTGGAGACTGGGTACACTGAACATGACTCGCCGAGGACTCCTATGTGGTAGTATACCTATCGTCATATAGCAGTCCTCTGGTGACACTGGTACAGGTTAGTCTGTAGACCCAAGATCGTCATAGAGTTTTGCATGGCTCCCACCGTGCTTTGATTTCCTCCCTACCACGGCTCAAAGGAGTCATGCAAATAGGTGGATTTTGGGTACAGTCCCTAGTCATATGGAGGCAATGAACGATAGGAGGGGTTTCGTCTCTCCCGGTATTGGGGGTTGATGTTGCGCTATACTCGATTGGCTATAACTGGAAGTCCCTGGCCAGGGCTGCTGATGAGAACTACTAATAAGGGTTGTCAGTAGTTTCTCAAACCGTTATAGGCCAGACATCGGCATGACTTATCACGTTACTGGGGGCTGACGTTTACCACCCCTAGACATGATATGCGACATATCAGATGAAGAGACCGGACTGTACGGTAGTGTTACTGATAGGCTTCATAGAGAGTATGGACGAGCTTGCTTGTTGATCTTCATATCGTTCAATACCCGGGTAGCCGTTATGTCCAGCTAGTACCGCTGACGGCTTGTAGGTGACTGATGTGATCATCACCTACTGCTGGCGTATTGACGAGTCTTTAGAGTCCCACACAGAAGTTTCCTGGTTCAAGAGAAACGAAGTAGGACACATATGTGATATGTATGTGAGCCTGATTAAATACGAGTATGTGATACCGTATTCTAATCTGGCAATTATCTGTTATCACTCAGGTTATATGTGATATAACCGGATTATCGAATTAAATGTTGGTTTGATAATATGATATTTAGATTAATGATATTAGTCGATTATATGTGATATAACCGACTAGGGGTATATGATCGATGTTTGGATGAAAGGTAGGAATGAAGAATAAAGACGATGTTTTATTGAGGGATAATGTGGTTTCTAACATTTTTTTCATAACTATTAAGATAGGGCTCATGACAACTGAAAAGCTAGTGTAGTTGGAAACTCTTATTTTCAAAGTCTTTTTTTTATGGTTCTTATCTTTATATGTAAATTTCACCATCTCTCTTTTATTATAGGATTTTGAGGGTGTAATCCGCTGAAAATCCTCAGGAGACAACACTCCTCCTAGTAGGGACACCTAGGGGTTTAACGGCTTGTTGCACGTGTTCAGTGCAATCGTGTTTGCCTACGAAAGTGTGCTTAGTTTTCTCCTTTCTTTTTTCTCCTTCTCTTGAATAAACTAGTTTGCTCGGGACGATCAAAGATAAGTTTGGGGGTATTTGTTCAGTTGATAAAATTGCACATTTGTTATTACATTTTTCCTACCATTTCTGTAGGGTTCCTAGGCACTCTCAAGAGGTCTCACAAGGCATCAACCATGCCAATTTCAAATTTTATGTGTGCCGAGAAACCCTAACACGGATCGTTAACTAGAAATCTAGGCGATATACTAAACTAGTTAACAACTTAACTAAAGGAGAGAGGCTACAACCTTTGTAGATCCGGTTCTCCACTTCCTTAGCTCCACGTGGGCGTCCTCTCGCTGTCCATCTCGAATCCTAGACTCAATCGTCGGCTTCATCGGAAAAACGAGCGGAATAGGTCGTCGGCTTCGTGCCGAAGATGATCTACGTCGAGGTTGCACAAGTTCAAGCTCCAACTTCACCAAGTTGAGAAACTTGTGAAGAAAACACCCAAAACCACTTGGCAAGAGGTAGAGGATGAAGAAATAGGAGGTGGGTTCACTTTAGAATTGGATTTCTCACTTTAGAACTCAAGATGCCATTGATGGCATCAAGCTTTCTCTCTTGAAGATGAAGAAGAAGAAGTAAATAGAATATGATAAGTATATCTAAAAAGAATTATAAAATCAATACTTATCATCTTCTAACCTTGGTTAAGTGTAGAGAATAAACCATGGTCAAATGAGAATGGTTAGGGTTAAGGATGATGACAAAATGGTCACTTTAGTCAAAGCTTCATGAAGCTTCATCAAGCTTCATGAAAGAAACCATTTTGTTATCTTTTATTTATTTATCAAAAAAGAATAGATAAATAAATAAGTAAATAAATAAAAACCCTAACTATTATCATAACCATGGTTTAAGTCTTAACACAAAACCAAACTACATGCATCATCAAACATGACACAAAGATGTGCACAAAAATATATCACATATACAACATGTACATCAAGTGAGAAAATCCATTTAAAGTGAACCAATACTAGTTAATGCAAAGTAATATATCAAATATATAATTATACATTAAATCATTAAATCAACATTTGATTCAATGATCCGGTCATGTCGCACATAACCGACTAGAATCCAATGTATCGATTTATCGAATCAATGATTCGATAACTAGGTCATATCGAATATAACCAATCGAAACATATATCGTGAGAATGAAATGCGGTATCACATACACGCATTGTTCTCGGTCCTGCACATATCTCATATGCGCTCCTATTTCGTTTCGCTTGAGCCAGGAAACCTCTGTGTAGGACTCTAAAGACTCGTCAATACGCCGGTAGCAGATGATGATCATATCAAGCATCCACAAGCCGCAAGCGGTCTGCTAAACGTAACGGCCATCCGGGTATTGAGTGATCAGAAGATCGACGAGCTAGCCCGCTCACACACCGGTGAATCCAACCAGTAACACTTACCGTACAGTCCGGTCTGTTCGTCTGATATGTCGCATATCAAGTCTAGGGGTGGTAAACGTCAGACCCCAATAACCGATAAGTCGTGCTGATGTGAGGCTCATAACGGGTCGAGAAACTACTGGTAACACTTACCAGCAAATCTCTGATCAGCCCTGGCCAGGGACTTCCCTGTTACGGCCAATCGAGCACAGCGGAACATCAACCCCCAATACCGGGAGAGACGAAACCCCTCCTATCGCTCATTGCCTCCATGTGACTCGGGACTGTACCCAAAGACCACCGTTTTGCACGCCCTCATGGACGTGGTAAGGTGGAGATCAAAGAACAGTGGGAATCACACAAGACTCTATGACGATCTCGGGTCTACAGACTAACCTGTACAAGTGTCACCTGAGAACTGCCATCTGACGTGAGGTATAATACCATCTGGGAGTTCTCGGCGAGTCCGTCCAGTGTACCCAGTCTCCACTGAGCACCCGTATACCATCTCTGATGTCAAACACCAATGGATATGGGATCATCCATCGCCCATCTCATGGGTCGAGAAGCGTATACGCTAGTCTACTCTGGTATATCGATGCCCCGTCTCGATACACCCACGACTAGGGACCTTGAAGGATGTACTTATGGACTACCATGTCCCCACTAGTATGATCTGCATCATAGTCCAGGTAGTCAAGTACACATCCTAAGGGCTTTACCAACATGTAACTATAAGACAATTTAAAGAGACAAGTGTACATGTTAAGATAAAGTGCAACCAGATAGCATACTATCATATCGAGCAAGAAAGTCATCTCTATATATGTCCAAGCATCCAATATAATATACATCATCTGTACAATACTGGCCTCTAGGGCATACATACAACTAACAATCTCCCACTTACACTAGGGCCAGCTGCTGTAGTATCGCATACCGAGCATCCCGAAGAGTCTCTCAAACTGTATCTGGGGAATGGCCTTCGTGAGTGGATCCCCGTGTTGTTCTTCGTATCAACCCTCCTGACCTCGATCTCCCGGCGATCAACTATCTCCCGGATCAGGTGATACCGCCTCAGAATATGCCTGGATCGCTGATGGGACCTGGGTTCCTTGGCCAAAGCCACCGCTCCATTGTTATCGCAATACAAAGGTATTGGATGCTCAATGGATGGAACCACTCCAAGTTCAGTAATGAACTTCTTGATCCAGACAGCCTCTTTGGCAGCATCGTTGGCAGCGATGTATTCAGCCTCCATCGTCGAGTCTGCCACGGTTTCCTGCTTGGAACTCTTCCAGCTAACCGCCCCTCCGTAAAGGGTAAAGACAAATCCCGACTGCGACTTAGAGTCGTCCTTATCACTCTGGAAGCTCGAATAGGTAAAGGACTCTACTTGGAGTTCTCCGTTACCATACACCAAGAGCATCTCTTTAGTCCTTCGTAAGTACTTGAGAATGCTCTTCACAGCTGTCCAGTGACTCTCTCCAGGATCAGCTTGATACCTGCTCACTACACTTAGTGAGTATGCAACATCGGGTCTGGTACATAGCATCGCGTACATGATAGAGCCTACAGCCGAAGCATAGGGTATCCCTTGCATGCGAGCTCTCTCCAAATCAGTCTTGGGAGACATCTCTTTGGAGAGAGTGACTCCAGAGATCGCGGGCAAGTTTCCACGCTTGGATTCTTCCATACTAAACCTCTTTAGTATGGTGTCAATGTACCTGGATTGGGACAATCCCAGTATCCGTTTGGATCTATCTCTATAGATCCTGATCCCCAATATGCAGGAGGCATCACCAAGATCTTTCATCGAGAATCTTTGTGATAAGAAGAGCTTGACCGATTGTAGCATAGGAATATCATTTCCTATCAAGAGTATGTCGTCTACGTACAATACGAGGAAGACAACCTTACTCCCTGCCACCTTCTTGTAAATACAAGGTTCATCTGGGTTTTTGACGAAATCAAACTCTTTGATAACGACATCAAAGCAGGTGTTCCAACTCCGCGATGCTTGCTTTAATCCATAAATGGATTTAAGCAGCTTGCACACCTTGCCGCTGCTCCCACTGTCTTGGGAGATTATTTCACTTAACAATCAATGCTATAAACCAAGTAGGTGTCTAGAACGGTGTTAGCGGGGCTACGTGTAACGCTTCGAAAATCGTTTAGACAGTTTTTCGATAATCGGCAAAATAATCGGTCTTTTCCGTAAAAAGTCAAAATAGGTATTTTTCAATATAGGACTAATTATACAAAATTTAGATAAGATATTGCTAAAATTTGGTCACTAAATTATCACTTAAAATTTTCTAATTAATTAAAAAAAATTCCTTAATTAATTATTTTTAGTATTATTTTAAGCTTTTAAAAATACATTAAATTGGTGATAAATACAAATTTAATTGGGTAAATTACATAATTAGGAACCATTATAAACTAAAATATAGTGTAACAAAAATTTTACCAAAACTTCCAAGAATAGTTGTTTCATGGTTTTAAAAAATGCATTAAAATGGGTTTTTTTGTAAAAAGTTGATGTAACTTTCATTAATTGACCTTTGAAGAAGCTTTTTGTGTAGAATTTTCTGCACAATTCCCTCACACTCACCCCTCCCCACCTCTGGCCGAACTCAGCTTGCTGCAGCCCCATTTTTCCCCTCACTTCTTGCTTCATAATTCCTTCAAAAATCATCAAAAATCCACAAAAAAATCACCATTTCCTTCACTAATTCAAACCTAACCCTTATGCTATCCCTTCTCAAGCCTAAATTGGTCTAAGACAAGGAGAAAGGAGACCTCTTTAGAGGCTAAGTGCAAGGGAATCACAACTTGGGAGGTATAAGTTTTAATCAAGTTGTTAAATTGGTAGTTTAAATATGTTAAATTAGATATTTAAAGTGTGAAATTTGGTTAAAATTGCTTGCTAATGAATTTCAAGAAAAGGGTAGATGTTCTAATTAGGGTTTGAAGTAGGATAAGTGGATTTAAGTTAATGTTGTGGCTATCTAGTGGGTTAGATCGGATGTTTGTGCGATGTTGCGATCGCGATATCGTTAATTCGCGATGTTTGCATTGAAATCGGTATGCTAATTGCTTACTAGATTTTTATAAATATTAGGAGGTGATCTAATTACGATATATAGAAGATATTTATAGCATCTCATATGACTATTAGGGTGTGTGAATGCGGAGTTTGGTTTAGTCGGGTTTTAGTTTTAACGGTTGCCCCGAAACAACGATTTTAGTTAAGGTTTTAGCGATTTTCGTGTGTTTTCCGCGCACCGAGTGCACGTTGTGATTAATTCATGAGCGTTGATCTTTTCATATGGTGACTTGCGTTGTTTCATGAGATGAAATCTTATGTTATGTATTGTGCAATTCTAGGATCGGTTGCGGAAACATCGGACACGGCGTGCAAAGGCAAAGCGGTGGTTGGATCAGATAAACGAGGCATTCAGGTGAGTAGATGTATTCATCTATGGGGGAATCGTCTGGATGGCGCGAGGCGCCCCATAGTTAGGATTACTTTATTACTTGCAACAATATTCATTGTTAGTTAGCTAACCCCCCTCATTCACATTGCATACCTTTATAGCTATTCGTCTGCTAGATTTGCATGGATATCCATATACACATGTGTGATATCACCTCATAGGACACGTACACCATTACCATTGGCTCCTGTTGCACGTGCACTATTCATGTGACACACACGCCTTTGGTAATTGCCATGCCACGAGCACTGTAGAACTTGTTTAGTTTAGTATCACCACTTGCATTATACATGATATATAAAATCGCATAGCATGTATATACCTCGCATCATCATCATGCTTACATAGATTTCTAGCCACAAATCACATCGCATACCTTGATATCATAGACATTTATCATATACAACATGTTGGGTATTATGATTTTCTTGAGGATTTCAGTATTGCTGGGATTTCTGGATTTTGGGGAAAACCGCAAGAATTTAACAAAAGCTTATTATTATCATTTTTAAAACAAAGTTACGGTTTTCTCGTGATGTATGTGTCGTCCACCATGAGTTTTCATGTTTTCTGCTGGATTTCGAGACCCGATTCGAGGAGTGGATGAACCGTCTCGGGTACATAGTGGGCCGGGATGGTACCCCGGGGCAAGAAGATCGAGTTGTAGACGATGAGCCTGGCAGGGGAAGACTACCTACCGGTGATGTTTGGCGCGGCGGATATCCGGATGATACCGACCGTTGTCGTGAGATTTGATGATATGGGCCGATCCGAACTGACGGAGCCTGATGTATTGAGACATTGATACAGTGAGACATTGAGACAGATATATTTCCATATTTAGTGTCGCTGCTTGACACGGTTTTCAGATGATTTCATGATGGTATTTAGCTATTGCACAGATATTCTTTTTTCTAAAGTTAAGTATGCAGAGCTTATAATATTTTAAAACACTTAAAGATTTCATATTGATGTTGCATACATGTGCATACATACTAGTGGTATTACATCACATCTAGACATACATGTTGTGACGCATTTGCGTGCATTCTTACAATAGCCTTATTAGATGTTACTTTCTACTCACGAGCTGGCAACTCACCCCCGTTGTGCCACAGTGTCTTGCAGGTCGGACCCGTCAGCCTTGTAGCAGCGGGCTTATCTTATTGTTGGCTTCTTTTGCTCAGACTCGCGACATTGCTCGTAGGTGGGTTGCGAGGACACCTTTATCTCTTTTTGTATTACCATTGTATCTAGTATTCTCCATCTACCACTTCTTATTTGTATATGCGACCTAGTGATGAGACTGAGAGATTTGTGTATATGTGGTTTCTTTTGGGTCGAGCTCACTTGAGCCGACGTTCTGTTTTCTTATATTTTGCATTTCTGTCATGACCCAAAGTTCGGCCCGTGACCGGCACTTAACCACGTAACGTCTACAGGCGTAACGCGACTAAGTAAACCGAAACCCAGAAATCAAAACCATTAAATATAGAGTGTTTAAAACGTTTTGTAAAACAGTTGCAAATGTTTAGAAAACTTTAATTAATTTAGTAGAAATCCTTTTTAAGTTCAAGTGTTGTTTAATAATTTTGGCAACATTTTCTTTATAAAAATTTTGTCCCGAGAAGCGGGTAAAAGACAAGATGTAAGTAAAATGACATGTGGAATAAATAGAGCATCACAATGATAATGTACGACTGAGTAAAAATGAAATGAAGACAGCAAGAAATATAGAACTGTAAAAATAAGTCGGCTCACAACGAGCTCGACACCAGAGTACAAAATAACATACGTTGTCCTCACAACTGTTTCTAAGTCAATACATGAAGGTAGATGGAGAGTACTAGATACATCAATATACAACTGAAAAGTAAACAGATACCGTACAAAACCCACCTAATAGCAAAAGGGCTAACACGCCTCAGTAATTGTATCTGTGTCAAAAGATGCGGTAAATAGCCAGCCGCGACTACTCCAAAGGGCAACCTGCAAGCACTGTGGCACAACGGGGGTGAGTTGCCAACTCATGAGTAGTAGATAACATATAAAGGTAATCGCGAGTATGCACGTGCTGCGATACTCTAACCTATGCCAACGGATAAACATCTATATGATAAACCTCAATATCATGCAACAAGTGCGATCTAATAACATCTCTATGTGATGAGCAAGATATGTGATAATCAGGCATGGCAATGTAATCTGACAACCCTATATATGATGAGCAGGGTACGCAATGATATGCAAGCATGTGTACTCTATCAGGTATGCTAGCTACAGGATGAGATGTCAAGTACTGAATGCTGAGTATGGGAAGGAATAGTGTCTACACGGAATATCCACGTGGAAAATAACTGGTGTCTATCAATACACCAAATCCCGGTACAACTCAAACGCCGTCATCCACATCGGCCCTCAAATCCTGTAATATCATAAAATCGTGAGTGCCCAACATCGGCACCCAAATATCAAGAAAACTCGTGTCCAGCATCGACACGCAAATCCTCATCTCTCGGGCATCCGTCAGTCCGGGTCAGCCCACGGGCTCCGTCTGCGGTATCGGCCCTCGGCCCCGGCAGTACGAGTCGTCCCGTATCCATCTATCGACTCTGGTCAGTATCCTCCGGATAACCGCCAGGTCCAACCAATCACCGGTAGGTAGTAGTCCCTCCGCCGGGCTCACCGTCTAACAATACGAGTCTTCTCGCCCCGGGGTACCATACCGGGTCCACCATGTACCCGCAATCGGTGCCTACCTCTCCTCGAATCGGGTATACTCACACAAGCTCTCTGGAACCGAGAAAACCCATGGTGGATGCACTAAAATATCATATCAAGGGAAACCGGGTTTTTAAACAGTGCGTATTTTCTTAAAATAGTAATCCGGTTCCCAAATCCAGAAATCACATAAATCAAATCCAATGCGTAAATCCATGCAATGTGTCGTATGACACTAAGAGTAAAAGAAAGGGAGAACCGCTCTTTTAAAAGATCCAGTTTTGAAAATATCGCTTGCGGTCCCTTAGTTTTAAATCAAGTCAATATCATCCATGTATGTAACATATGAATATGGGTATAGGTATGGATGTGCGAATGAATAAGTACGCAAAGTGAATATAGCAATGTACATGTGCACTAATGTAGACATATGATGTATATGTGCCCAAGTATGAATATATGTGATGTATGTGGCACAAGTATGGATATGTGATGTATATGTGCCCAAGTATGAATATATGTGATGTATACATGCCCAAGTATGAACATATGTGATGTATATGGCACAAGTATGGATATGTGATGTATAGATGCCCAAGTAGTGATATATCAATGAAGGTACGCACAAAAGTACGTATACAGTGTGCATGGTATGAATATACATATGATAGTAGGCGGCAAATCATGACAACGTCAAATAAGCAGAATCAATATGATATGCGGTTTATAGTAACCCTATAATGTGAGTGTCATGGCAATCACTAACGGTGTGAGTGTAGCATATAATTCGTGCTCGTGCAACTTGGACCGTTAGTGACAGTGCAGTGTTCTATACTACCAGTATATCTATATGGACACATATGACTACAAATCCTATTACGCCCTGACGCTTAACGCCATACGGGCGATTTCTCCGTAGATGTTAAATCTACTCACCTGGTCGCGTGCTAAGTATAGCCGACCACCTGCTTCCCTTTCCTGGCGACGTCTGATGTACCCGCCTGTGAACCTGGAATTTACACAAGGAATCCAATTATACAAGCAAGAATCTCGCAAAACGCGATATCGAAACAAAACGAGAAACTCGCGTCGTGGATTAACGCGCGTGTGTGCGATATGCTGAAACGTGTGTGCACGCGTCTACGACTCATCCCGACACGCCGCGATACGCTGAATCACAGAACCCACTCGCGTATCGCACGTATCGCGCAAACTAAAAACACCAAAAAACGATATATCGTCCCAGATTCTACCCAGGTTAAAATATTACAAAACTATATATACCATGGACCTACAAAATGTAGCAGACACCCACCCTAAAAACCCTAGCTCCTAACTCTCAAGTCTGGCCGCAATTTGCGGCCAGAACGATTATTTCGGCAGCCTGGGATGAAGGTGGTGGGGTCGGGCTCTGGTAGTGGGGTCAGGGTCTCTCAAGTAGGCTACAGTCCACTCAGATTTATTCTGAGATCACTGGGGTAACAACAGATTTCAAAAAGCTAAGTTTTGCTTAAAAATGCCACATTTTGCAAAATTTTGAAAACTCAGGGTATTTTTGTGTAATCTGGGGTTTACCTAGGTTTACTTGGCCTTAACAGCACCTAACTAACTTAGTCCAACCAAAACTAACCTTACCTAAGCAAAGTTTACACTAAACACCACAATATCACTAAAAACACACAATCTAGCACTGACAACCACAAATTTACACTAATTAAACTAAACCGACACACAAGTCTAGCATACGAGCAAGTGGAGCTCAGAGGTTATACCTCACTTGACCCTACGAGGCTGGGTCAAGAGAAGAAGAGAAGAAGAAGAAGCTGCTACTGCTGTTGCTGCTCCAGATGCTGTTGCTGTTGTTACTGCTACTGCTGATG
Source organism: Agapanthus africanus (assembly GCA_030015575.1). Classification (NCBI taxonomy): domain Eukaryota; kingdom Viridiplantae; phylum Streptophyta; class Magnoliopsida; order Asparagales; family Amaryllidaceae; genus Agapanthus; species Agapanthus africanus. The sequence goes on from CM057345.1 coordinate 303,749,384, forward strand.
CTGCTGTTTGTTGTTGCTGTTGATGATGTTGCTGATGTTGTGCTGAAGCTGTTGGGCTGAAGCTGGTGCTGCTGGGGCTGCTGCTACGTATGCTGCTGCTGCTACATGGAGCTGCTGCTACTGGATGTTGCTGCTGCTGGCAACTGCTGCTGAGGCTGGAACTGCTGATGTTGCTGTTGTTGCAGCTGCTGCTTGTTCTGCTGGGGCTGAGTGTGTGTGTGTGAGAGAGTGAGAGAGTGAGAAATGAGAGTGTGTTGCAAACAAAAGAAAATAATAACACAAGAGAGTCAAGCCCCCATTCTCTCTCTCTCTCATGCCACATTAAATGCAAGCATGGGCTTGCCATGATGCACTCCCTCTCTCTCTCATTTAATGCAAGCATGGCTTAGCCATGATGCACTCTCTCTCTCTCATTCTCTCAAGTCAACCAAAATACATTTTAAATCCCTTTTTCATTTAAAAAAAACCTTAATTAAAATCATGTTAACTTAATAATGGTGGGGTTAACCTACCATGGTTGTTAAACATGGTTTAACCCAAATTTTAATCCTAGTTTACATGCACAAGTTTGTGCAAGCTTAGGAAAAATTTAGAAAAATATTTATTAAATTTGAAAAATTATTTGAAAACCAATTTGGTAAACTTTTTATTAAAATTCACATATTAAAATATACTTAGCCACTAAACTCATCCTAAGGTGTTACAATTTCTTTATGCTCTTTTGCTTGATATTGCATATATATTGCGTGTGGTTGTGATCCGCCTTGGGCGAAGAGCTAGCTCCCGCTTGGGGATGCCATTTTATTATTACAGATTTATATATCTTGTTGTACCCATTTTGGGGGATAGATTTTTCAAAGGAGACTCTGCCAAAATTTTCGGAAATTTTTGATGTTTTTTTTTTAAAAAGGGTTCAATGGAACTTAATGGATTTCAAAGTCGTTTTCATGAAAGGTTTCCTTCACTCTCATTGATTTTTGGTTTAGATTTTCTGGGCTTTGGCTGACTTAGTTTACGTTACGCCTTTAGACGTCTCGTAATCTAAGTGCCAGTCACGTTCCGTACCTTCGGGTCGTGACACCACGCCTCCAGAGAAAAGAGGTTATTTAATTAAGGAAATTCGCGAAAGCGTTGGAAAACCTCCCTCGAAGTACCAACACTAGCCTGGCTGAAAGGTTAAGCAAGTATTGTGACGTGCAATTAATCCCGACTAGTTCTTCTTTTAAAAGGTTTGAAGAAGAATTTGAGGAAACAGTGGGAGCTATCCTGATTAGATAAATTAATAAACCAATCTAATCTTGCAAGAGCGCACGCTGAGTGTTTCTTTTCTCTCTCTCCAGGTAGCAACCACTTCACGCCCTAATCAAGATAATAAAATGTATCGCTTGACTGATCCGAATTCTTATTCGGGGCTGGGGAACGTCGGTTCGGCTCTAACTTGTGACAACAGTCATAAGTATGAGCAAAGGAAAGAGGATTGTATGGATTCCAAGGATACCCAGTTGAAGAAAAAGCATAGTTTTGCATCTACTTCAGGTGTTCTTGTAATTGAGAACTGCTTTACGGTCAGCCCTACCTCCTGGGTACTTGATACCGGATCAGGATCTCATATCTGTAATTTATTGCAGGGACTGAGAAAAAGTAGGAAAGTTGCACCTGGTGATATGTCGCTCAGGGTAGCGAACGGAGCACAAGTTAATGCTGCAGCCGTTGGTGAATATCACCTAGTGTTGCCAAATGGTAATACTATGATTTTGAACGATTGCTACTATATACTTTCCATGGTTTGCAACATCATATCAGTTTCTTTACTCAATAAAGATGGATATAACTTTGTTCTTGATAGAAATATCATGAACATTTACCTTCATAAGGTACTGGTTGCAGAAGGTACACTGTGTAATGGTATCTACGTTCTAAATCAGAATACAGTTCTCAATGTACAAAACATACGCAAGAGGAAGAGTTCAGATACGAACGAATCCTACTTATGGCATTGTAGACTTGGTCATATCGGAGAGAAAAGACTAAGTAAGTTGCATAAAGATGGACTCTTGGATACGTTCGAGTTTTCATCTTATGAAACTTGTCAGTCTTGTCTCAAAGGAAAGATGACCAAATCTCTGTTCACCGGACATGAAGAAAGAGCAACAGAGCTCTTGGGACTCATACACAGTGATGTATGTGGTCCGATGTCTATACATGCAAGGGGTGGGTTCTCGTACTTCATCACATTCACTGACGATCTCTCTAGATTCGGATATGTGTATCTTATGAAACACAAATCTAAAACTTTTGAGAAATTCAAGAAATTCAAAAATGAAATAGAGAACCAGACTGGCAAAAGTATCAAGATCCTCCGATCGGATAAGGGAGGGGAGTACTTAAGCACGGAATTCCTAGATTACTTAAAAGAGAATGGTATTCTCTCTCAGCTTACTCCTCCTTTTACACCACAGCACAACGGTGTATCAGAACAAAGGAATCGTACCCTATTGGATATGGTTCGCTCCATGATGAGTAGTGCCGAGTTGCCTCTTTCATTTTGGGGACATGCGCTTCTGATAGCGGCATATCTCTTGAATGATGTTCCGTCTAAATCAATGCCTAAAACACTATTTGAGATATGGAATGGTAAAAGGCCGTATCTTAAACGTATTAAGATATGGGGTTGTCTGGCCTATGTAAAAGTACAAAATCCGGACAAACTTCAGGCACGTTCAGTTCTATGTAAATTTATGGGATATCCTAAAAACTCTGCAGGATATCTGTTCTACCACACCGAGGAACAGAAGGTGTTTGTATCTCGCCACGCCACCATTTTAGAGTGGCAATTTCTTGCAAAAGAAACTAGTGGGAGTTCGGTAGAACTGGAAGAAATTCAGCGACCACAAAATGAAACTGAAGATTTGACAGAACCTCAGGATTCAATAACCCCAGACGATCCTCAGCCACTCCGCAGATCTGGTAGGATTTCTCGTCCGCCCGAGAGATACTACGGTTTTCTCATAGACGGGGATCGAGAGGATTGCATCTTGGAAGAAGATGACCCTACCAGTTTCAGGCAGGCCATTATCAGTAGGGACTCTGATAAGTGGCTGGATGCTATGCAATCCGAAATGGAGTCCATGTACACCAATAAAGTGTGAACCTTGGATATTGCTCCACCTGGGGTAAAACCCGTTGGATGCAAATGGATCTACAAAAGGAAACTTGGTGTAGATGGGCAGGTGGAAACCTATAAGGCTAGACTCGTTGCAAAAGGTTTTCGTCAAAGACCTGGTGTGGACTATGACGAAACTTTTTCTCCAGCGGCTATGCTCAAATCCATTCGGATCCTACTTGCCATTGCTGCCTTCCATGACTGTGAAATCTGGCAGATGGACGTTAAAACGGCTTTTCTAAACGGCTGTTTAAAAGAGTGCGTTTACATGGATCAGCCAGAAGGTTTCGTAGACAGTGGGAGCAGCGGGAAGGTGTGTGTCACGTCCCGAAAGTACGGAACATGACCGGCACTTAAACTACGAAACGTCTGGAGGCGTACGTAATCTAAGTAAACCGAAAACCCAGAAATCCAAACCAAGAAAAGTAGTAGAGTGAAAGAAAACCAATTTAAATCAAGTAGTTTTAATAGCATAGCCGAATTATGCGTTTTAAAAAAAATATCAAATATTTCCTGAAAATTTCGGCAGAGTCTCCTTTGTAAATACTGGCCCCCAAACGGGATACAACATGAATAGTATACGAAATCAATAAAAAGGCATCCCCAAGCGGGAGCTAGCTCTTCGTCAATCGACGGTCAAAACCACACAAGCAATATAATATACAACGCCAACGGCGAGGATCAAAAACTCAAAACCACAAGAAAACCCCAGAAATAAAACGCACGACTCTAAGGTCGAAAGAATAACATCTCTGGACTCTATCTCAATAAATACATTTTTGGTTGATGGAACTTCTAGATACAACAGAGTAATAATATACAAGTTATATAATGGGGGGTACGATACAAGTAAACCCACCTACTAGCAAATCACCCGAAGGAACTATGCCCGCAAGCCGTAATGAAACCTGTACGGCAAACCTGCAAGAAACTGGGGCACAACGGGGGTGAGTTGCCAACTCGTGAATAGAAAAACATCTACGCACAGAAATCGCATAAATAACGCAACCTAGGTCAAAGATCATAATATATCCTCAAATATATGAATAACATGCAGCCTATAACAATGGCTAGGGTAATATCTAACCCGAGTGTGATCTCATATGCCCGTGTCAGTGCCTCAGGTAGCAATATATCATATGAATGAGGTATGAATGCATGAAAACAGAATACATGTAAATGAAGAAACTGTTTTCATAAATTAGTGAGATTTTCTTTGTATTTTTAAAATGAGGTATCATAAATGAAATCAGCATCAACAGTGTCTAGTATCGACACAAAACATAAATCTCAATGTCTCAAAACCTCAGGCTCCGGCTATCCGGACTGGCCTGTATCATCAAATCTCAGTACCTCAATATCTCGAAATCTCAATGTCTCAATCTCAATATCTAGGACACCGTCAGTCCAGACCGGCCCCTACCATCCATCTCAAGACCACGACGGTATCCTCCAGATATCCGACGCGTCGGGTAAAATCACCGGTAGGTAGTCTCCCCCTGCCAGGCTCATCGTCATCACCACGAGCTTCTTGCCCCGGGGTACCTTACCGGGTCCACCATGTACCCGAAACGGTTCATCCAACTCCTCGAATCGGGTCTCGAAATCCATCAGCAAACTCATGCTGGACGACTCATACATCATTGGAAAAACCGCGCTTTTTATTTAAAAAAGGAAAGAAGAAGTTTGTATATGTTTTGCGGTTTTCCCCAATCCAGAAAATCTCATGGAAATCCGAATCCAAAACCTCAATAGCACGTAAAAAGTGAATATATGCATGAGAATCCATGAATGCGGCATAACAATGAATAACAGTATGCATGAAGTAGCAGGTAATAACTACAATGTCTAAACTAACATATAAGGCAAGTACACTAATATCATGTCTAAACTATTAGCTAACAGGCTATGTCGAGCAATAATATTTTCTAAGGTGTACGTGACATGGCAATTACCGATGAAGATGTGTGTGAGCCGGCAAGTAAGTGTACGTGGTACATACGCATCATCGGTAATGGTGCTGGTGTCCTAACCACAAGATATCAACAGTAGAATATGAAGCATAATATAAGCATGTGATGCGGAGCGAACAACAATAATGAGCGGGAGCTGAATACTAGATGCAACGATAACTAATCTGCATTAACCTAATAAGTCCTACAATGGTGTCTTTTGAAATAACACGAATCGTGGGGTTTTGAAAATAGGGGCTACGGTGTTTTTTTAAGAAAAGATACGTTTTTTTTGAAATATCCGTAGAATCCCTTGACTTGTCTTTTAAAATACGCACGATTCGTAAGCTTTGAAATAGGTAGGAACCGAATCTAATCTAACAACTAACTAAACTAAAGGGCTAAGCTACAAGCTAGACTACAGGTAAGGAAACCGCCTAACATCTGAGTCGATACATATACATACCTGTATATATATTAGTCGGTGATCCCGCCTCAATAATATCATATCCGCTACCATATCTATAATCAGACATCCCAAGTCAAGAGTGCGGATCAATCATCAAGATATAGCTCGTATGTAAATCCGTCGTACGGCATCCCCAAATCTGGGTACGGGTCAATATCACATTCATCATACTATTCACCTGGTATCCTCTTTATCAAATATCATGATCGGGGTACTGATCTACGTCTAGTACAATACTGATACCGCCTAAGTATGCATGGACGTGTGTGAAATACTACGTCAAGGACCCGCTACAACGTCATGTCGTATCTCAAATACGAACCCTGCTATATCACCGATCTCACAGCCTCAAATCAAATCTCAACGACTCATCTTAAATCCTAAGTACTATCCTCATTATCCATGCATGCGTATATGAATGTACATATGCATAGTCCCATACCCACGCATATATACATATATACACATCCCAATCTGCGCACAAGAAAGTAAAGTATGCAAGTCTGTGTGTGCGTATGTCGGTACAACAACTACTCTAGGGTTTCGCAACTAACCCAAAGGTACTCCATGAACTCATAAACATAACATGAATGAACATTCTCGTATCATAAAACACCTATATAACATATATATATGAGCTACACTACGGACTGCGGGGGTGCTATACGCCATCCACCCGACTTCTCTCCGTAGATATAAATCTACTCACCTGGTCCTCGCTCGCCGGTGCCGACGTCGCCACGCGCTTGCATGTCGTCTCGAAGTCCACATGGGGTACCTATATATCATTACGCACCGTATCGCATTAAAATCCGACTCATGACCAAAACTACTCACGAATCCCACATAAGTCAAAACCTATGGTTGCTTTCACAAATCAACCCAAAAACCCTCGACGTCGGTGTACAAACGCCAGACCATCGAGAAAAACCCAAATACACTCATTTACACATTCACGAACACTAATTTTACTATAAAATAGGTTAAAACTCACAAAAACCCCAATTTCACTTAAAATGTCATTTTTCCGAAAATCTAGCAAGCACAATTCGCCGTTTTTGTACAAAACATGATGTTTTAACAAAACTAATGGCCATAAGGCTCACTAACCATCTTAATTAAGTCATACCAATGTTAATTAGATTTTAAACTTAATTCTTAATATCAATCACAAAAAATCTAGTTTGCAAACATAACCAATTTTAACAATTTCATAGCAAAAATGCACAAACTACAATCTAGCTTAGATTTGCATGATCTAAAGTATTAAACTACACTTAATAATGTTAATGAAGTCATGAAAAACCTAATTATATTTTTAGTCTAACATTTGAAAATATTTTACAAAACCAAGTTTGCACTAGAAATCGAAAAATTGCGCAAACATCGCGGATTTGCGACAAAATGGTCACAACATTGCACAATCACCCAATCCACACAACTAGCTAGATACAACACTCAAATTAACCCACATGAAAGGATTCAATTTCAATTTCTAACTTTAACCCTTCTCTTGAATTTCATCACACAACCAACAACAACCAAATTAACACTTTAAAAACCTATTTTAGCATAATCAAACTACAAATTAAACATTAGATTAGAATTATACCTCTCAAGTTTGAAACCCTAGGTTCTCTAGCCTCCAAAGACACCTCCTTTCACCATGCTTTAAACCAATTTGAATGTTAGAAGAGGTAGAATAGGGATTAGCTTTGAATTAGTGAAGGAATTGTGGATTTTTTTGATGTGTTTTGAGATGAAATTGAAGCAAAAGAGATGGAAATTTGGGGGGGAAAATGGGGCTGCTGCTGGTCATTTTCGGCCATGGGAGGAAGTGGGGAGTTGTGAGGGAATGGTGTGAAGAAAAAACTAAGTCAAAGCCCCTCCCAATTACCATAATACCCCCACCTACATAAACATATAAAAAAACCTTTATTTTAACCATTCTTTTCACATAAAAGAAGTAAAAAGGAGAGGGAAAGTGAGTGGGCTGCTGTTGGTGGTGGTGGGGCCAGCCATGAGTGGGTGAGGATGGGTGAGAGAGAGTACAAGAAAATTTCATGCAAAAAGAACCCCTCAAGTTACCAAATTGCAAGTTTTCGCTAATTTCACCAAAAAAGCCTTTTTTTCTTCAATAATTTCTAACACCGTTTGGCAGATTCATTTTGTTTCAAAATCAACATGTTAAAATTATGTTTAATGTGTTATGATGCACAAAATTTATTTCAACTCATTCCAATTTGTAATTTTCCCTAATTAAATGTATTAGTGACGGCTTAAAATAATAATAAAATAATTTTTTATTTCAGAAAATTTGAAATTTCACCAGTGGCTCAATAAACACCAAATACTAGCAATTACATAGCTAGAATATGTAAATTTAATTTTTATAATAAGATATTTGCATTTTGACTTTTTACATAAAACCCCCTTATTTTACCGATTTTCCGAAATTTCACCGAAACGATTTTCAAAACGCTACAGTGTGCAAGTTACTTAAATCTATTTATGGATTGAAGCAGGCATCGCAGAGCTGGAACATCTGTTTTGATGAGGTAATCAAGGAATTTGATTTCATCAAGAACGAAGATGAACCTTGTGTCTATAAGAAGATTGTAGGACGAACTGTCGTGTTCCTAGTCTTGTACGTGGACGACATTCTTTTGATAGGAAATGACATTCCTATGCTACAATCGGTCAAGCTATTCTTGTCACAACGGTTCTCCATGAAGGACCTGGGTGATGCCTCGTACATTCTGGGGATCAAGATCTACAGAGATAGATCCAAGAGATTACTGGGACTTTCGCAGTCCAGGTACATAGAGACCGTACTAAAGAGATTTAGTATGGAAGACTCCAAGCGCGGTAACATACCCGCATTGCACGGAATCACCCTCTCCAAGAAGATGTCTCCTAAGACTGACGAGGAGAGTGTTCGCATGAGCACTATATCCTACGCTTCGGCGGTAGGATCTATAATGTATGCGATGCTATGTACAAGACCAGATGTAGCTTACGCGCTGAGCGTGGTGAGCCGGTATCAGTCAGACCCAGGTGAGGACCACTGGACGGCAGTGAAGAACATTCTCAAGTACCTGAGAAGGACTAAGGAGATGTTCCTGGTTTACGGTAATGGAGACCTCAGGGTCGAGTCGTTTACCGATTCAAGCTTCCAGAGTGACAAAGATGACAGCAAGTCTGTCTCGGGTTTTGTGTTTACCCTCAACGGAGGGGCGGTGTGTTGGAGGAGTTCTAAACAGGATACCGTCGCAGACTCGACGATGGAGGCTGAATACATTGCTGCAAGCGATGCTGCAAAAGAGGCAGTCTGGATGAAGAAGTTCATTAGTGAACTTCAAGTGGTTCCATCCATTGTTGACCCAATACCTTTGTATTGCGATAACAATGGGGCTATAGCTTTAGCGAAGGAACCAAGGTCCCATCAGAAATCCAGACATATCTTAAGGCGGTATCACCTGATCAGAGAGATCATTGATCGCTAGGAGATCGAGGTACGGAGAGTGGACACAAAAGATAACACGGCGGATCCATTCACAAAGGCCCTCCCTCAAACACAGTTCGAGCGACTTTTTGAGCTATTGGGTATGCGGTACACCAGCAGCTGGCCTTGAGCAGACATTGGGTATGCGGTACACCAATTACTGGCCTTTAGTGCAAGTGGGAGATTGTTAGATATATATGCTTTAGAGGCCATTATTGTATAGTACTAGTTTGTATAAAACATTTTGGAGGCTTGGGATATATATATATGGGTTTACGACGGTCTTGCTCGATATAGTAGTATGCTACTTGGTTTGTTTCTATCTTAATATGTGTATATGTTTCTTTTAACATATCGCTAATACATATTGATGGAGCCCTTAGGATCTTTGCTTGACTACCGGCGTTGTGATGGCGATCACACTAGTGGGGGCTGGGTAGTCTATAAGCACATCCTTATTTTGGTCCCTAGTCGTAGGATTATCGAGACAGGGCATCGATACTCCAGAGTAGACTGGTGCATACGCTTCTCTTCCCAGCAGAGGAGATGGTCTGTCCCACAACCATCAGTACGTCGTACTTGAGATAGTATGCAGGTGCTCGTTAGGTTACGAGTACACTGGAAAGGACTCGTCGGGAACTGTTGGTTGGTATTATACCTATCGTCAGTTAACAGTTCCCAGGTGACATAAGTACAGCTTAGTCCGCTGACTTGACACTGTCACTTCACCTTGAGTGTGTTCCCACTGTTCTTAGATTACTACCCTACCATGGCTCTACTGAGTCGTGCAAACAGGTAGTAGTTAGGTGCAGTCCCAAAGCACTTGGAGGCAGTGACGGTTAGACAGGATTCGTCTCTTCCGGTATTGGGAGTTGATATCGCGCTGTATCTAGGAGAGCCATTACACATTGTCATCCCTGGCCAGGGCAAGCGAGAATTACTGGTAGGTTTTCCAGTAGATTCTCAGGGTGTTTTGGGCTACACTCTGACTTGTACCGCTATTAGGGGACTGACGTTTACCGCCCCCTAGGCCCGCCATGCGATACTCTCAGACGAACAGACCGGACTGTACGGAGATTATCACATTCAGGCTCAGTAGGAGTTCGGATGGGTTCACCTCATCGGTATTCTTGTCGGCATCTACCTGGGGACCATTACGTACAGCTAGTACCGCTTGCGGCCTGTGGTTAAACCCACTGCCAGCGTAGTGTCGAGCCTTTAGAGTCCCACACAGAGAGTTATTCGCCTTTGGGCAAAACAGAGTAGAGGTCGCATGGTTTTGCAACGGGGTTCGTTCACATCCGCACACTTGTGCACTTTTGGTGTCCGGGCAGTTATTACTAGCAGGCTTTGGTTTAAGCCAGATCCTAGTATTTGTTTTGGGATTAGTTTTGTCTCATTGTATTCGTGTTCCTCGGAACACGGATGCAGGTGTGTATGCACAGTTGACAGAGGCAGAGGCAGAGGATTCTCATTAGGGTTGTTGACCGTTGACTTTTTCCAAACCTTAATGAGAATGAGAAATATGATTAATAGTATTAATTAAAGATAATTGTGTCATGGTTAGGGTTGTTGACCATTTGACTTTGGTTGACTTGTTGACGTATGTTGACATATTGACCATCATCATTTCACATGAAAGATGCTCCTTGATTCTTGCAAAATTCATTTAATGTGAAATGATAATGGTCATTCCAAATGAACCATCACACTTTTTCTTTAATTATTATTGTTATTTTCATATTATCTCATATATGAGCATGGTTGCAAAAAGTGAGTTCATTCTATCATACTCTTTCTCTCTCTTGAAAAAGCTCTCCTTCTTCCTCTCTCAAAGCTTAAGTGTTGGAAATCATAAGCTTTTGAGACTAAACCATCAAAGCATCACTCTACTCTTTCTAGGGTTCTTTGTCTAGCAAACCAAGCACTCTAGTTACCTCTTGGTTGAAGTAGGAGCTCAAGTTCAAGGCTCTCGGGTGGATCTATATTCGGCAAAGAGAAGACGACGAGGAGGAGCCGTTCAAACCATTCCAAGGAGCAAGAAGAGAAGGAGTTCAAGACTTAGGTATAACCATTCTACATAGTAGCTAGAACTTGTAGTTTATGTGTTAGTTTTTGTTTAGCAAAAATCCATCATGAATGGTCCATGTCACCTTGTTAGAAAAAATTTGATTTTTACCTATTCCGCCTCCTCGAAAGAACTGGGGTGGGTAACGTGGACCTAACAAATACTTCTCTACTCACTCTAAGGTTCTTAGTCTAGCAAACCAAGCACTCTAGTTACTTCATTATTGAGGTGGGAGCTCAAGGTAGAGGCCTTCGGGTGGATCTTCTTCGATATAGAGAAGCCGGTGAGGAGGAGCCATCCACATCATTCCAAAGAGCTCACAACAAGGAGAAGAAGGAGTTCAAGACTAAGGTATAATCTTCTAACCTAGTAGTTAAAACTCTAAGTTAGTTTTTTAGTTAATGTTTCGCAAAGATCCTAATGGCTAGTACATGTTACTTTGTAAAGAAAATTTTGATTTTTACCTATTCCGCCTCCCTGCAAACTATGGGGGTGAGTAACATGGCTTAACAGTGGTATCAGAGCCTATCTAAACAACAACTAATTTGTTAGCAAAGTCTTTAGAACTTCGATCCCGGAAAAATCGCAAAATACATCAAAAATTTATGTTTTCTGTCGATTTTCAAAACAAGTCTAAAAATATTTTCAGAGACCTGAAAAATACTTGCAGGCTTTTTTAGGGACACCCAAGAAAAATGAGCTCGTGACTCGGTCAGACTGCCGCGGAAGCGCGGCGAAACCATGCGTTTCGCCGTGGATCCGAAGCCAAGTCGACTCGGAGTCAGCTCATTTTTCCTGTAGATTGTCCAGCTTGATGTTTTGTGATTTTACAGATACTTTGTTTCTGCCCAGATTCCTATGAGTACAGTGTTGTTTTTGGGGTAGTTTCAAATTTGAATATCGATTTTATTCTGTAAACTTTAGCTGATCGGATTATATCTGTGATGTGATATATGTATTGACCGTCTACTAATCGCTATACGTCGATTAGTGGGGGTTGTACATATCTGTGATCTGTGATGTTGGATTGTGTATATGAATTTGTTGGATTGTTGTGGATGAATAGCCGGGGATGTGAGATGATTGTTTTTCATTTTTCATTCGATGTAAATTGTAAATTGATGTAATATTATTTTATGGTCGCACATCCGGGTTGAGATTGTAGCCACCATTGTATATTATTTCTTTTACTGTTCTCTGCTCCTAGGATAGACCCATGGTGGGGTGCACAAACTACCGGGTACTTTGAAGTGCCAAGTGGTCTATTCACTTTGTTAAGGGAGGCTGCTTCACTTCAGGTATTTGGTGGGCAGTTTGCCGCACCCGTAGGGGTCTAGGATGGGGTTTTTGTCTATTCATCACGACCGTGTAATCCGTCTTTCGTTGCAGGCTCAAACGAAACGTGGATTCCTAGCATATCCAATGTGTTCATCTGTGATCTGGAATGACTATCATTGCGTCTGACGAATGTATATATCTATATATGATATCTAGTAGACGTTGCTTATGTTTTGCATCCGCGCTAGTCTATCCCCGCTCTGTCGTTAATTAAGTAACCTAACGGGTGATGACGGGGCCCGTGGCGAATGCGGATGGCATAAGTGTACGTTATATTTTCGTTGTTTTCTGCAATGGTAGGATTAATTGATGGGGCTGCATTATATTAATGCAAAGAAAATAAACCTAAAAGATGTTGTTGGAACCAAGTTTTGAAAACTGACATTACAGACGTTCTCTTTTACTTTGCACAGTGGTATTCGGTTAAGAATATCCAGTACCTCATTCGACGAGGCAAGGGCCGAGATCCCTTCATCGGGAGTGACCCATTGAGTAAAAGTTTGCGTCAACGTCATAACTTCACTATAGTCGATTATTTTTTGCTTTGTATCGTGGTATTCAGTTTGGAATATCCTGCACCTCATTCGACGAGGAAAGAGCCGAGATCCCTTCACAAGGAGTGACCTCTTTAGCAAATGTTTTCGCCACTATATATTTAAAAACTACTCAGGTTTCTTCAACGATATCAAGTTCATTACGTTAACGGGTTTTCGCCGAAAACCCAGCCGTAGCCCTCCGTCATTTCAGAATAGTAATATTTAGTATTCGTGTTGCGTTTGTTGACCTAGTCAAGGCGTAGTGAACGATAGCTAAGTGATATTTTTCTGTGCATTACAAATGCGATTGGTTAGGACAGTCGTGCGGTCTTGTTGACCTAGTCAAGGGTACGTACGGGTGGGTTTAATGCAATCAAGAAAATGACGGGTAGAACTTGACTAGCGGTTTATGGTTTGTTGACCTAGTCAAGGTCATAAACCGTTAGGGGCAAAAACCACATCGGGAGTTTCAAACATACAGGAAACTTGCAGATTCAGCATACCTTCTGGAGTGTGGTGACTAAAGTGGATTCCATCTAGGTCATCACACAATGATAGTTGGATCCCGATCCCACTGATGAGTTGGATTACTCTCGGGAGATTATTTCACTTAACAATCATTGCTATAAACCAAGTAGGTGTCTAGAACGGTATTAGCGGGGCTACGCCTCCAGGGAAAAGAGGTTATATAATTAAGGAACTTCGTGAAAGCGTTGGAAAACCTCCCTCGAAGTACCAACACTAGCCTGGCTGAAAGGTTAAGTAAGTATTGTGATGTGCGATTAATCCTGACTAGTTCTTCTTTTAAGATTTGAAGAAGAATTCGACGAAACAGTGGGAGCCATCCTGATTAGATAAATTAATAACCAATCTAATCTTGCAAGAGCGCATGCTGAGCGTTTCTTTTCTCTCTCTCCAGGTAGCAACCATTTCACTCCCTAATCAAGATAATAAAATGTATCGCTGGACCGATCCGAATTCTTATTCGGGGATGGGGAACGTCAGTTTGGCTTTAACTTATGATGGCAATCGTAAGTATAAGCAAGGGAAAGAGGATTGTTTGAATTCCAAAGAGACCCCTTTGAAGAAGAAGTATACTAATGCATCTATTTCAGGTGTTCTTGTAATTGAGAACTGCTTTTCGGTCAGTCCTACCTCCTGGGTACTATATACCGGATCGGGATCTCATATCTGTAATTTATTGCAGGGACTGAGAAAAAGTAGGAAAGTTGCATCTAGTGATATGTCTCTCAGGGTAGGGAACGGAGCACAAGTTAATGCTGCAGCCGTCGGTGAATATCACCCAGTGTTGCCAAATGGCAATACTATGATTTTGAACAATTGCTACTATGTACCTTCCATGGTTTGCAACATCATATCAGTTTCTTTACTTGATAAAGATAGATATAACTTTGTTCTTGATAGAAATATCATGAACATTTACTTTGATAAGGTACTAGTTGCAGAAGGTACACTGTGTAATGGTATCTATGTTCTAAATCAGAATACAGTTCTCAATGTACCAAACACACGCAAGAGGAAGAGTTCAGATACGAACGAATCCTACTTGTGGCATTGTAGACTTGGTTATATCGGAGAGAAAAGACTAAGTAAGTTACATAAATATGGACTCTTGAATACGTTCGAATTTTCATCTTATGAAACTTGTCGGTCTTGTCTCAAAAGAAAGATGACCAAATCTACGTTCACCGGACATAGAGAAAGAGCAGCAGAGCTCTTGGGACTTATACACAGTGATGTGTGTGGTCCGATGTCTATACATGCAAGGGGAGGGTTCTCATATTTCATCACATTCACTGACGATCTCTCTAGATTCGGATATGTGTATCTTATGAAACACAAATCTGAAGCTTTTGATAAATTCAAAGGATTCAGAAACGAAGTAGAGAACCAGACTAGCAAAAGTATCAAGATCCTCCGGTCTGATAGAGGAGGGGAGTACTTAAACACGAAATTCCTAGATTACTTAAAAGAGAATGGAATTCTCTCTCAGCTTACTCCTCCGTATACACCACAACACAACGGTGTATCGGAATGGAGGAATCGTACCCTGTTGGATGTGGTTCGCTTCATGATGAGTAATGCTGAGTTGCCTCTTTCATTCTGGGGACATGCGCTTCAGACAGCGGCATACCTATTGAATGATGTTCCGTCCAAATCAGTGCCTAAGACACAGTTCGAGATATGGAATGGAAAAAGGCCATATCTGAAATAATTTAAGATATGGGGTTGTCCGGCTTATGTTAAAAAGCATAAACCAGATAAACTAGAGGCACGGTCAGTTTTATGTAAGTTTGTGGGATATCCAAAGAATGGTTATGGATATCTGTTCTACCACACCGAGAAACAGAAGGTGTTTGTTGCTCAACATGTTGTTTTCTTAGAAACGGAATTTCTTGCAAAAGAAATTAGTGGGAGCACGGTAGAACTGGAAGAAATTCAGCGACCACAAACTGAAACTGAAGATTTGACAGAACCTCAAGATTCAATAACCCCAGAAGAACCTTAGCCGCTCCGCAGATCTAGTAGGATTTCTCATCCGCCCGAGAGATAGTATGATTTTCTCATAGACGGGGATCGAGAGGATTACATCTTGGAAGAAAATGATCCTACCAGTTTCAGGCAGGCCATTATCAGTAGGAACTCTGATAAGTGGCTGGATGCTATGCGATCCGAAATGGAGTCCATGTACACCAATAAAGTGTGGACCTTGGATATTGCTCCACTTGGGGTAAAACCCGTTAGATGCAAATAGATCTACAAAAGGAAACTTGGTGTAGATGGGCAGGTGGAAACCTATAAGACTAGACTCGTTGCAAAAGGTTTTCGTCAAAGACCTGGTGTGGACTATGACGAAACTTTTTCTCCAGTGGCTATGCTCAAATCCATTCGGATCCTACTTGCCATTGCTGCCTTCCATGACTATGAAATCTGGCAGATGGACGTAAAAACGGCTTTTCTAAACGGCAGTTTGGAAGAGAGCGGTTATATGAATCAGCCAGAAGGTTTTGTAGACAGTGGGAGCAGCGGGAAGGTGTGTAAGTTGCTTAAATCCATTTATGGATTAAATCAGGCATCGCGGAGCTGGAACATCTGTTTTGATGAAACAGTCAAGGAATTTGACTTCATCAAGAACGAGGATGAGCCTTGTATTTATAAGAAGATTGTAGGACGAACTGTCGTATTCCTAGTCTTGTACGTGGACGACATTCTTTTGATAGGAAATGACATTCCTATGCTACAACCGGCAAGCTATTCTTGTCACAACAGTTCTCCATGAAAGACCTGGGTGATGCCTCGTGCATTCTGGGGATCAAGATCTATAGAGATAGATCTAAGAGATTACTGGGACTTTCACAGTCCAGATACATAGAGACCGTACTAAAGAGATTTAGTATGGAAGACTCCAAGCGCGGTAATATACCCGCATTGCACGGAATCACCCTCTCCAAGAAGACGTCTCCCAAGACTAACGAGGAGAGGGATCGCATGAGCACTATACCCTACGCTTCGGCGGTAGGATCTATAATGTATGCGATGCTATGTACAAGACCATATGTAGCTTACGCGCTAAGCGTGGTGAGCCGGTATCAGTCAGACCCAGGTGAGAACCACTGGACAGCAGTGAAGAACATTCTCAAGTACCTGAGAAGGACTAAGGACTAGTTTACGGTAATGTAGACCTCAGGGTCGAGTCTTTTAACGATTCAAGCTTCCAGAGTGACAAG
Organism: Agapanthus africanus; assembly: GCA_030015575.1. Lineage (NCBI taxonomy): Eukaryota > Viridiplantae > Streptophyta > Magnoliopsida > Asparagales > Amaryllidaceae > Agapanthus > Agapanthus africanus. The sequence continues at coordinate 303,766,164 of CM057345.1, forward strand.
GACGACAGCAAGCCTGTCTCGGGTTTTATGTTGACCCTCAACGGAGGGGCGGTATGTTGGAGGAGTTCCAAACAGGATACCGTCGCAGACTCGACGATGGAGGCTGAATACATTGCTGCAAGCGATGCCGCAAAAGAGGCGGTCTGGATGAAGAAGTTCATTAGTGAACTTCAGGTAGTTCCCTCTATTGTTGACCCAATACCTTTGTATTGCGATAACAATGGGGCTATAGTTTTAGCGAAGGAACCACGGTCCTATCAGAAATCCAGGCACATTTTAAGGCGGTATCACCTGATCAGGGAGATCATTGATCGCCAGGAGATCGAGGTACGGAGTGTGGACACTAAAGACAACACGGCGGATCCATTCACAAAGACCCTCCCTCAAACACAGTTCGAGCGATTTTTTGAGCTATTGGGTATGGGGTACGCCAGCAGCTGGCCTTAGTGCAGACGTTGGGTATGCGGTACACCAATTACTGGCCTTTAGTGCAAGTGGGAGATTGTTGGATATGTATGCCCTAGAGGCCATTATTGTATAGTACTAGTTTGTATATTACATTTTGGAAGCTTGGGATATATACATGGATTGACGACAGTCTTGCTCGATATTGTAGTATGCTACTTGGTTTGTATCTATCTTAATATGTGTATGTATTTCTTTTAACATATCGCTAATACATATTAACGGAGCCCTTAGGATGTTTGCTTGGCTACCAGCGTTGTGATGGCGATCACACTAGTGGGGGCTGGGTAGTCTATAAGCACATCCTTATACAGGTCCCTAGTCGTAGGATTATCGAGACAGGGCAACGATACTCCAGAGTAGACTAGTGTATACGCTTCTCATCCCAGCAGGGGAGATGGTCTGTCCCACAGCCATCAGTACGTCGTACTGGAGATAGTATGCAGGTGCTCATTGGGTTATGAGTTATACTGAACGGACTCGCTGGTAACTGTTGGTTGGTACTATACCTATCGTCAGTTAATAGTTCTCAGGTGACATGAGTACAGCTTAGTCCGTTGACTTGACACTGCTGCTTCGCCTCGAGTGTGTTCCCACTGTTCTTAGATTACTACCCTACCACGGCTCTATTGGGTCGTGCAAACAGGTAGTAGTTCGGTGCAGTCCCGAAGCACTTGGAAGCAGTGGCGGTTAGATAGGATTCGTCTCTCCCGGTATTGGGGGTTGATATCGTGCTGTGTTCGGAACGCCATTACACAAAATCCTGGCCAGGGAAAGTGAGATTTACTGGTAGGTACTCTAGTAGTTTCTCAGGGTGTTTGGGACCGTACTCCGACACGACTTATACCACTATCAGGGGACTGACGTTTACCGCCCCCTAGGCCCGATATGCGATACTCATAGACGAACAGACCGGACTGTACGGAGATTGTCACTTTCAGGCTCAGTAGGAGTTCGAATAGGGTTTTCTCATCGGCTTTCTTATCGACATCTATCTGGGGACCGTTACGTATAGCTAGTACCGCTTGCGGCCTGTGGTTAAACCCACTGCCAGCGTAGTGTCGAGTCTTTAGAGTCCCACACAGAGGGTTGTTCACCTTTGGGCGATATGAGTAGACATCGTATGTTTTTACGACAGGGTTCGTTCACATACGCGCACTTATACGTGTTCGGTGTTCGGGCAGTAGATACTAGTGAGATTTGGTTTAAGCCGGATTCTAGTATTGGTTTTTGGATTAGTTTAGTCTTATTGTATTCGTATTTCTCGGAACACGAATACAGGTATTTACATACAGTTGACAAAGGTAGAGGAGGAGACACCTCATTAAGGTTTTGACCATTGACTTGATCAAAACCACAATGAGAAGGAGGAAATTAATTAATAGTTTTAATTAGAGATAATTGTGTCATGGCTAATGTTGGTTTGACCATTTGACTTGTTGACCCATGTTGACTTAGATATTTTTTGTTAAGCATGAGATATTTTTTGTGAGTATGCTTTGCATTAATTATGACATGATAGTGGTCAAATCAATACACCATCACAATTATCTTAATTAAGATTATTATTATTGTTTTTCCTCATATGAGAGCTTTATCCTCTCATTATCATATGATCTTTCTCTCTCATGGTTTGCTCTTTTCTCGTCCTCTCTCAAAGCTCTAAGTCTTTCATGAATTGAAAATCAAGAGCCTTTAAGATTAAACCACTAAAATACTTCTCTACTCACTCTAGGGTTCTTAGTCTAGCAAACCAAGCACTCTAATTACTTCATTGTTGAGGTGGGAGCTCAAGGTAGAGGCCTTCGGGTGGATCCTCTTCGATATAGAGAAGCCGGTGATGAGGAGCCATCCACATCATTCCAAGGAGCTCACAACAAGGAGAAGAAGGAGTTCAAGACTAATGTATAATCTTCTAACCTAGTAGTTAAAACTCTAAGTTGGTTTGTTAGTTAATGTTTAGCAAAGATCCTAATGGCTAGTACATGTTACTTTGTAAAGAAAAATTTGATTTTTGCCTATTCCGCCTCCCCACAAACTACAGGGGTGAGTAACATGGCCTAACAGTTATTCGATGTTATCGTGCTATTATTATTATTGTACTGTATTGTATGACCTAGGAGATCATCATACATGCGATTTCTACTTGGTGATATTTTCTACTCACGAGTTGGCAACTCACTCCCGTTGTACCACAGTTTCTTACATGTTTAGCCGTACAGGTTCCGTAGCGGTTTCGCTGGCATACCACTTCCTTCCGGGTGATTGCATTGATAGGTGGGACACATTGCTTCGTGACCGCCATTTTATACATGTATATTTATTTCTATTGTATCTAATTAAAAGTTCCATCAATCAGACTTGTATATTTAGTAGACTTAGATAACCACAGTTGTATATTCTTTCGGCCTTGGAGTCGCGCTTATGTATTTATTGTTGTTTCTGGTTTTCTTGATGATGTTAGTTTCTTGCTTTCTTTCTGTGTTTTGATACTCGCCCTTCGGCGTTGGGCGTTGTATATTTACTTTATTGCGTGGTTGTTTCCGCCATTTGGCGAATAGCTAGCTCCTACTTGGGGATGCCTTATATATATTATTGCCTGTATTCGTTTTTGGATTAAAAATTATAAAGGAGGTGCTGCCCACGTGTCAATTTGGGCGTGTACATATCATTCTGACTGTTTGATTTTTCTGAAACTTTTCGTTTTTCCATGTATTGCACGCGCAACTATTGGGCTTCCGAAAATTAAAAAGAAAAATCCAAAAAAATAATTGTGTCTGATAGGAATCGAACGCACAGGCTATGTCACAGCAGTGTAGAGGTTTTACTAGTGAGATACAAGTTGCTTTTTGTTTTTATTTAAAAAAAATAACTTTTAACTCTTACACAGGCAATAAACTCTTTACTGTGAAATACAAGAAATTTCTTTACAGTAATTTCAGAGTCGTTATAATATCCATTCGTAGTCCCCCAATATTCTCTCCTAATTCCGGCATCTCCGCTCCCATGATTGTTGAGTTCAGCACAATCAATAATAAAGAGAGATAATAAAGAAGTCGAAAAATTAGGACGAAAAATAATAAAGAGAGAGAGCAACAATAAAGAAGAAGAGTTTAGAACATAAAATATGACAAATAATGATAAATAGATGATAATAAAGAATTCATGGAAAAGTAACATAATAAAAAAACCATATGTTGTAAAATCCAAAAAAATCCCATCTTTTAATAGCTTAAAAAAATAATGAAAAGGTATTATAAACAGTGCATACATAAATACTTATACAAATCAAGTTTTGTGTTTACAATAATGTCAAAGTATATTTTTGGGATTTTTCATAATTTTAAAACTTTATGGGTTTAAAAAGATTATGGCAGCTTAAAAATTCCTAGATATTTTGATTTTAGCTTAGCCTAATTTTTTTTCGTTTGTTAGAAAACAAAGACCACTTTCAAAAATAGAAAAACATTCCCCTTGGAGGAGAAGCATACAAAATCCACGGCGTGTGGAGTGCGAAACAACGGAGACGAGTCCAGAGCAATTAACATCGTCACCGACACGTGACCCCGCGCCATTTTCTCTCTCTATTCTAATGCGGTTTGTTCCCCTTCTCTCTTTGCTTCGTTCCCTTTTAGATCTCGCCATCCCCAAACCCTAGATCCAAGATCCCTTATGGTAATCTAGTCTCCAAACTGCAAGTGATCGAATCAATGGACGCGACCTCGATCCGATTGCCTTATCGGCATCTGAAAGAGACAGAGCTAGAGCTCGTTGACTTGGATGGCAACGATCACAATGCAAGAGATTCCACGAGCATTTCGATATCATCGCCCTCAGCTGCTGCTTATAATTCATACGAATCGCCGCCGAGATCTTCTTCTTCATCATCACCATCATCATCTGATTCGAAGAATCAGGCATCGAATCAGAGATCGAGCATGAAGACGCTGGTTCTTGGTAGCATGGTTGGAGCTGGAGTGCAGTTTGGTTGGGCGCTGCAGCTCTCGCTTTTGACTCCCTACATTCAGGTGAGTTCTCTGGATTCTTGATTCAGATTCTGTGCATTTTGAGTTAGTCATTGTGTAGAGAAAGAAAGAATTTAGAGTTAGAGTTTTGTTTCCTGATCTAAATTTGGTGACTTTTGTTTCTCTCGGAATAGAATATTGTTATTACTATAACATAAGTGCTGCATTTGGTTGCATATGTTATGACAACATTTCAGAAATTGTCATCGCAAAATTCAGTAGGTGGCTCAGTTGCTAGCGGTTGTAAGGGAAAAGAAAATTGGATTTTGTTGTTCAATAATTATGATGTCTAGAATAGCTTTAAAAATAAATAATAACAAACTTACAAATAAACAATAACACTAACTAGAATTATATTCGATATTTTCTAATAAAAATTGTCATGTAAAGAGTATAACTATGTACAAAATGAATTGTAATCATTATTATAATTCCGCAACTAAATGTTTTCGAGAAATATATGCCAAAATTTTAAGTTAATTTATAATTTATTCGTGTTATGAGATTAATTTGGAAATATATATGAAAATAAACTGAATTTTATGCTAGTTAGATAGCTTAATCATACCATATCTAAATCAACTTGGTCTTGGAACTTGAGGGTCATTTTTTGAGATCGATATCAGCCGTCTCAGATTGGAACCGACAAGACTTAAAACCATGGGTTCATGTTGACCGAGGATGATGGTGGTGGTGAAGTAAACTTGAAATTTTTGGTTTAGGCTTAGCTCTAAAGTCTAACTAATCAATAATAGATAAATGATTAATAATCAATTTGATATATGATTACATACACAAAGTAGACAAAATTATAATTATATAGACTGAAAGAAATATAACTAGGAGCTTGGTAATAATAATTATGGTTTATTTGACTATATATATATATATATAAATTAAAAACTTATACAATAGATACTAGATAGGATGGGGATTAGAAGGGAAAATTATTCTGTATACCAACCATATGTTCCTACTTGAGAGAGAAATAGTATTGTTAACCCGACACAGATGACTAAAAAATGCCTTAAATTTTTTTATTGTTTCTCCCGTAGTCAATTTTTTATTCTTTCTCACGTAGTCTCTATAACATTGCATCCAACATAAGTTATTATAACTCACTAAACCATGAGTGATTTGCGATTTGGAACGATCATTCCCAATCGGGGAACACCAGCATTCTGGATTGAAAGAATCAATGTTCCGATTTAGATTGAAGGAGGCAAATTATAACTCATTAAGAATTAATTGGGCATAAAATCGGGTTTTTGTTAAATTATATATATTGTTAAATGTTAATTTTGTTTCAAAAAATTACATATATATATATATATATATAGAGAGAGAGAGAGAGAGAGAGAGAGTACAACTATGCTTCTATCGCTAGGGTTTGGAAACAAATCCTACCAACTTTTTAACCATTGGATTTGCTTCGGTTGTGTGCAAATAATTGTGTAGAAAATTTCTTATTTACTCAAATATTGCCATAATTGTTTGCACACAGCCCAACATGGATCAAAAAGTTAAAAAGTTGGTAGGATTTGTTTCGAAATCCTACCGATAGGATCCTACCCATCCTCTCTCTCTCTCTTTATATATATATATATATGCACACTCATATACAAATGATCCAAAAACAGTATGTTCTAGAGTTCCATTTTCATATCCGTATAAGTGTACAAAGTTCCATAACAAGTGGTATTTCCCCATTCGCATTTTCGTTCGCGTCCGCGTCCCCGGTAACTTCGCACCCGACAATATTTAGTTATTTCTCTGTTGGAGGGTGTGAATATTGGAGGGGAGCATGGTCGCAGCTCTGGATATTGTAGTTATTTTAGTATCAATGATAATAATTGTTGTTTTCTCCAAGAAACTTGATTACTTTATATTTCATTTACTAGTATATACATTATCTAGAATAATATCGACAATTTTATATTTATATTATACTTTCCATGCTTTTGTACATAGTGCTATTCATTCTCAGTTTTGTGTTTATTGGTTAATATAAGGAACTAATCTTTCATTAATACTATTTTTTTAATTGATGCAGACACTAGGAATCGAGCATGCATTTTCTTCATTCATTTGGCTTTGCGGTCCTATCACAGGATTAATAGTAATATTTTGCAATTCTTGATTGTTACTGATCTCTTCCCATTGCTTGATAATGAAGTTACATTCCCATTATTTTGTGCCGTAACATTTATTGACACTTCAAGTACTGTGACTGACCTAAAAACACCAGAACGATATGGTGTAACCGAGTTTGTGAGTTCAATTTTGTTAAGTGTTATGTTAGCTTGATATACATTCATAGGATTACTCAACAAGTAAGCTTTTGGGAAAAGTAAATATAGACATGGTATGAAAGCATTCAAGATGCTTCAGTTCAACTCTCATCAGTCAAATTATAAAGAACCATTTGTTTACTCCGATTTATTCTCCGTTTACAACTGAGATGTGTTGTAAAACTAGGTTTAAAGGTATTTTAATTGTCACTTAAAAGTTTTCGGCTAGCAGCCGTGTTAAATAACAAAAAGGTGAATGAATGTGTTATTTGCCTATGCAAATTAGACAAAACCTTATTTAATTGGGCACGTATATGATGCGCAAAACCCATCTGATATTCAAAACTCAATACACAAACTCAAAATCCAATTATCCACTTAATAAAGACCAAAGTTCTTTCATTTTTTTCTACAGTGCAATGTCCTTATCCTATCATTTCTGGTATTTTCTGGATTTCTCTATATACGAATATTAAAAATGTGTTTATGAGTATATTTGTGTAATCCAATTAAGCAACATATGCGTTTATGCATTATGCCCTTGCTAAATAAGAGAATGAATATGTGTTTACAACATTGCAATACAGTGTTTCCTTTAGATGCCTTTTAATATGGCCAGAACGACCATTTTGATGAATGGGTGTTAAGAATTATGTTAGCTTGATATGCATTGTAGCGCACGGCCCAACAACTTAAGCTCTTAAATAAAGCGGTTCTTGACAAATTTATCATTCAATTGTCTGGCTCTTGTTTGGTTTGAATAAACAGACTTTGATGCTTAGCAATACACTTTTTCTAGTTTCAATATGAATACTGCTATAGTTCTGTATCTTTATGGCGTCTTAGCCTTTTCTTTTTTCAGATTTATTTTATATCATGTGAATATGTTGTGCAATAAGCAATGGCTAGAACCATAATATACCCCTCCTGTAAGAATGATAGATACACAGGCATTTATTTTTCTATAATGTTCGTGTCTGCATCCAGATTATTATCAGGAATATTCTGTGAACATCATAACCATGCAATATGACCCTTCATGCCTTATCATGGTACCAACAACTGTATCTGGCTAATCTGGTAAAATTTCTACGGAATTTAGGCAATTTACTAAACAAGTTTGAGCATATAAATATGGAGAATTCTGTGAGGAAACTTAAGAACCGAAAAAGCTTAGCTCTTGCTGGAAAACCTTCCTCTCGAAAGTGAGAGGTTGCCAGTTTGATTCCTGAAGGGGTCGCATCCAAAAATAAAAATAAAAAAATTTGTGAGGGAACAGTCTGTTATTCTTTGCATTTCACTGCTTTTATCACTTATAGCTAATTCTGGAGCCTGCAAAGGTTCTAGAGGACTTCTGAAATCAGCTATTGTGGTGTTGAATTCTGTTCTTTCTCTTGAATGGAAGATTCAGATAATTTACTCAGTTTAAGACTACGCATTTTATAGTATTCTGTGAGGATATGATGTTTAGAATTTTTTTGTACATTTCCGGGTGGATTTTATCGTCATTTGTGTAGCCTGAAGTTAATAAAGGGTTATATAAATTTGTGATTTAGCTCTTATTGTTTCCATTCCTTTACTTTCTCTTGAATGGAGGAGCCTTGAGAAAGTCATATATGTTTTTATCCTTCATCTTCTCAACTTGATTTTCACCGACTTTTGACAACTTCCCTTGACCAGAAATATTACTTTTCCAATTAAATTTTACAGTTGATTTCACTTTTCTTGGGTTGTATCCCAAATGCAGTTGATTTCGACACGTTGTGGGAGGTTGTATTTGATAAATGCCATAGTTGAGACGTGCAGACGGAGATTTGAATATTGTAAGAATTAAGGGAGAACAAAAATAGGTGAAGGCATTGAGAGCTCCTCCGATCTTTATATATACTAAACCGAATATGAAGGATTACAATTTTCCGATGTAGGTGTAGGGTTACCTAGCACGACAGTAAGGCTTCGGGAGGTATCATCCATGCTCTTTTCAAATTTTTGCCGTACTAAAGAACCCCAACCCTAGAATCTTAACTAGAGAATTAGACAATATATCATGTAAACAACTTTACATCTAAGTGAATAAGAAATACAACTTTTGTAGACCGGTCCTTCACTTCAATAGCTCCGTGTAGTAGTCCCTTCGCTCCAAGTAGTGATCTTTCGGACTCTAAAATTGCTTTACAAGATGAAAGGAACAAGCTTGCACGAAGTCTTCGAGGCCGAAAATGATCTATGTTGAGGAGACACCAATCCAAGCTATCTCTTCACTAATTAGGGATTAGTGAAGCTAACACCCTAAACTAAATGGCTAGTCTAGTAAAGGATGATGAAATAGGAATTTTGCTCACTTTAGAAGTATTTTCCTCACTAATTTTCCTCACCTCCTCAAAAGCTAGAGAGCTCACTCTTGATGATGAAGAAGATGAAGAGAATAGAATGAATTATGAGAGAGGCAACCATGGGTGAGATAATATCTTATATAACTCATGTAGAGACTTAACCATGGTTTAAAGTAATGGTTGTGTTAATAAATATTTTAAGTAAAACAAAACTAGTGGATTAAGTCAATGGTTCCGCAAGCTTCCACAAGCATCAACCATGAACAAATTTCCAACTAATTTGTGATTTACTTTAAATAAATAAACCCTACATTATAATGAGCACGGTGTAAGTCTCATACACCCATGTAGCATGTATCATCAAGCATGACACAAAAAGAAACACAATTAATATATATCACATATATATTAAGTGTGCACATGTGAGAAAAAGAAATGCACAAGTGAGCTAATATTAGTTAATGCAAATATATTTAAATTATTAAATCAACACTTGATTCAATAATCCGGGTATATCACATATAACCGACTAATATCATATATATCCATTTATCGAATCAACACTTGATTCGATAACTCGGCTATATCATATATAACCGATCGATATCACATATCGCGAGAATAGAATACGATATTACATACACGTATTAATCTCAGTCCCGTACATATCACATATGTGCTCCTACTTTGTTTCGCCTGAGTCAGGAAACCTCTGTGTAGGAATCTAAAGACTCGTCAATACGCCGGCAGTAGGTGATGATCATATCAGTCACCCACAAGCCGTCAGCGGTACTAGCTGGACGTAACGTCTACCCGGGTATTGAGCGATCAGAAGATCAACAAGCAAGCCTGCTCATATTCCTGTAAAGCCTGTCAGTAACACTACCGTAGAGTCCGGTCTCTTCGTCTGATATGTCGCATATCTAGTTTAGGGATGGTAAACATCAGACCCCAGTAACCGATAAGTCATGCCGATGTGAGGCTCATAACGGGTCGAGAAACTATTGATAACATTTACCGGTCGATCTCCGTATCAGCCCTGACCAGGGACTTCCTGTTATGGCCAATCGAGCATAGCGCAACATCAACCCCTAATATCGGGAGAGACGAATCCCCTTCTATCGCTCATTGCCTCCATGTGACTCGGGACTGTATCCAAAAACCACCGTTTTGCACGTTCTCTTGAACGTGGTAAGGTGGAAATCAAAGCACAGTGGGAATCACACAAGACTCTATGACGATCTCGGGTCTACAGACTAACCTGTACCAATGTCATCAAAGAACTGCTATCTGACGATAGATATAATACCAAACAGGAGTTCTCGGCGAGTCCGTTCAGTGTACCCAGTCTCCACTGAGCACCTGTATACCATCTTTGATGTCAAACACCAATGGATGTTGGATCATCCATCGTCCATCATATGGGTCAAGAAGCGTATACGCTAGTCTATTCTGGAATATCGATGTCCTGTCTCGATACACTCTCGACTAAAAACAATTAAAGGATGTACTTATGGACTACCCTGGCTCCACTAGTATGATCTCCATCATAGTCCTAGTAGTCAAGTACACATCCCAAGGGCTTTATCAACATGTGAGAGCAAGACAGTATCACAATATAAGTCAACATGTTAAGACAAAGAGCAACCAGATAGCATACTATCATGTCGAGCAAGAAAGTCCTCTCTATATATATCCAAGCATCCACTATAATAAACATCATATGTACAATAATGGCCTCTAGGGTATACATATAACTAACAATTTCTCACTTGCACTAAGGCCAGTTGTAGTATCTCATACCCAACATCCCGAAGAGTCTCAAATTGTCTCTGAGGTATGACCTTCGTGAGTGGATCCGCCGTGTTTTTCTTCGTGTCAACTCTCCCGACCTCGATCTCCCGGCGATCAACTATCTCCCGGATCAGGTGATACCTCCTCAGAATATGCCTGGATCGCTGATGAGACCTGGATTTCTTGGCCAAAGCCACCGCTCCATTGTTATCATAATACAAAGGTATTGGATGCTCGATGGACGGAACCACACCAAGTTCGGTTATGAACTTCTTCATCCAGACAACCTCTTTGGCAGCATCGTTGACACCGATGTATTCAGCCTCCATCGTCGAGTCTGCCACGGTTTCTTGTTTAGAACTCTTCCAACAAACCGCCCCTCCATTGAGGGTAAAGACAAATCCCGAGACCGACTTAAAGTCGTCCTTATCACTCTGGAAGCTCGAATCGGTAAAGGACTCAACTCGGAGTTCACCGTTACCATACACCAAGAACATCTCTTTAGTCCTTCTCAAGTACTTGAGAAGGTTCTTCACAGCTGTCCGGTGATTTTCTCCTGGATCTGCTTGATACCTACTCACTACACTTAATGAGTATGCTACATCAGGTCTGGTATATAACATCGCGTACATGATAGAGCCTACTGCCGAAGCATAGAGTATCCCTTGTATACGAGCTCTCTCTAAATCAGTCTTGGGAGACATCTCTTTGGAGAGAGAGTCCTGAGATCGTGGGTAAATTCCCACGCTTGGAATCCTCTATACTAAACCTCTTTAGTATGGTGTCGATGTACCTGGATTGGGACAATCCCAACATCCGTTTAGATCTATCTCTATAAATCTTAATTCCCAAGATGTAGGAGGCATCACCTAGATCTTTCATTGAGAATCTTTATGATAAGAAGAGCTTGACCGAGTGCAGCATAGGAACATCATTTCTTATCAAGAGTATGTCATCCACGTACAATACGAGAAAGACGACCTTACTCTCTGCCACCTTCTTGTATATACAAGGTTCATTTACGTTTTTGATGAAGTCAAACTCTTTGACTACCACATCAAAACAGATGTTCCAACTCCGCGATGTTTGCTTTAACCCGTAGATGGATTTAAGCAGCTTGCACACCTTTCCGCTGCTCCCACTGTCCACGAAGCCCTCTGGCTGAGTCATGTACACGCTCTATTCTAAATCACCATTTAGAAAGGCGGTCTTAACATCCATCTGCCAGATTTCGTAGTCATGGTATGCAGCGATGGCAAGTAGGATCCGGATAAACTTAAGCATAGTCACTGGAGAAAAGGTTTCATCATAATCCACACCTGGTCGTTGACGAAAACCTTTTGCAACAAGTCTAGCTTTGAAAGTCTTAACTTTTTCATCCACACCAAGTTTCTTTTTAAAGATCCATTTGCTCCCAATGGGTTTTACCCCTTCAGGAGCAACTTCCAAAGTCCATACTTTGTTGGTGTACATGGATTCCATCTCAGAACGCATTGCATCCAGTCATTTCACAGAGTCCCCACTTATGATGGCCTGCTCGAAGCTAGTTAGGTCATTATCTTCCATGATGCAATCCTCGCTCCCACCATCAATGAGAAAACCGTAGTATCTCTCAGGTGGATGAGGAACCCTGCTAGATTGGCGGAGAGGCCGATGTTCGTTAGGAACTATCGAATCCTCTGGTTCCACTAAATCTTCAGTTGTAGTCTGTGTAGCTGGAACTTCTTTCAGTTCTATCTCTTTGCCACTAATTTCTTTACAAGAAATTCCTTTTATAAAAAGGTGGCATGTTGAGCAACAAACACCTTTTGTTCCTCACTGTGGTAGAAAAAAATATCCATATGAATTCTTTGGATATCCCACAAACTTGCAAAGAACTGATCGTGCCTCGAGTTTGTCCGGATTTTGCCTTTTGACATAGGCCAGACAACCTCATATCTGGTCTCTTCTCACTTCATATCTCATATGGTGTGGTAGGTACAGATTTAGATGGAACTTGATTCAATAGGTATGCTGCTGTCTCAAGCGCGTAACCCAAAAAGAAAATAGCAACTCAGCGGTGCTCATCATAAAGCGCACTATATCTAATAGGGTGCGATTCCTTCGCTCCGATACACTGTTGTGCTGTGGTGTATACGGAGGAGTAAGCTGAGAGAAAATCCCATTCTTTTTTAAATAGTCCAGGAACTCATTGCTCAAGTATTCTCCTCCTCGATCAGTTCGAAGGATTTTGATACTTTTACCCGTCTGGTTCTCAACTTCATGCTTATATTCTTTGAATTTCTCAAAAGTTTCAGACTTGTTTTTCAACAGGAACACATGTCCGTATCTAGAGAGATCGTCAGTGAATGTAATGAAGTACGGGGATGGCATGTGTAGACATGAGACCGCATACATCACTATGTATCAGTCCCAAGAGTTCCGTAACTCTTTCTTCGTGTCTTGTAAACGGAGTTTTGGTCATCTTTTCTTTGAGACATGACTGTCAAGTTTCATAAGATAATTCGAACGGATTCTAATATCCATACTTATGTAACTTAGCTAGTCGTGTCGCATTGATATGACCTAGTCCACAATGCTACAAGAAGGATTCGTTCATTTCTGAACTCTTCCTCTTGTGTGTATTTTGTACGTTAAGAACTGTGGTTTGATTTAGAACGTATATGCCATTATTTAACGAGCCTGATCCAATCAACTTTTGATTCAGAAAAATGTTCATAATATTATCCTGTACTACAAAATTACATCTTTCTTTACTTAATAAAGAAACTGATATAAGATTGCATATCTGGTTCGGTATGTAATAGCATTCGTTCAGAATCAATGTATTACCATTTGGTAATATAAGATGATATTCGCCAACTGCTTTGGCTGCAACATTTGCACCATTCCCTACTTTTATAGAATGATCACCCATTCCCAGTTTTCTACCTTTCTTTAGCCCATGCAACATATTACATATATTGGATCCCGATTCGGTATCTAATACCCATGACGTAGAGTATACTGAGAAACAGTTCTCGGTAACTAACACACCCGAAGAAGATGCATCAACATGCTTATTCTTCGTTTGGATGGCGTGGGAATCCAGATATTCTCCTATTTCCCGCTCGGACTTATAACAATTATAAGTGGGAGCGGAACCAACGTTCCCCAGCTCAGTATAACAAGCGGGTTCGGTCAATACATCCATATTATTATCTTGATTAAGGCCTGACATGGTCGCTACCTGGAGAGAGAAGAAAACATTTAGCGTATGCTCTTGTAATATTAGATTGGTTATTAGCTTATCTAATCAGGATGGATCCTACTGTTTTTATCAAATCTTCCTTCAAACCCTAAAAGGTAAGACTAGCCAGGATTAATTACACCTTACAAGTTCGCCAATCTTTCAGTCATGCCAGTGTCGGTACTTTGATGGAGGTTCCCCGTGCTTTCGTACGGACCTAATTAAAATAAACATCGTTTTTCCAGAGGCATAACCCCGTTAACACCTTTCTAGACACCTACTTGATCGGCTAATTGTGATATGTAAAACTCTCTCAGGAGTAACTCTTACTCACAGTGGGTATCGGGATCCAACTATCTCATAGAAGGTATGCAATCTCATTGCAAATCTTAAACACTTGAAATTCCAGATAATATTTTGCCCCAAGCGATCTATGACCTTGACAAGGCCGACAAACCATAAATCGCAAGTCAAGTTCAACCCGTACATTTCATGATTGAATTAAACCCACCCGCACGATCCTTGACAAGATCAACAAGGCCGTACGACTCCCCTAATCCAATCGCATCTCATGCTTTAGCAGATAAGCACTAATTAGCTACTGCACACTACGCCTTGATAAGGTCAACAAACGTAGTACGAATACTGAATAGTCCTTATCTGAAATGACAGAGGGCTACGACAAGTTTTTAAGAAAACCTTTTGCATAATGAACTTGATATCGTTGTAGAAACAAGTGATTTTTGAAAAGAAGTGTTTTTGAGGATTTTACTAGTTTCACTAAAAAGGTCACTCCCGGTGAAGGGATCTCTGCTCTTTCCTCATCGAATGAGGTGCTGGATATTCTACAAGGAATACCTCTATGCAAACCAAGAACTAAAAAAGCAATCATAAACAAAATCGAGAGGGTTGTAGTATCTACTAGTTTCGCTAAAGAGGTCACTCCCGGTGAAGGGATCTCGGCTCTTTCCTTATCGAATAAGGTGCTGGGTATTCTACAAGGAATACCGCTATACAAAGCAAAAACTAGAGCTACCTTTTTTGAAAATTTGATTCTACAATATCTTTTAGGTTTCTTTTCTTATATTAATCTCATTAATGAAGTCCCATCATTTATGCTTCCTAAGCATCACAGAAGAAACGAAAATACAACGTACGCTTATGCCATCCGCATTCGCCACAGTGTCCCGTTATGCACCGTTAGGTTACTTACCTAACGGCATAGCGGGACGGGACTGGCGCGGGTGCAAAACATAAGCAACGTTTATTATATATCATATATATAATAATAAAGCATTCGTCTCAAGTATATAAAGTGATCACATCACAGAATATCAGCAGCAGAAGACAACATATGAAATATTGGATATACTAGGATGCCAGTATTTTATATCAAGCCAGTAAAAAAAAACACGGATTCCACGGTCGCGATGAATAGCCAAACCCACATCCTTAGACCCCTACGAGAGCGACAAGCAACCCTTCCAATTCTAGAGTTAGGAGACCCGGACTCGATTCCTCGAGATGGTCTCCCACTGGACTCTAGAACCCGGTTACTTGTGCTCCCCGCTTTGTGTCAATCCTAATGCGGAAAAGTAAATAATATACATCAATGGTGACATCATCCTCATCTCGGAAGTGTCTCAATAAAAGAATATTACATACAAATTTTTACATTAATGAAAATGAAAAAACTCCCATCTTACATAAAAACCCCCGGCTATTCAAAACACGACGATCCAATATAACATATCCCAGCAACACATAACATCACATGTCATCAACGTAAGTAAATATGCATATCCCAATTGTCGTTGACATATAGCAACGAAACCGGCGATACACCACATATTACACTTACGGTCGCAGAAAAGAAAATGTCAAACTACAACATTTGGAATCGACACGGCCCTTAGACATCATAAACCAGAAACATCACATACTTCGGATTTTATGCCTAACAATATGAATTCCAAATATTGTATCACATTCCACAGATAGCTAGACGATGTTAAACATTTCGATCGAATCAACAAACACCCAAAATTTCCCAAAGAGCTAAACACTTGAGCATAGTTTAAAAGTACCCAGAACATGCCAAAGTGCCTATGGACCAACCGTAGAAGGGCCAACCCTTGCCTCACCTATGGCGCCGCGGAGCTACCGCAAACCCTAGGGTTTGGCGGCGGTTCTGACTGTCATAGAATCGAGTTAGGGTTTCGTTCTTCTAGAGGGTCCATCGAATTACTTACATGATTTTTGAATGTTTTAAACTTGGAAAAAATCCAACTCTTGGAAAATTTCCATCGAGGGAAAAAATGAGTTATTGATATTCGTTCGAACTTTTTAACGCCGTCTAAATAATCCGAAACAATGTTAGAATTATGACTACGAAACATTCTGAATTGCCTTTACAGAAAGTTAACATCACATGCAATTTCAGTAAAAACAAGCAACACCAGAAACACCAAAACCCAGAGACCAGA
This sequence comes from Agapanthus africanus, assembly GCA_030015575.1. Lineage (NCBI taxonomy): Eukaryota > Viridiplantae > Streptophyta > Magnoliopsida > Asparagales > Amaryllidaceae > Agapanthus > Agapanthus africanus. The sequence continues at coordinate 303,782,787 of CM057345.1, forward strand.
ACACCGAACGAAAACGAACCCAAGAAAACAACTGGGGGCCGACCAGGCCGGATTTTTAAGGAATCTCGCCGGGTGAAATCCGGCCAATTGGGTTCGTGTTTGTCCAGTGTTCATGTTACATCTCATATAACATTCTGCAGTTGCTTAAAAAATTTTTAGACGGCTTAAAAATTTCGACAGAAACTAGGTTTTTGTTTCGAGTGTTTCGGAGTTGTTTCGGTTTCGTAATTCTACAAATATCGTCTAATTCTCTAGCTTGGCTCTGATACCACTATAAGGTTACCTAGCACGACAGCAAGGTTTCGGGAGGCATCATCCATGCCGTTTTCAAATTTTTGTCGTACTAAAGAACCCTAACCCTAGAATCTTAACTAGAAAATTAGACAATACATCATGTAAACAACTTTACATCTAAGTGAATAAGGAATACAACCTTTGTAGACCGGTCCTTCACTTCAATAGCTCCGTGTAGGAGTCCTTTCGCTCAAAGTAGTGATCTTCCGGACTCTAAAATGACTCCACAAGATGAAAGGAACAAGCTTGCACGGAGTCTTCGAGACCGAAGATGATCTACGTCGAGGAGACACCAACCTAAGCTACCTCTTCACTAATTAGGGATTAGTGAAGCTAACACCCTAAACTAAATGGCTAATCTAATAGAGAATGATGAAGTATGAATTTTGCTCACTTAAGAAGTATTTTTCTCACTAATTTTTCCCACCTCCTCAAAAGCTAGAGAGCTCACTCTTGATGAAGAAGAAAATGAAGAGAATAGAATGAATTATGATAGAGGCAACCATGGGTAAGATAATATCTCATGTAGAGACTTAACCATGGCTTAAGGTAATGGTTGGATTAATAAATATCTTAAATAAAACAAAACTAGTGGACCAAGTCAATGGTTCCACAAGCTTCCACAAGCTTCAACCATGAACAAATTTCCAACCAATTTGTGATTTACTTTAAATAAATAAACCCTACATTATAATGAGCATGGTGTAAGTCTCATACACCCATGTAGCATGTATCATCAAGCATGACACAAAAAGAAACACAATTAATATATATCACATATATATTAAGTGTGCACATGTGAGAAAAAAAAATGCATAAGTGAGCTAATATTAGTTAATGTAAATATATTTAAATTATTAAATCAACACCTGATTCAATAATCCGGCTATATCACATATAACCGACTAATATCATATGCATCCATTTATCGAATCAACACTTGATTCGATAATCCGGCTATATCATATATAACCGACCGATATCACATATCGCGAGAATAGAATACGGTATCACATACACGTATTAATTTCGGTCCCGCACATATCACATATGTGCTCCTACTTCGTTTCGCCTGAACCAGGAAACCTCTGTGTAGGAATCTAAAGACTCGTTAATACGCCGGCAGTTGGTGATGATCATATCAGTCACCCACAAGCCGTCAGCGGTACTAGCTGGACGTAACGGCTATCCGGATATTGAGCGATCAGAAGATCAACAAGCAAGTCTGCTCATACTCCTGTAAAGCCTGTCAGTAACATTACCGTAGAGTCCGGTCTCTTCGTCTGATATGTCGAATATCTAGTCTAGGGGTGGTAAACGTCAGACCTCAGTAACCGATAAGTCGTGTAGATGCGAGGCTCATAACGGGTCGAGAAACTACTGATAACACTTACCAGTAGATCTTCGTATCAGCCCTGGCCAGGGACTTCCTGTTATGGCCAATCGAGCACATCGCAACATCAACCCCTAATACCGGGAGAGACGAATCCCCTTCTATCGCTCATTGCCTCCATGTGACTCGGGACTGTACCCAAAACCACCGTTTTGCACGTTCTCTTGAACGTGGTAAGATGGAAATCAAAGCACAGTGGGAATCACACAAGACTCTGACGATCTCGGGTCTACAGACTAACCTGTACCAGTATCACCAGAGAACTGCTATCTGATGATAGGTATAATACCAAGTAGGAGTTCTTGGCGAGTCCGTTCAGTGTACCCAGTCTCCACTGAACACCCGTATACCATCTTTGATGTCAAACACCAATGGATGTGAGATCATCCATCGCCCATAATATGGGTCAAGAAGCGTATACGCTAGTCTACTCTGGAATATCGATGCCCTGTCTCGATACACTCTCGACTAGGAACAATTAAATGATGTACTTATGGACTATCCTGACCCCACTAGTATGATCTCCATCATAGTCCTAGTAGTCAAGTACACATTCTAAGGGTTTTATCAACATGTGAGAGTAAGACATTATCACAATACAAATCTACATGTTAAGACAAAGAGCAACCAGATAGCATACTATCATGTCGAGCAAGAAAGTTCTCTCTATATCCACTATAATATACATCATATGTACAATAATGGCCTCTAGGGCATACATATAACTAACAGTAGGACTATACTCTCACATTCTAACACCCCCTCAAGTTGGAGCATAAACATCAAATATGTCCAATTTGTCATAAATAAATTTCATTATTGTCTTCCCAATTTGTTTAGTGAATAAATCTGCTAACTGATTTGTTGAGGAGACATAATAGGTATCAATGACACCTTGGGTTATCTTTTCTCGAACAAAATGATAATCTATCTCAATGTGTTTTGTCTTCATGGAAAACTGGAATGGAAGTAATATAAATGGCTGTCTTATTATCGCAATACAAGCGCATAGGAAGAATATGACCAAGTCTAAGCTAGCACAATAGAAAACTAATCCATAGTAACTCACAAAAGGTTACAGCCATGGCTCAATACTTTGACTCTCTACTCGAATAAGCTACCACATTCCGCCTCTTACTCTTCCATGAGATGAGGTATTTTCGCCCCAACGAACACACAATAACCTGTGATAAGCCTTCAATCTATTCATATGGTACATCTTTTGGTTATTTTACAATGTCGGCGACCTCGATCATCATGTATTACATAAGGTAATTCAAGTATTCATATTTTTCTTGTACCGCTTGATCCTGCGAGAAAATGATCCATTGTGTGGAGATTATTAGGTGCTTGTTGTAGTGTCTTGTATGGTGATCTATTATTAGTGGTGAGATCGGAGTTAAAGATAAGAAAGCCCTAGTTTCTGCATAGATTCATCATAGGAAGATTATAGAGTGGAAGTTAAATGGAGATAGTTATCCCGAATGGCGCGTTATGGTCTAGATGTACTTGATTTCTTTTTGGAAAGACAAGAACCTGACTTTGAAGGGACCAGAACCAATGATCGATGAGTAGAAGACCAACGACGTTCAGATTTGTCATAAGATGTTCTTGAGTATGGAGCATTCAGTTTATTCTTTGGTGCGACATAAGCGTACCGTGAAAGGAGGTGGCGATGGGGGGCGTCGGCGTCGGTAGGCGTTTTGAAACCCTAGGGCTGCTGCTTCTAGGGTTTCGAAGCCTTAGTTTTTTTAGAAAACTTTAGTTGAGAATTTTATTCTCTCCTGGCTCTAATACCATATAAAGAACCACTTTACCCAAAAGTTTAAGCTATTAGGTTGTGGGATAATAATGTATATCAAGATCTCACGTTGACCTATGAATTTTAGGCCATGTGGAAAAAAGGCCTCCAGCGGAAATTCTCGCTAGTATAGGCAAAACATTTGACGGGGAAAATATAATTTAAACTGAGAATTACGAGATTTGAATTCAGGACCTCTTGAATCTCGTGTGCTCTAATACCATGCAAGAATTAAGGGAGAACAAAATGAGGTGAAGGCATTGAGAGCTCCTCCCCTCTTTATATATACTAGATCATATATGAAGGATTATAATTTCCCCGATGTAGGACTATATTCTTACATTCTAACAAATATAAATATAAAACTCAAAATTCCTCTGGTCTGTGTTACCCTCTTTTTTTTGGTAAAACTAATCGAGATACTCGTCGAGTCTCGAGAATTGTTTGAGCATACTTCTAGTAAATGTATCTCTCCCTTCTTGTTTTCTCATTCTTAAACTAACTTATATATGACCGACGTGTTATTAATAAGTTTCCATTTGATGTTGTAAGATGATAGGTGAAAGATGATTTTGATGAGTATGGTAATTTGATTTGCCACCAACACATTCTGACATGTTTGATAGACAGCAGGATACCGCTCTTTTTAGTATTACTTCATCTGAGGCCAAATTAAGATTTTAGAAATGATGTGCCGTGCTTTATATCTGGCTATTTCATATTATCTTTTTTTAAATTCCTTCCGAGCGTTCGGTGTAAATTGATAGCCATGATATTTCAAGGAAGAACTATTTTTGTTATTTAAGATATATAATTAATCATGATGTGGAGATTAAGAAGTATGTAATTCATAAGATTAAAGCGGGATGGTTGAAATAGAGAATTGTTTTAGGAGTGTTATGTGATCATAGGGTATCTTTGAAATTGAAAGAATTTTTTATGAGACGGCAAGAAGACCTGCTTTTCTCTGCAGAATGTTGGTCAATTAAGAAGCATGCCCAAAAAATAAATATAGCTGAAATGCGGATGTTAAGATGGATGAGCGGTAAATACAAAAAGATGGATAAAATTTGAGCGTATTTGTAACAAGGTAGGGTAGCTCCCATAAAAGATAAGATATGAGAGAACCGATTGCAGTGGTTTGGACATGTGCAACGAAGACCGGTTGATGTCTCGGTTAGAAAGGTGACAGAATTGTAGTTTTGGGCTCAACTAGGGGTAGGGGTAGGCCTAAGCGAACATAAATAGATGCTATTAACAATGATATGTTAATTGTAAATTTATCAGAGGAAATGGCCCTTGACAGAGGATAATGGACAAGAAGGATTCATATAACCGACCCTAAAAATTTGGGATGAAGGCTTGTTGCTGTAATAAATTCCTTACAAATATTTACCTCAACATTTGCAGCTCTTATTGATATTAAAATTATATTAATATATGATCTACAGCAGCACGGAAATCTATCAACACCAACAGAATCTGCCATCAATAGCCAATCTAACTGAAGTTTTGCTCAGGTTCAGCCTTGTGTAGGTATTTGGAGTGACAAGTGTCACTTAAAACTAGGAAGGAGGCGGCCGTTTATTTTGGCTGGATGCATTATGATTTCTTTTGCTGTAAGTATTGTACATCTGAACAGGATTTTCCTCTAAACCTTGTTTCATGCTGGCTTTATTTTGATTTGTCCATTCTATTTGTAACCTAGGTCTTGTTAATTGGTTTTGCTGCGGACGCTGGATACCTTTTGGGAGATACCGATGAAGATTGCATGTAATTCCATTCATCATATACGCTGTACTGAGCTTAAAAGGCTCAACATGTTGACATTATTTCTATGTGATCAGGACTTATGAGGGTCCCAGATGGCGAGCAGCTACTATTTTTATTATTGGCTTTTGGATGCTGGATCTTGCCAACAATACAGTGCAAGTAAGTGGCTTCTAGAGTTGTTATTCTTCATTTTCATCTAGCTCAGTTAACCTTGTGTCCACATTGAGGCAACAAGATTATACTTCTACTGCTTAAGTACTTTTGCATGAACAATATTTCTTACCGTATTTTGGTGTGTTTCTTTGCAGGGTCCAGCACGGGCTCTTCTTGCTGATCTCTCTGGTGAGCCTTTGTCGTTTGTTTCGATGCAGGGTAGATAGACAATTATTAAAAATTAAAAAAGTGAAGAGAAGGCTAACTGCAGTTAAGTACAAGGTTAAAAAAATGATGCCATATATTTTTGTGATAGGCCCTGATCAATGTAATTCTGCAAACGCAATATTTTGCGCCTGGATGGCTGTTGGGAATATTCTTGGGTTCTCAGCTGGTGCTAGCGGACAATGGCAGAGGTATGCTGGATATAAACTCAGTATATAATCGCCTTGTTTTCTATAAAACAATTTGTGCCCCTTGCATATCAAGCTTCTGTTTCAAATGACAAAGATAAAGAAAATTAGTTAACCAATAACGTTCAGTGAACACAGAAAGATAGGAGGAATGAAAAACCTCTCTCTCGCCTAGGTGATATCTCATGTTTTTTCACCTCTGGTCCATTAGAACAATAGTATTTGATATTTGAGATCCATAGCATTCTAGTTAGCAATGAGACTATACTATTGTATGCATCGGGCTGAAAACAAATTAGGTTAAACCTGACAGTATCCTTTTGTCACATAATGAGTTTGCTGAATATGTATGATTCCTATTGAAGTCACAGTGGATATAATAATGGCGTATGTTCCTTATCCATCCCAAGATCGATAGATGCCTGCCAGTTGTTATCAATCACAATATAACTGCCATTTTTCAATATCACCATATCAAAAAATGAAAATGAATATTTCAGACGTCAATTATTTCTGATATTTTTAATATATTACACCCTATGGTAAATAGATTAATTCTCAATCCATCAGAATCTGTTTACACCGGCAATACTCCCTTTCACAAATATTTGTAAGGTATTCTCATGCTCTTATTAATATGCTTGGAATCTGAGCCTCCCTCTATTTTGGATCAATCTGCTACTACAATGGGACCTTCCTCATAAGTCATATTCGACAATGAAAAACATAATCATGTTGGTCTATCTAATATCGTAGGATCCCCAACCAAGGTCACCTATGTTTCTAATCCTTGCTATGACTGTCGAAGCAGACTTTCCTTTGTCAATCAGCTATATTTTATTAGAAAGAAAGATTTAGATCTTTCGTGGAGCCTTCCTATCGAATCCATTTTGGTGTGAAAACATTACGACGACAGTCGTGACTATCATGAAAAAATGGAAACTTGGATCATTAACTCACTCAACCTTATTGTGAAAGCACTGAGATATAGGTTAGTAAACTTTTTTGGGTTACCATGTTAAGCAATTGAAAAATATTTTCAAAAATAAATGTAGCTAAAATGAGAATGTCAAGATAGAATAGAGGAATTACCGTCATTTATACGACGAGAAATGGTTGCATCTTTAAAAAGTTGACTGATACACTACTGGAGGATAAAATGAAGGAAAAGCAGTAGAGATTATTTGGTGTGTGATGGTGATCAGTGTCTATTAGAAGCCACGGAATTACAGTTAATTGTAGTTGTCGAACAATGAGAACTAAGCTAAACAAACTTAAACAAGGGGCAATAGAAAAATATGATAATTACACTTTAATAAAACAGATAACCCTTAAACATGTTGAATGAAAGACAAGAATTCATGTTAGCTATAGGTGATAGCAAATGTTTGGGATAAAGGATATTCTTTCTTGTTATGTCAACATGTCATCACATATACTTCGAGTAACACTATCTTGAATTAATATGGTATTCTAATCTTTTTTCTATTTTTAAAATGTCAACACTTAACTGTTTTCTTTACTGAATAATCGATCCTTCTACTGACCTCTATATCTTCTAAGATTAGTTTTTCCTCAGGTTTTCTTCGTTTAGTTGCAAACTTAGAATTGAAGCTAGAATCTGAAAAGATTACATATACGTCATGTGCTTGTTGATATATCCTCGCGAAAAAGAATTAATTTTCATAAAATACCCCTTTAATATAGCAATATATCAAGACTAAATGCCAATTTGAGTTAATTATTTTAATTCTCTTTGCGTCGTCGTCGTCGTCATGATGTGAGAGTCTCCTTGCAAAACGGCTATGGTCTCTCCCATCGCTTATGGTGCATGTGTTATGATTGTGAATGCTATAGAAAGAATTGAGAAGTTTTTCATCCTAGATAACCTGATGCAACCATTTATGATTTGTGCCATCTTCCTGGTATTGCCGTTAGCCATTAAGGGTTGTAGCCATAACCTCATGTCGGCAAGTGCCTAATTTAATCTCAGAGAATCAGAAAGTCTAGATGAAGAAGCGAGTTCATGTGATCTGATAGACATTTTGGTGTCCCATTGCAAGGAGAAGAAATCCAAGTTTACATATATCGTCAATTTCTTCATCATTAGCGACTTGCACTCCAAAGCAAATTTCCAAGGGTGCCCCGTTTATTGATTTTAAGTCGATCTTTTTCACTATCATTGATGCTCAGAACTTAATGTTTTGTAAATAGAATTGGTAACTGAAAAATCTTTATCTTTTGTAACTTATTCGCTAACAAATATATTTTTGGACATATATGCCAGCATTGTCACGATATTTCCCTCCCACTTGACATTCAGTTAATTCTTTAGGTGTTAGGGAATTTTTTTGTTGTATTTCATTTGCTGATATCTAAACGTTTTGAGCATCAATCGTAAAGCACGGAAAACTGATTAGGACTTAAAAGTGTTGGCTATAGTACCCTCAAGGCAATTATTGTAATCGCAGGTAGGCGATTACGATGATTAAGGGAGGACATATACGGGTAGAACAGTTTTACTCGAGATGATAGTATGCTATCTGGTAAATCTCTATTATCATGTACATGTATTATGTGATATTACATATCACTATTACATGTTGACAGAGCCTATACGATTCTTGTTTGACTAACACGGTTATTGTGGCGATCACACTTGTGAAAACTGGGTAGTCTATAAGCAAACCCTTAAATGTCCCTAGTCGTGGAAATATCGAGACTGAGCATCGATATTCCAGAGTAGATCCGTGTATACATTTCTTGACCCCGACGAGAGGCGATGGCCGGTCTCATAGCCGTTGGTGTCAGTTAGTCACCAAAGATAGTATACAAGTGCTCATTGGGTTATGAGTTACACTGGACGTACTCTCCGGGAACATACTAGATGATATTATACCTATTGTCAGATAGCAGTTCTCTGGTGACACGAGTACAACACAGTCTGTCGACCTGAGATCGTCATTTGTCTCGTGTGAGTTCCCACCGTGCTTTGATTACTTCCTTACTACGGCTCTACTGAGTCGTGCAAACAGGTTTTAGTTGGGTATAGTCCCGAGCCAAATGGAAACAGTGAGCGGATCGTCGGGAATTCGTCTCTTCTGGTATTGGGGGTTGATGTCGTGTAGTGCACGGGTGGTCATCACCAGAAATCCTTGGCCAAGGTGGATGAGAACTACTGATATGAATCAGGAGTTTCTCATTGGGTGATGAGCTTCACACCGACATGACCTATCGTGTTATTAGGGGTCTGACTTTATCCATCCCCTAGATTCGATATGCGATACTCTTAGACGAACAGACCAGACTGTACGGAGACTCACTTTCAGGCTCAGTAAAGATACAGACAAGTTTGCTTGTCGGCCTTCCTTTCGTTCAATATCTGGATAGCCGTTACGTATAGCTAGTGCCGCTGACGTGCTTGTGGTTAAATCCACTGCCCGCGCATTGTCGAGTCTTTAGAGTCCCATACAGAGAGTTTCCCAGTTCATGTGAAACGATATAGTGTATGTATTTTGATACGTCTTTAAGTTCGATTAAAACACATGTTTTTGTACACATGCTTTTAATCGGACGTTTTGTTAAAACTAGCCGGTTTGAAAGATAGCCATGTTATCACATTTTGGATTAAATGCGAGCTAGTATTATATATCTCTTTTAGTATCTCTCTTTTCGGTATTCGTATTTTGGCAAAATACAGTATTTATACGAATACGGGTATTTGTATTAATACGTGTATTTGTGTCTTGATATTAATACGGGTATTTGTATCATTAGTACAAATACGGGTATTCGTATTTTGATACGAATACGAGTGTATGTATTTGTAGCATATACTTATATTAGTGTATTTGTATATATTTATATATATACATATACATATGTATATGTGTACAATGAGGTGGCCTCTCCTTTTCTTCTTCTCTCTTCTTGAATATTTGTGAATGGTGTGGGTTTGTGACTCATCATGGTGAGTCACAACCCACTCATTCATAGATTAAAAGAAAGAGAAATGAAAAGAGAGTGAGGTAATGATTGATTTTTTAGTTGCCATGCTTCTTCACTTACTCATCTTCATCCAAGTTTTCCTCTTCTGCTCTCTTGATTTTTCTAAGTTGAGAATGGAAAAGGATTATGAGAGATCAATTAGAGATTAGCCACCGCTACATCCTAGTGATCAATTCTTAGCAAGTTTTGATCACTAGTTGCTTCACTTAGATTTTGTTGTGAAGCTAGAGCCTAAGTTAGGGTTCTTTCGAGGTGGATCATTTTCGGTAAGGAAGATCGATTCCTAAGCTCGTTCCCGACGACCTAAGGAGCTAAGGAAGTGGAAAGAAGTCGAAGGACACGACTACAAAGGCTGTAATCACAAACCTAGTAGTTAACTCCTAGTTTGTTTCTTGTTTAGTGTTTGGATTCGATTCTAGGTCGTAGAGTTCATGCTCAAGTTTCGAAATTTTTTGTTTTGTGTGCTGCCTTAGCCGCAAGTTAGCGGCACGAGCACGAGCGTCTATCTACATGATATCAGAGCTACCCAAACAGTAGTGCTAGTTTTTAGATGATGTATACGTTTCGAAACTAAAAATTCTATTTTTCAAAACTTGAAAAATATTTTTTTGATCTCTAAATTTTTTTTAAACGTGCGGAGATCCTGCCATGAGATATAAGAACTTGAGAAGAAATTCGAGTACCAAACTCCTCAGTAAAACCGACAGAATTGGCGTTTTTACCGACCTCGGCTGTTTTCTTGTAGCCTCTGGTCCCAAATTTTTTCCAAGTGCTTTATCTCATTAAAACTTGGTTTTTGGTTATGTTTGTCTTTGCCGTGATTTCATCTACTATTATCTTTGCATTCGGGTAATAGAAAGTTTTAAATCGAAACTTTTGCATTGTTTATGTCTTGTGTTTTGTTTTTGTGTTTGTATACGTCATCTAATTGCTATAGATCGATTAGACGGGGTTGCAAATATTTGCTTTCGCTGTGATGATATATATATATATATATATATCTTGTGATGGATTAGTCGGATTGTCGTGATTGGATAGCCTTTCGTGCGATTTGATTGTACAAGTTTATGATTTATGTATTTGTTTATTCAGGACGAGCGGTCGGATTGTGGTCGTCGTTACTGCTTGATGTATATTCATTTTTGGACACGTCTAGGTTGCGGGCGTAGTTACCGTTGTATATTTTTTTTCATTACTTGTACTAGAATACCCTGCGACGGAGTGCTCGGATAGCCGGATTCGAGAATACAGTGGGTGACCATCTTATGGAGTCGAGACTGGTCCACCTCATTCTCGGATTGGCGGATTGCTCATCGCACTTATAGGGGGTGTATCTCTGACCCACGGAGGAGTGCTCAAGTTACCGGATTCTAGAAAGCGAGGAGTATCCCGTTTCTAGGATTGGCGGGTAGCTTGCTGCGCTCGTAGGGGTCTTGGTTCGAGATTGTATGGGCTATCCATATGGGAACAGTGGTTTTCATTTGTGGCTCAAACGAAATATGAGACTCCTAGTTTATCCGCTATTCTATCTTGTTTATCGCATGCTTATGATATTTATTACCTGCTTATGATGATAAATATGAATGCTGTATATATTTTGTACCCGCGTTAGCCCTGCTTATGCACCGCCGTAAGTTAAGTAACCTTACGGTGAAGTCGCCGGACCCCGTAGCGAATGCGGATGGCATATATGTACATTCTGTTTTGGTTGTTTCTGTGATGCATATGAACTTAATTAACGGGATCACATTATAGGTTTAATACAAGGGAAAAAAACCTAAATGATGCCGGAACCAAATTTTAAAACTAGGTTTTCTTCAAAACCACTTGTTTTAAAAGCGGAGCCTAAACTGCTACTTTTCAAAACCACTCGAGTTCCTTCAACGATATCAAGTTCATTACGTTAAAATTTTTTCGCCAAAAACCAGCCGTAACCCTCCGTCATTTCAAATTGGTATTACTTAGTATTTGTGCTGCGTTTGTTGGCCTTTGTCAAGGCGTAATGTTCGGTAGTTATGTAGTGCTTTTTTGTCGCATAGGGATGCGATTATCGAGGACAGTCGTATAGCCTTGTCGGCCTTTGTCAAAGGGCTTATACCGATGGGTTTAAATGAATCCAGGATAATGACGGGTTGAACTTGACTTGCGATTTATGATTTGTTGGCCTTTGTTAAGGTCATAAGACGCTTGGGGGCAAAAATCACATCGGGGGTTTCAAATATACAGGAAACTTGCCAGGAATACGCATACCTTCTGAAGTGTGGTGACTTGAATGACTTCCATCAAATTATCATGCGATGATAGTTGGGTCCCAATTCTCACTGCGAGTAGGTATTACTTTTCGGGAGATTTTCACTTCTCAATTAGCTAATCTATTAGGTGTCTAGAAAGTGTTAACGAGATTATGCCTGTGCGGAAACGGAGTTATTTAATTAGGTCCATGCGAAAGCACGGGGATCCTCTCTCGGAGTACCAACACTGTCCTGGCTGAACGGTTAGCGAACTTGTAAGGTATAAATGATCCCGACTAGTTCTCCTTTTAGGTTTGAAGGAGAATTCGAGAAAACAGTGGGAGCCATCCTAATTAGATAAAGTGATTAACCAATCTAATCAAGATTAGAGTGCATGCTGAGTGTTTCTTTTTTCTTTCTTTGTCAACGATCATGACCCGCCTTAAACTATAACTTGTAAACCAAGCTGGCCAAATCTTTTTACAAACCTGGTTTTGGATTGTCACGATTCACGACAAAGTCACATATATCCATGTCACTGCTGCTTTACCCTTTGCTTTTTCCAGAACATTCCGTATCACTACGAAGATCCATATAGAATGGATAAAACCATCTCGTATAGTTACATACGAACTTGTAGAAATTTATTTCAGTTTGAGAATGGATTTCGGTTCTGGGGAAATTGAATAGGATTATTCGGTTGTCTTTTCTATTTATCTTCTCTCAGGTTGCGAGGGCTCATAGTATTAGGAAAGTACACCATTACGTTTATTGAAGTCTTCTTCCAAATCTTAGACATGTGTCGAAAGGTAGGGAAAAAAAGAAAACCAGTTATCCTAAAGTAAGGTGTACAGAAGGTAAGAAGTAAAGACATATAAAGGGATTGGAGTAAGGGCAATGTAAATTGTAACTAATGTCATGAGTCTGCTATTGGATAAGGCATTACTAAGAATACCCGGCGACACTGTTAGTGTATATGCCCTAGAGGCCATTACTGTATCATACTAGTTTGTATATTACTTGATGGAAGCTTGGGATATTCACCTTGTATAAACAATCTTGCTCAATATAGTAGTATGCTACTTGGTTTGTTTCTACTTCAATGTGTACTTGTGTTTATTTCAGTATATCACTTATACGCATTAGTGGAGCCCTTAGGATCTTTGCTTGATTACCAGCGTTGTGATGGCAGTCACACTAGTGGGGGCTGGGTAATCTGTAGGCACATCCTTATACAGGTCCCTAGTCGTAGGACTATCGAGACAGGGCATCGATACTCCGGAGTAGACTAGCGTATGCGCTTCTCATCCCAGTGTGGGAGATGGTCTGTCCCACAGCCATCAGTACGTCGTACTGGAGATAGTATACGGGTGCTCGTTGGGTTACGAGTACACTGGACAGGACTCGTCGGGAACTGACAGGTTGGTATTATACCTATCGTTAGTTATCAGTTCCCAGGTGACATGAGTACAGCTTAGTCCGCTGACTTGACACTGACACTTCGCCTCGAGTGTGTTCCCACTGCACTTTGATCACTACCCTACCACGGCTCAAAGAAGTCGTGCAAACAGGTGGTGGTTGGGTGCAGTCCCGAAGCACTTGGAGGCAGTGACGGTTAGACAGGATTCGTCTCTCCCGGTATTGGGGGTTGACATCGCGCTGTGTCTAGGAGAGCCATTACACGAGTAGTCCCTGGCCAGGGCAAGCGAGATATACTGGTAGGTTTCCAGTGTTATCTCAGGGTGTTTTGGGCTTCACTCCGACACGACTTGTACCGCTATTGGGGGACTGACGTTTTACCGCCCCCTAGGCCCGCCATGCGATGTATCAGACGAACAGACCGGACTGTACGGAGAATGTCACATTCAGACTCAGTAGGAGTTCAGATGGGGTTTCACCTCGTCAGCCTTCTTGTCGGCATCTACCTGGGGACCGTTACGCACAGCTAGTGCCGCTTGCGGTCTGTGGTTAAACCCACTGCCAGCGTAGTGTCGAGTCTTTAGAGTCCCACACAGAGGGTATTCGCCTCTGGGCAAAACAGAGTAGAGGTCGCATGGTTTTGCGACAGGGTTCGTTCTCATCCGCGCACTTGTGCACGTTTGGAGTCCGGACGGATTATACTGGCAGGCTCTGGTTTGAGCCAGATACTGGTATATGTTTTGGGGGTTGCTTTTATATCTTGGTATTCTTGTTCCTCGGAACGAGAATGCAGGTGTGTATGCACAGTTGCTTGAGGCGGAGAATGAGGTTTTTCATTAGGGTTTCGGATCGGGTGCGTATGCACAGTTGACAGTCTTCATTTTCCAAACCCTAATGGATTTATATATTATCTATTAATAATAGTAATTAAATAAGAATTATGTTATGGTTGATTTTTATGTTGACTTGTTGACCATGGTTGACTTGTTGACCATTGACTACCATCATGCTTTAAAAAGTCTTCCTTGCTTCATGCTTACTTTTTATTAAATGAAGCATGGTTGTGGTCATTCCAAATACTACCATCAACTATTCTTATTTCAATTATTATCATTTAGATAATATTTTTCTTTTGCAATATGGTTGCAAGAAAGAAATAATTGAGCTCATTCTATCATAACCTCTCTCTCTCCTCATTTTCATCTTCTTCTTCCTCTAGCAAAGAGAAACCTTCTCATGTGTTGAGAATCATTCTCTTTAAAAGGAAAAGCAAACCCTAATCACTCTCTACTCATTCTAGGATGAAGGTTTAGCAAGCCGGAAACCCTAGTTCACTCAAAGATCGAGGAAGAGCCCAAAGTCGAACCTTCGAGGTGGATCCATCTTCGACGGGAGAAGGCGACGAAAAGAGAACCATCAACTTCTACAAGGTTTGAAGAAGAAGGAGTTCAAGTTTAGGTATAACCATCTTCCATAGTAGCTAACTCTCTTTAGCTAGAATACTAGTTTTAGTTTAGACAACGATCCCGACCTTGTTTAGTCCATGTTGCCTCTTGCGATAAAAATTCGTTTTTTATACCGTTTCCGCCTCCCCGTAAGCACCGGGGGTCGCAATATGGACTTACAGTGGTATCAGAGCCTAACTAAACTTAAACTAGCTTGGTAGCGAAGTGTATGGAAGTTCGAAACCGAAAAATCACAAAACCGGAAAAACCAAAACCCTAAGTTTCTGTTGAATTTTTTTTCTGCTCAAAATGAAAAACTTTATACTTGTAAAATCGTCTCAGGGTTTTTATTGAACAGCCAAGAAAAACGATGCACCAATTCACTTAAAGCGCCGCGCTTCCGCGGCACGAGGTAGGCATGTGCCGCGGAAGCGCCGCAGTTTGGTTTCTTCACTGCATCGTTTTTCGTGCAGTGTTCTTCTGTGGTGGTTTTGGGATTTTTAAGATATATTATATGTACCCAGATTTTCCAGAACAGAAATTCACTTTTGGGGTCCTATAATTCCGTATTTTTTTTCCGAACTTCACTGCACTTTGGCTATGTTGGTTATATCTGTGATGTTTGCATGTATTGAACGTCGGCTAATCGCTATAAGTCGATTAGTCGGGGTTATACATGATCTGTAATGTGCTGGAATGTGTATATGAATGTGTTGGACTGTCGCGGGTGAATAGCCGGGGTGGATGTGAGATGAGCTTTTGTTTTTCTTTCATTCATTTGTAAATGTAAATTGATGTAATAATATTATTTGTTTGGCCGCACAACCGGGTCGGGGTTGTAGCCGTCATTGTATAATTCTTTTTACTGTTTATGCTCCTAGGATAGACCCATGGAGGGGTGCACAAACTGCCGAGTACTTGGCGGGTAGTTTGCCGCACCCGTAGGGGTCTTGGGTGGGGTATTTGGCTATTCACCGCGACCGTGTTATCCGCTTTTCGTTTCAGGCTCGAAAGGATTGCGGATTGCTAGTATATCCAATGTATTCATCTGTGATCTGTAATGTCTATCATTGCTTTCTATTTAGGCGTTGCTTATGTTTTACAGCCGCGCTAGCCCAGCCCCCGCTCTGTCGTTAGTTAAGTAACCTAACGAGTGATGACGGGACCCCGTGGCGAATGCGAATGGCATAAGCGTACGTCATATTTTGGTTGTTTTCTGCAATGGTAGGATTAAATGATGGGACGCATTAAAAGAACTAATGCAAGAATATCACGCATTAAAAGAACTAATGCAAGATAATAAACCAAGTTTAAGTCGATGGAACACTTTCGAAAAACCACTCGGTTCTTTTCAAAACTAACTTTTAAATGCGGAGCTTGAGCCACTCCTTCTAAAAGCTATCTCGTTCCATCGATTATATCAAGTTCACTACGTTCACGGTTTCGCCAAAACCATCCGTAGCCCTCCGTCGTTTCATATGAATATTCAACAGTATTCAAGCTGTGTTTGTTGGCCTTAGTCAAGGCACAGTGTTTGGTAGCTGGTGGGTATTCATATGTTGCATAGATAGAATGCATTGGTTTGGGACAGTCGTATTGCCTTGTTGGCCATAGTCAAGGGTATATACGGGTGGGTTCAAATTAACCTGGATAACGACGGGAAGAACTTGACATGTGACTTATGATTTGTTGGCCTTAGTCAAGGTCATAAGAGCATGGGGCAAAAATCCACATCGGGAGTTTCATAAGTACTGAAACTTGCTAGATTTGCATACCATTTGGAGTGTGATGATTATGGTAGGATTCCTTCATTTTCGTCACGCGATGATATTTGGATCCCGATCCTACTGTGAGTATATGCTACTCCTCGGGAAATTTCTCACTAAACGATCAATGCTATAAACCTAGTAGGTGCCTAGAAAGGTGTTAGCGGGGCTACGCCCCCAGGGAAAAGAGGTTCTTAAATTAAGGAACTTCGCGAAAGCGTTGGAAAACCTCCCTCGAAGTACCGACACTGGCCTGGCTGAACGGTTAAGCAAGTATTGTACGGTGGGATTGATCCCGGCTAATTCTTCCTTTGTGGTTTGATGAGGGATTCGAGAGACAGTGGGAGCCATCCTGTTTAGACAAATTAAAAACCATTCTAAACTTGCAAGAGCATCGTGCTAAGTGTTTCTTCTCTCCCCCTGCAGCGACCAAATCGAAATGACTGGACTTAAGTTACTTCTAGATAAAAACATATTGACAGGGCCAAACTACAAAGATTGGCTCAGGAATGTCAAATTGGCAATCTCTTACGACAAGCTGGGGTATCTTCTTACCACCAAAGCTCCCCCCGTCCCAGGTCCCACCTCCAGCGTCGCGGATAAGGAAATCCGTAAGACTTGGGAGATTGACAGCGCGAAGGCCAGATGCCTCGTACTTGCCTCGATGGACAATGACCATCAGAGGAGGCACGAGAATATGGATTTGGAATCCATATTTCTTCATACAAAAGAACTGTATGGAGAGCAGTCTCGTATCGCAAGATACGAAGTGTCGAAGAAGTTATTTTCGACTAAATTGGCCGTCGGATCATCGGTAGCGGACCACGTGCTTAAGATGATTGGCTACACTGAGGAGCTCGCGGAACTTGGGACCACGTTGGACAGTGAACTTTATACAGATATAATTCTCCAGTCCCTTCCATCCACTTACGCCCAGTTCATACTGAATTTCAACTTGCAAGAAAAGGAAGTTGAACTTTCAGAACTCCTCAACCTGCTGAGGAGCGCAGAGGGCACCCTACAGAAGGGTAGGGATACATCCACTTTGTTTGTAGGAGGATCTTCTTCTTCTAGGTCCAAGGCGAAAGCCAAGGGAAAGAAGAGGAAAGCCCCCGCCAAACCAAGGGGCGGTGTTAGTAAAGTGGGTACGAAGGGAAAGGAAAAGGCAACAAAGATAGCGGGGAAGCTTGTTGGTAAAGAGGAATGCTTCTATTGTCACAAGAGTGGACACTGGAAGAAAGATTGCAGGGCTTGGAAAGCCAGGACACAGGAACTGAAGCAGGTTGCGGCTTCAGCTTCAGGTGTGTATGTTATTGAAAACTGTCTTTCTATAAACTCTACTTCCTGGGTATTGGATACCGGATCAGGATCTCATATCTGTAATTCTTTGCAGGCGTTGAGAAACCGTAGGTTTTTGAAGGCAGGTGACATGACCCTCAGAGTTGCGAACGGAGCTAGCATGGATGCTAAAGCCGTGGGGGACTATCACCTGGGAATGACAGATGGGCATGTTTTGGTTTTGCGTAATTGCTTTTTTGTACCCAACGCAACTTGTAATATCATTTCTGTATCTTTGGTTTCTAAAGAAGGTTATGAATTTGCGTTTGTAAGTAATGTTGTAAACATTCACCTTAATCAAGTTCTGATTGGGTCAGGTACACTGAGCAATGGTATATACGTATTAAACCAACCACAGATTTTCAATGTCCAGAATACACACAAAAGAAAGTCTCCAGATATCAATCAGGCTTTCTTATGGCATTGTAGACTGGGTCACATCAATGAGACACGGTTGACTAAGTTACATAAAGAAGGATACTTGGATCCGTTCGAGTATCAGTCTTATGCCACTTGTGAATCTTGTCTTATGGGAAAGATGACAAAGACTCCGTTCACTGGACACGGAGAAAGAGCGAGCGAGCTCTTGGGACTCATACACAGTGACGTGTGTGGTCCAATGTCTACACATGCCCGAAGCGGTTATTCATACTTCATTACTTTCACAGACGATTTCTCTAGGTATGGACATGTCTTCTTAATGAAGCACAAATCCGAGGCCTTTGAGAAATTTCGGGATTACAAGAATGAAGTTGAAAAACAAACAGGCAAAAGTATCAAGATCCTAAGATCGGATCGAGGTGGTGAATACTTGAGTGCCGAGTTCCTGGACTATTTAAAAGAGAATGGTATTCTCTCTCAGCGTACTCCTCCATACACTCCGCAACATAACGGTGTATCAGAAAGGAGGAATCGAACCCTATTGGATATGGTTCGTTCCATGATGAGTAAGGCTGAGTTACCGCGATCTTTCTGGGGATATGCACTAGAAACAGCTGCACATCTCTTGAACCAAGTTCCTACTAAGACTGTGCCTACCACACCATATCAGATGTGGAGTGGGAAGAAACCCTGTCTTAAAGCCTTTAAGACATGGGGATGTCCGGCTTTTGTAAAAAAGCAGCATGCGGACAAGCTCGAGGCACGCTCAGTACAGTGCAAGTTTGTGGGATACCCAAAGAACTCCAAGGGGTATCTATTCTATTACGCAGAGGAGCAAAAAGTCCTTGTTTCTCGTCATGCCCACTTCTTGGAAACTGAGTTTTTGGAAAATCAGATAAGTGGGAGCGCAGTAGAACTGGATGAAATTCCAGAACCTCAGACTATTACTGAAAGCTTAGTGGAACCAGAGGGTTCAAATGAACAGGACATTCCTATGCCGCTCCGCAGAAGTAGTAGGCAGTCTCATCCGCCCGAGAGATACTACGGTTTTCTCATAGACGGGGATAGAGAGGATTGCATCATAGACTATGATGAGCCTACTAGCTTCCAGCAGGCCGTTCAGAGCATTGACTCGGTAAAATGGCTGGATGCAATGCGGACCGAAATGGAGTCCATGTACACCAACAAAGTATGGACGTTGGACATTGCTCCAGACGGGGTAAAACCCGTAGGATGCAAGTGGATCTTCAAAAGGAAGATTGGTGTAGATGGACAGGTTGAGACCTATAAAGCTAGACTTGTAGCAAAGGGTTTCCGTCAAAGACCTGGCTTGGACTATGACGAAACCTTTTCTCCAGTGGCTATGCTGAAATCCATTCGGATCCTTCTTGCCATTGCTGCCTTCCACGATTATGAGATTTGGCAGATGGACGTAAAGACCGCTTTTCTAAATGGAAATTTAGAGGAGTGTGTCTATATGGATCAGCCAGAGGGTTTCATTCAGAGTGGGAGCAGCGGAAAGGTGTGCAAGTTGCTTAAGTCCATTTATGGACTAAAGCAGGCATCGCGGAGTTGGAACATCTGTTTTGATGAGACGGTCAAGGAATTTGACTTTATCAAAAATCCAGATGAACCATGCATCTATAGTAGATTTGTAGCGAGAACTGTAGTATTCCTTATTTTATACGTGGATGACATTCTCTTAATAGGAAATGACATTCCTATGCTACAATCTGTCAAGGGTTTCTTGTCACACAGGTTCTCCATGAAAGACCTGGGTGATGCTTCATACATTCTGGGGATCCGGATCTATCGTGACAGATCCAAGAGGATATTGGGACTCTCACAGTCCAGGTACATCGACACCTTACTGAAAAGATTCAGTACGGAAGATTCCAAGCGCGGTAATCTACCGGCTTGTCACGGGATCATCCTTTCCAAAGAGATGTCTCCCAAGACTGATTTGGAAAGGGATCGCATGTCTATTATACCCTACGCTTCTGCGGTAGGCTCTATAATGTATGCGATGTTGTGTACCAGACCAGATGTAGCTTATGCACTGAGTGTGGTAAGCCGGTATCAGTCAAACCCTGGGGAGAAACATTGGATAGCGGTAAAGAACATTCTCAAGTACCTGAGGAGGACTAAGGAGATGTTCTTGGTGTATGGCGGAAAAGACCTCCAGATTGAGGCCTTTGCTGACTCCAGCTTCCAGAGTGACAAGGATGATTCCAAGTCCATGTCGGGTTTTGTCTTTACCCTCAATGGAGGGGCGGTGTGTTGGAAGAGTTCCAAACAGGAAACCGTTGTAGACTCGACTATGGAAGCGGAATACATCGCTGCATCTGATGCCGCAAAAGAAGCTGTCTGGATAAGGAAGTTCTTAAAAGAACTTCAGGTGGTTCCGTCCATTGTTGACCCAGTACCTCTGTATTGCGACAACAACGGGGCTATAGCTTTAGCAAAGGAACCCAGGTCCCATCAGAGATCCAGGCACATCTTGAGGCGGTATCACCTGATCAGGGAGATCGTGGATCGCAAGGAGATCGAGGTTCGGAGGGTTGCTTCAGAAGAGAACACTGCAGATCCATTCACCAAGGCCCTACCCCAGACTCAGTTCGAGCGGCTGATCGAGATGATAGGTCTTCGATACGCCAGTACATGGCCTTAGTGCAAGTGGGAGATTGTTAGTGTATATGCCCTAGAGGCCATTACTGTATCATACTAGTTTGTATATTACTTGATGGAAGCTTGGGATATTCACCTTGTATAAACAATCTTGCTCAATATAGTAGTATGCTACTTGGTTTGTTTCTACTTCAATGTGTACTTGTGTTTATTTCAGTATATCACTTATACGCATTAGTGGAGCCCTTAGGATCTTTGCTTGATTACCAGCGTTGTGATGGCAGTCACACTAGTGGGGGCTGGGTAATCTGTAGGCACATCCTTATACAGGTCCCTAGTCGTAGGACTATCGAGACAGGGCATCGATACTCCGGAGTAGACTAGCGTATGCGCTTCTCATCCCAGTGTGGGAGATGGTCTGTCCCACAGCCATCAGTACGTCGTACTGGAGATAGTATACGGGTGCTCGTTGGGTTACGAGTACACTGGACAGGACTCGTCGGGAACTGACAGGTTGGTATTATACCTATCGTCAGTTATCAGTTCCCAGGTGACATGAGTACAGCTTAGTCCGCTGACTTGACACTGACACTTCGCCTCGAGTGTGTTCCCACTGCACTTTGATCACTACCCTACCACGGCTCAAAGGAGTCGTGCAAACAGGTGGTGGTTGGGTGCAGTCCCGAAGCACTTGGAGGCAGTGACGGTTAGACAGGATTCGTCTCTCCCGGTATTGGGGGTTGACATCGCGCTGTGTCTAGGAGAGCCATTACACGAGTAGTCCCTGGCCAGGGCAAGCGAGATATACTGGTAGGTTTCCAGTGTTATCTCAGGGTGTTTTGGGCTTCACTCCGACACGACTTGTACCGCTATTGGGGGACTGACGTTTTACCGCCCCCTAGGCCCGCCATGCGATGTATCAGACGAACAGACCGGACTGTACGGAGAATGTCACATTCAGACTCAGTAGGAGTTCAGATGGGGTTTCACCTCGTCAGCCTTCTTGTCGGCATCTACCTGGGGACCGTTACGCACAGCTAGTGCCGCTTGCGGTCTGTGGTTAAACCCACTGCCAGCGTAGTGTCGAGTCTTTAGAGTCCCACACAGAGGGTATTCGCCTCTGGGCAAAACAGAGTAGAGGTCGCATGGTTTTGCGACAGGGTTCGTTCTCATCCGCGCACTTGTGCACGTTTGGAGTCCGGACGGATTATACTGGCAGGCTCTGGTTTGAGCCAGATACTGGTATATGTTTTGGGGGTTGCTTTTATATCTTGGTATTCTTGTTCCTCGGAACGAGAATGCAGGTGTGTATGCACAGTTGCTTGAGGCGGAGAATGAGGTTTTTCATTAGGGTTTCGGATCGGGTGCGTATGCACAGTTGACAGTCTTCATTTTCCAAACCCTAATGGATTTATATATTATCTATTAATAATAGTAATTAAATAAGAATTATGTTATGGTTGATTTTTATGTTGACTTGTTGACCATGGTTGACTTGTTGACCATTGACTACCATCATGCTTTAAAAAGTCTTCCTTGCTTCATGCTTACTTTTTATTAAATGAAGCATGGTTGTGGTCATTCCAAATACTACCATTAACTATTGTTATTTCAATTATTATCATTTAGATAATATTTTTCTTTTGCAATATGGTTGCAAGAAAGAAATAATTGAGCTCATTCTATCATAACCTCTCTCTCTCCTCATTTTCATCTTCTTCTTCCTCTAGCAAAGAGAAACCTTCTCATGTGTTGAGAATCATTCTCTTTAAAAGGAAAAGCAAACCCTAATCACTCTCTACTCATTCTAGGATGAAGGTTTAGCAAGCCGGAAACCCTAGTTCACTCAAAGATCGAGGAAGAGCCCAAAGTCGAACCTTCGAGGTGGATCCATCTTCGACGGGAGAAGGCGACGAAAAGAGAACCATCAACCTCTACAAGGTTTGAAGAAGAAGGAGTTCAAGTTTAGGTATAACCATCTTCCATAGTAGCTAACTCTCTTTAGCTAGAATACTAGTTTTAGTTTAGACAACGATCCCGACCTTGTTTAGTCCATGTTGCCTCTTGCGATAAAAATTCGTTTTTTATACCGTTTCCGCCTCCCCGTAAGCACCGGGGGTCGCAATATGGACTTACAGACACCCTTGAAACATTTTCATGTTTCAGTATTATTGTGCGGTGTTAATTGAAAACAGTTTTTCCAATTAGATTCTGACTCCAGCATATGTATTTACCAGACTTGATTCCCACATCTGTATAGCGTTACAGATGCTGAGTAAGAGTAGAATATTGGGAATTGGATCCTCAAATCAGAATTCTTTGTAATTGGTGATATTTGAGAAAATCATCTGGGATTTGCATAACGGCAAATATTTGGTTTTGAATGTCCGTTATTATGCACCAATTTTGAACTGATATATCTGTATGTTTATTTTATAAAGTGATAATTTTTTGAAATTATGTTTATAATATTTACTTTTATCAGTTGATTAGATAAAGTGCATTCAATAACGGTGTAATTCTTCTTAACCATAATACAGTTTTCAACCTACGAGACACAAGATTTGAGTTATTAAACTCAGAGAACTTATACAAAGTATTGTATGTTGTCCGATGTCCATTAGGACAAGGAGTTGGTACTCGTACTATATTCCGTTTATTTATGACTTATCTGGTATTTGACACGCATTTCGTTGAAATATAAGGTCCAAATTTTGAGAAATTATGGGTATAAGAATAAAGTAGAGAACCAAACGTTTAAAGTATCGGGATTCTTCAAGTGGATCGAAGATGTAGATACTTAAGCTAGATATTCCGTCGTAAGTAATATATTTGAGAACTTGCTTATCTCTCTCAGGTTACTCATCCGTGGGTGCGCTCCTTGATGAGTAATGCTGCATGGCCTCCTTTAATTTAGTCGATATGCACTGAAAACAGCTGCATATTTTTTGAATCTGGTTCCAATTAAATTAGTGTCTTTGTTTCTTTATTGGATATAGAATGGATTCATATCTTAACGATGTTAAGGTATATGAAGTTGTCCGGCTTATGCTTAAACCCAGAATCCGGATAAACTCAAGATACGTTTTCAGTAATGGCAGTTTGCGGGTTTTTCCGGGCTTAGACAAGGGTTAACATTCTACCATTTGTAGGATCAATAGTTATATTATTTTTGACTCGCCACCTTTTAGTAAAATGAATTCTTTTCAAAAAATATTAGCGGGAGTATGATAGAACTGGAAGTGATTCCAGAACCACGAACGGTTACTGAATATTTAATAGAATCTAAGAATTCAATTGGATTCAACAATACATTAGCCATTCCGCAGATTCAGTGGGTAATCTCAGCCACCCGAGAGGTACTTCGGTCTCCTCAAAGACGGTGACATGGAGGTTTTGATGACCCAAGCTTATCATTACAGCTGTCCTAGATTATGAGATTTGACAGGTGGATGACTATAACGTCATTCTAAATTTAATTTAGAAGTACACGTGTATATGACTCTGCCAGATGGTTGTAGTCAGTGGGAGCAGTTGAAGCGTAGTGGACAAGATGCTTATGTCTATTTATAGACTAAAGTAAAGTGAGCGGAGATGGGCCATCTATTCTTGATGTGACAGTCATAGTGTTTGACTTCATCAAGAAAAACAGATAGACCTGGTAAGAAGGTTGAGTAGGGAGTACTGTCCTGATTTTTGGATGACATATTCCTAATAGGAAGTGATGTTCCTATACTATAATCGGTTAAACTATGGTTGTCACAGATATTTCTTCACATAGAAACTGAATAAAAATCAGATATTCTGATGATTAGGTCTATTGTTTTAGATCTAGATTTAGGAAGTGTCCCAATTCGGGTATTTTGACACTATTCTAAAGTGTTTTATAATGGACGACTCCTGACGTGATGGTGTACCCACAGGTGATGGAATCTCCCTCTTTAAAAAGATGTTTTCTGGACTGATGAGGAAAGGGATTTTCATGATTGACATATCACTTGTTTAGGCAATTGAGTCAATCATGAAATGTCAAGTGCCACATCAGATATTGCTTTTGCACTAGTTGTAATATGCAGATATTAATCCAATCTGGGATAAACTTTAGAAAGCAGTTATGAACATGAGAGAATGTTCTTGGTATATTGTAACGGCAGCCTCCTTTAGGAGGCGGTTATCATTTCATGTTTCCAAGGTGACCTGAATGACTGAGTGATTGTCAGATTTAAAGTTTACTCTCTTCTGAGTGGCAGTATGTTGGACTGTGATCTAAGCGGATGCTAAGGTAGGTATGACGCAGGATACTGATTAAATTCAGTGGATGATACTGTTTAAGAAGTTTGTTGGATTTGGAGTTCATTTATGAACTTGGTCCCATCAGATATCCAGACAAGTTCTAAGACAGGTATCGCTCATTTTGGGAGATGGTCGTTTTCCGCAAAGTTGAGATATATATAGAGAGAAAGAAGCATTGGAGCGGATTCACTCACTGAGACTTTCTCGAACACGAATGCAAACATGATTTGTGAAACTGATTAGTAGAGAAATTGGGTATCCGGTATCACACGGGCTGTGAGTATGCGACACCGCAATAATTAGCCTTAAGTGCAAGTGGGAGATTGTTAGTTATAGTGTCCTCAAGGCAATTATTGTAATCACATGCAGACGATTATGATGATTGAGGGAAGACTTATACGGGTAGAACAGTCTTACTCGAGATGATCGTATCTGGTTCATCTCTATCATCATATACATGTATTATGTGGTATTACGGATCACTATTACATATTTATAGAGCCCATAGGATTTTTATTTGACTATCAGGGTTATTGTGGCAATCACACTTGTGAGAACTGGGTAGTCTATAAGCAAATCCTTAAATGTCTCTAGTTGTGCGAATGTCGAGATTGGGCATCGATATTCCAGAGTAGACCAGTGTATATGTTTTTTGAGCTCGACAAGGGGCGATGGCTGGTCTCACAGCCATTGGTGTCAGTTAGTCACCAAAGATATCATATGCTCATTGGGTTATGAGTTACTCTGAACGCACTCACCGGGAACATGCTAGATGGTATTATACCTATCGTCAGATAGTTCTCTGGTGACATGAGTACAGAATAGTCTGTCGACCTGAGATCGTCATTTGTCTCCTGTGAGTTTCCACTGTGCTTTGATTACTATCCTACCACGGCTCTACTGAGTCGTACAAACAGATTTTAGTTGGGTACAGTCCCGAGTCACATGAAGGCAGTGAGCACATCGTCGGGGATTCGTCTCTCCCGGTATTGGGGTAGATGTCGCGTAGTGCACGGATGACCATCACTAGAAATCCTTGGCCAATGTGGATGAGAATTACTAATTTGAATCAGTAGTTTCTCATTGGGTGATGGGTTTCATACCGACATGACCTATCACGTTATTAGGGGTCTGACTTTATCCACCCTCTAGACCCGATATGTGATACTTTTAGACGAACAGACCAGACTGTACAGAGACTGTCATTTTCAGGTTCAGTAAGGATACAGACAAGTTTGCTTGTCGGCCTTTTTTTCGTTCAATACCTGGGTAGCCGTTACGTACAGCTAGTGCCGCGATGTGCTTGTGGTTAAACCCACTGCCAGCGTATTGTCGAGTTTTTAGAGTCACACACAGAGGGTTTTCCAGCTCAGGTGAAACGATATAGTGTACGTATTTCGATACGTACTTGGTTCGATTAAAACACGTGTTTTTATACACGTGCTTTTAATCGGACGTTTTGTTAATACTAGCCGGTTTGAAAGATAGACAGGTTATCACATTTTGGATTAAATGTGAGCTAGTATTATATATCTATTTTAGTATCTCTCTTTTCGGTATTCGTATTTTGACAAAATATGGTATTTATACGAATACGGGTATTTGTATAAATACGTGTATTTGTGTCTTGATATTAATACGGGTATTCATATTTTATACGAATACAGTATTTGTATTTTGATACGAATACGGGGGTATGTATTTGTAGTATATACTTGTATTAGTGTATGTGTATATATTTATATATATACATATACATATGTATATGTGTACAATTAGGTGGCCTCTCCTTTTCTTCTCTTCTCTTCTTGAAGATTTGTGAATGGTGTGGGCTTGTGACTCACCATGGCGAGTCACAACCCACTCATTCATAGATTAAAAGAAAGAGTAAAATGAAAAGAGAGTGAGGTAATGATTGATTCTTTAGTTGCCATGCTTCCTCACTTGCTCATCTTCATCCAAGTTTTCCTCTTCTCATCTTTTGATTTTTCTAAGTTGAGAATGGAAAAGGATTATGAGAGATCAATTAGAGATTAGCCACTACTATATCCTAGTGATCAATTCTTAGCAAGTTTTAATTACTAATTGTTTCACTTAGATTTTGTTGTGAAGCTAGAATCTAAGTTAGGGTTCTTTCGAGGTGGATCATTTTCGGCAAGGAAGACCGACTCCCAAGCTCGTTCCCGACGACCTAAGGAGTTAAGGAAGTGGAAAGAAGATGAAGGACACGACTACAAAGGCTGTAATCACAAACCTAGTAGTTAACTCCTAGTTTGTTGCTAATTTAGTGTTTGGATTCGATTCTAGGTCGTAGAGTTCGTGCTCAAGTTTCGAAAATTTTCGTTTTATATTCCGCCTTTGCCGCAAGTTAGCGGCACGAGTACGAGCGTTTACCTACAAAAAGAACCTTCTAGGGTGATCGCGAGGAGTAAAAAAAAAATCATGCAAGTCGTATGAAAATATATTTTTTATTTGTAGCACTACGAACTCAACATCTCATTCTGTATATATACACACAAACTTGAGTCGAAACATTTCCCCCTTATTTTGTGATGTCTTGTTTTTTGTCTAAGTTAAATACAGAAGTATAGATGCCACATATCTACTAATAGAACTGGACTCTCAACCAAAAGTTGAATTTGACTAAATCTCTGCATTGTTGCCAAGTGGCACCTTCCTGAAAAAGAGACTGAACGAGAGGATGCCAAACTGAAAATTTTACGAATACTTCTAGCTCTTTTATAGGCTGCTCCCATTCCTTCCTTTCTCTGAGCTCCATCTGCACTTGTGAAATGGTAGTGCTACAATAATTTACGTATAAGCCAATAAGAGTTAAATACCATACCCATTTTTCAAAATTAAAAGAATCCTCTATTATATATTAAAGTAAATACTTGTAACATTTTTCCTTTTCTAAAAGTGTTAGTTTTGTATGTGCTTCGTATAGAATTAAAAATAAACATTAACTTTATTTCCTTTCAGTATCTAGTAATTCTAGTTTCCATGATGATTTTTAAAATTATGTCTGCTGTATTAGCAAATCAATCTGTGAATGTTCTTTGGATGGAAATTTTAGCACATACAATGAACATGTATGGAAGTGATTTCCTGCACCACATTATCAGTTAATTAAACAATAGAAGCTCCGAGTTTTATCTTTTACCTCATTATATATCCCTTTTTGTAGATGTCATTCAAAAATAATAACTCAACATTAGAAAGATCTTATAGGAATATAAAAAAATTTGTCTCAAATGCAAATTCTTATTTTTCCATTCATAGCACAGGCCAGGACACTATTTCTCATAATTGGAAGCTCCAAGGGTTGTGTGTTATTCATGAGAATTTATTTTACTTCAATAGGTACCAATAAGATCATATGTTTAATTACTCTTGTTAACAGGTGGTTCCCTTTTTTACGGACAAGAGCTTGCTGTGAAGCGTGTGCAAATTTGAAAGCAGCTTTTTTAGTTGCTGTGGTGAGTTAATGCTTTTGTAATGAAACACATTTCTATAATAGCATACTATAGTGCATCTTTATCTCAATCTATAACTCGATGTGAAACAATTCCTCAATTTATATAAGCATTAATGTTGCTCCTGCATCCATGATTATTTACCCCCCCTCCCCCCCAACACCCCCTCCGCCCAAAAAAAAGTTAAAAAAAGCCCAACTGTTTGCTATTGCGTTATGACAGAACTTCCTTTCTAATGGCGAGTTGACTATGGAAACTTATTCTTCTACACGGCATGTGATTAACTCAAAAAATTATCAAGTTACATCTTTGTTTTCTTGCAAGCAACTAAGGAGTCTAGTTATCATAAGAGTAAAATCGTCCTGCTCAATTCTACCCAAAATAGTTTGTAATCAGCATTAGGTTATTGGAGAGGACTGGAAAGGGTTATTTAGATAGTGGCGATGGTTATGTGTCGTCTAGTTATGTTCTTGCTTTAATACTATTCTTGTAGTTTTACAGGAAGGTTAGGTATTGGTTTGCAGTTTAAGATTATTAGAGAAGATGAGAGAGATGAGTCAATGAGAGAAATGGAGAAGATATGAATGTGTCCCCTCTGCTTTCCTATATACATAATTCTGCAAATATTGTTAAAGTAGATGGTCTCATCTAACTCATGCATGCAAGTCGTATTTAACACGTGACTGTTCTAACTATGATTTACATGCAAAATCTAAAAGAAACCCTTGAACATGCAAATGATGTGTTCCATTAAAATTTTGCTCAATAGGTCTTAGAGAATGTTTCCTACCTTGTTGGTCCCATTTCCACTCTCCTTTTCGTGGACTGCCAGAGACCCTATACTGTTATCTTTTAATGAAGTAATATAATATGTTGTATGAATACATTGTCGAGTAGGTATATCTGTATTGGTCTCATAACGCTATCATTTATATTGGATTCCATCTGATTGTTTGAGAACATCTATTATGCTCATCTTAAAATTGATATGTAAAATGTATAGAAATGTATCAATGACCAAGACATCTACAATCTGTACATTGATCTCTACTCTTTTAAGTCAAACTCTGAGGGGGTTCTCCGTTACTAACAGGCATACATAGATGCTGCCTAGATGCTGCCTGGAGTTTTAGTGAGAAAAAAGACATTGAGAAAAGCATAAAACTTTACCCAAGAATTTGAACAGAAGAAACACATGTAACCCACATTCTCATGGTTAGAAAACCAAAGTCACAAAACAAATCTAGATATTAATTGCATAAGGAATTATGTCCACTTCTATCATTCTGACCAATAAATGTTCTATTATTACTAGAACACAATGGTGCCATGTGGCATTTTTCTCATTTTCTTAGAACAATTTCCAAAAAGTTTAAAACTCGCCTGCATCTGTTTCTGAAGTCTTGAGATGACAACTCAGAACATCTCTCTCTCTCTCTCGCTCTCTTTCTCTCTCTCTCTCTCTCACACACACAAACACACAAGTGGAAATAGAAAATGGAAACTTGCATATAGACACCCATAATTTGTATTGTTTATCTATGCTATAAGTTTTCCAATCTATTCTATATTAACCCCTACTTTGTATTTTAAATTTAAGAACACATGGTTGTTACGAATTAAGCTAACCAGGAAAATAAATCAACATTTATTTGAACTATGTAGATGGTTTATGGTATTTTAGCCAAACTAAAAGCATAACAAGAATTTAAAATCATTCTTGATAACATAAATAGAATCTAATTCATTCTTGAAATACAATGCTATTTACGTCCATCAGATGTGCCATAATCTAGTATTTGATTTGTCTCAATACCTTTTTTCCACTCTATGTAGCACGAGTTTGGATATAGGATACGAAACGATACAGATTCACGAATTTGTAATTTTCCAAAAACCTATGATGCAGGATACATTTTTCTATCAATTTTTAATTAAATATGAGTATATATATTAAGACATACATAATATATAATAATATAAATAAATAATGACATTATGTTAGATGTTCAATACACTTTCAAATTTTCGAGAGTTTTAATTTTGTTGAAAAAGAGAAGTGTTGATTTGAAATAGGTTGGTGAGACATGAGCGAATCGGAAAGAATCCGAGACTTTCAGACTCTGATTCGTGATTGGGGACGATTTGTGAGGCATTTCCAAGTATCCATGCTTCATAGTTCCCATTAATACCATCCTTATAAATATTTTACTCCTTTAAAATTCCAAAGGAAAAGGTACATAAAGTGATAGGAAGAAATAACTAATTTAACCTGGAGAGGAGAGAAAAGAAAATCTTAAACTAAGACTCCAATATGCTTCCCGTCGCCCACAAAAGAGCCGCTATGGAATCTTTGAGTAGAATGGGATTGGTTCTATCCCATACATGTGGTAAAAGAAAAGAATCTTAAAGTGGTAATGTTATTATCTTTTGTATCACTATTTTAAGTCCTTAGATCATTTGTCATGTTTATAATTTCACTATCTTACGTCTTGAACCCGTTTCTATTTTGATTAAGATAGTTTATATGATGATTTGTAGGCCTCCATAATTTTAAAAAAAATTAACCTTGGGTTTAAGTTTGGGCATGCCACACACCTCGGGGTTGGTACACGCAAGCACGGCCATGGGGCTATGCTTGACACCAGCCCCAATTAAAAAAATCATCCTATATGTTAAAGTTGTCGTAAATTCCCGAGTTCTGTTTATGACCATTTCTAATGTTAAAGATGTATTAATTCCTTATACATCATGTCTCATATATATATATATATATGATTATTCTACTTTCAGGAGGAGAGGGATCTCCTCCTATGTTTTTCACCGTTTTATTATTCAACGGTTGGATGTATATATATAGTTAGTGATAAAATCCCACAAAAAAATGGCGATGACATCATCCTACATTTTCCACCACTAGATCAAACCATCCAACGGTGAAAAATATGAGAGGAGATTCCCTTTCCTCCTGAAAGTGTATATATATATCTGAGTGATCCATTGCAAAACGGTCCGTGTTTCTTAAAAATGGGAACTCCCGGTCTACGATATATTTTAACGATCCGATCCGTTCAAGTTGATCAACCTACCATCAAATATACATGTATGAAAAATCAAAGAATTTGAAAACCTCTAACATATGCATCGATGGTAAAAAATGAACGTCTTTCGATAATGCAACATAAACTTTATCTGATGCATATGTTAGAGTTCTTTAAATCCTTTGATTTTTCATACACGTATATCTGAGGGTAGGATGATCAACTTGAATGGATCGGATTGTTCAAATATATCGTAGACCGAGTATATCGTAGACCGAGAGTTCCCGATTTTAAAAAAACGCGGACCAGTTTGCAATGGAGCGCTCCCTTATATATATATATAAGCGCTCCATTGCAAAATGCTCCGCGTTTTTTAAAAACGGAAACTCTAAATCTACGACATATTTGAACGATCAAATCCGTTCAAGTTGATCATCCTGCCCTCAAATATATGTGTATGAAAAATCAAAGAATTTGAAGACTTCTGACCAATGCATCGAATGAGTGCAGAAATAAACGTCTTTAGATAATCCAACATAAACTTCATCCGATTCAATGGTTAGGGGTCCTCAAATCCTTTGATTTTTCATACACATACATTTGAAGGCAGGATGATCAACTGGAACGGATCGAATTGTTTAAATATGTCATAGATCGAGAGTTCTCGTTTTTAACAAACGCGAACCGGTTTGCAATATAACACTCCCATATATATATATTTATATATATAATGGAGGAAAGTTGCCATAGGAGGGAATTCTCTTATGGCGTCGAGAAAATACACCCTCCACATTTTTTTTCGACGATCGGCACCCATCATCATTATCTTTATCATGTAAGATGTAGATACACCAAATTCCATGTGATTCCATCACTTTGTCACCGTTTATTTAGTGGGTGCAAAATTAACGGTTTACTGACAAAGAACTTTTTACATTGCTAATTCAACGGTGAAAAGATGGTGGAATCACATGAAATTTGGTGTATCCACGTCTTACATGATGAAGATGATGATTATGGGTGCCAATTGTCGAAAAAATCGTGGAGAATATAGATTTTTGACGCCACCTGACGAAAAAGCCTTATAGGGCCTCTTTACTCCAACATACACACACACCCTCCATTTATTTGACGAGCGGCAACGTCCTTGATCTTCATTGTCTAATATGTCGATACACCAAATTTCATGTGATTCTAACACCTTTTCACCGTTGATTTAGCAATGTAAAAAGTTCTATTGTCGGTAAACCGTTAATTTTGCACCCACTAAATCAACGGTTTACCAACAATAGAACTTTTTACATTGCTAAATCAACGGTGAAAAAGTGTTAGGATCACATGAAATTTGGTGTATCGACATATTTGACGTTTAAGATCAATATGAACGGGTGCCGATCGTCGAATAAAATGATGGAGGGTATAGTTTTTGATGCCACCTGACGAAAAAAGTCTCATAGGGCCTCTTTCCTCAATTATTCTCATATATATAATGGAGGACAAAGGCCTTAGGAGGGAACCCTTCTATGGCGTCCGAAAAATTATACCCTCCAATCTTTTTTTGATGATCGGCACCGTCCATCTTGATCCTTATCATCCAAGATGCAGATACAACAAATTTCATGTGATTCTAACATCTTTTCACCATTGATCGAGTGATTTAAAAATGTTCTATTATCGGAAAACCGTTAATTTTGCATTCACTAAATCAACAGTGAAAATATTTTAGGTGTACCTACATCTTAGCCGATGAAGATAAAGATGGTGGTGCTGATTGTCGAAACAAACGGTGGAGGATAGAATTTTCCAACGCCGTAGGAGAAAATCCTCTCAAAGGGCCGTTGTCTCTCTCTCTGAGTGTGTGTGTGTGCATATAGGCATATGCATATGTATATATGTGCATGTACATGTAATATGTATATGCATCACACTTGCTTGATTGTTTATAATTATAAATTTTATCATAAAGGCAACATTCATGTAAAATCTGCATGACATGTATTCTGGAATAGTAATTAATATGCTTTTATAATAAATAATAATATAATAGAATTTTCATTAGATACGTGTGTTACACATGAAGAGTACTTGTTCACTAAAATGATTAGTTTTTGTTATTATACAAGTGTGCTTAAACAAAAAAAGAAATTAGCGTCTCCCAGCAAATCATATGCTATACTTCTGGAAAATTGCCGCTCTTAAAATTTTCTGTTCTCCATTGCTTTTCAACTGTCATTTCCTTTCATGAATGCTTCCTTATATGTTTTTACTGTTATTCTTTTTCTATTATAGCTAGCCTATAAATTGTTGATGTTTGAATGTTACCAATTTCTTACTGCAAGAACTAGAACTTGAATGTTTTCTGTGCCCAAACAGTATATTTTCTTATGAAGGTTAAATGAAAATCGATAAATTCTTACGCTTCTTATCTAAGATTTCCTAGTAGTTCATTATGTCTTTTGCATTGGCAGTGTCTTTATTTTATTTTAACTATGGTAATGGAAAATGCATGTGGTGGCATTTGCAGGCTTTCCTCATGTTCTGTATGCTTATGACTCTATATTTTGCTAAAGAAATTCCACTGGAAGCAAAACCTTCAGAGTATTTGTCTGATTCTGCACCCTTACTAAAAGATTCTCAGCAACAGGATCTTGGATTATCACAAACAACACCAGGGAAGCTATCGAATGGTTATGACTCTGAAATCAAAATGTTGCATGGCGAAGAAAATTCTAATGGACCTTTGGGTTTTGACTCAAAAGCTAGACATGATAAAACTAATGCTTTGGATGATGGACCATCGGCTGTTCTGGTTAATCTCTTGACTAGCTTAAGACATTTGCCACCTGGAATGCACTCTGTGCTTCTTGTAATGGCACTTACTTGGGTATGCTATATAACTCTGACTTTCAATTTATCCTTACTAGTGTTTTCGCACATGCTACTAAACAGAAACAAAATATTGTAAATTTTCATGACAATTATAACTTTTAATCTTATAAAATAATTTTACAAGAACTTTCCTATTAGAGGGTTAATATGCAAAATAGAAAGATAATATAGAATTATTATTCTCAAAAATTTATGATGCAATTCTACACATTTGGTAGGGCTTCTTTTGTTTTCTACTTAGAAGTTTACATGTGAGATTTAAACATATGGCCACATTCATACAAAGAGATTAATGTTACACAATTTCAAATTGCAACCACATCATGGGATAAAGATGCTTTTTAACCGGGCAAATTACTTTTGTGTTCTCACTGATTTAATGTTCGCATTATGTTTGCTTAAAGTGCTCTTTACATCCTTAGTCATATGACTTGGGTGTCTTCTCTAATGGATATCGATGCTTAATAATAGTTGTCTACTAAATTAGTTTTATTGATATAACTTTTTATTGGAACATTTCTGCTATCTTTATTGCAGATATCATGGTTTCCATTTTTCCTCTTTGACACTGATTGGATGGGGCGTGAAGTCTATCATGGGGATCCAAAAGGGAATCCATCTGAAAGTGTTTCTTATCAAAATGGTGTCAGAGAAGGTGCATTTGGTTTGCTATTGAATTCAGTAAGACCTCAGGAGCAATTATCTTTGCTTTAGCGTTGGGACTTACATTTTTACCTAGAAAAATAACTAATTACTTATTTCAGGTTGTCCTTGGACTTAGCTCTTTTCTCATTGATCCAATGTGTCGGAGAATGGGTTCAAAAGCAGTATGGGCAGTGAGCAATTTTATTGTGTTTATTTGCATGTCAGCAATAACAATCATAAGCTGTTTGTCCCTTCACGATTACTCCATGGGAATTCAGCATGTACTTGGAGCAAACAAGGGAATTAAGAATGCGTCGTTGGTTATCTTCTCGCTTCTTGGATTTCCTTTAGCGGTAAGAATTAATTTTCACAGTATGTTACCTCTTTTCTTACATATCTAATTCTCAAAATGCAATTATCTTGCTTTCCACATGCTGCAGATTACATATAGTGTTCCATTCTCTGTGACTGCAGAGTTGACTGCCGGTACAGGAGGCGGACAAGGTCCATTTTCTTTTTGCTGTTTATTCTTATTACCTCTGTTTAGCTTTTATACTGAACTTTATGGTTCTGCATTTACAGGATTGGCTACCGGGGTCCTAAATCTAGCAATCGTCATTCCTCAGGTTTGTTACGGCTTATGCTTATCTAGTAGTCAAATTATCTCATTCCTAGTAATCCAGCTAGTATTGGCACTTGCCATGCATGTGCAGCATATAAATATATTGAAATTGCTCCTTGTCAGAATAATATTACTTATTATGTTTTGAAACAATTTAAAAACAGTAGTTTTGTGGGCTTACTTGATAAAAAGAATATATTTTAGAAGAGAGTTATAATCAATGTTTGATATCTCGGTTTTGGTTTCCGTTTCGGAGAACCCACGTTTTGTCAATATCGGTAGGTCACAGTTGGTTTTTCCGGTTTTGGTTCAAATTCGGTTTCGGAGATTATTGTTATATATATATATATATATATATATATATATATATATATATATATATATTATATTTTCAAAAGTGCAACACTTTACATATCTAGCAGTGCATGCCCAATAATCAATTAAAATGTTTTCCATAAAGCTTGCAATACATAAAACATGTATTAGAATCTTGAATTAAATTATTTTTTATAAACATGAATCAAAAAATATCCTTATATATTCTTCCATCATTAAACTATTTTTAAAAAATAATTCTATATATTTATGCCAAGCATACATTTAAATATATCCATAATGAAAGCATTAACCCATTTCCATTTAGGGCTAGTTTGGATGACCAGAAGTACCGGAAGAGATTGAAGTACTCTTTAAGTAATTTAAAAAAATTGTCATGGAAGTAGATTTAGAAGTTATTTCTAGTGTTTGTTTGCAATTTTTTGGAAGAAGAGAGAAAATTATGAAGCATCTTCTTGTGTTTCTTTCATGAACAAAACAAACAACCAAAACTATTTTACAATAGTAATAGATCATTACTCTTTAGAAGTATTAAATAGGAACAATAAGATGTTATTTGTTTTCCTTGTTCTTGTGCTTTGTACTTCTTTCCAACCCAAAGTAAAAGAAAGTAAATTTTGGAAGTAGACATGCCACATAGGATTCATATAATCTTTTGGAAGTTGTTGAAATTTGTTTAAAATCTGAGCCCAAAACAAATTAAACAATAAAAACATAACCCAGAAAACAACCCGGCCCAGCCCAGGATAAAGCTCATCCCATCCCAGGGGTTGATGCATGTGCTGATGTGTGCATGGTCTGTGCATGTGGGCAGCAAGGTAGCGAGCGGTACCGAGTGCAACGGGGGGCCCACATGGAGGGGCCGCATGCGGCGTTCTCGTGGGCGGCAACATGGAGCCCACGCACATGCACGTGGGTTTCTTTGTTGCTGCTGCTTCCGCATAAGGAGGGGTTGGATGTAAGAATAGTGGGTTTTAGGGTTATTTAGTTTTTTTATCCATATATCTATATATATGTGTGTTCTCCTTGTGATTTACAAGCCAAGGAAAAATCTCAGAAAAATACTAGACAACCATTCAAAGGCCTAGTGGAGTTTTGAGAGAGAAGAGATTATATATTTTGAGAGATTTGTATTGTAAGTTGAAAGACTATCGAAGGAATCGGCGTAAATCTTGTGTAATCCTTTCTATATTGGAAGTTCTCGTCGCGGTTGCAGGAGTAGATCTAGTTGGTGGCCGAACCTGGATATTTCTTGTGTTCTTGGTACTTGGTGTGTGTTATTTTTCATAGCAACATTATTTGTTCATCGTCGACAATCTTTCCAGCACGACCGCAAAACACCCGATTCACTTTTCCGCTGCGATATTTGTGATGACTGATTCTTGTGAATCATATCCAATATATTTGCAACAAGTGGTATCAGAACTTTATGCTAGTGTTTTTAGGTGAGTGGAAGATGATGTGTACAAATAACAAGGTGGAAAGCTCGATGGGCGCAACAATTTTAGCCTATGGAAACTGAAAACGGCGGTCCTATTGAAGCAGCAGGGTATGCATAAGATTGTCATTGCGAAATAAAATTTCAGCGACGGTCACAACAACAGAGTTAGAAACGATGGAGGACAAGGCTTTCGGTTTGATCCAGCTTCATTTAGTCGATGAAGTTCTTTGCGAAGTCGAGCAAGAGAATACGGCGGCAGTGTTATGGACCAAGTTAGAAGCTCTGTACATGAAAAAATCTCTTACAAATGGTCTCTATCTGAAGCAATGACTAAACACCTCGAAGATGAAGAAGGGGATATCGGTCAAAGACCATCTTGACGAGCTCAATCAGAGCCTTGCGTAATGCGGAGGTAAAAATAGTGGACGAGAATCAAGCCATGATCCTACTATGTTCTTTGACCTCTAGTTATAGCCAGTTCGTGAAATCAATGGTGTACATCCGTGACAAACTCTCATTAGAGAATGTCGAGACGGGTTTGCAAAGCGAGGTGTTGACGGAGGTGGCAGGTGACGGGGATGCGTTGTCTGTGCAAGGCTGTTCTCTGAAGCGGTTGGATGATGGTTCCAAGGGTAAGTCGAGAAGCGGAGTTAATAACAAATGCAACTACTGCAGGGAGAAAGCCCATTGGAAGCGAGACTGTCCGAACTTCAAGGAGAAAGACAAGCAGTCAGATTCAGATGGCAGTGATGACTGATGTCAGTCACGGCCAGATTTGAGGAGAGGCTTTGATCTGTTTAGGTGCTTTGAGCGGTGTCAATTGCAGGTGCGTAATCGATGGGGATTCCGAGATCTCCAAATGTGTTATTATTGTCATGACGACAAATAAGGTGTGGACCCTATATTTTCTTCAGGGAAGAATGAGGTGGGCTTTGCACCGGTTCTTTCTCGCGGTGGAGCCAACTATCATCCTTCATAGCTTCTTGGAGAAGTTGTGGGTGTATGTTGCCGAAGTTGCGGAAAACCATGTGAAGTGGGTCGGTAGGCGCGTAAAAGTTCGGTCCGATAATGGTAGAAGTTTCGTTTTGCATGAGTCCGCAGGATTCTGCAAGCCAGAGTGGATCATTGCATCAATACACCATTTTGGTACTCAGTCGACTGGCGTTACAGAGCTGATGTTTCGGACAATTAAGGAGAACATATCTTTACGGTTTACGGATGGATTTCCGAAATGAGATTTGAGCTGGAGCCCTACCTATCGCCGAGTAACTCATCAATGTTGGGCAACCGATGCTAGAGTTGCAATAATTGCGGCCGCGGCGGAAACATAGAACAAAAAATTTCATAACATAACACAAATTGCACATCCAAGATCAAACATTTATTAATTAATTGCAACAAACAAGTAAACTAAAGAGCATACAAGAAGTCAAGAGAGCTACAATCTTTGTAGCGTGTCCACTCGCCTAGTGGTAGACTCTAGCTAGACTTCATGAGCTCCCGGATTGAGCTTGGTAGCCGACCGCCTCACCGAAAATGATCCATGGTGAAAGATCCCAACCCAAGCACCAACTTCATCAAGAATGAAGTAACACTCATTCTCTTTGCCAAAGAGAAGAGGTAGAAATGATGTGGAATAAGAATTTTCGCTTTACTCTCTTTTCTTCGCATTTCATCGCTTGCCATTTTTGAAGATGAGGAAGAAAATGAAGAAGGCTAAAAAGAATATGAACCATATCTTTTCTTTTTCTTTCTCATTTATTATGTAGAGAATCATCTCTCATTCCTTCTCACACAGAGAGAGGCAGGGCCCCACAAAACCACACGGCTCTCATTTTGTCATTATACAACAATATGTATATGTTTAAATACATACACAAACATATATCAAATACATGAAGTGAAGAGAATGAGAAAGAAGATATATGTATCCTTATACAAATACCATATGTATCCATATACATTCAATAATATATATATATATATATATATATATATATATGAGAATAATAGAGGAAAAAGGCCCCAGGTGGTTTTTTGCGTTAGGTGGCAGCAAATAATACGTCCTCCACCATTTTATTCGACGATTGGTACCTTCCAACTTGATCTCCATCATCGAATTTATCGATACACCAAATTTTACATGATTACAACATCTTACCGTTGATTTATATTGTCGGTAAACCGTTAATTTTGCACCTATTAAATCAACGGTGAAAAGGTGTTCGAATCACATGAAATTTGATATATCGACTACTG
This sequence comes from Agapanthus africanus, assembly GCA_030015575.1. Taxonomy (NCBI): domain Eukaryota; kingdom Viridiplantae; phylum Streptophyta; class Magnoliopsida; order Asparagales; family Amaryllidaceae; genus Agapanthus; species Agapanthus africanus. Next base: position 303,822,832 of record CM057345.1, read on the forward strand.
GGGTCGAAAATTGCATCCCGGTTGACCAAGTCAAAGTCAAGGTCAACCCCAAGCCAGGTGGGCCCAAACCCAGGTCAAGCGGGCCCATGCCCAAGTCGAGCCCGCTGCCGGCCCTCCTCCATGCCCAAAATGAAATCATGTAATAAATAATTTTTATGTAATTTTTTATGCATGAATGGGCATAGAGCCAAATTTTTGTAAAGCCCATGGTTTATGTGCAAAAAGAAATAGCACATTAGCCATGGGATGGCAAAAATGCCATTTTTGTAAAGCCTAAAGGGCTATATGTAAAGTGTATAGCCTATAAAGGCCAAGATAATGAAAATATCCCGACAACTTTTTCTCTCTCCAAAAATCCAGATCTGTGATCTTCTTCCTCAAGGTTCTAAAACCTTCTTTTTTTTTTTGAATTAAATCAAGAGTTTATTCTTCCTTTTAAAAAACTAAATGGTTTTTCACCACAAAACCCATAAAGGGGAACTCAGATCTTCCATTAGATCTCAAAAAGAAGAGATTTTTTTTTTAAAATGTCACACTTCTTAACCTTCAAGATCTTGCCAACAAAGGAAGAAGAAGAAGATCCATCTCCAGAAACCCCACTTTGGGGAAGAACTAGGGCTCAAGGGGAGAAGCCCTTCATCAGCTTCAAAACATCTTAGGAGTTTAACTCCACTCTAATTTCATTTTTGGGAGTTCCTGGGGCTAAAAGCCCCTTTCTCTCGCCGGCGCCCAAGCGCCCGAGCGCCTTGCACTCGAGCGCCTTGCACTCGAGCGCCTAGCGCCCGAGCGCCTAGCGCCCGAGCGCCTAGCGCCCGAGCGCCTTGCACTCGAGCGCCTAGCGCCCGAGCGCCTTGCACTCGAGCGCCTAGTGCCCACGTGCCGACACATGGCGCGCCAGCACTCGAGCGCCCACGTGCCGACACGTGGCGCGCCAGCGCTCGAGCGCCTAGCGCTCAAGCGCCAAGCTCCCACGTGTCGACACGTGGTGCGCCAGCGCTCGAGCGCGCCCAGCGCTCAAGTGCCCAGCGCCCATGTACCGACACGTGGTGCGCTAGCGTTCAAGCGTCCGGCGCTCAAGCGCCCGGCGCCCTTGTCGGATATGTGGCGCGCTAGCGCCTAAGCGCACAGCGCCTAAGTGCGTAGCGCTCAAGGCGTTGGCCCCACGCGTCCTTTGGGCGCTTTTTCCTTTTTATATATATATGTATACATGTATATATATGAATATATATACACACTTCACAACATTGTCCCTCCCAAAAAATTTTGGGCCGGGACGCTGCCCCGTACCCTACATGGGGGCTGCTAGCCCCCTTGACCCCCAGCCCGCTATCCGGGTAGCGGGACCCCCGTAAAATCTCTGCGTGGCTCCCGATATATCCAAGCCCCTTCCAAAACAAAACACACGTATACTGCACATTGAGTTCGCATGACCAGTTTAACCCGTCAATCGGAGGTTACCTTGCTCCAAAGGCGAGGTAATTAACGGTTGCTTAGTCCGCGGCTGCCGGAGATTCGGATCCCCATAATCAATAAACCCCCGTCTACCTTAGGCAGGGGGAATCTGTAGTACGTCTGATAAGCACGCGCGTATTCCCATCTCAATGGGGTGAGAAAAAACACCCTACATCGACATATTAGACAATGTTGATTGTCGAATAAAATGGTGGAGGACGTGATTTTTGGCGCCATCTAACGCAAAAAGCCTCCTAGGTCCTCTTACCTCTATTATTCTCTCTTTCTATATATATATATCAAGAGAAACATATATCATATACATGAACATATTATGTATCATATACACAATAATAGAGAGTATCATATACATTATACTAGAAACTATATCACATATATGGTTATTAAACATTTGGCCTAATATTCCGGCTTATAAATAAACTGGCCAGTATAAACAAATGTCTAATTAAATCACCCATTTAATTGAACTCCTGCACGTATCCCTATACGTACGCCATATCATCATTTTACCAGGACATGCACTTTCGTTGTGGGACTCTAAAGACCTGACAACACGCTGGTAGTAGGTTAAACAAGATCATATCCGATCGAATCTGAATCACTTTCAGGTTCATTCTCCTTATGGGTTTAACTTACCAGCTCGTCAGCGGTACTACCTGTACGTAACTGCTATCCAGGTATTGATCAAGAGGTAGGTCGACGAGCAAACTCATCCGAACCCAACAAAATTTTTAAGAAACGAATACCATACAATCCGATCTCTTCGTTAAAAAGAATCGCATACCGGGTCTGGGGTGGAAACTGTCAGACCCTCAATAGACCGAGAAGTCGTACAAACATCGAACTCATAACCATTATAGATACAACTGATAACACTTATTAGTTTATCTTAATTGCCATAACCGACTTCTGATTATAGTCATGTCCTGCACAGCGCGACATCGACTCCTTATACCGGGAGAGACGAACCCCTTCGACTACTTATTGCCTCCATATGTTTCGGGACTATACCGAACTAAAAGCTGTTTGCATGGCTCTTTAAATTTGTGATAAGGTAATAATCAAAGTATAGTAAGAACACATACAAGACACCACGGTGATCTCAGGTCAAGAGACTACCCTGTACTATTGTTATCAGAGAACTGCTATATAACAATAGGTATATTACCATTTAGGAGTTCTCGGCAAGTCCGTTCAGTGAACTCATTCTCCAATAAGCTCCTCTATACAATCTCGGTGTCAAACACTAATGGCTGTGGGACCAACCATCGCCCTCCAACCGGGTCAAGAAACGTATACACCAGTCTACTTTGGAATATCGATGCCCAGTCTCGATACTCTCATGACCAGGAACATTTAAAGATGTGCTTATGGACTATCCATGCCTCACTAGTATGATCCCCATCATAATCCTGATTATTAAGCAAAGATCCTATAGGCTTTAACATGTATTCGCGATACGTAATAACAAGTAAAATATATATACATGATAAAGACAAACCGGATAGCATACTATCATGTCGAGCAAGAATGTTCTATCCATATAGGTCCTAGGGGTCTTTCTTCCTATCATCCTCATCGAGAGGGTTTTCTTCATCCAGCAGGGGCGGCTGTTCTTGGGCAGCGGCAACCACATTCAGGTTAGATTGGGCTTGGGATGTGGTGGCCCCATCCTTGCTTTTGCTGCGAAGGTCGTCGCTGGGGCGCCCGCCCGCCATATAGACCGTATGGATGATATATCCGGCCGTCTTTCTATCATTGGCAGCTGATTTCACGGATCGCTGTCTTGACCCTCTTGTTTCGGTAGCTGGTAGTCGATTGAAGGCGGCTGGCCTAACCAGGTTCTTGAATGGTGCTGGCGCTTTTTTGGGTTTGCCCCACTGCTTTCGTGCGGCACAGAGTGCTTGATAGACTCTTGAAGAGACAGTGTCATACTTTTTCTATTGGGGCCGGGACACGTCTTTTTGTGGCACTGTTCTGGCCGCTGTCTTCTTGATTCTGGCGGTCATGGTATTTTTCTGAACCCACTTCAGAGGCTCGAAGGAATTGCTGATTCTTACGTCCGACTCAGCCGTCGTCGTCGGGCAACCCTGCACTTGGAACTTCACACGATTCCATTTGGCTGAAGCCTTGGCCCTCTTGTTGGCTCGATACCTGAGCCGCTTCTGCCTTAACTTTTCTGTTCTAAGCACCTGGCAGACTTCGGCTCTTTGGGAAGACGCCGCAGACCGGGCGATGGAGGGCCTTGGAGATACGCTCGATTGTGCATTTGTTGGAGTCATCGCTTGAGCTCGTCTGCAACATTTGATGTTGCCCTTTGTACCGGAGTTCTTGCCCCCTGCTGGAGCACCAGAGAATCGTTCAGACACCGTCTTAAGTTTCGGTTGTGGTGCCTTGGCGATCACGACATTCGGCCTCTTGCCCCTTGAGACCGGCTTGGCCACCTGTTCCGCCGGGATTTCCGCCAGATGAGCGCTTCCGGCAGGGTAGATGATGACGGAGCCAAACTGGCGGGGCGGTTCCTCCCACTGTCGACTGAGGCATGCGGGGAGAACCACACGAGCGTTGATCTTGACCACGTACGGAATCGGGGTCACGTTGGAAGCCGAATTCGTCTGGGGAGACATTGTCGTCGAAGGTTGATTGCTGCACAGAAAAAAACATCATTTCAGTATAAACAATCGATATGTATATTGATTGAGTTCGCATGAACGTTTAACCCGAAATATGGGAGGAGAGATTGGTCCCACCGGGCGTGCCAAAATCTGTAGGGTGTTTTTCGTCACCCCATTGAGATGGGAATACGCGCGCGCTTGTCAGGCGTACTACAGATTCCCTCTGCGTAGGGTAGACCGGGGTTTAATGATTATGGGGATCCGAATCTCCGGTAGCCGCGGACTAAGCTGCCGTTAATTACCCCCCGCCTTTGGGGCGAGGGAACCTCCGATTAACGAGTTAAACTGGTCATGCGAACTCAATATGCAGTGTACGTGTGTTTTGTTTTGGAGGGGGGTTTTAAATATATCGGGAGCCACACAGTTTTTACGGGGGTCCCGCTACCCGGATAGCGGGCTGGGGGTCAAGGGGGCTAGCTGCCCCCTTGCGGGGTGCGGGGCAGCGCCCCGTTAGAAATTTTTCTAACGGAAGACAGTGTCATGGAGTATGTGCATGTGTATATATGTATATATATAAAAAGGGGGAGAAAGACATCCAAAGGATGCGTGGGGCCAGCGTCCGGGCGCTTGAGGGCAAGCGGTCACGTGTCGGCATGTGGGCGCTTTGCGCTCGAGCGCAGAGTGCAGGAGCGCAACGCGCCATGTGTCGGCACACGTGGGCGCTTTGCGCTCGGACGCTGGGCGCTGGAGCGCAAGCGCGCCACGTGTCGGCACGTGGGCGTTCTGCGCTGGAGCGCAGGGCGCTGGAGCGCAAGCGCGCCACGTGGGCGTTTTGTGCTCGAGCGCTAGCTCACCGGCGAGGAAAAGGGGGCTTTTAGCCCCGGAAATTCTCTAAAGAGAAAATAGGGTGGAGTTAAACTCCTAAGATGCTTTGGGTTAAGGAAATGGGTTCTTCTTTCATTGCTGGCCGTATCTTGGAGATAAAGAGATGTGGGATTTAAAAATCTTTTCTTTTTGAGATCTGATGGCAGATCTGAGTTCCCCTTAGTGGGTTTTGTGGTGAAAAACTATTTAGTTTTGAAAAAGAAAGAGTAAAACTCTTGATTTAATTCAAAAGAAAGAAGAAGGTTTTGAAACCTTGAAGAAGAAGGAAAGATCTCAGATCTAAAACTTTTTTGGAGAGAGAAAAAGTTGAGATATTTCATTATCTTTGCCTTTATAGGCTATACACTTTACACATAGCCCCTTGGGCTTCACAAAATGGCATTTTGCCTATCCCATGGCTCATGTGCCATTTCTTTTTGCACATAAGCCATGGGCTTTACAAAAATTTGGCTTTATGCCTATTTTTCTTACATTTATCCATAAAATGAAATAAAAGAAATACAACAAAATTGTTTATTACAAAATTTTTATCTTGGCGTGGGGGGAGGCCGGCCGCTTCATGTTCGTGCTCGACCCGGGCATGGGCCCACTGGGTCTGGGCTTGGGCCCACTTGGCTTGGGGTTGACTTGGATTTTGACTTGGTCAACCGGTGTGTAAATTTTTACCCCAACAATGATGTCACCATTGATGTATATTATTTACTTTTCCGCATTAGGGTAGACCCAATGCGGGAGCACAAATAACCGGGTTCTAGAGTCCAGGGGAAGACCATCTCGAGGAGTCGAGTCCGGGTCTTCTAACTCTAGAATTGGCAGGGTTGCTTGCCGCTCTCGTAGGGATCTAGGGATGTGGGTTTGGCTATTCATCACAACCGTGGAATCCGTGTTTTTTTACTGGCAATTTAAAACACGGATCTCCTAGTATATCCAATATTTCATATATTAACTTCTGCTGCAATGTTCTGTAATCATATAACTGCGTGAGACGAATGTTTTATATTATATATGATATATAATAAACGCTGCTTATGTTTTGCATCCGCGCTAGTCCTGCCCCCGCTCTGCCGTTAGTTAACTAACCTAACGGTGCATGACGGGACCCAGTGGCGAATGCGGATGGCATAAGCGTATGTTCTATTTTCGTTTCTTTATCTGTGATGCTTAAGAAGCATAAACGATGTGACTTCATTAATGAGATTAATGAAAAGGAAAGAAACCTAATGATGTTGTGGAATCAAATTTTCAAAAAGGTAGCTCTAGTTCTTGCTTTGCATAGTGGTATTCCTTGATGAATATCCAACACCTCATTCGATGAGAAAACAGCCTAAATCCCTTCACCGGGAGTGACCTCTTTAGCAGAAGCTAGCAGATGCTACACCCACTCGGTTTATTTTGAAAAACTCGATTTTAAAAGCGAAGCTTAAACGACTCCTTTTCAAATCACTCGATTCTACAACGATATCAAGTTCATTACGCAAAAGGTTTTCTTAAAAACCTGTCGTAGCCCTCCGTCATATCAGATAAGTACTACTTAGTATTCGTGCTACTTTTGTTGGCCTCCGTCAAGACGTAGTGTGCGGTAGTTAACTAGTGCTTATCTGCAGCATATGATGCGATTGGATTAGGGTAGTCGTGCGACTTTGTTGGCCTCCGTCAAGGGTCGTGCGGGTGGGTTTAATTCAATCATGAAATGTACGGGTTGAACTTGACTAGCAGCCTATGGTTTGTTGGCCTCCGTCAAGGTCATAGGACGCTAGGGGCAAAACATTATTGGGAATTTCAAGTGTTGAAATTTGCAATGAGATTGCATACCTTCTATGAGATAGTTGGATCCTGATACCCACTGCGAGTAAGAGTTGCTCCTGTGAAAGTTTTGCACTTTACAATTAGCTAATCCAGTAGATGTCTAGAAAAGTGTCTATGGGGTTATGCCTATGGGAAAACGAGATTTATTTTAATTAGGTCCGTGCAAAAGCACGGAGGACCTTCCTCAAAGTACCGACACTGGCCTGGCTGACCGATTGGCGAACTTGTAGGTTGTAATTAATCCCGGTTAGTCTTACCTTTTAGGGTTTGAAGGAAGATTTGATAAAAACAGTTGGAACCATCCTGATTAGATAAAATAATATCCAATCTAATCTTGCAAGAGCATACGTTAAGTGTTTTCTTCTCTCTCCAGGTAGCGACCATGACACGCCTTAATCAAGATAATAATATTGATGTATTGACCGAACCCGCTTGTTATACTGAGCTGAGGGAACGTTGGTTCCGCTCTATCTTATAATTGTTATAAGTCTGAGCAGGAAATATGGGAATACCAGGATTCCCACGCGACCCGAACGAGGAAAGAACATGTTGATGCATCTTCTTCGGGTGTGTTCGTTACCGAGAACCGTTTCTCAGTATGCTCTACGTCCTGAATATTGGATACCGCATCAGGATCCCACATATGTAATCTGTTACATGGGTTAAGAGAGGTAGAGAACTGGGAATAGGTGATAAGGATATAAGAGTAGGGAATGGTGCAATTGTTGCAGCCAAAGCAGTTGGCGAATATCACCTTGTATTGCCAAATGGTAATACATTGATTTTGAACAAATGTTATTACATACCGAATCTGATATGCAATATTATATCAGTTTCTTTATTAAGTAAAGAAGGATATAATTTTGTATTACATGATAATTTTATGAACATTTTCCTAAATCAAAAATTGATTGAATCAGGCACGTTATGTAATGGCATATACGTTCTAAATCAAACCACAGTTCTAAGTATACAGAACACACAAGAGGAAGAGTTCAGAAATGAACGAATCCTTATGGCATTGTAGACTAGGTTATATTAATGCGACACGACTAGCTAAGTTATATAAGGATGTATATTTGAATCAGTTTGAATTTACATCTTATGAAACTTGCCAGTCATGTCTTAAAGGCAAAATGACCAAAACTCCATTTACAGTACACGGAGAAAGAGCTGCTGAACTTTTAGGACTAATTCATAGTGATGTATGCGGTCCCATGTCACATTAATAGATGTGGGATCATCCATCGCCCCATACAGGGTCAAGAAACGTACGCACTAGTCCATTCTGAAATATCAATGTTCTGTCTCGATACTCACTCGACTAGGAACAATTAAAAGATGAACTTGTGGACTACCCTGTCCCCACTAGTATGATTTGCTTCATAATCCCGGTAGTCAAGTACACATCCTAGGGGTTTTATCAACATGTGAGAGCAAGACAGTATTACAATACTAGTCTACATGTTAAGATAAAGAGCAACTAGATAGCATACTGTCATGTCAAGCAAGAAAGTCCTTTATATATATGTCCAAGCATCCACTATAATATACAATCATGTACAATAATGGCTTTTACGGCATACATATAACTAACAGTTATGCAGTGTTCTGTCAGTGTATTCGTATAAAAAATAACGTATACAATCGATAAGCTACATATAACTAACAGTTATGCAGTGCTCTGTCAGTGTATTTGTATAAAAAATAACGTATACAATCGATAAGCGTATCGCGTAATTATTAACGTAACTAATTACTATGAGGTATACCGTTACTTTTGAAAATGGGACGAAACGTTATTTAGAAATAAGGAAGCTGCATTAAAATAGATATTCGTTTTGGAAAATAGCATCGCATGCTTGTCATTTATCATTTAAAATGGAAATCGAATCGTTGGTTTTTAAAAGAGTATAGCTCATTCAAACATAACGTCCCAAGTCGGGATAACGAACGACTCCACGAGTCCAAGTGAAACTTGGCCATAAACGGCACGCTCTCCATATCATCACAAGTACGGTACGATCTCTCGTACAATACCCATCCAATACCATATCCATATTGTACGGATCTATCGTCACGTACGTATGTCACCATAACCATATACTAAAATATATGCACATGAATAACCTACTAGATGCGAAATAACATCAATATCATTAGCTAAGTTATCTAACATATCATTAACAACTAACTAGATAGCATAACTATCCTAGTTAAATGGTTGCGGGGGTGCTATATGCCATCCATCCGACTTCCCCCGTAGATATAAATCTATTCACCCACTTGTAGAGCTCGTCGAAAACCATGCTGCTTTGTCCATCCTCGCCGTCTCGAAAATCTCCGCGATCGTACCTACAATCGTATTTGTAACATATCGGCATAAATATCATATCAAAACCAAAACAATGAGCTCAATACTCATAGGTTAGAACCTATAGTTTATTTACTCCAAAAACGACCAATTACCCTTGATATTAACGTAAGAACGTCAACATTTCAGTCGTGGTACAGAAATACGAAAAACCGTATCAAAATGTTGGAAACATAGATAAAACAATATTAGAACACTCTCCGATTTCTCTATGTGAAATATGGGACAAAACAAACAATATAGTAGCTTAAATTATCACTAATCTAAGCTACTGACCAAATCCCAAAACACTTGTTTACAGAAAAACCGGCGGCGCCGGCCAAAATAGGGAAACCGCCAGGTGAGCTAGAGAAGTTGGGGCTCGGGCTTTAGGTGTGGTCTCCTAGTGGTCTTATCGTACCCCTAGTCTTGTTAGTTTTTCTAGTGGGTTTACTTAGTAGTTCCAGATTCAATTTTAGCATCACAAATACCACAAAATTTTCAGTTTCTGATATTGTACACTAAAAACAGATATGTAACAGAAAGGAACCTGCAAAGGAGGGAGGAGATTTACCTATGGAGATGGTGCACAAAGAAGTCCAGCTCAAGAAGTGCATGGTGGAAGCTTCTAGGGGTTGTAGTAGCTCTAGCTTGAGGATATGCTCAAATTTGATGAAGGGACCAAGGTTTTTCTCTTTTGTTTTAGTGAACACTTGGAATTTTAGTGTTGGGAGCTTGAAGGAACCTATAGTTTCAGTTTGAAAAGCTCAAGGAAATTCTAAAGGTTGAATAAGGATTAGGTAGGGAGGTGTCATGGTCTTATGCAAAACAAGCATGAGGTGCCAAGGGTGAAGGAGGAAGTGGAGTGAGGAGGGTGTGAGTGTGGTGTGGAGGTTGTGAGAGTTTACTCTAGGCTAAACATATACCCACCCTCACTAAAATAAAACACAATACATTTTGCAAATAATTACCCTTTACATATAAATATACCACAAATCTATACTCTTTATTTTAAAAGAAATAAAATACTTATCATAATACTTTAAATACCATTATCTTATTATAAAATCTCATGTAATGTTAAAACAATTAAAATATCATTTTTTATGATATCACACCTTTTTCTCCATTTTTACCAAAATAATTACATTTTTGCGGATATAAATCCGATACCAAAATTCATATGCGATATCATTTTTTTAAACTCATTATCTCATATTTTAAATTATAAATTAATATTTAAAATTTTTCCAAAATGTTACAATATCCCCTCCATAAAGAAATTCGGTCTCCGGATTTAAATTTAACCCCTAAAAACATTTTTCTTAGTCAAATCAATTCAAATCAAATTGCCGTGGTCCAAATTCTAAAACATATAATCTGCTCCAATTAACGGAACTCCGAAGTCCCACACGAGCTAAGACGTAAAATAAAGAAACCGTGCGTGTGAAAACCCAAAAGACATAAAACTCACATAACTGTAAGTCTAGCGGTTGCTATGAGAATTACTCCAGTTATGATGCAAAATTCCAAATACGAAAACCAATGGTGTATATCAAGTACACGATCATTGTCATAGTCGTAGTGCAATATCTGTAGCACACGACCAAGCGAAATTATAGAAATCAAATCTATAATATCTCTTATCAAGTGCTATGCACGAAAACGAAATCAACCCTAACGGGTTGCACAAAAAAATTTCAAACCATATGCCACAGGTGTGCATGAAAACAAAAACAGCATGCAACAAGTATGCACGAAAACAATATCCACTGCATCAAATGTGCATGGAGCCAATATCAAGTGCATCTAGTGTGCACAAAATCGACATCAAGTGCATCGGGGTGCACAAAATCAATATCAAGTGCATCGAGGTGTACAAAATCAACCTCAAATGCGTCGGGTGCACAAAATCAATATCAAGTGTATCGAGGTGTACAAAATCATCAAAACGTGCAACTGATGTGCACAAGATCATATTTAGTATGCCTAGAGTATATAAAAATCCCAATCAAGTGCAACTGACGTGCACGAATCTGGTGTGCACAACACTCCAATTGAGTGCGGTCACCGTGCATGGAAATTTCAAACAAGTACACCTGGTGTACACAAAACACCAATCAAGTGCAACTGATGTGCACGGAAATCTCAAACAAGTGCACCTGGTGTGCACAAATCATTTGTGTGACCCTCAAATCCTCAAAACACATAAGTCAAAATAACGGACGTCGGGTTGTCCTTTCTTCAACGTCGAAAACACAATATTTGAATTATCATAACGCAAATAAAAAACAAATGACATCGAAGTACACCTTCAATGTCGAAAAGTGTTGATACACCCGGAACTGGCAGAGCATGGATTACCACTTGCTTTTTGCCCACGGTCTAGCGTTCTCTGTCTCTGAATTCTTGTTCTTTCTGCGGATCACTAACACCACGGCCTCTTTATACAATCGTTTGGTGAGGAGCAGCGACGCAAACAGTCCTATGCTGATACTTCTTGATACTTCTCAAGACACTTCCTTGCCAAGTAGTCTAGTCTCTCGCAATGCCACATGTTGACGACGGCGATCTCTAACCTCTGTGTGCGCGCCAAGCAACTGACTCTGGGTCCAATCTCAATTATTATAGAATCCTGTAAAGAACCCGTCATGTCTCTTGCCGATCTCATCTATCCCATCTACCCGGAACTAGCACTCCTTAAAGAATCCACTTCCGTTTCGGAACAACTGCAATCTCATCAAGACTTTCCTATGAAAGTATAGTCATACACGCTTCGTATACGCATCGACTCTCCAATATCGATGGAGAAGAACAACCGCGCATTGAGATCTCGCACCAATCTCCTGTTTCATTACTTTTCAGTATCAGTCAAATAAGGAGCGTATCGCGATAGTTACGCGAATTGCAAGTCACTCGGTTATGATCAAGCCCAGAGTCTTACACAAAAACTCGAAAATATGAATCTGGCATCTCTGACACTCTGTGGAAGAATTTGGCTAAGCCCACCTTCGAGAACTCGTCCCAATTCGTCGAAGGAAAACTCACTACACGGTCTCTCTCGAGCGACTCATATCAGGTCTGAGCAAGACCCATCAAAAGAAGCCAGTCAACTTCACCGATCTCGTATCAGAGCGCCACAACGAATTAAATATGCTAGCCATCACACCCCTGAATGACTACGAATCCTCTGATCCATCTATACTCGTAAACATCGACGACTTTTAACTTCATGAATTCTGGAAGCAACATCTTGATAATCTCAGCAACGGTTGGTACAACTGTCTGAATAGTAGGCAACACAACGATCTTCGGAGCAGGGTATACATCATGCCTCCAAGTCCGGCTGGTCTCCAGCAATGACCCGACCCTCTGGTGCGGATCTCGAAGAAAACTCGCTTCAAAATTAGAAATCCGATCATATAAGGGTAAATAACATGTTCCTATGTCACCGGAATATCACCCTGGTAAGTCCTCGTCCCAAACAAGTCTGCCCTGACCGTGTCTCTAACCGCAGCCCTTTCGGCTTGCATAGCCATGGTGACCAGAACAACCAACATGTATCGATAATGATAGATCAACTGAACGAATAGAAGGAAAGATCTCAAGATATAAATCTTAAGGTAACTTAGACGGAGTATCATATCGTAAATATGCCGCGGAACATATGTACGGTACGTCACTCTATTTAGTACCTACTCTATCAACCAAGGTCATCCTATGTAACGAACGTTCGGGTCTAAGACATCTAAAGTCAAGTCTAAGTCTAGTATAGATATCAAAAGTGTATGCCTAGACTCCACATTGTCAAACCTAGACTCGAACAAAGGTTAAACCAAAACGCTCTGATACCAACTTTGTCACGACCCAAAAGTGACACGTGACCGGCACTTACATCACGTGACATCTAAAGACGTTGACGCGATCCAAATCAGCCAAAAATCCGGAATCTAAACCTTTTTACGAAGATATTGGAGGTGAAGTTTAAAATAGTCATTAGATGGAACCAGTTTAAATAAGTATGTTTGCAAAGCATCTATGACGTTTTAAAAATCGGCAGCATCTCTGTAAATTTTGAATAAACCTAATACAAGCACAATAATATTTAAAGCATCCCAACGGGAGCTAGCTTCCATGTCTAAACGGCGGAGTAACCACACAGATAATATACGACGCCCAATGGCGAAGAAAAGAAAAGCGAAACAAGATCAACAAGTATAAAAAGTCGACTCCAACGAGTGCGATGCCCACAAACACAAACTCTAAGTCTCGCTTCTAAGTCCACAATATACAAGTTTTAAGTCGATGGAGTTTTAACTAGATACAAAAGAATATATACATGCAAGTGGGGGTACGATACAACAGCAGCCCACCTACCAAAGCAATCACCGACCACCTACCAAAGCAATCACCGAAAAGAAGTGTGTGCCGCAAGCCACTGATGATCCGAGCGGTAACCTGCAAGAAACTGTGGCACAACAGGGGGTGAATAAAAGTATATCATATATATATATATATATATATATATATATATATATAAAGTGCATAATTACAATAAATGCATCACTATCGATCACGTAACTGTAACATCTCATGTATATGATCAGTATCCAGGTATAAACCAATAAGGTAGCCGAAAATATGTATGTGAAAGCTCTTCTTAAAATAGTCGCGGAATACGTATGTCATGGCATAAAAGCAGACGTACTAGTATAAAATATAATAGGTATTTTATTTAAGATATATGTCTTGCAGGATAGTAAAGAGTTTTAAGAGGTTTACAGTTTTAAAGATCCCTATGTCATTCTAGACATATCAAAATAATGAGACTATAGCTCGTTTAGAAACCCTTATATATATATATATCAACAGGTAAAAAGGCATTCATGTACTGTCCCCCTGATCAGTCCTGGTCGGCTACTTTAACGCATAAACTATGACGGTATACCTCGAATGATCGCAACGCATCAATATATGGGTGTCCGGCATCGACACCCAAAATCATCAAATCTCTCGTGTCCATCACCGACACGTAAATCCAAATATCGTCGACACCGTCCCAACAGATCGGTCGCCCTTCGATATCCTTAGCCCCGGTCAGTATCCCCTGGATATCCGTCATGCTCGTATCTATCTCCGGTATCGAGTGTTCTCGCTAGGCTCCCCCTCAATAGCACGGCTTTCCTGCCCCTCGGTCTCGACCCGGGTCAACCATGTATCCGACTGTATATCCCCCACTCAGTCCGGATATGCAACACGTCCGTAACCGTATAGCCCCCACTCGGTTCGGAATAAAATCGAATCAGAAAATACAAAACTCATGGTGGACGTCAACTCATCATATCCAGAAATATCAAGTAAAGAAGAAGAATAATTGCACATATCCCTCTGATGATATTATATATATATAGCAGCGTCTCATACCACTGATATATATCATCGAAAGTAAAAATATCAGAAAAACTCATAAGAATTGAATACGAATATCCAGCTTACTGGTATTCACAATAACTCAGCAGGTAATAAATGCACAGTACGTAAGTATAGTCAGGCATGCAAATAAATATTACAGTTCTACTGTGTCATGGCCATACTAATGATGTGTAGTGTAGCATATGCGTCTGTGCTCGTGCAGCATGTCAATCATTAGTATTTGTGCAAGTGTTTTATATAAGTGTTTAAAGCAGAAAGTAATTCCACCCATATCCACAGCATATAATTACAATCAAATTTCCGGATATAGGGAAATCCTAATGCCATGTATCGGCATTTACATACACATCGCATGGTATAGCGGTCCTACAATATCATAGTAGTACCAATGAGGTGTAGTGTAACATATGCGTCTGTGCTTGTGCAATATAGTACTCATTGGTAGTTATGCAGTGTTCTTTCAGTGTATTCGTATAAAAGATAACGTATACAATCGATAAGCGTATCGCGTAATTATTAATGTAACTAATTACTATGAGCTATACCGTTATCTTTGATAATGGGACGTAATGTTATTTTGAAATAAGGAAGCTGCATTAAGTTAAAATAGATATTCGTTTTGGAAAATAGCATCGCATCCTTATCATTTATCATTTAAAATGGAAAATGAATCGTTGGTTTTTAAAAGAGTATAGCTCACTCAAACATAATGTCCCAAGTCGGGATAACGCACGACTCCACGAGTCCAAATGAAACTTGGCCGTAAATGGCACTCTCCATATCATCACAAGTTCGGTATGATCCCTCGTTCAATACCCATCCAATACTATATCCATATCGTACGGATCTATCGTCACGTACGTACGTACGGATCATCAATAAACATCTGGGGACCATCCCGCGTTTTATCTGTCTTCGGAAAAAAATGGTTTGTTTCGTTTATTGATGATCATACTAGAGTCCTTTGGGTGTTTTTGCTAAAGAAGAAATCAGAACTTGAACAAGTTTTCAAAACCTTTTATGCCATGGTTGAAACACAGTTTAACACAAAAATTCAGAATTTTCGAAGTCACAATGGACGAGAATATTTTAACGAAAACTTGGGAGATTTTTTTGCAAAGAAAGGTATCATTCACCAAAGTTCTTGCATTAACACACTGCAACAAAACGGTGTGGCTGAAAGAAAAAATAAACATATTCTTGAAATTACTAGGGCATTATTATTCACCAACTATGTTCCAAAAACATTATAGAATGAAGCATTTTAATAGCAACCTATCTGATTAATAGAATGCCCTTGAAAATTCTCAATTTTAAAAAACCTGCTGCCTTGTTAAAATCCCTTTACTCTCACAGCCGCCTTGCAATCTCGGATCTGCCGTTGAAAATTTTTGGCTGTACCGTATTTGTTCACGATCACAACCCCACTAGGGGTAAATTTGATCCAAAATCGAAAAATGTGTTTTCATTGGCTATGCCACGAATCAAAGAGAGTATAAATGCTTTGATCGTTTATCAAATAAAATATTTATCACAATGGATGTGTTGTTTTTTGAAAATAAAGCTTTTTTTAAGCCTCCTCTTCAGGGGGAGACAAATAGTGAAGACTCGGTTTCCATAAAAAATAGTCTCCCAAAAATAGTCAACTTAATCCCACATACAAATTCACAAGATCTAGATTTTTTAAATCAAGACATTTTAAACCAGTCTTTTGAACACCTGGCAAACCAAAGCAGTGAAAATTCACTGGACACTCAAAAAAAGTTCCTTGAAAACTCGGTTCCTTTATTAGAAAATCCGGAAAAATCCCATAAAAATAGGAACACACCACCAACTCCTAAAACAACTTGCCCTGTGGATTTAAATCCACCAGATGCTGATGTGGAAATTAAAACTTACAAAAGGAAACAACGTGAAACAGGTCTGGAAAAAACGCAACAGGAACATTTAATTGAGATAGATCCTTCTCCAGAAGCAGAGGCCGACTCTGTCCAGCCCCACCAAGATCCGACTCGAGAACAAAACCGGATCACAGTGAGCTGGATCTTCCCATAGCCTTCCGAAAGTCCACAAGGTCATGTACTAGTCGTCCCTTGTATCCAATGTCAAAATTTATGTCCTCAAATAATCTCTCACCCATTTTTTCATCCTTTACCTCTAATGTGTCTGCTGTGGAGATTCCAAAAACTGTACAGGATGTTCTGAGAGCTCTAGAGTGGAGAAAGGCGATTTTCGAGGAGATGAATGCACTTGAGAAAAATCAGACTTGGAACATGGAGGAGCTGCCGAGAGGAAAGAAGACTGTAGGATGCAAATGGGTATTCACACCATACTTTCGTGTAGATGGAACCCTAGAACGATATAAAGCAAGGCTCGTTGCTAAAGGGTTCACTCAAACATACGGGATCGACTACACGGAGACTTTTGCACCTGTGGCTAAGCTAAACACGATCCGGATCTTGATGTCCGTTGCAGTAAATCTCGATTGGCGACTTCAACAACTAGAGGGGAAGAACGCGTTTTTGAATGGAGACCTGGACGAAGAAGTGTACATGGAACCTCCGCCGGGGTTTGAAAAAGGGTTCGGCTCCAAAGTGTGCAGATTGAAAAGATCACTTTACGGTCTTAAACAATCTCCACGAGCTTGGTTCGAACGTTTCCATCAGTTTGTGAAAGGGCAAGGATACAATCAGGCTCAGGCAAATCACACCATGTTCTACAGAGTCTCGAGACATGGAAAAATTGCAATACCAATTGTTTACGTTGATGACATCATTGTTACAGGAGATGACGAGGAAGAGGTCAACCAGTTAAAAGGAAGTCTCGCCAAGGAGTTCGAAGTAAAAGACTTCGGAGAATTGAAGTATTTCTTGGGTATGGAAATTGCTCGAAGTAAGAAAGGCATTGTCTTGTCTCAACGGAAGTATGTTCTCGATTTTCTCAAAGAAATAGGGATGACAAACTGCAAACCTGCGGAGACACCGATAGATCCGAATAAAAAGCTCGAAGAATTTACACAGAGCCCGCCAATGGACATTCCACAATACCAGAGGTTAGTGGGAAAATTGATCTATCTCTCACGCACACATCCCGATATCACCTTTGCAGTGAGTATGATAAGCCAATTTATGCACTCACCTCAAGAAGAGCACCTTGATGCAGCATATAGAGTTTTGAAGTATTTAAAGGTCGCACCAGGAAGATGTTTATTCTTAAAAAATGTGAGACTCGCGGCGTCGAAGTATTCACTGACGCGGATTGGGCAGGTTCCATCGTAGACAGGAAGTCAACTTCAGGGTATTGTATGTACGTGTGGGGCAATCTAGTTACATGGCGGAGCAAGAAACAAAGTGTCGTGGCAAGGAGTAGCGCGGAGGCAGAATTTCGAGGCATGGCTAACGGTATTTGTGAAGTTATGTGGGTTCAACGGATACTACAGGAAATAAAGCAGCCTATAATTCAGCCACTAAAACTATACTGCGACAACAAAGCTGCCATCAACATAGCACACAACCCCGTACAGCATGACAGAACGAAGCATATTGAAGTCGACCGGCACTTCATCAAGGAAAAACTGGATGCCGGTACCATCTGTATTCCCTACATTCCGACAAAAGAACAAACTGCAGATATCTTTACAAAGGGACTATTCAAAGCAGTGTTCGAGAGACTCATAAGCAAGTTGGGCATGATGGACATCTACGCACCAATTTGAGGAGTGTTGGAAATAGCCAACAATAAGATATTTCTCAGATTAGTTAGAATCTGTTTGTAACAGAATCTGTTTGTAACTTTCTTATTGTTTTCAAGGCTATAAAAAAGCCTCTCTGTATACTGAATTTAAAGTGAAAAAGAAAGTTCAATTCGTTTATAATAATATTAAAATACACACATGAATAACCTACTAGATGCGAAATAACATCAATATCATTAGCTAAGTTATCTAACATATCATTAACAACTAACTAGATAGCATAACTATCGTAGTTAAATGGTTGCGGGGGTGCTATACGCCATCCATCCGATTTCCTCCGTAGATATAAATCTACTCACCAACTTGTCGAGCTCGTCGAAAACCACGCTGCTTTGTCCATCCTCGCCGTCTCGAAAACCTCCGTGATCGTACCTACAATCGTATTTGTAACACATCGGCGTAAATATCATATCAAAACCAAAACAATGAGCCAAGTACCCATAGGTTAGAACCTATAGTTTATTTACTCCAAAAACGACTAATTAGCCCTGATATTAACGTACGAACGTCAACATTTCAGTCGTGGTACAGAAATACGAAAAACCGTATCAAAATGTTGGAAACATAGATAAAACAATATTAGAACACTCTCCGATTTCTCTATGTGAAATATGGGACAAAACAAACAATATAGTAGCTTAAATTATCACTAATCTAAGCTACTGACCAAATCCCAAAACACTTGTTTACAGAAAAACCGGCGGCGCCGGCCAAAATAGGGAAACCGCCGGGTGAGCTAGAGAAGTTGGGGCTCGGGCTTTAGGTGTGGTCTCCTAGTGGTCTTATCGTACCCCTAGTCTTGTTAGTTTTTCTAGTGGGTTTACTTAGTAGTTCCAGATTCAATTTTAGCATCACAAATACCACAAAATTTTCAGTTTCTGATATTGTACACTAAAAACAGATATGTAACAGAAAGGAACCTGCAAAGGAGGGAGGAGATTTACCTATGGAGATGGTGCACAAAGAAGTCCAGCTCAAGAAGTGCATGGTGGAAGCTTCTAGGGGTTGTAGTGGTTCTAGCTTGAGGATATGCTCAAATTTGATGAAGGGACCAAGGTTTTTCTCTTTTGTTTTAGTGAACACTTGAAATTTTAGTGTTGGGAGCTTGAAGAAACCTATGGTTTCAGTTTGAAAAGCTCAAGGAAATTCTAAGGGTTGAATAAGGATAAGGTGGGGAGATGTCATGGTCTTATGCAAAACAAGCATGAGGTGCCAAGAGAGAAGGAGGAGGTGGAGTGAGGAGGGTGTGAGCGTGGTGTGGAGGTTGTGAGAGTTTACTCTAGGCTAAACATATACTCACCCTCACTAAAATAAAACACAATACATTTTGCAAATAATTACCCTTTACATATAAATACCTTTATGTTACCACAAATCTAAACTCTTTATTTTAAAAGAAATAAAATACTTATCATAATACTTTAAATACCATTATCTTATTATAAAATCTCATGTAATGTTAAAACAATTAAAATATCATTTTTATGATATCACGCCTTTTTCTCCATTTTTACCAAAATAATTACATTTTTGTGGATATAAATCCGATACAAAAATTCATATGCGATATCATTTTTGTAAACTCGTTATTCTCATATTTTAAATTATAAATTAATATTTATAATTTTTCCAAAATGTTACAGCTACGGATGGTTTTGAAGAAAACCCTTAACGCAATGAACTTGATATTGTAGAAGGAGCCGAGTGATTTTGAAAACGAACTTGTTTTGAAAATCGAATCTTACATCGGTTTAGGTTTATTTAATCATATTAACGTAGTCCCATCATTTAATAACGGTTATTATCTAGAATCTTCTCACACCAGAAAAAATTATGATATGAAAAGAAAATAGTGTTTTATATGCCATTCGCATTCGCCACGGGGTATCGGGTATTCACTGTAAGGTTACTTAACTTACGGCAGGGCGGACGCAGAGCTAGCGTGAATGTATAACATATAAAAACACTTATATATATATCACCATATACATATATACATCATCACAGGAAGGTAATCACATTACAGGCATGCGGTAAACATTACAGAAACGGAGTAGTCAAATATGCTAGAAATCTCGCGTTTTATTTGAGCCGCAAATGAAATGCGACATTCCACAGTAGCGTGAATGGCCCGTACAATCGCAAATGAATACCCTTACGAGCACGGCGAGCCACCCATCAATCCTAGAATGAGACGGCTTGTTCTCAATGTTGAATATAGTGCCCTTAAAGCAATTATTGTAATTGCAGGTAAACGATTATGATAATTGAAGGAGGATCTATACAGGTAGAACAGTCTTACTTGAAATAATAGTATGCTATCTGGTTTGTCTTTATCATTGATGTGTATACGTTTTACTTGTTATTACGTGTCGCTAATACATAATGATGAAGCCGGTAGGATTCTTGCTTGACTACCAGCATTACGGTAGCGATCATATACGTGAGAGCTGGGTGGTCCATAAGTAGATCCTTAAATGTCCCTAGTCAAGGGAGTATCGAGACCGGGCATCGATATTTCAGAATAGACTAGTGCCGCTGACGTGCTTGTGGTTTTCCCGGTTCAGGCGATATGATGTAGAGACTGTATATTGATACGTGCAGGGGTCCGATTAAATACGTGTACTGGCTATACGGACTTTAATCGGACAGTTGATAATACTAGCCGGTTTAGGATTAAGCCGGATTATTAAATCAAGTTTTGATTTAATAATTTACATATATATTTTGATACATATATTCTAGTATTATGTTCACTATTCATTTTCTCTCTCTTGGTTTTTCGTATTTTTATACGGATACGCATATATGTAGCGATACGTATACCGGAAGATGTATTCCGTATTTAAACGGAATACTTCTAAAAGGAGGAAACCTTATTTGTGAATATTCATTTATGAATATTTAAGGAAATGAGGTGGGGATGAGGCGGAAAGTGTGGCATGTAGAAAGGAATGGGCTTCAATTTTTTATTCAAGCATGGTTGCATATTTTATTTTATGGTTGAAAATAAAATATGAAGCCATTCTTTTCTCATATTCATTCACACATATACTCTCTCCTCTCTTCTTCCTCTTGAGTGAGGATGCTCTCTTGAGCACGTAAAATGAGAGAAAATGATAGTGGAAAAATCCTACATCCTCACACTCCATTTCTAGCAAGTTTGGAACGTCGGTTGCTTCATTAGGTGAAGCTGGAGTTTGGATCGGTTTCTCTCGGATGGATCATCTTCGGAAAGGGCGGTCGCCTCTCAAGCTTGTTCCCGACGGCCTACGAGGAGCTTGGAGAGGTTTTCCACGATTGGGTGAAACGCTACAAAGGTTGTGTGCTCAAAATCTTGTAGCTAGTTTTCTTGTTTTTTTCTATTTTAAGTGTATGGATGTATCCTAGGTTTTCAGTGACTTGTGCATGCTTTAAAATTATAAAAATCAATTCCATATTGGTCATGGTTCACGCGACGCGGGCATAAGCCTCCCAACACTCAACTCTTTGAGATGGCCACTTACCGCATTCTGGGATCCGGCGGCTCGAGCGCTCCTCCACGGGGAATCACACTAAATATAATATACATACAACAGCAACGGCGGTCTCAACCCGATCGCGTCCCAAAAAAGAATAATACATTTGATATTACATAATACATGAATATGAATACAATACATAGCATACAACACATTCACACGCGGGGCTATTTATTTCGCAACAATCCGAATCAAACCAAGCACACCATCACATTCAACTAATGCAACCTCGTCGAATTAATCACATATCAATTCGGCGACGTTTATCAATACATATCCTTATATGTGTCCGAACCGAACCGATCAAACACTTTAATCGAATCGGTTCAAAGCCGCGACCAAAGAATTCCAAACCTGCGAGTCTGCACACTTGACATTTCCAAAAACCGAAACTTCAAGTGCACCTCGAAGCTAAAAAACCCTTATTTTTGCTCAATTTCAAATCTCGAAAGACCCAAATTGTGCCCGAGACCCCGATGGGGACCTCGAGTATGATCCATGTGCCCCAGGGGCTTTAGGTGCGGCGCCCAACCTATGGCCACAAAATTATGGCCATGGGTTCGTCTGCCCAACCCGAGGCCATCCAAAAGGTGGTCTCAGGTGGGGGTCCCCACCTTAGCCCCCGGGGAGTTCCCGGGATGACCCCCGAGCCCTCACGGGGCTCTCGGTCCGAACTGAGAACCCCGGGGCTCGAGTAATTGCAAAATTGAGATGTTTTCATGCATAATTTTCAGGACTTGAAATTTAAAAATGGGTTTTCGAATCAATTGGCCGCAAATGGCAATTACTAGAAAATGATTGGCTCTGATACCATGTTGGGCAACCGGTGCTAGGGTTGCAACAATTGCGACCGCGATAGAAATATAGAACAAAAAATTTCATAATATAGCACCAATTGCACATCTAAGATCAAGCATTTACTAATTAATTGCAACAAACAAGTAAACTAAAGAGAATACAAGAAATCAAGAGCTACAACCTTTGTAGCGTGTCCACTCGCCTAGTTGAAGATCCTAACTAGACTTCATGAGCTTCCGGTTCGAGCCTGATGGCCGACCGTCTCGCCGAAGATGATCCATGGTAAATGATCCCAACCCAAGTTCCAACTTTATCAAGAATGAAGTAACTAGCTCATTCTCTTTGCCAAAGATTAGAGGTAGAAATGATATGGAATAAGAACTCTCTGTACTCAATTTTCTTCTCATTTCTTCACTTTCCATTTTGAAGAGGAGGAAGAAGATTAGGAAGAAGGCTAAAAAGAATATGAACCATATCTTTTTTCTCTCTCATCTTTGTTGTCTCACAGAGAGAGGGAGGGCCCCACAAAACCACATGGCTCTCATTTTGTCATTATATAACAATATGTAAATGTTTAAATACATATACAAACATGTATCAAATACATGAAGAGAATGAGAGAAAAGGTACATTCATATGTATGCTACATATTTATATCTATATACATATATAGATATATACATATTTCAAGGGAGAAACATACATGAACATATTATGTATCATATACACAATAATAGAGAGAGTGTGTATCATATACACTATACCAAAAATCATATCACATATATGATTATTAAGTCAACACTTGACTTAATATTCCGGCTTATAAATAAACCGGCTACTATGAACAAACGTCCAATTAAATCATGCATTTAATCGAACTCCCGCACATATCCTCATACGTACGCCACATCATCATTTTGCTTAGGCAAGCAGTTTCATTGTGGGACTCTAAAGACCTGACAATATGCTGGCAGTAGGTTAAATATGATCATATCCAATTGAATCCAAAACATTTTCAGATTTAATCCCCTCACGGATTAATCCACAAGCTTGTCCGTAGTACTAGCTGCACGTAACGGCTACCCAGGTATTGATCAAGAGGTAGGTCGACGTGCAAATTCATCTGAACCCAACAAAGCCTATAAGCGACGAATACTATACAGTCTGGTCTCTTCGTCAAAGAGTATCGCATACCGGGTCTGGGGGTTAGAAACTGTCAGACCCCAAATAACCCGATAAGTCATGCAGAAATCGAACTCATAACCATAAAAAATACAACTGATAACCCTTATCAGTTTATCTCAACTGCCATGGCCATGGATTTCTGGTTGTAACATCGACTCTCTATACCGGGAGAGACGAATCTCCTCGATCGCTCACTGCCTCCATATGCTTCGGGACTATACTCAACTAAAAGCTATTTACACGGCTCTTTAAAGTTGTGGTAGGGTATTAATCAAAGTATAGTGGGAATACACACAAGACACTATGGCGATCTCAGGTCAATGGACTATCCTGTACTATTGTCACTAGAGAACTGCTACCATCTAGAAGTTCTCAGCGAGCCCGTTCAGTGAACTCATTCTCCAATAAGCATCTGTATACAATCTCAGTGTCAAATACCAATGGTTGTGGGACCAACCATCGCCCTCCAACCGGATCAAGAAACATATACACAAGTCTAGTTTGGAATATCGATGTCCAGTCTCGATACTCCCACGACTAGAAACATTTAAGGATGTGCTTATGGACTATCCAGGCCCCACTAGTATGATCCCCATCATAATCTTGGTAGTCAAACAAATATCTTATGGGTTTTATCAACATGTATTTGTGATATGTAATAACAAGTAAAACATTTACACATGAAGATAAAAACAAACCAGATAGCATATTATCATGTCGAACAAGAATGTTCTATTCATATAGGTCCCATACAATACAATAATTGCCTTCAGGACACCTATATCCAACAATCGATCGGTCACGATCGACGGCGGTAGATAAGCGAATTCCCGAAGTATGGACTGGAGAGGCTTGAGATTACTCAGGGCTTCGCGATTGGGTGCACTGAGAAGTCGTGGTACAGGAGACATTCTTGTCCGGTTTTGAAGTCGAAGCTAGAGGGTATATGTGTGGTGTCTTGGTATCCAGTGTGGAGTAATTAGCCGATATGCATACGTCGAGTCTGCGATGCGTTGAAGAAAACAACACTCAGGCTGATGGTGAAAAGAGAACAGTTGTGTCACCAAACACGGTGGAGTTCGATGTTTGCAGGTCTATATTTTTTAAGGTGAGGTGATCAATACTCCGATTTTGTTAGTTATATGTATGCCCTAGAGGCCCTTATTGTACATGTGATGTATATTGTAGTGGATGCTTGGACATATATGGGGAGGACTTTCTTTCTCGACATGATAGTATGCTATCTGGTTGCTCTTTATCTTAACATGTACACTTATAGTCTCTCTATTACATGTTTGATAAAACCCTTAGGATGACTACTTGACTACCAGGATTTTGATGCAGATCATACTAGTGGGGCAATGGTAGTCGGTAAGTACATTTTTCAATTGTTCTTAGTCGAGGGAGTATCGAGACAGGGCATCGATACTCCAGAGTAGACTTAGCGTATGCGCTTCTTGACCCATTTGATGGGCGATGGATGATCCCACATCCATTGGTGTTTGACATTAGAGAAGGTATACGGGTGCTCAGTGGAGACTGGGTACACTGGACGGACTCGTCGAGAACTCCTAGATGGTATTATACTTATAGTCAGATAGCAGTTCTCTGATGACACTGGTACAGGTTAGTATGTCGACCCGAGATCGTCATAGAGTCTTGTGTGATTCCCACTGTGCTTTGATTTCCACCTTACCACGTTCAAGAGATCGTGCAAAACGGTGGTTTTTGGGTACAGTCCCGAGTCACATGGAGGAAATGAACGATAGGAGGGGATTCGTCTCTCCCGGTATTGGGGGTTGATGTTGCGCTATGCTTGATTGACCATAACAGGAAATCCCTGGTCAGGGTTGCTGAGATTTACTGGTAAGTGTTATCAGTAGTTTCTCGAACCGTTATGGACCTTGCATCGGCATGACTTATCAGGCTATTGGGGTCTGACGTTATACCTTCTCCAGGCTGCGATATGCGACATATCTGACGAAGAGACCGGACTGTACGGTAGTGTTATTGATTGGATTCGCATGAGTATGAGCAGGCTTACTTGTTGATCTTCTGATCGCTCAATACCCGGATGGCCGTTACGTTTAACAGACCGCTTGCGGCTTATGTGTGACTGATATGATCACCACCTACTGTCGGCGTATTGACGAATCTTTAGAGTCCTACACAGAGGTTTCCTGGTTCATGTGAAACGAAGTAGGAGCACATATGTGATATGTGCGGGACCGAGATTAATGCGTGTATGTGATACCGCATTCTATTCTCGCGATATGTGATATCGGTCGGTTATATATGATATAGCCGGGTTATCGGATCAAGTGTTGATTCGATAGATTATTACATTTGATATTAGCCGGTTGTATGTGATATAGCCGGATTATTAAATCAAGTGTTGATTTAATAATTTAATGTATAATTATATATTTAATATATTGAATTACATTAACTAATATTTGCTCACTTAAACATTTCTTTTTCTCACTTGTGTGCATATAGTATATATGTGATATATATTAATGTACATTTTATTTTGTGTCATGCTTGATGCCACATGCTTCATGGGTGTATGAGACTCACACCATGCTTGATATAATGAATGGTTTTATTTATTTAAAGTTAATCAAAATTAGATGGAATTAAGTTACATGGTTGAAGCTTGTAGAACCTTGTAGAACCATTGACCAAGTCCACTAATTTTGTTTTACTTGTAGATATTTATTAACCTAACCATTATTGTTAGCCATGGTTTAATCTCTACATGAGTTAGCGTATGACACTAATTCACCCATGGTTGCTATTCTCACCTCATGAGTTTCATTCTCATCTCCACTTCATCTTTTTCTTCCTCATGAGAAAGCTTGCTAGTTTTTCTCAAGGTGATGAAATGTTGTGTGAAAAATTGATCTAAAGTGAGCCAAATTCCTACTTCATCATCCTCTACTATATTAGCCATTTAGTTTAGGGTGTTTGCTTCACTAATCTACCATTAGTGAAGATGTAGCATGAGATTGAGTCTCCTCGACGTAGATCATCTTCGGCCTCGAAGCCTTCAAGCAAACTTGTTCATTTCTTCATGTGAACCCTTACTAGAGTTCGGGTGTTCACTACTTAGAGCGAAGGGACTACTACACGGAGCTTTAGAAGTGAAGGACCGGTCTACAAAGATTGTATTCCTCATTCACTTAGATGTAAAGTTGTTTACATTGAAGTTCGTCTAAATCTCTAGTTGAGATTCTAGGGTTAGGGTTCTTTAGTATGGTAAAAATTTGAAAAAGGTATGGACGATACCTCCCGAAACCTTGCTACCGCCCTAGGGAACCCTACAGATTCAAGTGGAGAGTCCGGCGCAGCCTGTGGTGCAGAAGTTTACCGAAACTATATGCACAAGAGTGGTTAGGGACGAGTCTCCAAAGCAAGGGGATCGAGAGTTCGACATGAAGTCTGCATGTTTGATTCTTGGCATACTCAATGTCAGGAATAGAAAGTCGCGTCAGTTGCAGTAATGTATCGAGCAGGTTCTAGCCCGGTACAGAAGGAAGAAGACCAAGCCCGTGTTTACTCCTCTAGAGGCGCACTTCATTTGGCGATGTTATCATCATTGACCACTGGTGATAGAGATAGGTGGAGGTTGAAGACGGGAATGTTAAGCACGGATGCAGTGCCAGAGATCAACACTTCAGTTTGTCATCGCACTTCAGTTTATCAACGATAGAGCCAGATTTGACAATTGTCTTGAAGACGGTTAAGGAGGCCATCTATTTGCTGAGATCGTTAGATGTTTTGGGTGATCCACAAAATGTGATAGTGTTCTTCTTGAAAGACGAGAAGGTTCATGCTATGACAAATGTGTGTACTCATGGAGCGTCCGACTAATACAGAGGTGGATCCAGATTTCAGGTCAAGCGGTGTTTGGACTTGATTTGCCTAGTAGATTGTTGAAGGTCATAGGGTGAAGAGAACAGAGTTTCACAATTCGAGAAAATGATGAGATTTGCAATGGATTTTAAACAATGGTGGGGATTTTTGAAATTTGTTTAAAACCTGAGCCCAAAACAAATTAAACAATAAAAACCCAACCAAGAAAACAACCCAACCCAGCCCAGCCCAGGGGCTGACACATGCGCTGACCTGTGCATAGTCTACGCACGTGGCCGGCGAGGCGGCACCGAGTGGGGGGCAGACGACACCCTCGTAGGCAGCAACATGGAGCCCACACGCATGCGCGTGGATTTCCTTGCTCCTGCTACCACATGAGGAGGGGCTGGCTGTAATAATAGTGGGATTTAAGGTTATTTAAAAATTATCCACATATCTATATATATGTGTGTTCTCCTTGTGATACAAGCCAAGGACAAATCCCTGAAAAAATTGCAAAAAGGTAAGATAACCATACAAAAGTCTAGTGCAATTTTGAAAAAGAGATCATATATTCTGAGAGATTTATTGTGTAAGTCGAAAGATTATCGAAGGAATCGGTGTAAATTTTTTGTTGTCCTTCTAAAGTGGAAGTTCTCATCGGGTTGCAAGAGTAGGTCCAGTTGGGGGCCGAACCTAGGTATATCCTATGTACTTGGTGCTTGGTGGGTGCTTTTTGGTAGTAGCATTATTTGTTCATCGTCGGCAATATTTTCCGCTCGACCGCAAAACATCTGATTCACTTTTTCGCTGCGATATTTGTGCTGACTAATTTCTTTCTGAATCATATCTGCCAATATATTTACAACTGAAGTAACTTCTAAACTACTTCCATCAAACCAAATACTTAAAGTAGCGGAAGCGGGCTAATCAAAATTATCTATATATTTATTTTTCTAGTGTAAAGACCAACCCAGAAAACAACCCAACTCAACCCAGGGGCTGATACATGCGCTGACGTGTGCATAGTCTATGCACGTGGGCGCCGAGTGGGGGGCAGGCGACACCCTCGTAGGCAGCAACGTGGAGCCCACGCGCATGCGCGTGGATTTCCTTGCTGCTGCTACCACTTGAGGAGGGGCTGGCTGTAATAATAGTGGGATTTAGGTTTATTTAAAAATTATCCACATATCTATATATATGTGTGTTCTCCTTGTGATACAAGCCAAGGACAAATCCGAAAAATCCCTTAAAAAATTGCAAAAAATACTAGAAAGCCATGCAAAAGTCTAGTGCAATTTTGAAAAAGAGATCATATATTCTGAAAGATTTGTTGTGTAAGTCGAAAGATTATCGAAGGAATCGGTGTAAATCTTTTGTTATCCTTCTAAAGTGGAAGTTCTCATCGGGTTGCAAGAGTAGGTCCAGTTGGGGGCCGAACCTAGGTATATCCTGTGTATTTGGTGTTTGGTGTGTGCTTTTTGGTAGTAGCATTATTTGTTCATCGTTTGCAATATTTTCCGCTCGGCCGCAAAACATCTGATTCACTTTTTCGCTACGATATTTTTGGTGACTAATTCCTTTCTGAATCATATCTGCCAATATATTTACAACTTCCATCAAACCAAATACTTGGAAGTAGCGGAAGCGGGCTAATCAAAATTATCTATATATTTATTTTTCTAGTGTAAAGACCAACAATGTCCGTCTCTTTGTCTCACCTAAATTTCTCGTCTCACAAGCTCATTACTCTATTTGCAAGTACATACATAAATGTGTGTGTGTGTACATGTATTTGAGTGTGTGCGTGTTTGTGTGTGCATGCCTGCATGCTTGATAGCATAGACTTGCAAAAGAGTGTGTGCGCGTGCACAAGTGCGCGTATACAAGTATATGTATGTGTATATACATGTATTCTGGTGTGTGCACATTTGTGTGTTTGCATTCCTGCGTGATTGATAGCAAAGATTTGCAAAGGTAATTTACTAAAATGTAATAAAGTCGTAAAAATTATGAAAAATGTTATTAAAAGTATGGAGCAAAAGTGTAACTGTTAAAAGAGATGCAATAGCCAAGTAACCAAAACATAGCCCCTCATCTCAATGTTTCGTCAAGTATGATCAACTTTTTATTGTACAACAACCTTAATATTCTTATTAGTCTTTCTTATGTTATTTATGTGCACTTTTCTTACAGATGATTGTTTCAATTGGTGCGGGGCCGTGGGATGCTCTCTTTGGAGGCGGAAACATCCCTGCCTTTTTCATTGCTTCTCTGTTTTCTTTTGGAGGTGGTGTGGTTGCATTTCTAAAGCTACCCTCTCTTTCAAATTCCTACAGCTCTAGTGGTTTCCATGGATTTGGCTGATTTAGATCATTATCCGAAGTCTCCCTTTTTTCTTTTTGTTCTATTCTATTCCGGCCCATGTAATTCATATTCATTCTTGTCAATTCTTTTTTCACCCCCATATTATATGATTCATATAGGCAAATATAGATGAATGTTTCAGCTTGTAAAAGCTCATATGAGAAAAATTCTGGAGGCCTGTATATTATTAGCAGCTGATCCGTCATGTATGATATACAATAATTTTTATTCTTTACCTTAAAAAAGGGATTTCTTGTATAGCACTTGGACCCCTTCTTGTGTTCTCATCCTTCAGAGTGAATACCCATAATTGGTAATTTTGTATTAATAATAATGTTTTATTATAGATTTATTAAAGTAATGTTGTTATGAGTAATTTTTCAACTCTACTTGATGCATATTATTAAATATAGAATAAAACTATGATAAAAATACAGTATTGCTATACACTTTAGGGTATTTTTGTTTGCATTGATCTTTGGGTGGGTGGTTTTTTCCTTTTGTTTTTGTGGGGTGGGGGTGGGGGGGGGGGTCCGTAGTTCCAATTTATTTAATTTGTTCCTGTTATATCGGTGGGTAATTCTTAGGTCTTGTTAGTCAATTAGAATTTTTTTAAAGAGAACTAGGGTTATTTGAAACTGGATCATTTTACTTGAACTTTTATGGAACTGGATTTTTTTTAGTGGAATTAAGAAACTATAGTATTAGACCTAGAAACTCTTATTTGCCTCATTCCTAAGAAGAAAGCCTGCTCTTTTATTACTGATTTCAGACCTATAAGCCTTTGTAATGTTTTGTATAAGGTTCTTACCAAGCTGATTGCAAATGAGCTTTCCTCTTACCTAGCAAAAATCATTTCTCCTCAGCAAGGTGCATTTATCGAGGATAGGGCCGTTACAGGAAATATAGCTCACTTGAGAGTTGGTGCAAGATTTGAATAAGAAATCCAGGGATCATAATATTATCTTCAAGCCAAATATGGATAGGATGGAATGGCCTTTTATTTTTAATGTCCTTGAAGCGTTTGGTTTTTCTTCTCAATTCATCAAGCTGATCAAAGGTTGTCTCTGGAACCGATGTTTTCACGTGCTGGTTAATGGGCAATTGGGTGGATATTTTCAAGGTTCAAGAGGAATATGGCAAGGTGATCCTCCCTTCCCTTCATTATTTATCATTGCAACTGAATTCCTCAGTAGAGAAATTGGTAAATTGATGGAAGGGAAGTTGATATCTTATAAATGCAAGCAGAGTTGTCCTGTGGTCTCACATCTTCTCTATGCAGATGATACAATAATTTTTGCTAATGGCTCTTCCTCAACTCTGCAAAACTTATTTGATTTTCTTCAAGTTTATGAAAATTGCTTTGGTCAAAGAATAAACAATTTGAAAAGTGCTTTCTACACTGCTAGGAATTGCCCATCAAGTTTCAGCGATAGAATTGCAGCTCAAACAAGTATCTCAAAAGGAAATTGGCTTATTCTCTATTTAGGTGCTCCAATATACTGTGGGAGAAATGAGGTTATCTATTATGAGGAGTTGATTGGAAAAATTAGAACTAAACTCTAAAGCTGGCAAAACTACTTTCTATCAAGGCTTGTTCTCATCAAGTATGTCTTAATGTCAATTCTTCTGCATATATTAACTGCTTGTAATCCTCCTGCAGCAGTTCTTTGATGGCAAAATTTTTCTGGAATGAATCTCATGACTCTAGGCATCATCACTGGATAGCATGGAAAAGAATATGCAAGCCAATTGCTGAAGGAGGTCAAGATGTCCGAAGCTTAGCTGAGGTTGCTGATTAGTGGGGAAAAGTAAAGTGTAAGATACCGCAATCAAATAACGGGTTGCTTTTGTAGCTAGCCGATGGTGAATGCGGGTCGTCCACGGAGAACCGATTTAGTTGTTATTTTAGCTTTAGACGAGTTAACAAATGTGAGTGAGGTTTGGTTCGCATTTAACTATGTGAATGAATAAGAAAGACAAGAGGTTTGCTAGGGTTGCAGATTAGATAGTCCAAGCAAGGCAACATCCCTTTTCTCATCTTTTGAGTTCCTCAAATGAGTTGATGTTAGAATAATGATAAGCAACGTGGATTAGGGTTCATTATAGGGATACTTGCGAGCATAGGCTAGACCTTCCATACGCTAAGTCTCCTAATATGTCTCTTGTTCCGTCTGTTCCGTACCCTTAATCACTAGCCTGCAACCAAAACTAAACACAACATATTCTCGATATTGGGTCGCAAATTCATGAAAGGAAAGTGTGCCCAAATAGAGAGGTCTATGTCGCTTTGGTTAGGGTCAATCTCTTATGAGTGAACAAAAGAAGAGGTAAAGGAATGTTAACCATTCCTTGTACTGCGCTCTTCACAAATGACTACTCACACATGATAGTAAAGGGAATGAAAGAAAAGAAGAAAGAGAACATAAAAACTACAAGTAAATAAAATGCAAACTAACTATTAGAAACAAACATAAGGGTTGCTTAGCACTTGGGGTCTTTCTTCAAATAAAGAAAGAACTCTCTTTGCTAATGGCAACCTACAACTAGATTAAGCTAAGTTAAGAACTAGAAATAATGAACACAAATGAAAAGGAGGCTATTCTATTAAGAAAAATGAAATTACAAGAATGAAAATTACAATAAGAAATGAAAATACAACCAAATAAAACTTCAAACTTCATCGAAGGATGAAAACCATGGGGCTAACATTCAAGGAAGAAGGAGAAGAAGATCCTACTAAGTATAACTACTTATATTCTAGATCTAAAAACTAATGATATTGAGCTACTGATCCGAGGTAAAAATAGAGTAGGGAATGTTAGTGTATATGCCCTAGAGGCCATTACTGTATCATACTAGTATGTATATTACTTGATGGAAGCTTGAGATATTCACCCTGTATTGACAATCTTGCTCAAAATAGTAGTATGCTACTTGGTTTGTTTCTGCTTTAATGTGTGCATGTGTTTCTTTTAGCATATCACCTTTACACATTAGTGGAGCCCTTAGGATCTTTGCTTGATTACCAGCGTTGTGATGGCAGTCACACTCGTGGGGGCTGGGTAATCCATAAGCACATCCTTATGCAGGTCTCTAGTCGCAGGACTATCGAGACAGGGCATCGATACTCCGGAGTAGACTAGCGTATGCGCTTCTTATCCCAGCTTGGGAGACGGTCTGTCCCACAGCCGTCAGTACGTCGTACTTGAGATAGTATGCGGGTGCTCATTAGGTTACGAGTACACTGGACAGGACTCGTCGGGAACTGTTGGTTGGTATTATACCTATCGTCAGTTATCAGTTCCCAGGTGACATGAGTACAGCTTAGTCCGTTGACTTGACACTGTCACTTCTCCTCGAGTGTGTTCCCACTGTACTTTGATTACTACCCTACCACGACTCAAAGGAGTCGTGCAAACAGGTAGTTTTTGGGTGCAGTCCCGAAGCACTTGGAGGCAGTGACGGTTAGACAGGATTCGTCTCTCCCGGTATTGGGGGTTGATATCGCGCTGTGTTTAGGAGAGCCATTACACAAAGTCCCTGGGTAGGGCAAGCGAGATAAACTGGTGGGTTTCCAGTGTTATCTTAGATGTTCTGGGCTACACTCCGACACGGCTTGTACCACAAGTAGGGGACTGACGTTTACCGTCCCTCTAGGCCCACCATGCGATGTTCTTAGACAAACAGACCGGACTGTACGGAGACTGTCACATTCAGGCTCAGTAGGAGTTCAGATAGGTTTACCTCGCCAGTCTTCTTATCGACATCTATCTGGGGACTGTTACGTACAGCTAGTGCCGCTTGCGGTCTGTGGTTAAACCCACTGCCAGCGTAGTGTCGAGTCTTTAGAGTTCCACACAGAGGGTTATTCGCCTTTAGGCAAAATGAGTAGAGGTCGCATGGTTTTGCGACCGGGTTCGTTCACATCCGCGCACTTGTGCACGTTTTGTGTCCAGACAGCTTATACTAGCAGGCTTTGATTTAAGCCGGATCCTAATATATGATTTGGGATTGGTTTTATCTCATTGTATTCGTGTTCTTCGGAACACGGA
The DNA here is from genome assembly GCA_030015575.1 of Agapanthus africanus. Classification (NCBI taxonomy): domain Eukaryota; kingdom Viridiplantae; phylum Streptophyta; class Magnoliopsida; order Asparagales; family Amaryllidaceae; genus Agapanthus; species Agapanthus africanus. Next base: position 303,856,935 of record CM057345.1, read on the forward strand.
TACGGGTGTGTATGCACAGTTGACTGAGACAGAGGCAGAGGACTTTCATTAGGGTTGATGACCATTGTCATTTTCTTAACCCTAATGTTTATGTATGAAATATGATTTATTAATATTAGTTAATTATAATTGTGCATGGTTAGGGTTGTTGACCATTTGACTATACTTGACTTATTGACCTAGGTTGACAAGTTGACCATCATCATTCCATATGAAAGATACTCTTTGATCCTTGCAAAAGCATTTAATGTGAAATGATAATGGTCATTTCTTGATTAACCATCACAATTATCTTTAGCTAATTGTCTATTTTTCATAATTCACATATATGTGAGAAGGTTGGATTATTCTTCTCACTTTATCATTTTCATTCTCTCTCCTCCTCTTCCTCTCTCTCTAGCTCTCCCCTCTCATGAGTTGAGAACCGTTTGAGCTTGAGATAATCCCTTCAAAAATATTCTCTACTCTTTCTAAGGTCCTAGGTTTAGCACACCAAGCACCTTAGTTAACTTCTAGTTTGAGGTTGGAGCCAAAGGTAGAGGCCCTCGGGTGGATCTTTCTTCGGCAAGAGAAGGAGACAAGGAGAACCCGTTCTTTCACTCCAAGGAGCAAGAAGAGAAGGACTTGAAGACCTAGGTATAACCCCCTTTCCGAGTAGCTAACTCTTTTAGCTTTGTAGTTAGTTTTTGTTTAGCAAAGATCCCTCCTTTACATAGTCCATATTGCCTAGTGTTGTAAAAATCCTATTTTTCATAACGTTTCCGCCTCCCCGCAAGCACCGGGGTGGGCAACGTGGACTTACAGGGAAACCTTAGGAGGATTTTGGAAGCCCATGAGAAGACTAAAATACCCACCAAACACTATCTGTTGCGGCTATTTGGCCGCCAAATAAACTAGGTTGGCTTCTATTTGGCGGCCAAATAGTTGAGTTGGGCCTTGGGTTTTTTTGTGCGCTTCTCTGGGCTTTATTGTGCGTCACGACCCGGAAAAGATACGTGACCGGCACTTGAATCACGTGACGTCTATAAAACCCCGCCGTAACCCAAGTAAGCCAAAAACCCAGAATCTAAACCTTTTAAAAAGAAATAGTGAAGACGGAGTTTTGAACATGGTTATTAAATGAAATCAAGTTCCTTTTGAAAGTATAAGTAAAGTTTGTTTGAAAACAATTTCGTTGTTTAAAAATCGGGCAGCATCTCTTTTGTAAATTTTGAATAAAATCACATACAAGCATAATATATAATAAGCGTCCTCAACGGGAGCTAGTTTTCATGTCCAAACGGCGGAGCAACCACACAGTTAATATACGACGCCTAAGGTGAAGAAAAGAAAGCGAAAAATAAACATAGCAAACCCAAATATCAAGTCGACTCCACACGAGTACAACAACCAAACACGTAAACATCTAAATTTCGCTTCTAAGTCCTAAATATATAAGTTTTGGGTCGATGGAGTTTTTAACTAGATACAAAAGAATACACTGCATTGATTGAGGCAGGACCTATACCGATATGACAGTCTTGCTCGAGATGATAGTATGCTATCTGGTTTGTCTTTATCATCGTATACATGCTTTAGTTCACTATTGCATGATGATAGAGCCCATAGGATTCTTGCTTGACTACCAGCAGTATGCTGGCGATCATATACGTGGGAGCTGGGGTCTGTAAGCACATCTTAAAGTGTCCCTAGTCGTGGGAGTTTCGAGACAGAGCATCGATACTCCAGAGTAGACTAGTGTATACAGTCGAGACCCCGACGAGGGGCGGTGGCCGGTCTCACAAGCCATTGGTGTCAGTTGGTTCACCTAAGATGTATACAGGTGCTCATTGGGTTATGAGTACACCGGACAGGACTCGCCGGGAACATGCTAGTTGGTATTATACATATCGTCAGATAGCAGTTCCCTGGTGACATGTGTACATGTTAGTTCATCGACCTGAGGTCGTCATTTGTCTCGTGTGAGTTCCCACTGTGCTTTGATTTCTACCCTACCACGGCTCAAAGGAGTCGTGCAAACAGGTCTTTTTTGGGTACAGTCTCGAGCCACATGGAGGCAAGTGAGCGGATCGGCAGGGGATTCGTCTCTCCCGGTATTGGGGGTGAGATCGCGCTGTGTCTAGGAGAGCCATTACACAAAGCCCTCGGCCGAGGCAGGAGATTTACTGGTAGGTACTCCAGTAGTATCTCAGGGTGTTCTGGGCCACTCTCTGACACGACTTATACTGCTATTGGGGGTCTGACGTTACCAGCCCCTAGACCGATATGCGATACTCATAGACGAACGGACCGGACTGTATGTATATTGCCACTGTTAGGCTCAGTAGGGTTTATAGATGAGTTCGCTCGTCAGCTTCCCTTCCAATCAATACATAGGCAACCGTTACGTACAGCTTGTACCTCTGACATGCTAGTGGTTATACCCAGTACCAGTGTGTTGATGAGTCATTAGGGTCCCTCACAGACACTTTCCTAAGTTTGGGCGAAACGTTGTAGAGGCCCTATGGTTTTATGGCAGGGTTCGGAAAATGCACGTGCGTTTTCGCACGTGTCGTTTTTCGGGCGGATAATACTGGTCGGCTTTGGTTTAAGCCGGATCCGAGTATTATGCTGTGTAGATATAATATCTTTGTCTCAGTTGCATTTGTATTCGGTCATAATACAAATGCGGGTATGTTTATACTGATACGGGGTTATCCTTAAATTCGTTTCAGGATCACTTTTAGAAGTTGCAGTTTCCAGTTTTCTATTGGCCGTATTTAACATTCGGTTAAATGCGGATTTATCTTTTCTCCTTGAGGGTGAGTCATGTGGTAAGTCATGAGTGGAAGCTTCTTGTTGTGGTGACTAGATTAGTGTGTCACCATTATGCATTAATTGAATGGTGAGGTGTTTTTAGTGAGTCACCTTTTCATTAATGGTATTTTGTAATGCTTAGGATATTTTGATCAAGATCTTTTACTTTGTGGTCACCACTCCCTCCTCCTACACTCACCCCCCTCTCCTATATATGGCCGGCCCATGAGTGAGAGAGAGATGATGGTTGTTGGAAAAAAGATATAGTTTTGGTTCATGATAATTTGTATACTCATTTTCTCATTTACCCGATCCAAAAGGCAACTTCATTAACCGTTCGTCCGTGACTTTGGACGTAACGAGACAAAGTGTTCTACTCAATCTCTACATCATCTTGGTCGTCTCTTTTAGCAAACTTGACGACCGAGTTGCCTCAGTTCAGAGGCGGGAGCCTGTTTAAAGATCCGTCGACGTGGTGCCACCTCGACGAGAAGACTGGAGATTCAGGAGATCGGAGCAGTTGCAACAAAGCGTGGGATGATGGTTGAAAACCGAAGGACTCGGATCGTTCGGTATAACATTTCTACCTACTTTGTAGTTTGTTAGTTTAGCTTTAATGGCAGATCCGGGTTATAGTACGCGATAGTGCCAGTTGTAAAAAGTTTTTTGTTCCGTATTTGGCGTCTGTTAGACGGCCGGGGCTCTACCGTGGACTTACAGTGGTATCAGAGCCTCACCATTAAGCTATACTAACTTGTGCTAACGCGTTTAAAAGATCGATCGAACGGAATTTCCGAAATCATAATTTTCAGCACACAAGTTTCTGTCGATTTTTTAAAGGGCCTAAAAATAATTTTGCATATCACAGAAAAGCGTGCAGGGTTTTCTAAGCATTCTGGGAAATTTTGGGCACGTGATCCCACATAACCACCGCGGATCCGCGGTCAAACCAAGGGTTTGACCGCGGAACCGCGGTGAGTTTGTGGGAACAGTGCTCCAATTTTTCCAGAGAGCTTCACATAGTAAATTGTGGTTTTTTGGTACTATTCTTTTGGGCCCAGATTTTGTAACTGTACAGCAGATGTACGTGGGGCCCACTTCGGGAAATTTTGTCGATCAAAATTTTAAATTTGTTAGTATGCAGTATTTACATTATATCTCCGACCGGGAATATCATTTGAGCGGTAAACCGCGTCTAATTGCTATAGTTCTTTTAGACGGGTTTGCGAACGTGACATTCGCGTTGATGTTCTGTGCTGTGTTGTGATGTTGCGGATATGTCGTGGTGGATAGCAGGGTGAAATGATAGTGCAGTTTGGATTTATTTGTATATTTGATATTGCGGGGCGAGCGTCCAACATGTGGACTGCCTGAAAGGTTCCTAGGCACCCTAGTGAGGTCTCACAAGGCATCGAACATGCCAATTTTAAAAAAATGGTGCCGAGAAACCCTAGACTACGGATCTTAGACTAGATGTTTAGGCGAAACGGAAAACTAGTTAACTATTTAACTATAGGTTAGATGCTACAACCTTTTTAGATCCGGATTTCCACCTCCTTAGCTCCACGTGATCATGCCCTCGCTGTCCATCATGAATCCTCGACTCGTTCGTCGGCTTCATCGGAAAACGGGCGAGCAAGGTCGTCGGCTTCGTGTCAAAGACGATCTACGTCGAGGTTGCACTAGTTCAAGCTCCGACTTCACCAAGAAGTGAAACTTGTGAAGAAAACACCCAAAACCACTTGGCAAGAGGTAGAGGATGAAGAAATAGGAGGTGGGTTCACTTTAGATTTGGATTTCTCTCACTAAAACTCAAGTTGCCATTGATGTAGCAAGCTTGAAGAAGAAGAAGAAGATGAAGAAGATGATGATAATGTTATGATAAGTAATTGAAATAAAAAGGAAAATCAATCCTTATCATAAAGTAAACCATGGTTATGTGTAGAGAATTGACCAAGGTTAGATTAGTGGTTAGGGTTAAGGATGAAGACAAAAGGGATGACTTTGGTCAAAGTTTCATGAAGCTTCAATAAGCTTCATGAAGAAAAGAAACCCTTTTTGTTTTCTTTCACCTAATTAAATGAATAAATAATGGATAAATAATTAAGTGAATAATCAAAAACCCTAACCCTTATCATAACCATGGTTCAATTCTTCACACAAAGCCAAGTTATTATGCATCATCAATCATGATACAAACAAGTATACACAAAACATATCACATATACAATGTGCACACCAAGTGAGAAAAATCCGTTTAAAGTGAACCAATACTAGTTAATGCAAAGTAATATATCAAATATATAATTATACATTAAATCATTAAATCAACATTTGATTCAATGATCCGGTCATGTCGCACATAACCGACTAGTATTCAATGTATCGATTTATCGAATCAATGATTCGATAACTAGGTCATATCGAATATAACCAATCGAAACATATATCGGGAGAATGAAATGCGGTATCACATACACGCATTATTCTCGGTCCTGCACACATCTCATATGCGCTCCTGTTTCGTTTCGCTTGAACCAGGAAACCTCTGTGTAGGACTCTAAAGACTCGTCAATACGCCGGTAGCAGATGATGATCATATCAAGCACCCACAAGCCGCAAGCGGTCTGCTAAACGTAACGGCCACCCGGGTATTGAGCGATCAGAAGATCGACGAGCTAGCCCGCTCACACTCCTGCGAATCCGACCAGTAACACTTACCATACAGTCCGGTCTCTCCGTCTGATATGTCGCATATCAAGTCTAGGGGTGGTAAACGTCAGACCCCAATAACCGATAAGTCGTGCCGATGTGAGGCTCATAACGGGTCAAGAAACTACTGGTAACACTTACCAGCAAATCTCTGATCAGCCCTGGCCAGGGACTTCCCTGTTACGGCCAATCGAGCACAGCGCAACATCAACCCCCAATACCGGGAGAGACGAAACCCCTCCCATCGCTCATTGCCTCCATGTGACTCGGGACTGTACCCAAAGACCACCGTTTTGCACGCCCTCATGGACGTGGTAAGGTGGAGATCAAAGCACAGTGGGAATCACACAAGACTCTATGACGATCTCGGGTCTACAGACTAACCTGTACAAGTGTCACCTGAGAACTGCCATCTGACGTGAGGTATAATACCATCTGGGAGTTCTCGGCGAGTCCGTCCAGTGTACTCAGTCTCCACTGAGCACCCGTATACCATCTCTGATGTCAAACACCAATGGATATGGGATCATCCATCGCCCATCACATGGGTCGAGAAGCGTATACGCTAGTCTACTCTGGTATATCGATGCCCCGTCTCGATACACCCACGACTAGGGACCTTGAAGGATGTACTTATGGACTACCATGTCCCCACTAGTATGATCTGCATCATAGTCCTGGTAGTCAAGTACAAATCCTAAGGGCTTTACCAACATGTAACTATAAGACAGTATAAAGAGACTAGTATACATGTTAAGATAAAGAGCAACCAGATAGCATACTATCATATCGAGCAAGAAAGTCATCTCTATATATGTCCAAGCATCCAATATAATATACAACATCTGTACAATACTGGCCTTTAGGGCATACATACAACTAACACTGCCGTCACTGCCTATTGTATAATATTCTTTTGGGGCACGACCGGGTTGAGGTCGATGTACTCGTTGTACATATTTTTATTTCTGTACTAGGTTTATCCCGCGACGGAGTGCACGGATAGCCAGGTTCTGGAGGGCAACGGGTCTGTATCTCATGGCTTTGAGAGGCAAAGGGACCTCACTCTAGAATTGGCAGACTATTCGCCGCACTCGTAGGGGGTACAGGTTGACCCAAGGAGGGGTGCTCAATTTACCGGATTCCGTGAAGTGCCGGGTGTTTCATTCACTATGTTGTGGGGACTACCTCGCTTCAGGTTTTGGCAGCTAACTTGCCGCACCCGTAGGGGTCTAGGTTTCATTGCACAGGCTATCCACACGACCAGGGGAATGTCAGGTTTCAGCAGCGGCTCTGTGAAACCCGGGGATCCCAGATTATCTGTATTGTTCTGTGATGCTTATTACTTTTCTGTAATGTTTCATATTATCACGCCTGGAGCGATTATTGTATATTGGTATATATACTATTAGATGTTGTATATGTTTTACACCCGCGCTAGTCCAACCCCCGCTCTGTCGTTAGTTAAGTAACCTAACGGGTGATGACGGGACCCAGTGACGAATGCGGATGGCATATACGTACATTATATTTTCGTTCTTTTCTGGTGTGATTGATTGATGGGACTACATTGATTCTTATCAATGCAAGGATAAAACAAACCTATATTTGATGTTGTTGGAACAAATTTTAAAAGGTGTTATTACAAAGATGTTTACTTTTGTTTTGCATAGTGATATTCAGTTTAGAATATCCTGCACCTCATTCCACGAGGCAAGGGCCGAGATCCCTTCACCGGGAGTGACCCCTTGGGCAGAAGTTTACGTCAGGGTAATGACTTCAATATAGTCGATTCCAAGTTGCTTTGCATCGCGGTATTCAGTTGGAATATCCTGCACCTCATTCCACGAGGAAAGGGCCGAGATCCCTTCACCGGGAGTGACCTCTTTAGCAAAAGGTTTTTCGCTACTATATTTTTTTTAAAAAGCTATCAGGTTCCTTCAGCGAGATCAAGTTCATTACGTTAAAGATTTTTCGCCAAACACCAGCCGTAGCCCTCCGTCGTATCTTATGGATGGTCAGTAGTATTCAAGCTATGTTTGTTGGCTTTCGTCAAGGCATAGTGCTTGGTAGCTGCTGGGGTATTCATTTGTAGCATAGATAGATGTGTTGGTTTGGGACAGTCGTATTACCTTGTTGGCTTTCGTCAAGGGTATGTACGGGTGGGTTCAAATTAACCTGGACAATGACGGGCAGAACTTGACATGTGACTTATGATTTGTTGGCTTTCGTTAAGGTCATAAGAGCATGGGGCAAAAATCACATCGGGAGTTTCAAACATACAGGAAACTTGCCAGGCATGCGCATACCTTCTAGAGTGTGATAACTTGAGTGGCTTCCATCAAGTTATCATGTGATGATAGTTGGATCCCGATTCTCACTGATGAGTTGGTTTACTCTTCGGGTGATCCTGACTAATTCTTCTTTCAGAGGAGAATTTGAGATTACAGTAGGAGGTTTCCTGATTAGATAAAGTGATAACCATTCTGATCTAGGTTAGAGTGCACGCAGAGTGTTTCTTTTCTCTCTCTCTCTTTGGCAGCGACTTTTGACCGACCCTAGACTATGACTCAGTGACCAAGTTGACCGAACCTTCTTAAAATACTGGCTTTTGGATTGTCTAAAGTTGCATAAGTTTTTGCCTCTCCTTCTTTTACCCTTTGTATTTCTCAGAACACCCCGTATTACTATGGACATCCACTTCCATTGGATAGATCCATCGTATGGTTATATACGAACTTGAAGGGACTTCTACGAGGATGGATCCAGGTTCAGGAGAAATAGAATTGGTTTATTCAGTTGTCTTTTATTATCACCTTCTCTCAGGTTGCGAGGGCTCCTTGTTTAGGAGAGTACACCTATTACGCTTATTGGATAGTCTTCTTCCAAACCATAGGCAGATGCCGAAAGGTAGGGAATGAAGAAAACCAATTAGCCTAAGTAGGGTGTGCAGAAGGTAATATGTAAAGACAAGATAAAAGAATTAGAAAAAGAGGGCAAAGTAAATTGCGACTGCTATCATTCACGACCAAACCGCGTAGTTCATCGCCGCTCCTATTTCACCTTTGCTTTTTCCCCAGTTCAGGAGAAATAGAATAAATGTATTATTCAGTTGTCTTTTATCATCACCTTCTCTCAGGTTGCGAGTACTCCTAGGATTAGGAGAGTACACCTATTATGCTTACTGGATAGTCTTCTTCCAAACCATAGGCTGGTGCCGAACGGTAGGGAAGGAAGAAAACCACTTAGCCTAAGGGGTGTACAGAAGGTAATGAATAAAGACAAATAAAGGGATTTGGAAGATGGCAAAGAGATATACGGTTAAAGTCATGAATTGGATTATGGAAGAGGCATTACTAAGAATATCAGGATACCCCTACGAAACATTTTCATGTTTCAGTTTCACTGTGCATTGTTAATTGTAAACTGATTTCCCAATTAGACCCTTGCTCCATGGTATGTATTTACCAGGTTTCATTCTCATATCTGTATGGTTTTACAGATGATGAGTGGGAGTAAGTTATTGGGAATTAGGTGATCATCCTCATTATATCGGAATTCGTTGTAATTGGTGATATTTGAGGAAATCGCCTGGGTGCAGTTTTCAACCTACGATGCATAAGTTTATGAGTTATTCAACTCAGTAGACTTATACAGAGTATTGTATATTGTCCAGTGTCCGTCAGGACAAAGGGGTAGGTCCTCATACTATGTTCTGTTTACTTATGACTTCTTTAGTTTTTAGACAAGTGTTTCGTAGAAATACAATGTCTAATTTTTGAGAAGTTTTGGGTATAAGAATAAAGTAGAGAACCGGGTATCGCAAGTATCGGGATTCTTCAAAAAGATCGAAGATGTAGATTCTTGTGATTGGTATTCAAATGATAGTAATGGTTTTGAGAAACTTGTTTCTCTTTCAGGTTACTCATAATTGGATGTATTCCTAAGTTGAGTAATGCTGATTAGCCTTTTTCCATTAAGTTGATATGCACTGGAGACAGTTCCATGTTTTGAATCTGGTTCCAATTAAATAAGTGCCAAAGTTTCTATATTGGATATAAAATGGTTCATATCTTAACGATGTTAAGGTACGGTGAGTTGTCCAGCTTATGCTTAAAACTAGACACTGGATAACTTAAGGCACGTTTCTGTAATGGCAGTTTGTGGGTTGACCCGGGCTTTGACGAGGGTTGACATTTCTACCATCTGGAAGATCAATAGTGATATTGTTCTTGACTCGCCACAGTTTTAGTAAAATGGATTTTTCCAGAAAACAGTAGTGGGAGTATGGTAGAACTGGAAGTGTTTCCAGAACCGCAAACGATTACGGAAAATTTAATAGGACCTATATATTCAATCAGGTTTGACATTCCAATAGCCACTCCGCAGATATGGTGGGTAACCTCAGACACCCGAGAGGTACTCCGGTAGCCTCAAGGACGGTGACAGGGAGGTTCTTGTTTACCCAGACTTGACACTACTGTTGTTCCAGACTATGAGACCCGGCAAGAGGATAAGTATAACATCGTTCTAAACTAGCTTTAGAAGTGTACGTAGATATTATTCTGCCAGAGGGTTGTCGTAGTCAGTGGGAGCAGCGGAAGTATAGTGGGCAAGTAGCTTATGTCTATTTATAGGCTTGAGCAGATATAGCGGAGATAAGATCATCTATTTTTGATGTTACAGTCATGGGTTTGACTTCATCAGAATAGGGGATGGATCTGTTGAGAAGGTAGTAGGGTGTGATGTCCGGGTATTTGGATGACATACACAGAGTAGGAAGTAAAATTCCTATACTACGGTCGGTTGTACTATGGTTATTACCCAGTTGTTTCTTCACAAAGGACATGGATATAATATCAGACATTCTGGTTACTAGATCTATGGTATTTAGATCTAGATTTGGGTAGTTTCCCAATTTGGGTACTTTGACAGTATTCTAATGGTATTTAGAATAGATGACTCCTGGCATGGTGGTGTACCTACAGGTAAGGAGTCACCCTCTCTAAAGGTGTTTTAGAGACTGAAGGAGAGAGGGATGTGCATGATTGGCAGATCACTTGCTTAGGCAATTGAGTCAATCATGAGATGTCAAGTACCACACCAGATGTTGTTTTTGCACTAGATGCGATAAGTTTATATTAATCCAATCCTGGAGAAACATAAGGAAGCAGTTTTAGAACATAAGTGCATGTTCTACGGATTTGATGATGGCAGCCTCCTTCGGGAGACGGTTATCATTCCAGGCTTCAAAGGTGACATGGATGACAGAGTGATTGTCAGAGTTATAGTTTTTCCTCCGACGAGGGACAATATTATGGACAGGTGGTCCAAGAGGATACTGTGGGAGGCATGGTGCTGGATACTGATTAGGTTCAGTTATCAATAAAATCTAAGAACTTTGGATTTGGAGTTCATTTATGAACTAGGTCCCATCAGATATTCAGACATATTCTAAGACAGGAATTACTCGATTCGGGAGATGGCCTTCTCCGCGAACTTGAGATTAAGAGAGACATAGAAAGAAACATCAGGACGGATCCACTCACTGAGGCTATTTCTCGAACACAAGAGTTTTACAAACTAGCTTTGTGAAACTGATTAGTAGAGGAGTTGGATGTTCGGTATCACACGGGCTGTGAGTATGCGACATCCCAGTAATTATCCTTAAGTGCAAGTGGGAGATTGTTGGAGATAGTGCCCTCGAAGTCAATTATTGGATCACAGGTACGTGATTGCAATGATTAAGGCAGGACCTATACCGATATGACAGTCTTCCTCGAGATGATAGTATGCTATCTGGTTTGTCTTTACCATCGTATACATGCTTTAGTTCCCTATTGCATGATGATAGAGCCCATAGGATTCTTTCTTGACTACCAGCAGTATGATGGCGATCATATACGTGGGAGCTGGGGTCTGTAAGCACATCCTTAAAGTGTCCCTAGTCGTGGGAGTTTCGAGACAGGGCATCGATACTCCAGAGTAGACTAGTGTATACAGTCGAGACCCCGACGAGGGATGGTGGCCGGTCTCACAAGCCATTGGTGTCAGTTGGTTCACCTAAGATGTATACAGGTGCTCATTGGGTTATGAGTACACCGGACAGGACTCGCCGGGAATCTGCTAGTTGGTATTATACATATCGTCAGATAGCAGTTCCCTGGTGACATGTGAACATGTTAGTTCATCGACCTGAGGTCGTCATTTGTCTCGTGTGAGTTCCCACTGTGCTTTGATTTCCACCCTACCACGGCTCAAAGGAGTCGTGCAAACAGGTCTTTTTTTGGTACAGTCCCGAGCCACATGGAGGCAAGTGAGTGGATCGGCAGGGGATTCATCTCTCCCGGTATTGGGGGTGAGGTCGCGCTGTGTCTAGGAGAGCCATTACACAAAGCCCTTGGCCGAGGCAGGAGATTTACTGGTAGGTACTCCAGTAGTATCTCAGGGTGTTCTGGGCCACTCTCTGACACGACTTATACTGCTATTGGGGGTCTGACGTTACCAGCCCCTAGGCCGATATGCGATACTCATAGACGAACGGACCGGACTGTATGTATATTGTCACTGTTAGGCTCAGTAGGGTTTATAGATGAGTTCGCTCGTCAGCTTCCCTTCCAATCAATACATAGGCAACCGTTACGTTCAGCTTGTACCTCTGACGTGCTAGTGGTTATACCCAGTACCAGTGTGTTGATGAGTCATTAGAGTCCCCCATAGACACTTTCCCAAGTTTGGGCGAAACATTGTAGAGGCCGTATAGTTTTATGGCAGGGTTCGAAAAATGCACGTGCATTTTCGCACGTGTCGTTTTTCGGGCGGATAATACTGGTCGGCTTTGGTTTAAGCCGGATCCGAGTATTATGCTGTGTAGATATAATATCTTTGTCTCAGTTGCATTTGTATTCGGTCGTAATACAAATGCGGGTATGTTTATACTGATACGGGGTTATCCTGAAATTCGTTTCAGAATCGCTTTTAGAGGTTGCCAGTTTCCAGTTTTCTATCGGCCGTATTTAACATTCGGTTAAATGCGGATTTATCTTTTCTCCTTGAGGGTGAGTCATGTGGTGAGTCATGAGTGGAAGCTTCTTGTTGTGGTGACTAGATTAGTGTGTCACCATTATGCATTAATTGAATGGTGAGGTGTTTTTAGTGAGTCACCTTTTCATTAATGGTATTTTGTAATGCTTAGGATATTTTGATCAAGATCTTTTTCTTTGTGGTCACCACTCCCTCCTCCTACACTCACCCCCTCTCCTATATATGGCCGGCCCATGAGTGAGAGAGAGATGATGGTTGTTGGAAAAAAAGATATAGTTTTGGTTCATGATAATTTGTATACTCATTTTCTCATTTACCCGATCGAAAAGGCAACTTCATTAATCGTTCGTCCGTGACTTTGGACGTAACGAGGCAAAGTGTTCTACTCATTCTCTACATCATCTTGGTCGTCTCTTTTAGCAAACTTGACGACCGAGTTGCCTCGGTTCAGAGGCGGGAGCCCGTTTAAAGATCCGTCGACGTGGTGCCACCTGGACGAGAAGACTGGAGATTCAGGAGATCGGAGCAGCCGTAACAAAGCGTGGGATGATGGTTGAAGACCGAAGGACTCGGATCGTTCGGTATAACATTTCTACCCACTTTGTAGTTTGTTAGTTTAGCTTTAATGGCAGATCCGGGTTATAGTACGCGATAGCGCCAGTTGTAAAAAGTTTTTTGTTCCGCATTTGGCGTCTGTTAGATGGCCGGAGCGCTACCGTGGACTTACATACACACACACACACAAGAGGCGGTTACGATGACTACGTAACCCACCTACCAAAAGCAATTACCCGAAGGAAGAAATGTGCCAACAAGCCGCTACTAATCCGAACGGTTGGTCCTGCAAGAAGCTAAGACACAACAGGGGTGAGTTGCCAACTCAGTGAATAAAAATAATATCACAAGATTTATATATACTATCTAATATGCATGGTGAATAAAAATGAGCGCAATGAAATCAGTGTCATCAATAAAATCATCACGAAATGCGTGTCAATCATTGCCAAATCGGAATCTCATCATATCACCCCGGTGTATCCGAATCGCTCTCCTCCCTTCCTAGATTACCGGATCACACCACACATAACTACACAAGAACACCGTTATATCCGTACCTGTCTCTCCCTCCTTCCTCGATATCCGGATATCATAACCCATAAAACAAGCTTTGTAATACACACACACATATCAGTGTCCCATACCACTTATATATATCATCATCAAATAAAGACCACGATCTCACAAGATCAACCATATATAATGCATAACGAAATCAGGGTAAGCAGCAATTAATACTTACTAATAGCATGAAGGTATTAATACTATTAGCATGACAGTTCCTATAGTGGCATATTAGTACTAATGATGTGTAGTGTAGCATGCGAGTCTGTGATTGTGCAACATTGCAATCATTAGTATTTGTGCAGTGTTCTATCAAGTGTGTTCATATAAGAATTTTCGTAATATACCAATCAGGGTAAATAGCAAGACTTCATGAGCCAAAACAAATATCGGCCGCATTCGGCAATCTTTGCTCATCCCATCCAGTATGGAATCTCACCTCATACGGTATCTGTTGGATATAGGTGCCCTCAAGGCAATTATTGTAATTGAAGGGGGATTTATACGGAGAACAATCTTACTCGAGATGATAGTGTGCTATCTGGTTTGTCTTTATCTGTCATGTGTATACAATTTATTAGTTATCACGTATCGCTAATACATGAAATAGAGCCCTTAGGATTTTGCTTGACCACCAGGATTAATGATAGAGATCATACTAGTGGGATCTGGGGTAGTCTATAAACACATCCTTAAATGTCCCTAGTCATAGAATTATTGAGACTGGATATCGATATTTCAGAGTAGACTAGTGTATATGTTTCTTGACCCTGACCGGGACGATGGTTGATCCCATAACCATTGGTGTTTGACACTAAAGATTGTATACAGGTGCTCATTGGGGAATGAGTTTCACTGGACGGACTCACCAAGAACTCCTAGATGGTATTATACCAATGTCAGGTAGCAGTTCTCTGGTGACGATAGTACAGGGTGGTCCCATGACCTTAGATCGCCATAGTGTTGTGTGTGTTCCCACTATATTTGTAGGGTTCCTAGGCACCCTAATGAGGTCTCACAAGGCATCAACCATGCCAATTTCAAATTTAAACGGTGCCTAGAAACCCTAGAACGGACCGTTGGCTAGAATTCTAGGCGAAAAAGAAAACTAGTTAACACTTAACTACAAGAATACGGAAATACAACCTTTGTAGATCCGGTTCTCCACCTCCATAGCTCCGCAATGAAGTCTCCTCGCTGTCCTCATGCAATCCCGGGCTCTAGCGTCGGCTTCATCGGAGAAGAAGCGGGCTAGGTCATCGACGACGTGCCGAAGATGATCTACGTCGAAGCATCGCTAGATCAAGCTCTCACTTCACCAAGTCAAGAAACTTGTGAAGAAAACACACTCTACTACTTGGCAAGAGGTAGAGGATGAAGAAATAGGAAGTGGGTAGACTTTAGAATTGGATTTCTCACTTGTTTTCATCAATCACCATTGATGAAGTAAGCTTCTTCATGAAGTGAAGAAGAAGAAGAAGATGATAATTGTTATGATAAGAATAATAAAATAGAAAAGAAAATCAATTCTTATCATAAGCAAACCATGGTCAAGTGTAGAGATTAAACCAAGGTTAGTTGGAATGGTTAGGGTTAAGGATGAGATAAGAATGGTTGACTTGATCAAAGTTTCAAGAACCTTCAACATAAAACAAAATAAGCCACCATCCTTAAATAATTTCCAAAATGAATATATAAATAAATGAATGAATAAATAATCATAACCCTAGCCATTCATATAACCATGGTTCAATATTCACACAAACACAAGTAAACATGTATCATCAAACATGATACAATCAAGTGTACAAAAGTATATCACATATACAATGTGCACAAACCAAGTGAGAAAATCCGTTTAAAGTGAACCAATACTAGTTAGTGCAAAGTAATATATCAAATATATAATTATGCATTAAATCATTAAATCAACACTTGATTTAACGATCCGGTCATGTCGCACACAACCGACTAGTATACAATGTATCGGCTTATCGAATCAATCCTTGATTCGATAACTAGGTTATATCGCATACAACCAATCGATACATTCATCGCGAGAATGAAATACGGTATCTCATACACGCATTATTCTCGGTCCCGCACATATCTCATATGCGCTCCTATTTCGTTTCGCTTGTGCCAGGAAACCTCTGTGTAGGACTCTAAAGACTCGTCAATACGCCGGCAGCAGGTGATGATCATATCAAGCACCCACAAGCCGCAAGCGGTCTGCTAAACGTAACGGCCACCCGGGTATTGAGCGATCTGAAGATCGACGAGCAAGCCCGCTCACACTCCAGTGAATCCAACCAGTAACACTACCGTACAGTTCGGTCTGATCGTCTGATATGTCGCATATCTCGCCTAGGGGTGGTAAACGTCAGACCCCAATAGCTCGATAAGTCGTGTCGATATGAGGTCTATAACAATTCGAGAAACTACAGGTAACACTTACCAGTACATCTCAGCAACCCTGGCCAGGGATTTCCTGTTATAGCCAATCGAACACAGCACAACATCAACCCCCTATACCGGGAGAGACGAATCCCCTCCTATCGCTCATTGCCTCCATGTGACTCGGGACTGTACCCAAAAACCACCGTTTTGCACGCCCTCTTGGACGTGGTAAGATGGAAATCAAAGCACAGTGGGAACCACACAAGACTCTATGACGATCTCGGGTCAACAGACTACTCTGTACCAGTGTCACCAGAGAACTGCCATCTGACGTGAGGTATAATACCATCTGGGAGTTCTCGGCGAGTACGTCCAGTGTACTCAGTCTCTACTGAGCACCCGTATATCATCTCTGATGTCAAACACCAATGGATATGGGATCATCCATCGCCCATCTGTATGGGTCGAGAAGGTATACGCTAGTCTACTCTGGTATATTGATGCCCCGTCTCGATACACCCACGACTAGGGACTTTGAAGGATGTACTTATGGACTACCATGTCCCCACTAGTATGATCCGCATCATAGTCCAGGTAGTCAAGCACACATCCTAAGGGCTTTACCAACATGTAACAGAGAGACAATCAGTATACACGTTAAGGTAAAGAGCAACCAGATAGCATACTATCATGTCGAGCAAGAAAGTCCTCCCTATATATGTCCAAGCATCCACTACAATATACATCATATGTATAGTAATGGCCTCTAGGGCATACATATAACTAACAATATTTTGATTACTACCCTACCATGGCTGTAAAGAGTCATGCAAACAGGTTTTAGTTGGGTGTAGTCCCGAAGCACATAGAGGCAGTGAGCGGTCGAGGGGATTCGTCTCTCCCGGTATAGGGAGTTGATATCGCGATGTGCAGAACATGACTATAACCAGAAATCCATGGCCATGACAGTGGAGATATGTTGATAAGTGTTATTAGTTGTATCTCTTTGGTTATGAGTCTTCTGTCAGCATGGCTTATTGGGTTATTGGGGGTCTGACAGTTCTACCTCCCAAGAATCCGGTATGTGATACACTTTGACAAAGAGACCGGACTGAATGGTATTCGTCGCTTATAGACTTTATAGGATCCAGATGGGTTTGCTCGTCGACCTGCTTTTATCTTGCTCATACCTGTGTAAGTCGATGTCCCACATGTTGGAGATAGTGCCCTCAAAGTCAATTATTGGATCGTAGGTACGTGATTGCAATGATTGAGGCAGGACCAATACCGATATGACAGTCTTGATCGAGATGATAGTATGCTATCTGGTTTGTCTTTATCATCGTATACATGCTTTAGTTCGCTATTGCATATTGATAGAGCCCATAGGATTCTTGCTTGACTACCAGCAGTATGATGGCGATCATATACGTGGGAGCTGGGGTCTGTAAGCACATCCTTAAAGTGTCCCTAGTCGGGGAGTTTCGAGACAGGGCATCAATACTCCAGAGTAGACTAGTGTATACAGTCGAGACCCCGACGAGGGGCGGTGGCCGGTCTTACTGTAGGGTTCCTAGGCACCCTAAGGAGGTCTCACAAGGCATCGATCATGCCAATTTCAAATTTTACGGTGCCGGGAAACCCTAAACTACGGATCGTTTGCTAGAAAACTAGGCGAAAAAGCAAACTAGTTAACACTTAACTAAGAGATACGGAAATACAACCTTTGTAGATCCGGTTCTCCACCTCCATAGCTCCGCAATGAAGTCTCCTCGCTGTCCTAATGAGTTCCCGGGCTCTAGCGTCGGCTTCGTCGGAGAATGGGCAAGCTAGGTCGTCGATGTCCACGCCGAAGATGATCTACGTCGAGGCATCACTAGATCAAGCTCACAACTTCACCAAGTCATGCAACTTGTGAAGTAAACACACTCTACTACTTGGCAAGAGGTAGAGGATGAAGAAATAGGAAGTGGGTAGACTTTAGAAATGGATTTCACACTCTTTTTCATCACTTGCCATTGATGGAGGCAAGCTTTCTTCACTTGAAGAAATGAAGAAGAAGATGGTAAAATTATAATAAGTTGTTAGAAAATATAAAATAAAAGAATACTTATCATAATCTTTAACCATGGTAATGTGTAGAGAATCAATCATGGTTAAAGGAATGGTTAGGGTCAAGCTAGAGACAAAATGGTCACTTAGTCAAAAGATTAAGAAGCTTCAACTAGAATCCAAAATTAGCAACCATTTCATTTCATTTTCTTTTATTCATTTATCATAAATAAATGGATAATTAAATAAGATAAATGAATAACAAGTAATAAACCCTAACCTATTCATTAACCAAGGTTTAACACTTTACACTTAACCAAAAAGCATGTATCATCAAACATGATACAAGCTAGTGCACAAAATCATATCACATATATAATGCGCACATCCGAGTGAGAAAATCCATCTTAAAGTGAACCAATACTAGTTAATGCAAAGTAATATATCAAATATATAATTATACATTAAATCATTAAATCAACACTTGATTTAACGATCCGGTCATATCGCATATAACCGACTAGTATCCTATGTATCGGCTTATCGAATCAACCTTTGATTCGATAACTAGGGTATATCGCATATAACCTAATCGATACATTCATCGCGAGAATAGAATACAGTATCACATACTGGTATTATTCTCGGTCCCGCACATATCTCATATGCGCTCCTATTTCGTTTCGCTTGAGCCAGGAAACCTCTGTGTAGGACTCTAAAGACTCGTCAATACGCCGGCAGCAGGCGATGATCATATCAAACACCCACAAGCCGCAAGCGGTCTGCTAAACGTAACGGCCACCCGGGTATTGAGCGATCTGAAGATCGACGAGCAAGCCCGCTCACACTCTAGTGAATCCGACCAGTAACACTACCGTACAGTCCGGTCTGATCGTCTGATATGTCGCATATCTTGCCTAGGGGTGGTAAACGTCAGACCCCAATAGCTCGATAAGTCGTGTCGATATGAGGTCTATAACTGTTCGAGAAACTACTGGTAACACTTACTAGTAAATCTCAGCAACCCTGGCCAGGGATTTCCTGTTATAGCCAATCGAACACAGCGCAACATCAACTCCCTATACCGGGAGAGACGAATCCCTTCCTATCGCTCATTGCCTCCATATGACTCGGGACTGTACCCAAAAACCACCGTTTTGCACGCCCTCTTGGACGTGGTAAGATGGAAATCAAAGCACAGTGGGAACCACACAAGACTCTATGACGATCTCGGGTCAACAGACTACTCTGTACCAGTGTCACCAGAGAACTGCCATCTGACGTGAGGTATAATACCATCTGGGAGTTCTCGGCGAGTCCGTCCAGTGTACCCAGTCTCTACTGAGCACCCGTATATCATCTCTGATGTCAAACACCAATGGATATGGGATCATCCATCGCCCATCTGTATGGGTCGAGAAGGTATACGCTAGTCTACTCTGGTATATCGATGCCCCGTCTCGATACACCCACGACTAGGGACTTTGAAGGATGTACTTATGGACTACCATGTCCCCACTAGTATGATCCGCATCATAGTCCAGGTAGTCAAGTACATGTCCTAAGGGCTTTACCAACATGTAACAGAGAGACAATCAGTATACACGTTAAGGTAAAGTTCAACCAGATAGCATACTATCATGTCGAGCAAGAAAGTCCTCCCTATATACGTCCCAGCATCCACTACAATATACATCCTATGTACAGTAATGGCCTCTAGGGCATACATATAACTAACACTCACAAGCCACTGGTGTCAGTAGGTTCACCTAAGATGTATACAGATGCTCATTGGGTTATGAGTACACCGGACAGGACTCGCCGGGAACATGCTAGTTGGTATTATACATATCGTCAGATAGCAGTTCCCTGGTGACATGTGTACAGGTTAGTTCATCGACCTGAGGTCATCATTTGTCTCGTGTGAGTTCCCACTGTGCTTTGATTTCTACCCTACCACGGCTCAAAGGAGTCGTGCAAACAGGTCATTTTTGGGTACAGTCCCGAGACACATGGAGGCAAGTGAGCGGATCGGCAGGGGATTCGTCTCTCCCGGTATTGGGGGTGAGATCGCGCTGTGTCTAGAAGAGCCATTACACAATGCCCTCGGCCGAGGCAGGAGATTTACTGGTAGGTACTCCAGTAGTATCTCAGGGTGTTCTGGGCCACTCTCTGACACAACTTATACTGCTATTGGGGGTCTGACGTTACCAGCCCCTAGGCCGATATGCGATACTCATAGACAAACGGACCAGACTGTATGTATATTGTCACTGTTAGGCTTAGTAGGGTTTATGGATGAGTTCGCTCGTCAGCATCCCTTCCAATCAATACATAGGCAATCGTTACGTACAGCCAGTACCTCTGACGTGCTAGTGGTTATACCCAGTGCCAGTGTGTTGATGAGTCATTAGAGTCCCCCACAGACACTTTCCCAAGTTCGGACGAAACGTTGTAGAGGCCGTATGGTTTTATGGCAGGGTTCGGAATATGCACGTGCGTTTACGCACGTGTCATATTTCGGGCAGATAATAATGGTTGGCTTTGGTTTAAGCCGGATCCGAGTATTATGCTGTATAGATATAATATCTTTTTCTCAGTTGTATTTGTATTCGGTCGTAATACAAATGCGGGTATGTTTATACTGATACGGGGTTATCCTGAAATTCGTTTCAGGATCGCTTTTGGAAGTTGCCAGTTTCCAGTTTTCTATCAGCCGTATTTAACATTCGGTTAAATGCGGATTTATTTTTTCTTCTATGGGTGAGTCATGAGGGTGAGTCATGAGTGAGGAAGCTTCTTGGTTGATGACTTGGTTTGTGACTCACTTGATTGCATTAAATGTGTTCATACTAGGTGTTGTATGACTCATGCTTTCATTAATGTTATGATAAGTATTGTGCTTGTTATTCTCACCATCCCTCCTCCTACACTCACCCCCTTGCCTATAAAGTGGTCGGCCCCCTCTCTAGGGTGAGGGTGTGGTTTATTTTGGATAAAAAGAAGATGATAGTTTTGGTTCATAAAAGGATATAGCCTCATTTCTCATTCCACCCGATCCAAAAAGGCAACTTCATTAACCGTTCGTCCATGGCTTTGGACGTAACGAGACAAAGTGTTCTACTCATTCTCTACATCAATCTTGGTCATCTCTTTTAGCAAACTTGATGATCGAGTAGCCTCGGTTCAGAGGCGGGAGCCCGTTTAAAGGTCCGTCGACGTGGTGCCACCTGGACGAGAAGACTGGAGATTCCGGAGATCGGAGCAGCCGCAACAAAGCGTGGGATGATGGTTGAAGACCGAGGACTCGGATTGTTCGGTATAACTCTTCTACCCACTTTGTAGTTTGTTAGTTTAGCTTTAATGGAAGATCCGGGTTATAGTATGCGATAGCGCCAGTTGTTAAAAGTTTTTGTTCTGCATTTGGCGTCTGTTAGACAGCCGGAGCGCTACCGTGGACTTACAGTGGTATTAGAGCCTCACCATTAAGCTTTACTAACTTGTGCTAACGCGTTTAAAATATCGATCGAACGGAATTTCGAAAATTGCAATTTTCTGGGTTAAAGTTTCTGTCGATTTTTAAAAGGGTGTAAAAATTATTTTGCATATCACAGCAAAAAGAGCAGGCTTTTTTAAGAATTCTAGTGAAATTTGGTCAACTGAAGCTTCCAGAGCGTCGCGGAACCGCCGTGCAAACCCTAGTTTGGCCGCGGTTCCGCCGCCGTTTTGGAGCTACAGTAAACCATTTTTCTACAGTAGGTTCTTCTTGTAAAATTGTTGTTTATGGAATATTTCTTTTGGGCCCAAATTTTATTACTGTACAGCAGATGTTTGTAGGGCCCACTTTGGGATATTTGGTCGATCGAAATTTAAACGTGTTAGTATACAGTACTTACTTTATATCTCCGACCGGGAATGTCATTCGAGCGGTAAATTGCGTCTAATTGCTATAGTTCTTTTAGACGGATTTGCGAACATGCCATTCGCGTTGATGTTCTATGATGTGCTGTAATGTTGTAGATATGTCGTGGTGGATAGCAGTGTGCAATGGTAGTGCAGTTTGGATTTATTTATACATTTGATATTGCGGGGTGAGCGTCCAACATGTGGACTGCCGTCACTGCCTGTTGTATAATATTCTTTTGGGGCACGACCGGGTTGAGGTCGATGTACCCGTTGTACATATTTTTATTTCTGTACTAGGTTTATCCTGTGAAGGAGTGCACGGATAGCCGGGTTCTGGAGGGCAACGGGTCCGTATCTCATGGCTTTGAGAGGCAAAGGGACCTCACTCTAGAATTGGCAAACTATTCGCCGCACTCGTAGGGGGTACAGGTTGACCTAAGGAGGGGTGCTCAATTTACCGGATTCCGTGAAGTGCCGGGTGTTCCATTCACTATGTTGTGGGGACTACCTCGCTTCAGGTTTTGGCGGGTAACTTGCCGCACCCGTAGGGGTCTAGGTTTCATTGCACAGGCTATCCATACGACCAGGGAACGTCGGGTTTCAGCAGCGGCTCTATGAAACCCGGGGATCCCAGATTATCTGTATTGTTCTGTGATGCTTATTACTTTTCTGTAATGTTGCATATTATCACGCCTGGAGCGATTATTGTATATTAGTATATATACTATTAGATATTGTATATGTTTTACACCCGCGCTAGTCCAGCCCCCGCTCTGTCGTTAGTTAAGTAACCTAACGGGTGATGACGGGACCCAGTGACGAATGCGGATGGCATATACGTACATTATATTTTCGTTCTTTTCTGGTGTGATTGATTGATGGGACTGCATTGATTCTTATCAAATGCAAGGATAAAACAAATCTATATTTGATGTTGTTGGAACAAATTTTAAAAGGTGTTATTACAAAGATGTTTACAAGTTGCTTTGCATAGCGGTATTCAGTTGGAATATCCTGCACCTCATTCGACGAGGCAAGGGCCGAGATCCCTGTTAGTTATATGCCCTAGAGGCCATTACTGTACATAGGATGTACATTGTAGTGGATGCTGGGACATATATAGGGAGGACTTTCTTGCTCGACATGATAGTATGCTATCTGGTTGCTCTTTATCTTAACGTGTATACTGATTGTCTCTCTGTTACATGTTGGTAAAGCCCTTAGGATGTGTACTTGACTACCTGGACTATGATGTGGATCATACTAGTGGGGACATGGTAGTCCATAAGTACATCCTTCAAGGTCCCTAGTCGTGGGTGTATCGAGACGGGGCATCGATATACCAGAGTAGACTAGCGTATACCATCTTGACCCATACAGATGGGCGATGGATGATCCCATATACATTGGTGTTTGACATCAGAGATGATATATGGGTGCTCAGTGGAGACTGGGTACACTGGACGGACTCGCCGAGAACTCCCACATGGTATTATACCTTACGTCAGATGGCAGTTCTCTGGTGACACTGGTACAGGTTAGTCTGTAGACCCGAGATTGTCATAGAGTCTTGTGTGATTCCCACTGTGCTTTGATTTCCACCTTACCACGTCCAAGAGGGCATGCAAAACGGTGGTTTTTGGGTACAGTCCCGAATCACATGGAGGCAATGAGCGATAGGAGGGGATTCGTCTCTCCCGGTATAGGGAGTTGATGTTGCGCTGTGTTCGATTGGTTATAACCGGAAATCCCTGGCCAGAGTTGCTGAGATTTACTGGTAAGTGTTACCAGTAGTTTCTCGAACTGTTATAGACCTCATATCGACACGACTTATCGAGTTATTGGGGTCTGACGTTTACCATCCTAGACGAGATATGCGACATATCAGACGAACAGACCGGACTGTACGGTAAGTGTTACTGGTTGGATTCACAGGAGTGTGAGCGGGCTTGCTCATTGATCTTCTAATCACTCAATACCCGGGTGGCCGTTACGTTTAGCAGACCGCTTGCGGCTTGTGGGTGTTTGATATGATCATCACCTGCTGCCGGCGTATTGACGAGTCTTTAGAGTCTTACACAGAGGTTTCCTGGCTCAAGCGAAACGAAATAAGAGCGCATATGAGATATGTGCGGGACCGAGAATAATGCGTTTATGTGATACTATATTCTATTCTCGCGATGAATGTATCGATTGGTTGTATGCGATATAACCTAGTTATCGAATCGAGGATTAATTCGATAAGTCGATACATTGGATATTAGTCGGTCATATGCGATGTGACCGGATCGTTAAATCAAGTGTTGATTTAATGATTTAATGTATAATTATATATTTGATATATTATTTTACATTAACTAGTATTTGTTCACTTAAGATGGATTTTCTCACTTGAAGTGCACATTGTATATATGATATATTTTTTGTGCACTTGATTGTATCATGTTTGATGATACATGCAAACTTGGGTGTGTGTTTACTTTAAACCATGTTTAGGTTAATGGTTAGGGTTTTAAGTTATTTACTTATTCTTTTTATTTATTTTTTTGGCAAAAACAAAATGGTTTCTTTCTTTGCTTCATGAAACTTCATAGCATCTTTGAAAGTGTTGACCATTTTGTTTTTTCCTTAACCTAACCATTACATCCTAACCATAGTTTATTCTCTACACATGTTACACTCACCCATGGTTGCTAAATGATAAGTCTCCACTTGAATTTTCTTTTCACAATAATTCATTCTTTTCTTTCTTCTTCTTCTTCTTCAAGAAGAAGAAAGAAAACCATTGCTAGAAAATTTTCAAGTGTTGAAACCTAGTGAGAAATCCAAATCCAAAGTGAACCCACTTCCTATTTCTTCATCCTCTACCACAGCACAACGTTGTATGGGGTGTTTTCTTCACAAGTTTTATGACCTAGTGAAGATGGAGCTCGAGTTAGAGTCGCCTCGACGTAGATCTTCTTCGGCATCGAAGTCAAGGACCTAGCCCGCCCATTTTTCCGATGAGACCGACACTAGAGTCCGGGATTCCGATGATCGCAGCGGAGGGACGTCAACACGGAGCTAGAGAAGTGGAGTACCGTATCTACAAAGGTTGTAGCCCCTTTCATTTTATAGCAAAGTAGTTTGCTTGTTGTAGTTTTCGCCTAATTTCTAGTCAACGATCCAGTTTAGGGTTTCTCGGCACCTAATTTTTGAATTTGGCATGGTTGAAGCCTTGTGGAACCTCTTGAGTGTGCTTAGGAACCCTACAGTGGTATCAGAGCCTAGCTAGAGCCTTAGGCGATGAGTAGACGAAGTTAGAAACCCGATCGAACCCCGAAACCCTAGATTTCACCCTTCTCTGTACATTTTTGAAAACAGTGGATTTTTCCATATTAAAAATAGCCAAAAAATTCAGCAGGGATTTTTAGAAGTTACTGTGAAGCACGTGCGCCTAAATCGACTAAAGCGCCGCGGAAGCGCGGCACGAGCATGGCTCGTGCGGCGGTTCCGCGGCCATACAGTCACATTAGCTTTTCAAAATTGCACAGTAATTCCTATCTTTTAGTGCTGTATTTTCTAGGAATTTTTAACTTCTACTCAAGAGTTGAGTTTTCTGGTTTGTATCGGGGATTCGATGATTCGATCGGAATCTTTAACTGCGTCTATGTGTTTTTCCGGGTAATTTAGAATATGTTAAAACGTTCGACCGGATATAAATATCCATTTTTTCCCCTGTCGGGAAATTTCCAAGTGTTGGATCTTTCCGTGGTTTAATAACGTTCTAAGTAGTGCAAGTAACGCGATGGACCCTCTAGAAGACAACAAACCTTAACTCGATTATGTGACCGTCTTGAACTGCCCTTTGAACCTTCGGGTTTGGGGCAGTACGGCGTGCCACATGTGAGGCGTTGGCTTGACCCTTCTATGGCTGGACCGTTGGTACTGAGGCATGAACTGGATGTTTTTAAACTTGTTTCATGTGTTGAGCAGTTTTGGGAAAACTTGGGTGTTTGACTGTTCGATCGGAAAGTTTGACATTTTCTGTTTATCTGGAATGTGATACAATACTTGGAATCCACAAGTAGTTATGAGATAACTGAATGAATGTTATAAACATAGCAGTTTAGTCTCACTTGATCGGTTGCCACGGAATTTTGATGCGATCAAAAGTCCGTCGCAATCATGTAGCGTACGCGGATACTCGCCGGATAAACTTAATAGACAGCTACACCCTTTAGCCCCGACCATGTGACTGTAGGAGAACCCCGTCGCCGAAAGCATCCGTTCGGGTGCTCGCGGTAGCGGAGTTCCGCCTTGGTGCACTTCGTCGACGGTATCGGGGGTGCGGCCGCCTACTAAAGTTTGCGACGAGCATTCGATCAGTTTTTCGGGAATCTTGTTGAATTGCCCGACTAGATATTGAAAAGTGTTTTCGATATAGGGACTAAAATGCGGGGTTTATAATTGTTAGGCATGTGATGTCTAAGGAATTCATTTGGTCAGGCATGCGATGTCTGAAGAGGTTGCGGATTCCAACTGTTGTAGTTTTACACTTTCTTTTTTGTGACCGTAAGTGTAATATGTGATATCGCCGGTTTCGTTGCTATATGTCAACGACAATTGGGATACGCATGTTTACTTACGTTGATGACATGTGATGTTATGTGTTGCTGGATATGCTATATTGGATCGTCGTGTTTGAATAGCCGGGTTTTTTTTTATGTGAGATGAGTGTTTTTTTCATTTTCATTCATGTAAAAACTTGTATGTAAGATTCTTTTATTGGGGCACTTCCAGGTTGCGGAAGATGTCACCTTTTGTATATTATTTACTTTTCCGCACTAGGATAGACCCAAGGAGGAGGGCACAAGTAACCGGGTTCTGGAGTCCAGTGGGAGACCAACTCGAGGAGTCGAGTCCGGGTCTCCTAACTCTAGAATTGGTAGGGTTGCTTGCCGCTCTCGTAGGGGTCTAGGGGTGTGGGTTTGGCTATTCATCGCGACCGTGGAATCCGTGTTTTATACTGGCTCGTACTAAAACATGGACGTCCTAGTATATCCAATATTTCATATATGTTTCTTCTGCTGCGATATCTGTGATGTGATCATTTGATGTTCTGTGATAGATACTGTATATAGTATATATGATATATTATATAGACGTTACTTATGTTTTACACCCGCGCTAGCCCTGCCCCGCTCTGCCGTTAGTTACCTAACCTAACGGTGCACGAGGGGACATCGAGGCGAATGCGGATGGCATAAGTGTACGTCGTATTTATCTGTGATGTTTAGGTGCTTAAATGATGGGACTTCATTAATTAGATTAATGAAAATAAAAAGAAACCTAAAAGATGTTGTGGAATCGAATTTCAAAAATAAAACAGGTTGCTACAGTTCTTGCTTTGCATCGCGGTGTTCCTTGTAGAACATCCTGCACCTTATTCGATGAGGAAAGGGCCGAGATCTCTTCACCGGGAGTGACCCCTTTAGCAATAACTGGCAGATGCTACACACTCGGTTTGTCTTTTGATTGCTTCTATAGTTTCTGCTTTGCACAACGATATATATGATATATCCCGCACCTCATTCGACGAGGAAAGGGCCGACGATCCCTTCACCGGGAGTGACCCCTTTAGCAAAACTAGAAAAGTCTAAAAAACAATCCATTTCAAAATCATTTGATTTTGCAACGATATCAAGTTATTTACGCAATAGGTTTTCAGAAAAACCTGTCGTAGCCCTCCGTCATTTCAGATAAGTCTTGTTTAGTATTCGTACTGCGTTTGTTGACCTTGTCAAGGCGCAGTGTGCGGTAGCTAACCAGTATTTATCTGCTTATGCATATGATGCAGATTGGGTTGGGTTAGGGTAGTCGTACGGCCTTATTGACCTTGTCAAGGGTCGTGCGGGTGGGTTTGATTCAATCAAGAAATGACGGGTTGAACTTGACTTACGGTCTATGGTTTGTTGACCTTGTCAAGGTCATAGATCGTTTGGGGCAAAATATTATCGGGAATTTCAAGTGTTGAAATTTGCAATGAGATTGCATACCTTCTATGAGATAGTTGGATCCCGATACCCGCTGCGAGTAAGAGTTACTCCTGGGAGAGTTTTACACATTACAATTAGCCGATCTAGTAGGTGTCTAGAAAGGTGTCAACGGGGTTACGCCTCTGGGAAAACGAGGTTTACATTAATTAGGTTCGTGCGAAAGCACGGAGGACCTCCCTCAAAGTACCGATACTGGCCTGGCTGAAAGATTGGCGAACTTGTAGCGTGTAATTAATCCCAGCTAGTCTTTCCTTTTAGGGTTTGAAGGAAGATTTGATAAAAACAGTGGGAGCCATCTTGATTAGATAAAATAATAACCAATCTGATCTTGCAAGAGCGCACGCAGAGTGTTTTCTTCTCTCTCTCTCCTGGTAGCGACCATGTCACGCCTTAATCAAGATAATAATACGGATGTATTGACCGAACACGCTTGTTATACTGAGCTGGGGAACGTTGGTCCCGCTCCAGCTTATAAATGTTATAAGACAGAGCAGGAATTTGGAGAATACCAGAATTCCTATGCCGCCCAAACGAAGAAAGTGCATATGATGCATCATCTTCGGGTGTGTTCATTACAAAGAACTGTTTCTCTGTATCCTCTACGTCCTGGGTATTTGATACCGGATCAGGATTCCAGATATGTAATCTGTTACAAAGAGCTACAGAAAGGTAGAGAATTGAGAACGGGTGATAAGTTTCATGAGGCAGAAAACGGTGCAAGTGTTGCAGCCAAGTCTGTTGGTCACTGTCACCCTGTATTACTAGAATACATTGATTCTAAACGAATGTTATTAGATACCGAACCTGATATACAAAATCATATCAGTCTCTTTATTAGTAAAGAAATGATAAAATTTTGTATTGTTGGATAATGTTTTGAACATTTCCTATATCAAAA
Source organism: Agapanthus africanus (assembly GCA_030015575.1). Lineage (NCBI taxonomy): Eukaryota > Viridiplantae > Streptophyta > Magnoliopsida > Asparagales > Amaryllidaceae > Agapanthus > Agapanthus africanus. The sequence continues at coordinate 303,885,903 of CM057345.1, forward strand.
GTTGATCGGTTCAGGCACGTTATCTAAAAGCATTGATGTTCTAAATCAAACTACAGTTCTTAGTATACGGAACACACACAAGAGGAAGAGTTCAGAAATGAATGAATCCTTCTTGAGGTATTGTAGACTAGGTCATAACAATGCGACCCGACTGGCTGAAGTTACATTTAGATGCATATTTAAATCAGTTTGAATTTACATCTTGTGAAACTTGCCAGTCATGTCACATAGATAAGATGACCATAGCTCTGTTTACTGGAAACAGAGAAAGAGTTAGTGAACTCTTGGGATGATACATGTTGATGTATGTAGGTCCCCTGTCTACACATGCCAAGTCCGGTTCTTTGTACTTCATTACATTCTCTGATGATCTCTTTAGATTCAGACATATGTTCCTGTTGAAACACAAGTCCGAACCTTTTGAGATATTCACAGAATATAAGTTAGAAGTAGAGAACCAAAATACTGTTGGAGATAGTGCCCTCAGAGTCAATTATTGGATCACAGGCATGCGATTGCAATGATTGAGGAGGACCTATGCCGGTAGGACAGTCTTACTCGAGATGATAGTATGCTATCCGGTTTATCTTTATCATCGTGTACTGCTTTAGGTGACCTTACGAGTCGCTATTACACGTTGATAGAGCCCCTAGGATTCTTTCTTGACTACCAGCAGTATGAGGGCGATCATATACGTGAGAGCTGGAGTCTATAAGCACATCCTTAAAAGGTCCCTAGTCGTGGGAGTTTCAAGACAGGGCATCGATACTCTGGAGTAGACTAGTGTATACAGTCGAGACTCCGACGAGGGGCGGTGGCCGGTCTCACAAGCCACTGGTGTCAGTTGGTTCACCTAAGATGTATACAGGTGCTCATTGGGTTATGAGTACACCGGACAGGACTCGCCGGGAACCTGTTAGTTGGTATTATACCTGACGTCAGATAGCAGTTCCCTGGTGACATGTGTACAGGTTAGTTCATCGACCTGAGATCATTATTTGTCTTGTGTGAGTTCGCACTGTACTTAGATTACTACCCTACCACGCTCAAAGGAAAAGTGCAAACAGGTTTTAGTTGGGTACAGTCCCGAGCCACATGGAGGCAGTAAGCGGATCTGCAGGGGTTCGTCTCTCCCGGTATTGGGGGTGAGGTCGCGCTGTGTCTAGGAGAGCCAGAACATGAAAAGTCCTTGGCCAAGGCAGGAGATTTACTGGTAGGTATTCCAGTAGTATCTCAGGGTGTTCTGGGCTACACTCCGACACGACTTGTATCGCTATTGGGGGTCTGACTTTTACCAACCCCCTAGGCCCGCCATGCGATGCTCATAGACGAACGGACTGGACTGTACGGATATTGTCACTGACAGGCTCAGTAGGGTGTCAGGATGAGTTCGCTCATCGACATCCCTTTTGGTCAATAGCTGGTGGCCCGTCACGTATGGCTGATACCTCTGACGTGCTAGTGGTTAAATCCACAGCCATAGTATTGACGAGTCTTTAGAGTCCACCACACACACAGTTACTCAAGTTTCGGGCGAAACGCTGTAGAGGCCGTATGGAGATATGGCAGGGTTCGATCAGATATGTGCGGTATTGCACGGGTCGTGATCGGACGGATTTTACTAGCCGTCTTTGGCTTAAGCCGGATCCTAGTATTAGACAGTGTAGATTTTGTCTCTTTGCATTTGTGTTCAGTGGGAATACAAATGTGGGCATGTATATGCAGTAGTGGGGTTTTCCTGAAATTTATTACGGGATCAGTTTTCTGAAGTTGCCAGTTTGCATTCCGTTCCGGCCGGTTTTCCTTTGTTCCTTCACGGCCGGACTTTATCTTTGGAGGGGGTTATTTGCAAGAGTGCAAATAACTAATTGTGGAGGTGTTTCTTGCTTATGTGTGGCTTCATGATTGTTTATTCATCATGAGATTCTTTATGGGTCATATTCTCTTGATTTGGATGGATGGGATTTGATTTTGGCTTGAGGTGAACCTTTTATCTTACATTATCCTTTTCTTTTCTTCTCTTGAATAATTGATCTAATTCCCACCACCATTCTTATGTGAGGGGCCGGCCACTTCTAGAGGGAGATGTGAGGGGATTTTATTTTGGTGGAGAAAATGCTCATCTCATTATGCTTGCTACCTAAATTCCTAAGCACATTTTCCTTAGTTGCTTTCTTCACCTCCACCACATCATGGCAACCTCATAACCCCAAAAGAGACAAGCTTCTACACTATTCTACAGCAAATCTTGGACGCGTCGGCTAGCCAACTTCGCGTCCGAGTTGCCTCGGTCCAGAGGTGGGAGCCCGTAAACGAACCCGGCTACGTGGTGCCTTTTCCGATGAGGACGTGACGGACGGAGATTCCGTGGGAGATCAGAGTGGAGACGAAGACCGAAGGACACGGATCGCTTGGTATACTTCTTCACCCGTATTTTAGTTTGCTAGTTGCTAGGTTAATGGACCGATCCGGGATAAAAGTGCGCGGTGGTGCCGGTTTGCTAGTTTGCAAAGTTTTTGTTTCCGCATTCCGGCGTCGGATCGACGGCCGGGGCGCCGCTGCGGACTTACATTGGTATCAGAGACACGCCATTAACCATGCCTAGCTTGCTCTAGTATGTTTAAAGCCTCGATCGATCAAAATCCCAAAAACCGTATTTTTTTGTACATGTGTTCTCTGTCGAAATTTTTTCAGCTCTAAAATTTTTTCAGGTTGTTGAAGAATACTGTGCAAGGAATTATAAGCAATCTGTGAAAAATTGATCACGTGATCTCACCATATCGCCGTGGAACCGCGGCCAAACCCATGCTTGGGCCGCGGTTCCGCCACACTTTTGACAGATCATTTGACCAAAATTTTGCAGATAGCTTATGAGTTGAAAATAGGGGTTTTAGGATATTCTTTTTGGGCCCAGATTTTCTGTAAGTGCTACAGTACTGCTTGGGGCCCACTTCGATAAATTTGTTCGATCGGATATTTTAAACATGCTAGTTCACAGTATTTACATTATATCTGCGACCGTGAATGTCATCCGATCGGTAAATCCAGTCTATCTGCTATAGCCCTTTTAGACGGACTTGCGAACGTGACATTCACGTTGATATTCTGTGTTGTGCTGTGATGTTGCGGATCGGTCGTGGAGGATAGCCTGGATGCAATGTTAGTACAGTTTTGTTTTATATGTACATTTGATATTGCGGGGCGAGCGTCCGACATATGGACTGCCGTCACTGCCTGTTTGTATTATTCTTTTGGGGCACGACCAGGTTGCGGTCGATGTACCCGTTGTATGTATATTTTACCTTCTGTACTAGGATTACTCCGCAGAGGGGTGCACGGATAGCCGGGTTCTAGAGGGCAACGGGCCCGCATCTCATGGCATTGAGACGGAGGGGGCTTTACTCTAGAATTGGCGGGCTATTCGCCGCACTCGTAGGGGGTACAGGTTGACCCAGGAGGGGTGCCCAAGTTACCGGATTCCGTGAAGTGCTGGGTGGTCCATTCACGTTGCTGAAGGGGACTGCCTCGCTTCAGGTTTTGGCGGGTAACTTTCCGCGCCCGTAGGGGTCTAGGATTTCATTGCACAGGCTATCCACACGACCAGGGGAACGTCGGGTTTCAGTAGCGGCTCTATGAAACCCGGGGATCCCAGATATCTGTATTGTTCTGTGATGCTGTACATTTCTGTGATGTTGCATTTTATCACGCCTTGAGCGAAAATTATATATTATATATATACTAGTAGACGTTGTATATGTTTTGCATCCGCACTAGTCCAGTAGCCGCTCTGTCGTTAGTTAGCTAACCTAACGGGTGATGACGGGACCCAGTGGCGAATGCGGATGGTATATACGTACGTCATTATTTTCGTTCTTTATTGGTGTGATCAATTGATGGGACTGCGTTGATTCGGATCAATGCAAGATAAACAAACCTATTCTGATGTTGTTGGAACATTTTTCGAAAAGCTGTTATTGCAAGGGCGTTCTCTTTTGTTTTGCACAGTGGTATTCAGTTGGAATATCCTGCTCCTCAGTCGACGAGGTAAGGGCCGAGATCCCTTCACCGGGAGTGACCCCTTGGACAAAAGTTTGCGTCAGGGCAATAACTTCACTATAGCCGATTACTTTTGCTTTGCATCGTGGTATTCAGTTGGAATATCCCGCACCTCATTCCACAGGGAAAGAGCCGAGATCCCTTCACCGGGAGTGACCTCTTTAGCAAAGGTTTTCGTTACTATATTTTTCTAAAAAGCTATCCGTTCCTTCAACGATATCAAGTTCATTACGTTAAAGGTTTTCGCCAGAAACCATTCGTAGCCCTCCGTCGTTTTAGACGGGTAGCACGTAGTATTCATGCTATGTTTGTTGGCCTTTGTCAAGGCATAGTGTATGGTAGCTGCTTGTTACCTTTCTGCTGCATAGATAGATGCGTTAGTTTGGGACAGTCGTATAGCCTTGTTGGCCTTCGTCAAGGGCTTGTACGGGTGGGTTCAAATCAACCTGGACAATGACGGGTAGAACTTGACATGTGACTTATGATTTGTTGGCCTTCGTCAAGGTCATAAGAGCATGGGGCAAAAATCCACATCGGGAGTTTCAAAAGAAACTGAAACTTTCCAGATATGCGCATGCCTTATGGAGTGTGATAACGTGAGCGGATTCCGTCACGTTATCATGCGATGATAGTTGGATCCCAATTCCCACTGATGAGTTGGTTTACTCCTCAGGTGATCCGGCTAATTCTTCTTTCAGGTTTGGGGAAGAATTTGACGTTACAGTGGAAGGTTTCCAGATTAGATAAAGTGATAACCATTCTGATCTAGGTTAGAGTGCACGCTGAGTGTTTCTTTTCTCTCTCTCTTTGGCAGCGACCATTGACCCGACCCTAGACTATGACTCAGTGACCAAGTTGACCGAACCTTCTTAACACTGGCTTTTGGATTGTCAGAGTTGCAAACCTCTTTGCCATTCCTACTTTTACCCTTTTCTCCAGGACACCCCGTATTACTACGAACGTCCACTTCTATTGGACAAAACCATCGTATGGTTATATACGAACTTGAAGGAATTCGAGGATGGTTTCCGGTTCTGGAGAAAACGAATAGGACTATTCAGTTGTCTTTTCCTTTTACATTCTCTCAGGTTTCGAGTACTCCTTGGTTTAGGAGATAGTACACCTATTACGCAAATTGGATAGTCTTCTTCCAAACCTTAGGCTGGTGCCGAACGGTGGGGAATGAAGAAAACCAATTAGCATAAAGATGGTGTGCAGAAGGTATTAAGTTAAGACAAAGAAAGGGATTAGTAAGAGGGCAAAGTAAATTGCGACTGCTATTCACGACCAAACCAAGTATTTCTTCGCCAATCCTAAATCACCTTTGTATTTCTCCACGACACTCCGTATCACTACGAAGATCCTAAGTCTATTAGATAATCCATCGTATGGTTATATACGAACTCGAATGGAACTTGTTCCAGTTCGGGGATGGATCCTGGTTCAGGAGAAATAGGAATAAGGTTTATTCGGTTGTCTTTTATCTTCACCTTCTCTCGCATTGCGAGTGCTCCTAGGATTAGGACAGTACACCCATTATGCTTATTGGATAGTCTTCTTCCAAACTATAGGCTGGTGCTGAACTGTAGGGAAGGAAGAAAACCATTTGGCCTAAAAGGGTGTACAGAAGGTAATGACTAAAGACATATAAAGGGATTTGGAGAGGTGGCAAAGAAATATACGGTTACAGTTGTGAATCTGGATAATGGAAGAGGCATTACTAGGAATACCAGGATACCCCATCGAAACATTTTAATGTTTCAGTTTCACTGTGTACTGTTAAAGGAAAACTGATTTCCCAATTAGACACTTGCTCCAGGGTATGTATTTACCAGGTTTGATCTTACATCTGTATGGTTTTACAGATGATGAGTGGGAGTAAGTTATTGGGAATTAGGTGATCATCCTCATTATATCGGAATTCGTTGTAATTGGTGATATTTGAGGAAGTCACCTGGGTTGTTTGCCGGTCGGCAAATATTTGGTTTTAAATATCCGTTGTTGTGCACCAATTTTAAATTGATATATCTGTACGTCTATTTTTATAGAGTGAGATATACCTTTTTGAAATTATGTCTATGACATTTACCTATATCAGTGGATGGTTAGGTAAGGAGCATTGAACAGCGGTGTAATTCTTCTTAACCATAAGTACAGTTTTCAACCTACGACACACAGTGAATGAGTTGTTAGACTCAGCGGACTTATACAGAGTATTGTATGTTGTCCAGTGTCCATTAGGACAGAGGGGTTGGTCCTCATACTATATTCTGTTTACTTTTAACTCTCTAGTTCTTAGACATGTGTTTCATAGAAACACAGGGTCTAAGTTTTGAGGAGTTATAGGTATAAGAAGAAAGTAGAGAACCAGATATTGCAAGTATCGGGATTCTTCAAGGTGATCGAAGATGTAGATACTTGTGAATGGTATTCAGTTGATAGTAACGAGAACTTGCTTCTCTTTCAGGTTACTCATAATTGGAAGTACTCCTAAGTTGAGTAACGCTGATCGACCTCTCTTCCATTTAGTTGACATGCACTGGAGACAGCTGCATGATTTGAATTTGATTCAATTAAATCAGTGCCTCTGTTTCTTGGATATAGAACAGTTCATATCTTGACATTGTTAAGATACAGGGAGTTGTCCGGTTTATGCTTAAAACCAGACTCCGGATAACTCAAGGCACGTTTCTGTAATGGCTGTTTGTGGGTTGACCCGGGCTATGACGAGGGTTGACTTTCTACCATCTGGAAGATCAATAGTGATATTGTTCTTGACTCGCCACAGTTTTAATAAAAATGGATTTTTTCAGAAAACAGTAGTGGGAGTATGGTAGAACTGGAAGTGATTCCAGAACCGCAAACGATTACTGAAGATTTGATAAGAACTTAAAGATTCAATCTGGTTTGACATTTCATTAGCCACTCCGCAGATATGGTGGGTAACCTCAGACACCTGAGAGGTACTTCGGTATGCTCAGGGACGGTGGCAGGGAGGTTCTTGTTTACCCAGACTTGCCATTGCTGTTGTTCCAGACTGTGAGACCCGGCAGGAGGATGAGTATAGCGTCGTTCTAAACTAGCTTTAGGAGTGTATGTCTATATGACTCTGCCAGAGGGTTGTCGTGGTCAGTGGGAGCAGCGGAAGCATAGTGGAAAAGTGGCTTGTGTCTATTTATAGACTAAAGCAGATATAGCGGAGATAGATCATCTATTTCTGACGTAACAGTCATAGGTTTGACTTCATCAGAATAGGGGATGGATCTGTTAAGAAGGTAGTAGGGTGTGATGTCCTGGTATTTGATGACATACACAGAGTAGGAAGTGAAATTCCTATACTACGATCGGTTATACGTTGGTCGTCACACAGTGGTTTCTCCACATAGGACTTGGATAGTATATCTGACATTCTGGTTACTAGATCTATAGATCTAGATTTGGGTAGTTTCCCAATCAGGGTACTTAGACAACATTCTAAGAGTATTTAGAATGGACGACTCTTGGCACGGTAGTATACCTACAGGTAATGGAGTCACCCTCTTTAAAGGTGTCTTACAGACTAAAGGGGAGAGGGATACGCATGATTGGCAGATCACTTGCTTAGGCAATTGAGTCAATCATGAGATGTCAAGTACCACACCAGATGTTGTTCTTGCAGTAGGTGCAATAAGTTGATATTAATCCAATCCTGGAGAAACGGTCGGAAGCAGTTTTAGAACATAAGTTGATGTTCTAGGGATATGATAACGACAGCTTCATTCGGGAGACAGTTATCATTCCAGGCTTCCAAGGTGACCGGGATGGCAGAGTGGCTGTCAGAGTTATAGTTTTCCCTCTGACGAGGGGCAGTATTTTGGACAGGCGGTCCAGGTGGATACTGAGGGAAGGCATGGCGCAGGATACTGATTAAGTTCAGTTGACGATACAGTCTAAGAAGTTTGGATTTGGAGTTCATTTATGAGCTAGGTCCCATCAGACATCCAGACATTCTAAGACAGGTATTGCTCATTTCGGGAGATGGCTTTCTCCGCGAACATGGGATATAGAGAGACATAGAAAGAAACACCACAGCGGATCCACTCACTGAGGCTATTCCTCGAACGCAATAGTTTCGCAAACGAGCTTTGTGAGACTGACTAGTAGAGGAGTTGGGTGTTCGGTATCACACGGGCTGTGAGTATGCGACATCGCAATAATTCGCCTTGAGTGCAAGTGGGAGATTGTTGGAGATAGTGCCCTCAGAGTCAATTATTGGATCGCAGGCACGTGATTGCAATGATTGAGGAGGACCTATGCCGATAGGACAGTCTTACTCGAGATGATAGTATGCTATCTGGTTTATCTTTATCATCGTGTACTGCTTTAGGTGACCTTACGAGTCGCTATTACACGTTGATAGAGCCCCTAGGATTCTTGCTTGACTACCAGCAGTATGAGGGCGATCATATACGTGAGAGTTGGAGTCTATAAGCACATCCTTAAAAGGTCCCTAGTCGTGGGAGTTTCGAGACAGGGCATCGATACTCCGGAGTAGACTTGTGTATACAGTCGAGACCCCGACGAGGGGCGGTGGCCGGTCTCACAAGCTACTGGTGTCAGTTGGTTCACCTAAGATGTATACAGGTGCTCATTGGGTTATGAGTACACCGGACAGGACTCGCCGGGAACCTGCTAGTTGGTATTATACCTGACGTCAGATAGCAGTTCCCTGGTGACATGTGTACAGGTTAGTTCATCGACCTGAGATCAGCATTTGTCTCGTGTGAGTTCCCACTGTACTTAGATTACTACCCTACCACGCTCAAAGGAGACGTGCAAACAGGTTTTAGTTGGGTACAGTCCCGAGCCACATGGAGGCAGTGAGCGGATCTGCAGGGGTTCGTCTCTCCCGGTATTGGGGGTGAGGTCGCGCTGTGTCTAGGAGAGCCAGAACATGAAAAGTCCTTGGCCAAGGCAGGAGATTTACTGGTAGGTATTCCAGTAGTATCTCAGGGTGTTCTGGGCTACACTCCGACACGACTTGTACCGCTATTGGGGGTCTGACTTTTACCAACCTCTTAGGCCCGCCATGCGATGCTCATAGACGAACGGACCGGACTGTACGGATATTGTCACTGACAGGCTCAGTAGGGTGTCAGGATGAGTTCGCTCATCGACGTCCCTTTTGGTCAATAGATGGTGGCCTGTCACGTATGGCTGATACCTCTGACGTGCTAGTGGTTAAATCCACAGCCATAGTATTGACGAGTCTTTAGAGTCCACCACACACACAGTTACTCAAGTTTCGGGTGAAACGCTGTAGAGGCCGTATGGAGATATGGCAGGGTTCGATCAGATATGTGCGGTATTGCACGGGTCGTGATCGGACGGATTTTACTAGCCGGCTTTGGCTTAAGCCGGATCCTAGTATTAGACAGTGTAGATTTTGTCTCTTTGCATTTGTGTTCAGTGGGAATACAAATGTGGGCATGTATATGCAGTAGTGGGGTTTTCCTGAAATTTATTACGGGATCAGTTTTCTGAAGTTGCCAGTTTGCATTCCGTTCCGGCCGGTTTTCCTTTGTTCCTTCGCGGCCGGACTTTATCTTTGGAGGGGGTTATTTGCAAGAGTGCAAATAACTAATTGTGGAGGTGTTTCTTGCTTATGTGTGGCTTCATGATTGTTTATTCATCATGAGATTCTTTATGGGTCATATTCTCTTGATTTGGATGGATGGGATTTGATTTTGGCTTGAGGTGAACCTTTTATCTTGCATTATCTTTTTCTTTTCTTCTCTTGAATAATTGATCTAATTCCCACCACCATTCTTATGTGAGGGGCCGGCCACTTCTAGAGGGAGATGTGAGGGGATTTTATTTTGGTGGAGAAAATGCTCATCTCATTATGCTTGCTACCTAAATTCCTAAGCACATTTTCCTTAGTTGCTTTCTTCACCTCCACCACATCATGGTAACCTCATAACCCCAAAAGAGACAAGCTTCTACACTATTCTACAGCAAATCTTGGACGCGTCGGCTAGCCAACTTCGCGCCCGAGTTGCCTCGGTCCAGAGGTGGTAGCCCGTAAACGAACCCGGCTACGTGGTGCCCTTTCCGACGAGGACGTGACGGACGGAGATTCCACGGGAGATCGGAGTGGAGACGAAGACCGAAGGACACGGATCGCTTGGTATGCTTCTTCACCCGTATTTTAGTTTGCTAGTTGCTAGGTTAATGGCCCGATCCGGGATAAAAGTGCGCGGTGGTGCCGGTTTGCTAGTTTGCAAAGTTTTTGTTTCCGCATTCCGGCGTCGGATCGACGGCCGGGGCGCCGCCGCGGACTTACAAATACGGGTATAAGTATTATGTCCTATGATGAGATCAGGGAGGAGAATACTTGTGCATAGAATTCCTGGACTATTCTAAAGGGGAATGAGATTCTCTCTCAGCATTACTCCTCCGTATACACCATAGCACGATGGTATATCGGAGCGGAGCAATTGCACCCTATTCGATATGGTGCACTCTATGATGAGTACTACTGAGTTACCTATTTCCTTTTGGGGGTTATGCACTTGAGAAGCTGCATACCTATTGAAATTAGGTTCGAATCAGATCACAGCCTACCACTCCATATAAGATATGGTATGGGAAGAGCCCATGTCTTAAGCTAGTTAAGATTTGGGGTTGACCGGCCTATGTCTAAAAGCAAAATCAGGACAAGCTCGAGGCAAGGTCTGTAATGTAGAACTGGAAAGATTCCAGCTATACAAACTACAGCATATGATTTGATAAAACCAAAGGATTCAGTAGATTCCAACGAAGCTCAGCCTCTCCGCCAATCTAGTAGGGCTCCTCACCCACCTGAGAGTTACTTCGGTTTCTTTATGATAGTGGGAGCGAGGATTGCATCATGAGATGATGACCCTACTAGTTTCGAGCTGGCCATCAGGAGTGAGACTCTGTAAGAATGGCTGGATGCTCAGTGATCTGAGATGGAATCCATGTACACCAACAAAGTATGGACTTTAGTTGCTATATCTGAAGGGTTAAATCCCCATCAGGAGCAAGTATATCTTGAGAAGATTACTTGGTGTAGATGGAAAAGTTGAGACTTTCAATGCTAGACTTGTTAAAGGTTTTCGTTATCGACCAGGCGTGGATAATGATGAAACCTTTTTCCAGTGGCTATGCTTAAGTCCATCCAGATCCTACTTGCCACGGCTACATACCATGACTACGACATTTGGCGGTTGGGTGCCATGACTGCTTTTCTAAATGATGTTTTAGAAAAGTGCGTCTATAAGTACACAGTCAGAGGGCTTCGTAGACAGTGGGAGCCGCGGAAACGTGTGCAAGATGTTTTATGTGATAAAGCAGGCATCGCGGAGTTGGAACGTCTGTTTTGATGTGTTAGTCAAAGAGTTTGACATTATCAAAATGTTAGATGAACCTTGTATAAACAAAAGGGTAGTAGGGAGTATGGTGAAGATCCTCGTAGAGTACGTGGATGACATACTCTTGATAAGAAAGGAGTTTCATATGCTACGCTCGGTCAATCTCCGCTTATCACAATGATTCTCCATATAGGATCAAAGTGATACCTCCTAAATCCTATGTTTTGGATCTATGAGATAGATCTAATTGGATGTTAGGATACTCACTAGATGTAGTGAGATGGTATCAATCGTTCCTGGGGAGAATCACTGGAAAGGTTCCAGGGTGATGAGGACGACTGATTGTCAGTCACATGCATTGTCTTTACCCTCAGTAAAGGGACGGTATGTTGGAAGAGTTCCAAGCTAGATACCGTGGCATACTAGACGATAAAGGCTGGATACATCGCTACTTAAGATGCTACCAAAGAGGCAGTCTGGGTGTATATTGGTTCATGAGATGAACTTAGTTCCTCCCATTGTGTGACAATAGAGTTGTGGCTTATGCCAAGGAACGTCCGTCCCATCAGTGATCCAGACATATTCTAAGGCAGTATCACCTGATCATGGAGATGGTCGATCTTCAGGGGATCGAGGTTAGGAGAGTAGACTCAGAGGACAACACGGCGGATCTACTCACAAAGGCCTTTTCCCAGAGAGAGACTTTTATGGGATGGTTGAGTATGAGATACTACAACCACTGCTATCAGATGGCCCTAGTGCAAGTGGGAGATTGTTAGTTATATGTATGCCCTAGAGGCCATTATTGTACATATGATGTACATTGTAGTGGATGCTGGGACATATACAGGGAGGACTTTCTTGCTCGACATGATAGTATGCTATCTGGTTGCTCTTTATCTTAATGTGTACACTGATTGTCTCTCTGTTACATGTTGGTAAAGCCCTTAGGATGTGTACTTGACTACCTGGACTATGATGCAGATCATACTAGTGGGGACATGATAGTCCATAAGTACATCCTTCAAGGTCCCTAGTCGTGGGTGTATCGAGACGGGGCATCGATATACCAGAGTAGACTAGCGTATGTTAGTGTATATGCCCTAGAGGCCATTACTGTATCATACTAGTTTGTATATTACTTAATGGATGCTTGGGATATTCACCTTGTATATACAATCTTGCTCAAAATAGTAGTATGCTACTTGGTTTGTTTCTACTTCAATGTGTACATGTGTTTATTTTTGTATATCGCCTATACACATTAGTAGAGCCCTTAGGATCTTTGCTTGACTACCAGCGATGTGATGGCCGTCACACTAGTGGGGCTGGGTAATCTATAAGCACATCCTTATGCAGGTCCCTGGTCGCAGAACTATCGAGACAGGGCATCGATACTCCGGAGTAGACCAGCGCATGCGCTTCTCATCCCAGTGTGGGAGACGGTCTGTCCCACAGCCGTCAGTACGTCGTACTTGAGATAGTATGCGGGTGCTCGTTAGGTTACGGGTACACTGTACAGGACTCGTCGGGAACTGACTAGTTGGTATTATACCTATCGTCAGTTATCAGTTCCCTGGTGACATGAGTACAGCTTAGTCCGCTGACTTGACACTGTCACTTCGCCTCGGGTGTGTTCCCACTGTACTTTGATCACTACCCTACCACGGCTCAAAGGAGTCGTGCAAACAGGTGGTGGTTGGGTGCAGTCCCGAAGCACTTGGAGGCAGTGACGGTTAGACAGGATTCGTCTCTCCCGGTATTGGGGGTTGACATCGCGCTGTGTCTAGGAGAGCCATTACACGAGTAGTCCCTGGCCAGGGCAAACGAGATATACTGGTAGGTTTCCAGTGTTATCTCAGGGTGTTTTGGGCTTCGCTCCGGCACGACTTGTACCGCTATTGGGGGACTGACGTTTACCGCCCCCTAGGCCCGCCATGCGATGTATCAGACGAACAGACCGGACTGTACGGAGAATGTCACACTCATGCTCAGTAGGAGTTCAGATGGGTTTCGCCTCGTCGGTCTTCTTGTCGGCATTACCTGGGGACCGTTACGCACAGCTAGTGCCGCTTGCGGTCTGTGGTTAAACCCACTGCCAGCGTAGTGTCGAGTCTTTAGAGTCCCACACAGAAAGCTTTTCGCCTTTAGGCAAAAGAGTAGAGGTCGCATGGTATTGCGACAGGTCGCATGGTTTTGCGACAGGGTTCGGTCACATCCGTGCACTTGTGCACGTACAGTGTCCGGACAGTTTACACTAGCGGGCTTTGGTTTAAGCCAGATCCTAGTGTATCTTATGGGATTGGATTTATCCAGTTTGCATTCGTGTTCCTCGGAACGCGGATGCGGGTGTGTATGCACAGTTGACAGGGAGGCACAGACAGCGGATTCTCATTAGGGTTGTTGACAGTTGACCGTTGACTTTTTGACTTTTTGCTCAACCCTAATGAGAATATGATATGCGATTAACTATTATATTAATTAAGTATTATGGTGACTTGGTTGTTGACTTTTGTTGACTTTGTTGACTTGTTGACTTTTGTTGACTTGTTGACTTTGTTGACCGGTTGACTAGGCTTGACTAGTTGACCATCATGATAACCATGGTTATCATTTCATGCCAAAGACTTTTACTTGCTTGTTCATTTGAGTAAAATGAGTGCATGACATGATAAGGTTATGGTTGCTTCAACCATCACATAAGACTTTTATTGATATGATGAGTTATGATTACATTGGATTATGAGAGGGTGAGAGACAAAAGAGAGCCTCATTCTTTCTTGCTTATTCTCTCTCTTGTTCTTGAGCTCTCCTCTTGCTCTCACCCTCAACCTCTTGCTCCCTCTCTTGATCTATGGTTCTCTTGTCTCATGAGTTGAGAATCAAGAACCATAGATAAAATCCCATTCTATTTCTTCTCTACTCATTCTAGTTCACTAGGTTTAGCAAACCAAGTGAACTAGTTTCTTCAAAGAACGAAGAAGGAGCTAAAGGTTGGAGCTTTCAAGTGGATCTATCTTCGGCGTACGGAGACAACGAGAAGGAGCCATCGAACCACCATCGGAGCTTGAAGACGAAGGAGTTCAAGTTTAGGTATAACTATCTCCATCCGAGAAGCTAACTCTCTTTAGCTAAGTTTGCTAGTTTTAGTTTAGTTAAAGATCCCGACTTTGCTTAGTCCATGTTGCCCCTTGCGCTAAAAATTTGATTTTTATACCGTTTCCGCCTCCCCGTAAGAACCGGGGGTCGCAACGTGGACTTACAGTGGTATCAGAGCCTAACTAAACTTAAACTAGCTTGGTAGTAAAGTGTAACGAAGTTCGGAACCGAAAAAAATCCAAAAACCTAACTTTTACAAAACCCAAGTTTCTGTTAAAATTTTTTCTGGTAAAAATGAAAAACTTTATACTTGTAAATTCGGCTCAGGGTTTTGTGTGAACACCCAAGAAAAACGTTGCCCTAATTCATTCAAACCGCCGCCCTTCCGCCGCACGAGGTAGGCATGTGCCGCGGAAGCGCCGCGGTTTGTCGTCTTCTGTGCATCGTTTTTCCTGCAGTGTGTGTCTGTGTTGGTTTTGGGATTTTTGAAATATATTATATGTCCCCAGATTTTCCAGAAAAGAAATTTCCTTTTGGGGTCCTATAATTCCGTATTTTTTTCCGAACTTCACTGCACTTTGACTATGATGGTTATATCTGTGATGCTTGCATGTATTGAACGTCGGCTAATCGCTATAAGTCGATTGGTCGGGGTTATACATGATCTGTGTTTGATATTGGAATGTGTATATAAATATGTTGGATTGTCGCGGGTGAATAGCCGGGGGTTGTGAGACGAGAGTTTTCTTTTCTTGCAATTCATGTAAATTTGTAAATTGATGTAATAATTATTTGTATGGCCGCACAACCGGGTCGGAGTTGTAGCCGTCATTGTATAATTTCTTTTTACTGTTTTTGCTCCTAGGATAGACCCATGGAGGGGTGCACAAACTACCGGGTATGCCGAAGTGTCGAGTGGCCTACTTATGGAGATGAGGGAGGTTGCTACGCTTCGGGTACTTGACGGGTAGTTTGCCGCACCCGTAGGGGTCTTGGGTGGGGTATTGGCTATTCACCGCGACCGTGTAATCTGTTTTTGTTACAGGCTCGTACAAATTACAGATTCCTAGTATATCCAATGTATTTATCTGTGATCTGAAATGTTTATCATTGCAGTATATCTATATATGATATTATTTAGGCGTTGCTTATGTTTTACAGACGCGCTAGCCCAGCCCCCGCTCTGTCGTTAGTTAAGTAACCTAACGGGTAATGACGGGGCCCAGTGGCGAATGCGAATGGCATAAGCGTACGTCATATTTTGGTTGTTTTCTGCAATGGTAGGATTAAATGATGGGACGCATTAAAAGAACTAATGCAAGAATATCACGCATTAAAAGAACTAATGCAAGATAATAAACCAAGTTAAAGTCGTTGGAACACTTTCGAAAAACCACTCGGTTCTTTTCAAAAACAACTTTTAAATGCGGAGCTTGAGCCACTCCTTTTAAAAGCTATCTCGTTCCATCGACCAAATCAAGTTCACTACGTTCACGGTTTTGCCAAAACCATCCGTAGCCCTCCGTCGTTTCACATGAATAGTCAATAGTATTCAAGCTGTGTATGTTGGCCAAAGTCAAGGCACAGTGATTGGTAGCTATTGGGTGTTCATGTGTAGCATAGATAGATGCGTTGGTTTGGGACAGTCGTACTGCCATTTTGGCCAAAGTCAAGGGTAGGTACGGATGGATCCAAATTAACCTGGATAATGACGGGTAGAACTTGATATGTGACTTATGATATTTTGGCCAAAGTCAAGGTCATAAGAGCATGGGGCAAAAATCCACATCGGGAGTTTCATAAGTACTGAAACTTGCTAGATTTGCATACCATTTGGAGTGTGATGATTCTGGTAGGATTCCTTCAGTTTCGTCACGCGATGATATTTGGATCCCGATCCTACTGTGAGTATATGCTACTCCTCGGGAAATTTCTCACTAATCGATCAATGCTACAAACCTAGTAGGTGCCTAGAAAGGTGTTAGCGGGGCTACGCCCCCAGGGAAAAGAGGTTCTATAATTAAGGAACTTCGCGAAAGCGTTGGAAAACCTCCCTCGAAGTACCGACACCGGCCTGGCTGAACGGTTAAGCAAGTATTGTGCGGTGGGATTGATCCCGACTAATTCTTCCTTTATGGTTTGAGGAGGGATTCGAGAAACAGTGGGAGCCATCCTGTTTAGACAAACTAAAAACCACTCTAAACTTGCAAGAGCATCATGCTGAGTGTTTCTTCTTCTCTCTCCTAATTGCAGCGACCAATCAACATGACTGGACTTAAGTTACTCCTAGATAAAAACAAACTGACAGGGCCAAACTACAAAGATTGGCTCAGGAATGTCAAGATAGCAATCACTTATGACAAGCTGGGGTATCTTCTTACCACCAAAGCTCCCC
This sequence comes from Agapanthus africanus, assembly GCA_030015575.1. Taxonomy (NCBI): domain Eukaryota; kingdom Viridiplantae; phylum Streptophyta; class Magnoliopsida; order Asparagales; family Amaryllidaceae; genus Agapanthus; species Agapanthus africanus. Next base: position 303,902,829 of record CM057345.1, read on the forward strand.
CTGTCCCTGGTCCAACTTCCAGCGTCGCGGATAAGGAAATCCGCAAGACTTGGGAGATTGATAGCGCGAAGGCCAAGTGCCTCCTGCTTGCCTCGATGGACAACGAACATCAGAGGAGGCATGAGAATATGGACATGGAGTCCATATTGCTTCATACAAAAGAACTGTATGGAGAGCAGTCTCGTATCGCAAGATACGAAGCGTCGAAAAAGTTATTTTCGACAAGAATGGCCGTCGGATCATCAGTAGCCGAGCACGTGCTAAAGATGATCGGCTACATTGAGGAGCTCGCTGACCTAGGGATCACATTGGAGAGTGAGCTATATACGGATATAGTTCTCCAGTCCCTTCCTTCCACTTACGCCCAGTTCATACTGAACTTCAACCTACAAGAAAAAGAGGTTGAACTTTCAGAGCTCCTCAACATGCTGAGGAGCGCAGAGGGCACCCTACAGAAAGGTAGGGAAACATCCACTTTGTTTGTAGGAGGATCATCTTCTTCTAGGTCCAAGGCGAAAGCCAAGGGAAAGAAGAAGAAGGCCCCCGCCAAACCAAGGGGCGGTGTTAGTAAAGTGGATACGAAGGGAAAAGGTAAAGCAACAAAGATAGCGGGGAAGCTTGTGGATAAGGAAGAATGCTTCTATTGTCATAAGAGAGGACACTGGAAGAATGATTGCAGGGCCTGGAAGGCCAGAACACAGGAATTGAAGCAGGTTGCAGCTTCAGCTTCAGGTGTGTATGTTATTGAAAACTGTCTTTCAATAAACTCTACTTCCTGGGTATTGGATACCGGATCAGGATCTCATATCTGTAATTCTTTGCAGGCGTTGAGAAACCGTAGGGTTTTGAAGGCAGGTGACATGACCCTCAGAGTTGCGAACGGAGCTAGCATGGATGCTAAAGCCGTGGGGGACTATCACCTGGGAATGTCAGATGGACATGTTTTGGTTTTGCGTAATTGCTTTTTTGTACCCAACGCAACTTGTAATATCATTTCTGTATCTTTAGTTTCTAAAGAAGGTTATGAGTTTGTGTTTGTAAGTAATGTTGTAAACATTCACCTTAATCAAGTTTTGATTGGGTCAGGTACTTTGAGTAATGGTATATACGTGTTAAACCAACCACAGATTTTTAATGTCCAGAATACACACAAAAGAAAGTCTCCAGAAATAAATCAGACTTTCTTATGGCATTGTAGATTGGGTCACATCAATGAGAGAAGGTTGACGAAGTTACATACAGAAGGGTATTTGAATGCGTTCGAATATCAGTCGTATGCCACTTGTCAATCCTGTCTCAAAGGAAAGATGACAAAGACTCCGTTTACTGGATATGGAGTAAGAGCGAGCGAGCTCTTGGGACTCGTACACAGTGACGTGTGCGGTCCAATGTCTACACATGCCCGAAGCGGACATTCTTACTTCATTACTTTTACGGATGACTTCTCAAGGTACGGTTATGTCTTCTTAATGAAACATAAGTCCGAGGCCTTTGGAAAATTCCAGGAGTATAAGAATGAAGTGGAGAAACAGACCGGCAAAAGTATTAAGATTCTAAGATCGGATCGAGGTGGAGAATACTTAAGTGCCGAGTTCCTGGACTATTTAAAAGAGAATGGAATTCTCTCTCAGCTTACTCCTCCATACACCCCGCAACATAACGGTGTATCGGAGAGACAGAACCGCACCCTATTGGATATGGTGCGGTCCATGATGAGTAACGCTGAGTTGCCGCGATCATTCTGGGGATATGCGCTAGAATCAGCCGCATACCTTTTGAACCGAGTTCCCACTAAGACTGTGCCTACTACGCCATTTGAGATGTGGTGTGGGAAGAGACCCCATCTTAATCACATTAAGATATGGGGAAGTCCAGCTTTTGTCAAAAAGCAGCATGCGGACAAGCTCGAGGCACGCTCAGTACTGTGCAAGTTTGTGGGATATCCAAAGAATTCCAAGGGATATTTCTTCTACTGTGAAGAGGAACAAAAAGTTCTTGTTTCTCGTCATGCCCACTTTCTAGAACACCAGTTCATAGAAAAAGAAATAAGTGGGAGCGCAGTAGAACTGGAAGAAATTCCAGAACCACGGACTATTACTGAAAGTTTAGTGGAACCAGAGGGTTCGGAAGAATAGGACATTCCTACGCCGCTCCGCAGGAGTAGAAGGCAGACTCATCCGCCCGAGAGATACTACGGTTTTCTCGTAGACGGGGATAGAGAGGATTGCATCATAGACTATGATGAGCCTACTAGCTTCCAGCAGGCCGTTCAGAGCGTTGACTCAGTGAAATGGCTGGATGCAATGCGGACCGAAATGGAGTCCATGTACACCAACAAGGTATGGACGTTGGACATTGCTCCAGACGGGGTAAAACCCGTAGGATGCAAGTGGATCTTCAAAAGGAAGATTGTTGTAGATGGACAGGTTGAGACCTATAAAGCTAGGCTGGTTGCAAAGGGTTTCCGTCAAAGACCTGGCTTGGACTATGACGAAACCTTTTCTCCAGTAGCCATGCTGAAATCCATTCGGATCCTTCTTGCCATTGCTGCCTTCCACGATTATGAGATCTGGCAAATGGACGTAAAGACAGCTTTTCTAAATGGAAATTTAGAGGAGTGTGTCTATATGGACCAGCCAGAGGGCTTCATTCAGAGTGGGAGCAGCGGAAAGGTGTGCAAGTTGCTTAAGTTCATCTATGGACTAAAGCAGGCATCGCGGAGTTGGAACATCTGCTTTGATGAGACGGTCAAAGAATTTGGCTTTATCAAAAATCCAGATGAACCATGCATCTATAGTAGATTTGTAGCGAGAACTGTAGTATTCCTCGTTTTATACGTGGATGACATTCTCTTAATAGGAAATGACATTCCTATGCTACAATCTGTCAAGGGGTTCTTGTCACACAGGTTCTCCATGAAAGACCTGGGTGATGCCTCATACATTCTGGGTATTCGGATCTACCGTGACAGATCCAAGAGGATATTAGGACTTTCACAGTCCAGGTACATCGACACCATACTGAAAAGATTCAGTATGGAAGATTCAAAGCGCGGTAACCTACCGGCTTGTCACGGGATCACCCTCTCTAAAGAGATGTCTCCCAAGACTGATTTGGAGAGGGATCGCATGTCTATTATACCCTACGCTTCTACGGTAGGCTCTATAATGTATGTGATGTTGTGTACCAGACCGGATGTAGCTTATGCACTGAGTATGGTAAGCCGGTATCAGTCTAACCCTGGGGAGAAACACTGGATAGCGGTAAAGAACATTCTCAAGTACCTGAGAAGGACTAAGGAGATGTTCTTGGTGTATGGCGGAAAAGACCTCCAGATCGAGGCCTTTGCTGACTCCAGCTTCCAGAGTGACAAGGATGATTCCAAGTCCATGTCGGGTTTTGTCTTTACCCTCAATGGAGGGGCGGTGTGTTGGAAGAGTTCCAAACAGGAAACCGTTGCAGACTCGACGATGGAAGCGGAATACATCGCTGCATCTGATGCCGCAAAAGAAGCTGTCTGGATGAGGAAGTTCTTGAAAGAATTTCAGGTGGTTCCGTCCATTGTTGATCCAATACCTCTGTATTGCGACAACAACGGGGCTATAGCTTTAGCGAAGGAACCCAGGTCCCATCAGAGATCCAGGCACATCTTGAGGCGGTATCACCTGATCAGGGAGATCGTGGATCTCCAGGAGATCGAGGTTCGGAGAGTCGCTTCAGAAGACAACACTGCAGATCCATTCACCAAGGCCTTGCCCCAGACTCAGTTCGAGCGGTTGATCGAGATGATAGGTCTTCGATACGCCAGTACATGGCCTTAGTGCAAGTGGGAGATTGTTAGTGTATATGCCCTAGAGGCCATTACTGTATCATACTAGTTTGTATATTACTTAATGGATGCTTGGGATATTCACCTTGTATATACAATCTTGCTCAAAATAGTAGTATGCTACTTGGTTTGTTTCTACTTCAATGTGTACATGTGTTTATTTTTGTATATCGCCTATACACATTAGTAGAGCCCTTAGGATCTTTGCTTGACTACCAGCGATGTGATGGCCGTCACACTAGTGGGGCTGGGTAATCTATAAGCACATCCTTATGCAGGTCCCTGGTCGCAGGACTATCGAGACAGGGCATCGATACTCCGGAGTAGACCAGCGCATGCGCTTCTCATCCCAGTGTGGGAGACGGTCTGTCCCACAGCCGTCAGTACGTCGTACTTGAGATAGTATGCGGGTGCTCGTTAGGTTACGGGTACACTGGACAGGACTCGTCGGGAACTGACTAGTTGGTATTATACCTATCGTCAGTTATCAGTTCCCTGGTGACATGAGTACAGCTTAGTCCGCTGACTTGACACTGTCACTTCGCCTCGGGTGTGTTCCTACTGTACTTTGATCACTACCCTACCACGGCTCAAAGGAGTCGTGCAAACAGGTGGTGGTTGGGTGCAGTCCCGAAGCACTTGGAGGCAGTGACGGTTAGACAGGATTCGTCTCTCCCGGTATTGGGGGTTGACATCGCGCTGTGTCTAGGAGAGCCATTACACGAGTAGTCCCTGGCCAGGGCAAACGAGATATACTGGTAGGTTTCCAGTGTTATCTCAGGGTGTTTTGGGCTTCGCTCCGGCACGACTTGTACCGCTATTGGGGGACTGACGTTTACCGCCCCCTAGGCCCGCCATGCGATGTATCAGACGAACAGACCGGACTGTACGGAGAATGTCACACTCAGGCTCAGTAGGAGTTCAGATGGGTTTCGCCTCGTCGGTCTTCTTGTCGGCATTACCTGAGGACCGTTACGCACAGCTAGTGCCGCTTGCGGTCTGTGGTTAAACCCACTGCCAGCGTAGTGTCGAGTCTTTAGAGTCCCACACAGAAAGCTTTTCGCCTTTAGGCAAAAGAGTAGAGGTCGCATGGTATTGCGACAGGTCGCATGGTTTTGCGACAGGGTTCGGTCACATCCGTGCACTTGTGCACGTACAGTGTCCGGACAGTTTACACTAGCGGGCTTTGGTTTAAGCCAGATCCTAGTGTATCTTATGGGATTGGATTTATCCAGTTTGCATTCGTGTTCCTCGGAACGCGGATGCGGGTGTGTATGCACAGTTGACAGGAAGGCACAGACAGCGGATTCTCATTAGGGTTGTTGACAGTTGACCGTTGACTTTTTGACTTTTTGCTCAACCCTAATGAGAATATGATATGCGATTAACTATTATATTAATTAAGTATTATGGTGACTTGGTTGTTGACTTTTGTTGACTTTGTTGACTTGTTGACTTTTGTTGACTTGTTGACTTTGTTGACCGGTTGACTAGGCTTGACTAGTTGACCATCATGATAACCATGGTTATCATTTCATGCCAAAGACTTTTACTTGCTTGTTCATTTGAGTAAAATGAGTGCATGACATGATAAGGTTATGGTTGCTTCAACCATCACATAAGACTTTTATTGATATGATGAGTTATGATTACATTGGATTATGAGAGGGTGAGAGACAAAAGAGAGCCTAATTCTTTCTTGCTCATTCTCTCTCTTGTTCTTGAGCTCTCCTCTTGCTCTCACCCTCAACCTCTTGCTCCCTCTCTTGATCTATGGTTCTCTTGTCTCATGAGTTGAGAATCAAGAACCATAGATAAAATCCCATTCTATTTCTTCTCTACTCATTCTAGTTCACTAGGTTTAGCAAACCAAGTGAACTAGTTTCTTCAAAGAACGAAGAAGGAGCTAAAGGTTGGAGCTTTCAAGTGGATCTATCTTCGGCGTACGGAGACAACGAGAAGGAGCCATCGAACCACCATCGGAGCTTGAAGACGAAGGAGTTCAAGTTTAGGTATAACCATCTCCATCCGAGAAGCTAACTCTCTTTAGCTAAGTTTGCTAGTTTTAGTTTAGTTAAAGATCCCGACTTGGCTTAGTCCATGTTGCCCCTTGCGCTAAAAATTTGATTTTTATACCGTTTCCGCCTCCCCGTAAGAACCGGGGGTCGCAACGTGGACTTACAGCGTATACCTTCTCGACCCATACAGATGGGCGATGGATGATCCCATATCCATTGGTGTTTGACATCAGAGATGATATACGGGTGCTCAGTGGAGACTGGGTACACTGGACGGACTGCCCAAGAACTCCCAGATGGTATTATACCTTACGTCAGATGGTAGTTCTCTGGTGACACTGGTACAGGTTAGTCTGTAGACCCGAGATCGTCATAGAGTCTTGTGTGATTCCCACTGTGCTTTGATTTCCACCTTACCACGTCCAAGAGGGCGTGCAAAACGGTGGTTTTTGTAAGTCCATGTCACGTACCCCACTAACTTGCGGGGAGGCGGAATATATGAAAAACGATTATCAAAGCTTCGTAACACGGACTTGAGCGCATGAATCGTAATCTAAACCATTGCTAACGTTATACTAGAGGTTTAACTACTCGGTACCGGAGTTATACCTCACGTTACATGTCCTTCGGGTCTTCATCGCTGTCCTCCACTCCTCGTAGGCTCCTTGGAACATCGGCAACTTCACGGCCTCTTCGAATCAAAGACGATCCACCCGAAAGCTCCTACGCCAAGCCAAATCTCAAACTTGAGATAACTAGGTTGCTTAAAGTGCTAATCTAAGCTACCTAGGGGATATAGAGTGAGGTTATGGATGTTTTAGTCCAGCTAACCCTTGATCTCAACACATGAGAGGTTAGGGTTAGGGTTTCAAGAGAGAGTGAGCTTGAGGAGAGAGAAGATGAACATGATAATCAAATGAGAGAATGAGTTATCATAATATATATCAAGCATTATTGTTTTTCAAGAAAAGAAAAGAAAATGGTTTACAACCATGCTTGATAAATATCTAATGGTGATTCATCTCCATGAGTCGTTAAGCATTTATGATGCATTAATGACATGGATGAATCATCCATATGACTCACTAATCTCATTCAATGTATATGCCACCTTAACCCCTTAGTCACCATCTTCTAGAAGGTTCCCGACAAATTACGAGAATGCCTCTCCAATCCGTGAAAACACGGAAAAACTTTAGACTGTATAAATCCAATAACCCGATACTAGAATCTGGTTTAAACCAAAGCCGGCTAGTAAAAACTGTCCGAAAAACTCGTACGTGCGTAAACACACGTATGCGTCCGAACCCTTATCGCAAAACCATACGACCTCTATATCGTTTCGCCTGGAGCAGGGAAACTCTCTGTGTGGGACTCTAAAGACTCGACACTACGCTGGCAGTGGGTTTAACCACAGATCGCAAGCGGCACTAGCTGTACGTAACGATCCCCAGGTAGATGTCGATAAGAAGGCCGATGAGGAAAATCATCCGAACTCCCACTGAGCCTGATGTGACAATCTTCGTACAGTCCTGTCTGTTCGTCTAAGACTATCGCATATCGAGCCTAGGGGGCGGCAAGCGTCAGTCCCCTAATAGCTGTATAAGTCGTGTCGGAGCGAAGCCCATTACACCCTGAGAAGCTACCGGAACCTACCAGTATATCTCGCTTGCCCTGGCCAGGGACTTTGCGTAATGGCTCTCCGACACAGCACGATATCAACTCCCAATACCGGGAGAGACGAATCCTATCTAACCGCCATTGCCTCCAAGTGCTCGGGACTGCACCCAACTGCTACCTGTTTGCACGACTCCTTTGAGCCGTGGTAGGGTAGCAATCTAAGAACAGTAGGACACACTCGAGGCGAAGTACCAGTGTCAAGTCTGCGGACTATGCTGTACTCATGTCACCTGGGAACTGATAACCGACGATGGGTATAATACCAACCAATCAGTTCCACGGCGAGTCCTGTCCGGTGTACCCGTAACCTAACGAGCACCTGTATACTATATCCAGTACGACGTACTGATGGCTGTGGGACAGACCATCTCCCCAACTGGGATGAGAAGCGTATACATTTAGTCTACTCCGGAATATCGATGCCCTATCTTGATAATCCAACGACCAGGGACCTGTATAGGATGTTGCTTACAGACTACCCAGCCCCCACTAGTGTGACTGCCATCACGACGCTGGTAATCAAGCAAAGATCCTATGGGCTCTACTAATATGTATAAGTGATACGTTACAAGAAACATATGCACATATTAAAGTAGACTCAAACCAAGTAGCATACTACTATGTTTAGCAAGACTGTTATATACAACTGTGAATATCCCAAGCTTCCATTAAGTAATATACATGCTAGTATGATACAATAATGGCCCCTAGGGCATATACACTAACAATCTCCCACTTGCAATAGGGCCATGAGCTGGCATATCGTAGACCTATCATCTCGAATAGCCTCTCGAACTGCGTATGAGGAAGGGCCTTTGTGAATGGATTAGCAATGTTATTCTCTATCTCTACTCTCTTCATCTCGATCTTCTGGCAATCTACGATCTCCCTGATCAGGTGATACCGCCTTAAGATGTGTCTGGACTTCTGATGGGACCTGGGTTCCTTTGCTAAAGCTATCGCGCCGTTGTTGTCATAATACAGAGGTATTGGATCAACACTGGTAGGAACCACCTGAAGTTCTGTGAGGAACTTCTTCATCCAGACTGCTTCTTTTGCGGCATCGCAAGCAGCTATGTACTCCGCTTCCATTGTTGAGTCAGCAACGGTCTCCTTCTTGGAACTCTTCCAACAGACCGCCCCTCCGTTGAGGGTAAAGACATAACCCGACATGGACTTGGAGTCATCTTTGTCACTCTGGAAGCCGGAGTCGGCAAAGGCCTCCATCTGGAGGTCTTTTCCGCCATATACCAAGAATATCTCCTTAGTCCTCCTCAGGTACTTGAGAATGTTCTTTACTGCTATCCAGTGATTCTCCCCTGGGTTTGCTTGATACCGGCTTACTACGCTCAATGCGTATGCTACATCTGGTCTGGTACATAACATTGCATACATTATAGAGCCTACTGCTGAAGCGTAGGGTATAATCGACATGCGATCCCTTTCCAAATCAGTCTTGGGAGACATATCTTTGGAGAGGGTGATTCCGTGACAAGCCGGTAGGTTACCGCGCTTAGAATCTTCCATACTGAATCTCTTCATTATGGTGTCTATGTACCTTGACTGCGAAAGTCCCAACATCCTTTTTGATCTATCAAGATAGATCCGGATCCCCAGAATGTAGGTGGCATCACCCAGGTTTTTCATGGAGAATTTATGTGACAAGAATCTTTTGACTGACTGTAACATAGGAATATCATTTCTTATTAGGAGAATTTCATCCACGTACAAGACGAGGAATACTACAGCTCTCCCTACAATCTTACTGTATATGCATGGTTCATCTGGATTTTTGATAAAGTCAAATTCTTTGACAGCATCATCAAAACAGATGTTCCAACTCCGCGATGCCTGCTTTAGTCCATAAATGGATTTAAGCAGCTTGCATACTTTACCGCTGCTCCCACTCTGAATGAATCCCTCTGGCTGATCCATATAGACGCTCTCTTCCAAATTTCCATTTAGAAAAGCCGTCTTTACGTCCATCTGCCAGATCTCATAATCGTGGAAGGCAGCAATAACAAGAAGGACCCTAATGGATTTTAGCATAGCTACTGGAGAAAAGGTTTCGTCATAGTCCAAACCAGGTCTTTGACGGAAACCCTTTGCAACAAGTCTAGCTTTATAGGTTTCAACCTGTCCATCTACACCAATCTTCTTTCTGAAGATCCATTTGCATCCTACGGGTTTTACCCCATCTGGAGCAAAGTCCAAAGTCCATACTTTGTTAGTGTACATGGACTCCATTTCGGTCCGCATTGCATCCAGCCATTTTACTGAGTCACCGCTCTGAATGGCTTGCTGGAAGCTAGTAGGCTCATCATAGTCAATAGTGCAATCCTCTCTATCCCCGTCTATGAGAAAACCGTAGTATCTCTCGGGCGGATGAGACTGCCTAATACTTCTGCGGATAGGCGCTGGTATGCCCCTTTCTTCTGAAACCTCTAGTTCTACCACACTTTCAGTTGTAGTTTGTGGTTTTGGAATTTCTTCCAGTTCTATTTCGCTCCCACTTGTTTCCTTTTCTACAAACTGATGTTCTAGAAAATGGGCATTACGAGAAACAAAAACCTTTTGTTCCTCTGCGTAATAGAAATAATATCCCTTGGATTCCTTTGGATATCCCACAAACTTACACTTTACTGATCGTGCCTCGAGTTTGTCCACATGCTGCTTTTTAACAAAAGCTGGACATCCCCAAATCTTTATATGCTGAAGATGGGGTTTCTTCCTACTCCATATCTGATATGGCGTGGTAGGCACAGTTTTGGTAGGAGCCCGGTTCAAAAGGTATGCAGCTGATTCTAGTGCATAGCCCCAGAAAGATTGCGGTAACTCAGCCTTACTCATCATGGAACGAACCATATCCAATAGGGTTCGATTCCTTCTTTCCGATACACCGTTGTGTTGTGGTGTGTATGGAGGAGTAAGCTGAGAGAGAATTCCATTCTCTTTTAAGTAATCTAGGAATTCGGCACTTAAGTATTCACCACCTCGATCAGATCTCAGTGTCTTGATACTTTTGCCGGTCTGTTTTTCTACTTCATTCTTATATTCTTGGAATTTCTCGAAGGCCTCTGATTTATGTTTCATTAAGAAGATATATCCATACCTAGAGAAATCATCCGTAAAAGTAATGAAGTAGGAATAACCACCTCGCGCATGTGTAGACATTGGACCGCACACGTCACTGTATACGAGTCTCAAGAGCTCGCTTGCTCTTACTCCGTGTCCAGTGAACGGAGTTTTTGTCATCTTTCCCATGAGACAAGATTCACAAGTAGCATAAGATTGATATTCGAACGGATTCAAATATCCTTCTTTATGTAACTTAGTCAACCTTCTCTCATTGATGTGACCTAGTCTACAATGCCATAAGAAAGCCTGATTTGTTTCCGGAGACTTTCTTTTAAGTGTGTTCTGGACACTGAAAATCTGAGCTTGATTTAATACGTATATTCTGTTTTCTAATGTACCTGACCCAATCAAATCTTGATTTAGGTGGATGTGAACCACATCTCTTGTAAAAGTAAAATCATATCCTTCCTTAGAAAGTAAGGGTACATATATGATATTACAAGTCGTACCTGGTACATAAAAACAGTTACGCAGAATCAATATCTGCCCAGTTGTCATTCCAAGATGATATTCCCCTACGGATTCAGCGTCCATGCTCATTCCGTTAGCAACTGTGAGGGTCATATCACCTATCCCGATAACCCTACGATTTCTCAGAGCCTGTAATGAATTACAGATGTGAGTTCCTGATCCGGTATCCAATACCCAGGAAGTAGGGTTAACTGACATACAGTTCTCTATCATAAACACACCCGAAGTCGAAGCCACAACATGCTTCGTATCCTGGCTACTGGCTTCTAAAGCCCTGCAATCATTCTGCCAATGCCCAATCCTACAACAATAGGAACGTCCCTCTTTTACTATATCCAGTCCCGAAACTTTTGCCTTTCTCTTTCCTTCTACTTCCTTGGTTTCCTTCAGGATAGAAGGTAGAGACTGTAGAATCAAGTCAGTATCTGACCCGTTTCCCAACGTGGTCTGCAGGTCCTTGAGCTCATCAATATAGCTAGTCATTGCAAGGACGTTGTCCCCTATAAATGACCCGTCAGCCAACCTCGCTTGAATTAATTCGTTCGAGGTCTCATATCTTGCGATATGAGATTGCTCTCCATATAAATCTTTGTTATGGAGAAAGATGGAAACTAAGTTCATCTTCTCGTGCTGCTTCTGGTATACACCATCAACTGAAGCTAACACGAGGCACTTGGCTTTCGCTTTATCTTTTCCCTTTGTCTGACGGATATTCATATCCGCGACAGTGGAAACTGGACCTGGGACGGCGGGATCTTGAGTAGTAATAGGGTGGTCCAGCTTGTCATAGGCAATGGACATCTGGACAGACTTCTGCCAGTCAAATAAGTCAGATTCAGTCAAATTATTATCTAGATGTAACCTATGTGTGGTCATTAGGTCGCTGCAATTTAGAGAGAGAGAGAAGAAAATACTATTAGCATGATGCACTTGCAAGTTTAGAGTGGTTATTAATTTATCTAAACTGGATGGCTCCCACTGTTTCTCGAATCCTTCCTCAAACCATAAAAGAAGAATTAGCCAGGACAATTCTTACTGTACAATACTTGCTTAGCCGTTCAGCCAGGCTAGTGTCGATACTTCGAGGGAGGTTTTCCAACGCTTTCGCGAAGTTCCTTAATTAAAGAACCTCTTTTCTCTGGGGGCGTAACCCCTCTGACACCTTTCTAGGCACCTACTTGGTTTATAGCATTGATCGTTAAGTGACGAATCTCCTGATAAGTAGTATATACTCACAGTAGGAACGAGATCCAAAATATCATCATATGATAATGTTGAAGGAATTCTACCAACATTCATCAAACTCCAAAGTGGTATGCTCTCTTTGCAAATTTCAGTTTCTTTAGAAATTCCCGATATAGATTTTTGCCCTATGCTCTTATGACCTTGGCTTTGGTCAAAATGTCATAAGTCACATGCCAAGTTCTACCCGTCATTATCCAGGTTAATTTGAACCCATCCGTATATACCCCTGACTTTGGTCAAATGATAATACGACTGTCCCAAACCAACTCATCTACCTATGCAATAAGTGAATACCCAGCAGCTACCAAACACTATGACTTGACTTTGGCCAAAATACATAGCTTGAATACTACTGAATACCCAAATGAAATGACGGAGGGCTACGAATGGTTTTGGCAAAACCGTGAACGTAGTGAACTTGATATAATCGAAGGAACCTGATAGCTTTTTAAAAGGAGTGGTTAAAGCTCCGCAATTAAAAAAAATTCTGCTCTTTTAAAATAACCGAGTGGTTTTCTTTTAAATTTGTTCCAACGACTTAACTTTGGTTTATTTTCTTTGCATTATAATAATGCGTCCCATCTTTAATCTTATCATTGCAGAAAACAACGAAAATACCACATCCTCTTATGCCATCCGCATTCGCCACGGGGTCCTGTCATCACCCGTTAGGTTACTTAACTAACGACAGAGCGGGGGCTGGGCTAGCGCGGGTGTAAAACATAAGTGACGTCTAATAGCTATTTATATATAGATATTGTACATTCTTCAGACGCAATAATAAGCATTCCAGATCACAGATAAACTTTATTGGATATGCAAGTAATCCGCGTTTCTTTTGAGCCTGCAAGGAAAGACGGATTACACAGTTGTGATGAATAGCCATTACCCCACCCTAGACCCCTACGGGTACGGAAAACTACCCGCCAAGTACCCGAAGTGAAGCGTCTCCCTCAACAGCGTGAGTAGGCCACTAAACACTACGACGTACCCGGTAGTTTGTGTACCCCACCTTGGGTCTATCATAGGAGCAAAAACAGTAAAAAGAAATAATACAACGGTGGCTACAATCGCAACCTGGATGTGCCCCGCAAAAGAATATTACATCAAATTACATTTACATTGAATGAATATTAAATACATCTCAAACCCCCGGCTAATCATCACAACAGTCCAATACAGTTCATATACACAAACAGTAAACATTTCAGAAATGTGCAACCTCCTGCCAACCGACATACTAGCAGTTAGGGGAGGTTTACGAACACATTAAACATTACAGATAAAAACCCAGTTAGCAAATATCTTAGAACATCGATCGAATACCAAATTCCGTGTCTACCCCAAAAGCAAACCTGTACTGAAGTAACCTGGGTAGAAACAGAACATACCGGAAGACAAAAAAACCAAAATTATGAATTACTGTGAAACTCCGAGTCAACTCGGCGTTGACTCGGCGGCGGTTCCGCGGCAAAAGCTCTCTATTGCCGTGGATCAGCGGCCGTTTTGTCGATTCAGTGGCTCGAATTTTCCCAGTATTCATCAATTTCGCTGCTGTGAATTTTAAGGTATGTCAAAAAATTTTTCAGACAGTTTTAAAATTAACAGAAACTATGGGTTTTGGTTTTTCGTATTTCGTATTTTTCGTCGATCGAACTTCTAATCAGTTGCTAACAAGCTAGTAATGGTTTAGTTGGCTCTGATACCACTGTAAGTCCATGTCACGCACCCCACTAACTTGCGGGGAGGCGGAATATATGAAAGACGATTATCAAAGCTTCGTAACACAGACTTGAGCGCATGAATCGTAATCTAAACCATTGCTAACGTTATACTAGAGGTTTAACTACTCGGTACCGGAGTTATACCTCACGTTACATGTCCTTCGGGTCTTCATCGCTGTCCTCCACTCCTCGTAGGCTCCTTGGAACATCGGCAACTTCACGGCCTCCTCGAATCAAAGACGATCCACCCGAAAGCTCCTACGCCAAGCTAAATCTCAAACTTGAGATAACTAGGTTGCTTAAAGTGCTAATCTAAGCTACCTAGGGGATATAGAGTGAGATTATGGATGTTTTAGTCTAGCTAACCCTTGATCTCAACACATGAGAGGTTAGGGTTAGGGTTTCAAGAGAGAGTGAGCTTGAGGAGAGAGAAGATGAACATGATAATCAAATGAGAGAATGAGTTATCATAATATATATCAAGCATTATTGTTTTTCAAGAAAAGAAAAGAAAAGAAAATGATTTACAACCATGCTTGATAAATATCTAATGGTGATTCATCTCCATGAGTCATTAAGCATTTATGATGCATTAATGACATGGATGAATCATCCATATGACTCACTAATCTCATTCAATGTATATGCCACCTTAACCCCCTTAGTCACCATCTTCTAGAAGGTTCCCGACAAATTACGAGAATGCCCCTCCAATCCGTGAAAACACGGAAAAACTTTAGACTGTATAAATCCAATAACCCGATACTAGAATCTGGCTTAAACCAAAGCCGGCTAGTAAAAACTGTCCGAAAAACTCGTACGTGTGTAAACACACGTATGCGTCCGAACCCTTGTCGCAAAACCATACGACCTCTATATCGTTTCGCCTGGAGCAGGAAAACTCTCTGTGTGGGACTCTAAAGACTCGACACTACGCTGGCAGTGGGTTTAACCACAGATCGCAAGCGGCACTAGCTGTACGTAACGATCCCCAGGTAGATGTCGATAAGAAGGCCGATGAGGAAAATCATCCGAACTCCCACTGAGCCTGATGTGACAATCTTCGTACAGTCCGGTCTGTTCGTCTAAGACTATCGCATATCGAGCCTAGGGGGCGGCAAGCGTCAGTCCCCTAATAGCTGTATAAGTCGTGTCGGAGCGAAGCCCATTACACCCTGAGAAGCTACCGGAACCTACCAGTATATCTCGCTTGCCCTGGCCAGGGACTTTGCGTAATGGCTCTTTGACACAGCGCGATATCAACTCCCAATACCGGGAGAGACGAATCCTATCTAACCGCCATTGCCTCCAAGTGCTCGGGACTGCACCCAACTGCTACCTGTTTGCACGACTCCTTTGAGCCGTGGTAGGGTAGCAATCTAAGAACAGTGGGACACACTCGAGGCGAAGTACCAGTGTCAAGTCTGCGGACTATGCTGTACTCATGTCACCTGGGAATTGATAACCGACGATGGGTATAATACCAACCAATCAGTTCCACGGCGAGTCCTGTCCGGTGTACCCGTAACCTAACGAGCACCTGTATACCATCTCCTGTACGACGTACTGATGGCTGTGGGACAGACCATCTCCCCAACTGGGATGAGAAGCGTATACACTTAGTCTACTCCGGAATATCGATGCCCTATCTCGATAATCCAACGACCAGGGACCTGTATAGGATGTTGCTTACAGACTACCCAGCCCCCACTAGTGTGACTGCCATCACGACGCTGGTAATCAAGCAAAGATCCTATGGGCTCTACTAATATGTATAAGTGATACGTTATAAGAAACATATGCACATATTAAAGTAGACTCAAACCAAGTAGCATACTACTATGTTTAGCAAGACTGTTATATACAACTGTGAATATCCCAAGCTTCCATTAAGTAATATACATGCTAGTATGATACAATAATGGCCCCTAGGGCATATACACTAACAGTTTTTGGGTACAGTCCCGAATCACATGGAGGCAATGAGCGATAGGAGGGGATTCGTCTCTCCCGGTATAGGGAGTTAATGTTGCGCTGTGTTCGATTGGCTATAACCGGAAATCCCTGGCCAGGGTTGCTGAGATTTACTGGTAAGTGTTACTAGTAGTTTCTCGAACTGTTATAGACCTCATATCGACACGACTTATCGAGTTATTGGGGTCTGACGTTTACCACCCCTAGACGAGATATGCGACATATCAGACGAACAGACCGGACTGTACGGTAAGTGTTACTAGTTGGATTCACAGGAGTGTGAGCGGGCTTGCTCGTTGATCTTCTGATCGCTCAATACCCGGGTGGCCGTTACGTTTTGCAGACCGCTTGCGGCTTGTGGGTGTTTGATATGATCATCACTTGCTGCCGGCGTATTGACGAGTCTTTAGAGTCCTACACAGAGGTTTCCTGGCTCAAGCGAAACGAAATAGGAGCGCATATGAGATATGTGCGGGACCGAGAATAATGCGTGTATGTGATACCGTATTCTATTCTCGCGATGAATGTATCGATTGGTTGTATGCGATATAACCTAGTTATCGAATCGAGGATTAATTCGATAAGTCGATACATTGGATATTAGTCGGTCATATGCGATGTGACCGGATCGTTAAATCAAGTGTTGATTTAATGATTTAATGTATAATTATATATTTGATATATTACTTTACATTAACTAGTATTTGTTCACTTAAGATGGATTTTCTCACTTGAAGTGCACATTGTATATATGATATATTTTTTGTGCACTTGATTGTATCATGTTTGATGATACATGCAAACTTGGGTGTGTGTTTACTTTAAACCATGTTTAGGTTAATGGTTAGGGTTTTAAGTTATTTACTTATTCTTTTTATTTATTTTTTTGGCAAAAACAAAATGGTTTCTTTCTTTGCTTCATGAAACTTCATAGCATCTTTGAAAGTGTTGACCATTTTGTTTTTTTCCTTAACCCAACCATTACATCCTAACCATAGTTTATTCTCTACACATGTTACACTCACCCATGGTTGCTAAATGATAAGTCTCCACTTGAATTTTCTTTTCACAATAATTCATTCTTTTTTTTCTTCTTCTTCTTCTTCAAGAAGAAGAAAGAAAACCATTGCTAGAAAATTTTCAAGTGTTGAAACCTAGTGAGAAATCCAAATCCAAAGTGAACCCACTTCCTATTTCTTCATCCTCTACCACAACACAACGTTGTATGGGGTGTTTTCTTCACAAGTTTTATGACCTAGTGAAGATGGAGCTCGAGTTAGAGTCGCCTCGACGTAGATCATCTTCGGCATCGAAGTCAAGGACCTAGCCCGCCCATTTTTCCGATGAGACCGACACTAGAGTCCGGGATTCCGATGATCGCAGCGGAGGGACGTCAACACGGAGCTAGAGAAGTGGAGGACCGGATCTACAAAGGTTGTAGCCCCTTTCACTTTATAGCAAAGTAGTTTGCTTGTTGTAGTTTTCGCCTAATTTCTAGTCAACGATCTAGTTTAGGGTTTCTCGGCACCTAATTTTTGAATTTGGCAAGGTTGATGCCTTGTGGAACCTTTTGAGTGTGCCTAGGAACCCTACAATCCCTTCACCGGGAGTCACCCCTTGGGCAGAAGTTTACGTCAGGGTAATAACATCAATGTAGTCGATTACAAGTTGCTTTGCATAGCGGTATTCAGTTAGAATATCCTGCACCTCATTCCACGAGGAAAGAGCCGAGATCCCTTCACCGGGAGTGACCTCTTTAGCACAGGTTTTCGTCACTATATTTTATAAAAAGCTATCACGTTCCTTCAACGAGATCAAGTTCATTACGTTAAAGGTTTTTTCGCCAAATACCAGTCGTAGCCCTCCGTCGTATCTTATGGATGGTCAGTAGTATTCAAGCTATGTTTGTTGACTAAAGTCAAGGCATAGTGTTTGGTAGTTGCTGGTTATTCATCTGTTGCATAGATAGATGCGTTGGTTTGGGACAGTCGTATTACCTTGTTGACTAAAGTCAAGGGTATGTACGGGTGGGTTCAAATCAACCTGGATAATGATGGGTAGAACTTGACATGTGACTTATGATTTGTTGACTAAAGTCAAGGTCATAAGAGCATGAGGCAAAAATCACATCGGGAGTTTCAAACATAGAGGAAACTTTCCAGGCATGAGCATACCTTCTGGAGTGTGATAACTTGAGTGGCTTCCATCAAGTTATCAAGCGATGATAGTTGGATCCCGATTCTCACTGATGAGTTGGTTTACTCTTCGGGTGATCCCGACTAATTCTTCTTTCAGGTTTGGAGGAGAATTTGAGATTACAGTGGGAGGTTTCTTGATTAGATAAAGTGATAACCATTCTGATCTAGGTTAGAGTGCACGCAGAGTGTTTCTTTTCTCTCTCTCTCTTTGGCAGCGACCTTTGACCGACCCGAGACTATGACTCAGTGACCAAGTTGACCGAACCTTCTTAAAATACTGGCCTTTGGATTGTCTTAGTTGCATAAGTCATTGCCGCTCCTTCTTTACCCTTTGTATTTCTCAGAACACCCCGTATTACTACGGATATCCACTTCCATTGGATAGATCCATCGTATGGTTATATACGAACTCGAAGGGACTTCTTCGAGGATGGATCCAGGTTCAGGAGAAATAGAATTGGTTTATTCAGTTGTCTTTTATTATCACCTTCTCTCAGGTTGCGAGGGCTCCTTAGTTTAGGAGAGTACACCTATTACGCTTATTGGATAGTCTTATTCCAAACCATAGGCTGGTGCCAAAAGGTAGGGAATGAAGAAAACCAATTAGCCTAAGTAGGGTGTACAGAAGGTAATAACTAAAGAAAAAATAAAGGGATTAGAAAGAGGGCAAAGTAAATTACGACTGTTATCATTCACGACCAAACCGCGTACTTCATCTCCACTCCTATTTCACCTTTAATAGAATAAGGTATTATTCAGTTGTCTTTTATCATCGCCTTCTCTCAAGTTGCGAGTACTCCTAGGATTAGGAGACTACACCTATTATGCTTACTGGATAGTCTTCTTCCAAACCATAGGCTGGTGCCGAACGGTAGGGAAGGAAGAAAACCATTTAGCCTAACGATGGTGTACTGTTCAGACCATAATATTGCATTCTTCATTCCCCTATTCTTATCCGTTTTATAAGTAAACAGGTACTCTTGACGCATGTTTGTTGCATATTACAGGATACAGGTTTCTGGAGCAAATACAGTGAAAAAGACACAAAACAACAGAAAAAGGGACATTTGACCAACAAATAGACGGATCCTAGTCAAGTCCAGTTCACATAGGTGCAAGGCAACGAATGTCAAGGTGAAACGGTTAAAAAGACCAATACAAGTCTTCACTGAAGATCTGGAGAAGAGTAAGAAGCCAACAGAGAAAAAGAAGTATAAAACTAAGAAGCCCAGACAACCACAAAGGACCCCAGAAAGTTTGGCAGCCCAAGACCACCAAAGGGCAGCGGATCCGCGGCCCAAGCCTACCAATGCCGAGGATCCGCGGCCGTCTAATACACGTGTCGGTGGATTTTTCTTCTGTTGCCGTGTCGGTGTGGGTGTTGGGATTTTTAGAGGTCAAATCAGTAATTGCGCATATGCGAGACTCTGAAACCCTAATTCTCCTGTTTACTTATAAATTGTAATCTGAAAATTGTAAAACCCTATGCCTCTTTTCAATAAATAAAATTCAGAATTTCTGGGAGTGACATTCAGATCTATTCTGTCTTCTACTTGGAAGGAGCCATCAAATCTGTAGGTAATTTATTTCCTTGCTTTTATTTTCTAGTATAATTTATCATCCCCTAATGAGCGAGTAGTCTCCTCGCTTGTTAGGGTTAGCCTTAGCGAAAAGGTTGAGAGATGAGATCTCTCACCCCTTTCAATGCCATCTTCACTTTAGAGTTAGAACTCCATGCATACGCACACATCCGCTCCCTACGGCACCCTACCCCTCGAGGTAACGGTGAACCGTAGTATAAAGGGCCGGTTGCGCGCGTTTTCCATGGGGGTTAGGGTAATTATCAACAAAGGAAGGATACAAATCTAGAGGAAGAAACATCTTCCCAAAAGATTCGTATCCACTTTATTGATAATTAACGTAACATCTAATAGATCTAAAAAAGAAGGCATTGAAAGCGGTGAAGGAAACATTAATCTCCAAAACTTCCCCTAAGCCTAACCCTAGCAAGACTTTCAATTAGATTAATTAGATCTAGTTTTTATAGATTTTTATAAACCAATCAAAACGACAAATAGAATCAACTCGTTAAAACACATAAAAGGAATTTACCCGTCTCTGTGGATCGACCCGCACTCACCGGCTAGCTGCGAAGCGACGCCGTTTCTTGATTGCGGTAAACTCATGTTTTTGACAATTAATCATGTACAGAAGGTAAAGACTAAAGACAAATAAAGGGATTTGGAGAGATGGCAAAGAGATATACGGTTAAAGTCATGAATTGGATTATGGAAGAGGCATTACTAGGAATACCAGGATACCCCTACGAAACATTTTCATGTTTCAGTGCATTGTTAAAAGAAAACTGATTTTCCGATTAGATACTTACTCCAGGGTAAGTATTTACCAGGTATCATTCTCATATCTGTATGGTTTTACAGATGATGAGTGGGAGTAAGTTATTAGAATAAGGTGATCATCCTCATTATATCGGAATTCGTTGTAATTGGTGATATTTGAGGAAATCGCCTGGGTACAGTTTTCAACCTACGATGCATAGGTTTTGAGTTATTTAAACTCAGGGGACTTATACAGAGTATTGTATCTTTTCCAGTGTCCGTCAGGACAAAGGGGTAGGTCCTCGTACTATGTTCTGTTTACTTATGACTTCTCTAGTTTTTAGACAAGTGTTTCGTAGAAATACAATATCTAAGTTTTGAGAAGTTGTGGGTATAAGAATAAAGTAGAGAACCAGGTATCGCAAGTATCGGGATTCTTCAAAGAGATCGAAGATATAGATTCTTGTGATTGGTATTCAGATGATAGTAAAGGATTTAGAGAAACTTGTTTCTCTTTCAGGTTACTCATAATTGGATGTATTCCTAAGTTGAGTAATGCTGATTAGCCTCACTTCATTAAGTTGATATGCATTGGAGACAGCTGCATGATTTGAATCTGGTTCCAATTAAATTAGTGCCAAAGTTTCTATATTGGATATAGAATAGTTCATATCTTAACGATGTTAAGGTACGGGGAGTTGTCCAGCTTATGCTTAAAACCAGACACTGGATAACTCAAGGCACGTTTCTGTAATGGCAGTTTGTGGGTTGACCCGGGCTATGTCGAGGGTTGACTTTCTACCATCTGGAAGATCAATAGTGATATTGTTCTTGACTCGCCACAGTTTTAGTAAAAATGGATTTTTTCAGAAAACAGTAGTGGGAGTATGGTAGAACTGGAAGTGATTCCAGAACCGCAAACGATTACGGAAAATTTAATAGGACCTATATATTCAATCAGGTTTGAAATTCCAATAGCCACTCCGCAGACATGGTGGGTAACCTCAGACACCCGAGAGGTACTCCGGTAGCCTCAAGGACGGTGACAGGGAGGTTCTTGTTTACACAGACTTGACACTACTGTTGTTCCAGACTATGAGACCCGGCAAGAGGATAAGTATAACATCGTTCTAAACTAGCTTTAGAAGGGTACGCAAATATTATTCTGCCAGAGGGTTGTCGTAGTTAATGGGAGCAGCGGAAGCATAGTGGGAAAGTAGCTTATGTCTATTTATAGGCTTGAGCAGATATGGCGGAGATAAGATCATCTAATTTTGATGTGACAGTCATGGGTTTGACTTCATCAGAATAGGGGATGGATCTGTTAAAAAGGTAGTAGGGTGTGATGTCCTGGTATTTGGATGACATACACAGAGTAGGAAGTAAAATTCCTGTACTACGATCGGTTGTACTTTGGTCGTCACACAGTTGTTTCTCCACAAAGGACATGGATATAATATCTGACATTCTGGTTGCTAGATCTATGGTTTTAGATATAGTATTGGGTAGTTTCCCAATCAGGGTACTTTGACAGTATTCTAATAGTATTTTAGAATAGATGACTCCTGGCATGGTAGTGTACCTGCAAGTGATGGAGTCACCCTCTCTAAAGGTGTCTTACAGACTAAAGGGGAAAGGGATGTGCATGATCAGCAGATCACTTGCTTAGGCAATTGAGTCAATCGTGAAAAGTCAAGTACCACACCAGATGTTGTTTTTGCACTAGTTGCGATAAGTTAATATTAATCCAATCCTGGAGAAACATAAGGAAGCAGATTTAGAACATAAGTGAATGTTCTACGGATTTGATGACGGCAGCCTCCTTCGGGAGACGGTTATCATTCCAGGCTTCCAAGGTGACCTGGATGACAGAGTGATTGTCAGAGTTATAGTTTTCCCTCTGACGAGAGACAGTATTATGGACAGGTGGTCCAAGAGGATACTGTGGGAGGCATGGTGCTGGATACTGATTAGGTTCGGTGATCGATACAGTCTAAGAAGTTTGGATTTGGAGTTCATTTATGAACTAGGTCCCATCAGATATCCAGACATATTATAAGACAGGTATTACTCAATTCGGGAGATGGCTTTCTCCGCGAACTTGAGATTAAGAAAGACATAGAAAGAAACATCAGGGCGGATCCACTCACTGAGGCTATTTCTCGAACACAATAGTTTTACAAACTAGCTTTGTGAAACTGATTAGTAGAGGAGTTGGATGTTCGGTATCACACGGGCTGTGAGTATGCGACATCGCAATAATTAGCCTTAAGTGCAAGTGGGAGATTGTTGGAGATAGTTCCCTCAAAGTCAATTATTGGATCGCAGGTACGTGATTGCAATGATTGAGGCAGGACCTATACCGATATGACAGTCTTGCTCGAGATGATAGTATGCTATCTGGTTTGTCTTTATCATCGTATACATGCTTTAGTTTGCTATTGCATATTGATAGAGCCCATAGGATTCTTGCTTGACTACCAGCAGTATGATGGAGATCATATACGTGGGAGCTGGGGTCTGTAAGCACATCCTTAAAGTGTCCCTAGTCGTGGGAGTTTCGAGACAGGGCATCGATACTCCAGAGTAGACTAGTGTATATAGTCGAGACCCCGACGAGGGGCGGTGTCCGGTCTCACAAGCCACTGGTGTCAGTAGGTTCACCTAAGATGTATACAGATGCTCATTGGGTTATGAGTACACCGGACAGGACTCGCCGGGAACATGCTAGTTGGTATTATACATATCGTCAGATAGCAATTCCCTGGTGACATGTGTACAGGTTAGTTCATCGACCTGAGGTCATCATTTGTCTTGTATGAGTTCCCACTGTGCTTTGATTTCTACCCTACTACGGCTCAAAAGAGTCGTGCAAATAGGTCTTTTTTGGGTACAGTTCCGAGCCACATAGAGGCAAGTGAGCGGATCGGCAGGGGATTCGTCTCTCCCGGTATTGGGGGTGAGATTGCGCTGTGTATAGGAGAGCCATTACACAAAGCCCTCGGCCGAGGCAGGAGATTTACTGGTAGGTACTCCAGTAGTATCTCAGGGTGTTCTGGGCCACTCTCTGACACGACTTATACTGCTATTGGGGGTCTGACGTTACCAGCCCCTAGGCCGATATGCGATACTCATAGACGAATGGACCGGACTGTATGTATATTGTTACTGTTAGGCTCAGTAAGGTTTATGGATGAGTTCGCTCGTCAGCATCCCTTTCAATCAATACATAGGCAACCGTTACGTACAGCCAGTACCTCTGACGTGCTAGTGGTTATACCCAGTGCCAGTGTGTTGATGAGTCATTAGAGTCCCCCACAGACACTTTTCCAAGTTCGGGCGAAACGTTGTAGAGGCCGTTTGGTTTTATGGCAGGGTTCGGAATATGCACGTGCGTTTACGCACGTGTCATATTTCGGGCAGATAATACTGGTCGGCTTTGGTTTAAGCCGGATCCGAGTATTATGCTGTGTAGATATAATATCTTTGTCTCAGTTGCATTTGTATTCGGTCGTAATACAAATGCGGGTATGTTTATACTGATACGGGGTTATCCTGAAATTCGTTTCAGGATCGCTTTTGGAAGTTGCCAGTTTCTAGTTTTCTATCAGCCGTTTTTAACATTTGGTTAAATGTGGATTTATCTTTTCTTCCATGGGTGAGTCATGAGGGTGAGTCATGAGTGAGGAAGCTTCTTGGTTGATGACTTGGTTTGTGACTCACTTGATTGCATTAAATGTGTTCATACTAGGTGTTGTATGACTCATGCTTTCATTAATGTTATGATAAGTATTGTGCTTGTTATTCTCACCATCCCTCCTCCTACACTCACCCCCCTTGCCTATAAAGTGGCCAGGGTGAGGGTGTGGTTCATTTTGGATAAAAAGAAGATGATAGTTTTGGTTCATAAAAGGATATAGCCTCATTTCTCATTCCACCCGATCCAAAAAGGCAACTTCATTAACCGTTCGTCCATGGCTTTGGACGTAATGAGACAAAGTGTTCTACCCATTCTCTACATCAATCTTGGTCATCTCTTTTAGCAAACTTGATGATCGAGTTGACTTGGTTCAGAGGCGGGAGCCCGTTTAAAGATCCGTCGACGTGGTGCCACCTGGACGAGAAGACTGGAGATTCAGGAGATCGGAGAAGCCGCAACAAAGCGTGGGATGATGGTTGAAGAACGAAGGACTCGGATCGTTTGGTATAACTCTTCTACTCACTTTGTAGTTTGTTAGTTTAGCTTTAATGGCAGATCCGGGTTATAGTACGCGATAGCGCCAGTTGTTAAAAGATTTTGTTCCGCATTTGGTGTCTGTTAGACGGCCAGGGCGCTACCGTGGACTTACACCACACTCCACGCGCTTGTGGGGAGGCGGAATTTACAAAAAACGATTTTATACTTGCAACACCGACTTATAATACATAATCTTTTCAGAAACCTTAACTAGCTAAACTACTTGGAGGTGATAACTACTCTGAGAGTTTATACCTCTTTGATACTAGTTCTTCGGGTCTTCTTCTCCTTAGCTTGAGCTCCTTGAAGATGTGGGTCTAGCTCGGTCATCGGCCTCCTCGTGTCGAAGACGATCCACCCGAGATTCTATGGTTCAAGCTCCAACCTCTAAACTGAGATAACTAAAGTACCTAGTTCGCTAATTTAGGTAAGGGCAAACTCGTAATTTCTTGTCACTTAGATTTTCGCGTTAGGAAACACTTTAAAATTTTCGAATTAGAATCACTTTGTTTTGTAGCGGTTCGATTTTTAACCTACGTGATGCACTCGATATACTCGACGAACCCAAGTGATTCAAATTCGAAAATTTAAATATGTTTCGGAACGTGAAAATCCAAGCGACAAAAAATTACGAGTCTGCCCTTCCAGTAAGATAAAATTTGGTATCTCCGTAACACTTCAATTTTTCATCTACGTGTCGCCCTCGACATGCTATACGAACCCAAGTGATTCAAATTTGAAAATTTGAACGTGTTTCAGTACGCGAAAATCCAAGCGACATTAAATTACGGGGTCTGCCCTTCCTGCATGATAAAATTTGGTATCGTCGTAACACATCGATTTTTCACCTATGTGATCCACTTAAGATGCTCTATGAACCTAAGTGATCAATTTTGAAAATTTGAATGCGTTTCGGAACGCAAAAAATCCAAGCGACAAGAAATTACATGTCTGCCCTTTCTGCACGATAAAATTTGGCATCGCCGTAACGCTATGATTTTTCACCTACGACGTGATCCTCTTAAGATGCTTTAATGAATCCAAGTGATTCAAATTCGAAAATTTAAACGTGTTTCGGAACGCGAAAATCGAAGCGACAAGAAATTACGAGTCTTCCCTTCCCATGCGATAAAATTTACTATCGTCGTAACGCTTCGATTTTTCACTTATGCGATCCGCTCAAGATGCTCTATGAACCTAAGTGATCAAATTCGAAAATTTGAAAGTGTTTCGAAACGCGAAAATCTAAACGACAGTACGTGTCTGCCCTTCCGATACGATAAGATTTGGTACCGCCAGAACGCTGCGATTTTTCACCTCCGTAATCCACTCGAGATGCACTATGAACCCAAGTGATTCAAATTCGAAAATTTGAACGTGTTTCGGAATGTGAAAACCCAAGCGAAAAGAAATAACGAGTCCGCCCTTCCTGCACGATAAAATTTGGTATCGCCGTAACTTTTCGATTTTTTACCTACGAGATGCTCTCAAGATACTCTGCGAACCCGAGTGATTAAAATTCGAAAATTTGAACGTGTTTCGTAACGTGAAAATCCAAGCGACAGTAAATTACGAGTCTGCCCTTCCTGCATGATAAAATTTGGAATCGCCGTAACGCTTCAATTTTTCATATACGTGACGCCCTCGAGATGCTCTATGAACCCAAATAATTCAAATTCAAAAAATTTGAAACTGTTTCGGAACGTGAAAATCCAAGCAACTAGAAATTATGATTATACCCTTCCTGCACGATAAAATTTGGTATCGCTGTAACACTTCGATTTTTCACCTACATGACGCCCAAGAGATTGTCTACGAACCCGCGCGATTCAAATTATAAAATTTGAAAGTGTTTCGGAACACGAAAATCCAAGCGACGAGAAATTATGAGCATGCCCTTCCTGCACGATAAAATTTGGTATTGCTGGAACGCTTTGATTTTCACCTACGTGATGCCCTCGAGATTTTCTACGAGCAAAAATGATTTAAATTCGAAAATTTGAACGTGTTTCGGAACACGGAAATCCAAGCGATAAGAAATTACGAGTCTGCCTTTCCTGCACGATAAAATTTCGTATTGCCGTAACGCTTCGATTTTCCACCTAACTGACACTCTCGAGATGCTCTACGAACTGAAGCAATTTAAATTTGAAAATTTGAACGTTTTTCGGAACGCGAAAATCCAAGCGACCAGAAATTACTAGTCTGTCCTTCCTGCACGATAAAATATGGTATCACCGTAATGCTTCGATTTTTCACCTAGATGATCTGCTCGGGATGCTCTACGAACCCAAGTGATTCAAACTCGAAAATTTGAATGTTTTCGGATCGCGAAAATCCAAGCGACAAGAAAATACGAGTCTGCGCTTCCCACATGATAAAATTTGGTATCACCGTCACACTTACATTCTTCACCAATGTGATCCGCTCGAGATTCTCTACGAACCTAAGTGATTCAAATTCTAAAATTTAAATGTGCTTCGGAACGTGAAAAACAAATCGACGGTAAGTTATGAGTTGTTTTTCCTCCACGATAAAATTTGGTATCGACAGAATGCTTCGATTTCACCTACGTGATGCCCTCAAGATTCTCTTCGAACAAAAGTGATTTAAATTCGAAAATTTGAACGTGTTTCGGAACGCGAAAATCCAAACGATAAGAAATTACGAGTCTGCCCTTCCTGCACGATAAAATTTGGCATCGCCATAACGCTTCGATTTTTCACCTAAGTGATGCCCTCGAGATACTCTACGAACCCAAGTGATTCAAATTCGAAACTTTAAACGTTTTTCGGATCGCAAAAATCCAAGCGACAGGAAATTACGAGTCTGCCCTTCCTGCAACATAAAAATGGGTATCGTCGTATCGCTTCGATTTTTCACCTACTTGATACGCTTGGGATGCTCTACGAACACAAGTGAATCGAATTCGAAAATTTGAATGTTTTTCGTAACGCGAAAATCCAAGCGACAAGAAATTACGAGTCTGCGATTCCTACACGATGAAATTTGGTATCGTCGTAATGCTTAAAATTTTTACCTAAGTGCTCCGCTCGAGATTCTCTACGAAGCCAAGTGATTCAAATTCGAAAATTTAAACGAGCCTCGGAACGCGAAAAACCAAACGACAGTAAATTACGAGTTGCCATTCTTGCACGATAAAATTTGGTATTATCGGAATGCTTCGATTTTTCATCTACGTGATTCCCTCAAGATTCTCTACGAACCCAACTGATTCAAGTTCAAAAATTTGAACGTGTTTCGGAACGCGAAAATCCAAGCGACAAGAAATTACGAGTCTGCTCTTCCTACACGATAAAATTTGGTATCGCCGTAATACTTCAATTTTTCACCTATGTGATCCGCTCGAGATGTTATACATACCCAAGTGATTCAAATTCGAAAATTTAAACGTGTTTCGGAACGTGAAAATCCAAACAACAAGAAATTAAGAGTCTGCTCTTTCTGTAAGATAAAATTTTGTATTGCTGGAACGCTTCAATTTTTCATCGACGTGATCCACTCGATAAGTTATATCAAACCAGGTGATTCAAATTCGTAAATTTGAACGTGTTTCGGAACTCGAAAATTCAAGCGTCAGTAAATTACGAGTCTTCCCTTCCTGCTCAATAAAATTTGGTATCGCCCTAACGCTTCGATTTTTCATCTAAGTGACGCCCTCGAGATACTCTACGAACACAAGTGATTCAAGTTTGAATATTTGAAAGTGTTTCGGAACCCGAAATCCAAGCAACAAGAAATTACGAGTCTGCACTTTCTGCACGATAAAATATGATATTGCCAGAGCGCTTCATTTTTTACCTACGTGACACCCTCGAGATGCTCTACGAATCCGAGTGATTCAAATTCGAAAATTTGAATGTATCTCGGAAAGCGAAAATCCAAACGACAAGAAATTATGAGTCCTCCCGTCCTGCCGAAAATATTTGGTATCGCCGTAACGCTTCGATTTTTCACTTACGTGATCCGCTCGGGATGCTCTATGAACTGAAGTGATTCAAATTCGAAAATTGGAAAGTGTTTTGGCACGTGAAAATCAAAGCGGCAGTAAATTACGAGTCTGCCCTTTTTGCACGATAAAATTTGGTGTCGTTGGAAAGTTTCAATTTTTCACTTACGTTACGCCCTTGAGATTCTCTACGAAACTATGTGATTCAATTTTGAAAATTTGAACGTGTTTCGGAATGCGAAAATCTAAGCGATAAGAAATAACGAGTCTGCCATTTCTGCACGATAAAATTTAGTATCTATGTAATGTAGGGTTGCTGGGCATACGCACAAGGGTCTACGAGGCATCAACCATGCCCGATTAAAAATTTAGCCGTGCCGAACAACCCGAAGCCGGATGTTTAAACTAGAGTTTAGGCGAAAACAAGTATGTTAAACACTTTAACACTAAGTGAGAGGGATTACAACCTTTGTTGATCCGGTCCTTCACTTCTAAAGCTCCGTGTTGAAGTCCCTTCGCTGCGATCATCGTGTTCCAGACTCTCGAGAGGTTTCACGAAGAGAAAGATGCAGTCTTGCTTCCGATCTTCGATACAAAGATGATCTACCTTGAAGTTTCGTTAGCACAAGCTAACACTCATAATATGAAGTGAACACCCTCATCTAAATGGCAAGGATAGATGAGGATGATGAAGTAGGATTTTTGCGCTCTTTTATTATCTTTTTCTCACAATCATTCATCACTTGGAAAAAGCTAGTAAGCTTTTTCATGAAAGAAAGATGAAGGAAGAAGAAGATGAATAATATGAATTTCTTTTGTGATGAATAATGCAAAGAAGATAATGATGAATAATGCAACCATGGTTGCTAAAGCTTTGTAGAGAATTAACCAAGGGTGTAGGGTTTGGGTTAGGTTAAAGATGAGTCATAACAAAATATGTTTCACAAAACAAAACTAAACCTTCTAGAATCATCTAGAAAGCATAAACCCAAATCAAACCCTAATCTTGTTTAATCTCTACTAAACATGTTGCATTAGTTATCATATCATGTTACAATATTATATATCACATATATAATATTTATTGTAACCAAATAAAATAATACATTTAACATATATCGCATATATATCAATGTATTATCCGAGTGAGAAAAAGAATCTTTTAGTGAGCTAATATTAGTTAATGTAATTTAATATATCATATATATTATTATACATTAAATTATCGAATCAACACTTGATCCGACAATCCGGCTATATCGCATATAACCGACTAATATATCATTTACCGATTCATCGAATCAACACTTGATCCGATGACCCGGCTGATATCATATATCGCGAGAATAGAATACGGTATCTCATATCGCATTATCCTCGGTCCTGCACATATCACATATGTGCCCCTACTCCGTTTTGCCTGAGCCAAGAAACTTCTGTGTAGGACTCTAAAGAATCGTCAATACGCCGGCAGTAGGTGATGATCATATCAAACAACCACAAGCTGCAAGCGGTCAGCTAAACGTAACAGCTACCCAGGTATTGAGCACTCAGAAGATCAACAAGCAAGCATGTACATTCTCCTGTGAATCCAATCAGTAACACTCCCGTACAGTCCGGTCTCGTCGTCTGATATGTCGCATATCTCGCCTAGGGGTGGTAAACGTCAGACCCCAGTAGCTAGATAAGTCGTGTCGATATGAGGTCTATAACAGTTCGAGAAACTACTGATAACACTTACCAGTAAATCTCAGCAACCCTGACCAGGGATTTCCGGTTATAGCCAATTGAACACAGCACAACATCAACTCCCTATACCGGGAGAGACGAATCCCCTCCTATTGCTCATTGCCTCCATGTCGGGACTGTACCCAAAAGCCACCTTTTTGCACGCCCTCTTGGACGTGGTATGATGGAAATCAAAGCACAGTGGGAATCACACAAGACTCTATGACGATCTCGGGTCAACAGACTACTCTGTACCAGTGTCACCGGAGAACTGCCATCTGACGTATGGTATAATACCATCTGGGAGTTCTCGGCGAGTCCGTCCAGTGTACCCAGTCTCTACTGAGCACCCGTACACCATCCTTGATGTCAAACACCGATGGATATGGGATCATCCATCGCCCATCATATGGGTTAAGATGCGTATACGCTAGTCTACTCTGGTGCATCGATGCCCTGTCTCGATACACCCTCGACTAGGAACAGTTATAGGATGTACTCGTCGACTACCATGGCCCCACTAGTATGATCTCATCATAGTCCCAGTATTCGAGTACATATCCTAAGGGCTTTATCAACTTGTAATATAGAGACAATCAGAGTACATGTTAAGATAAAGTATAACCAGATAGCGTACTATCATGTCGAGCAAGAAAGTCCTCTCTATATATGTTCAAGCATCCATTACAATATACATCGTATGTACAGTAATGGCCTCTAGGGCATACATATAACTAACAATCTCCCACTTGCACTAGGGCCATCTATTGTGGTATCGCATACCCAACAATTAGCTGTGGTTGAAGTATCTCATACTCAACCATCCCATAAAAGTCTCTACTGGGAAAAAGTCCTTTGTGAGTGGATCCGCACTATTTTCCTCTGTGTCTACTCTTCTTAACCTCGATCTCCCTGGAGATCAACCATCTCCATGATCAGGTGATACTGCCTAAGAATTATATCTGGATTTCTGATGGGACGGTAGTTCCTTGGCTAAAGCCACAATTCCATTGTCACACAATGGTAGGAACGAAGTTCATCTCATGAACTTATATATATCCAGACTGCCTCTTTGGTAGCATCCTTGGTAACGATGTATCTTACCTTTAATCGTCTAGTAAGTCACGGTATCTAGCTTGGAACTCTTCCAACATACCGTCCCTCCACTGAGGGTAAAGACAATGCCTGCGACTGACATTCAGTCGTCCTTATCACACTGGAACCTTTCCAGTGATTCTCCCCAGGATCAATTGATACCATCTCACTACAACTAGTGAGTATCCTAACATCCAATTAGATCTATCTCATAGATCCAAATCCCAGGATATAGGAGGTATCACTTTGATCCTATATGGAGAATCCTTGTGATAAACGGAGATTGACCGATCGTAGCATAGGAAACTCCTTCCCTATCAAGAGTATGTCATCCACGTACTCTACGAGGATCATCACCATACTCCCCACTACCTTTTTGTGTATACAAGGTTCATCTACCATTTTGATGAAGTCAAACTCTTTGACTACTACATTAAAACAGACGTTCCAACTCCGCGATGCCTGTTTCATTACATAAAACATCTTGCACATGTTTCCGCTGCTCCCACTATCTACGAAGCCCTATGGCTGTGTACTTATAGATGCTATCTTCTAAAACATCATTTAGAAAAGCAGTCATGACACCCAACCACCAGATATCGTAGTCATGGATGTAGCCGTGGCAAGTAGGATCTGGATGGACTTAAGCATAGCTTTGAAAATCTCAACTTTTCCATGTACACCAAGTAATCTTCTCAAGATATACTCGCTCCTGATGGGGATTTAACCCTTCAGATAAAGCAACCAAAGTCCATACTTTGTTGGTGTATAAGGATTCCATCTCAGATCGATAAGCATCCAGCCATTCTTACAGAGTCCCACTCCTGATGGCCTGCTCGAAACTAGTTGGGTCATCATCTCATGATGCAATCCTCACTCCCACTGTCATAGAGAAACCGAAGTATCTCTCAGGTGGGTGAGGAACCCTACTAGATCGGCGGAGAGGCTGAGGTTCGTTGGTTACTATTGAATCCTTTGGTTCTACCAAATCATCAGCTGCAGTTTGTATAGCTGGAACCTTTCCAGTTCTACATAACAGACATTGCCTCGAGCTTGTCCGGATTTTGCTTTTAGACATAGGCCGGACAACCCCCAAATCTTAACAAACTTAAGATATAGGCTCTTCCCTTTCCATATCACATATGAAATGGTAGGTAACTGATTTGATTTGAACCCTATTCAATAGGTATGCAACTTCTCAAGTGCATAACTCCCAAAAGGAAATAGGAAACTCAGTAGTACTCATCATAGAGCACACCATATCACAAGGGTGCAATTGCTCCGCCCCGATATACCATCGTGCTATGGTGTATACGGAGGAGTAATGCTGAGAGAGAATCACATTCTCCTTTAGAATAGTCCAGGAATCCCGTGCTCAAGTATTCTCCTCCCTGATCTCATCAAAGGACATAATACTTATACCTGTTGTTGGTTCTCTACTTCTAATTTATATTCTGTGAATATCTTAAAAGCTTCGGACTTGTGTTTCAACAGGAACATATGTCTGAATCTTGAGAGATCATCAGAGAATGTAATGAAGTACAAAGAACCGGTCTTGGCATGTGTAGACAGGGGACCTTCATACATCAGCATGTATCAATCCCAAGAGTTCACTAACTCTTTCTCTGTTTCCAATAAACAGAGCTATGGTCATCTTATCTTTGTGACATGACCGGCAAGTTTCACAAGATGTAAATTCAAACAAATTTAAATATGCATCTTAATGTAACTTCAGCTAGTTGGGTCGCATTGATATGACCTAGTCTACAATGCCTCAAGAAGGATTCGTTCATTTCTGAACTCTTCCTCTTGTGTGTGTTCCGTATACTAAGAACTGTAGTTTGATTTAGAACATCAATGCTTTTAGATAACATGCCTGAACCGATCAACTCTTGATATAGGAAATGTTCAAAACATTATCCAACAATACAAAATTATATCCTTTCTTTACTAATAAAGAGAGTGATATGATGTTGTATATCAGGCTCGGTATCTAATAACATTCGTTCAGAATCAATGTATTCTGGTAATACAGGGTGACAGTGACCAACAGACTTGGCTGCAATACTTGCACCGTTTTCTGTCTCATGAAACTTATCACCCGTTCTCAGTTCTCTACCTATCTGTAGCCCATGTAATAAATTACATATGCGGGATCCTGATCCGGTATCTCATACCCAGGACGTAAAGGACATTGAGAAATAGTTCTCTGTAATGAACATACCCGAAGATGATGCATCGGTATGCACTTTCTTCGTTTGGACGGCACGGGAATTCTGGTAATCCCCTATATCCTGCTCTGTCTTATAACAATTATAAGTTGGAGTGGGACCAACGTTCCCTAGCTCAGTATAACAAGCGGGTTCGGTCAATACATCCGTATTATTATCTTGATTAAGGCGTGATATGGTCGCTACCTGGAGAGAGAGAGAAGGAAACACTCAGTGTATGCTCTTGCAAGATTAGATTGGTTATCTAATATATCTAATCAGGATGTCTCCCACTGTTTTAATCAAATCTTCCTTCAAACCCTAAAAGGAAAGACTAGCCGGGATTAATTACACGCTACAAGTTCGCCAATCTTTCAGCCAGGCTAGTGTCGGTACTTTGAGGGAGGTCCCCCGTGCTTTCGCACGAACCTAATTAAAGTAAACCTCATTTTCCCAGGGGCGTAACCCCGTTAACACCTTTCTAGGCACCTACTTGATCGGCTAATTGTAATGTGTAAAACTCTCCCAGGAGTAACTCTTACTCGCAGCGGGTATCGGGATCCAACTATCTCATAGAAGGTATGCAATCTCATTGCAAATTTCAACACTTGAAATTCCCGATAATATTTTGCCCCTAGCACTTATGACCTTAACTAAGGTCAACATATCATAAGCACTAGTCAAGTTCTACCCGTCATTTCATAATTAATCGGACCCACCCTACATGACCCTCAACTATGGTCGACATAATCACATGAATGTCCTAACTAATCGCATCATATGCTGTGTAGGAAGACATCACTTAGCTACCGTACACTACGCCTCAACTAAAGTCGACATACGCAGCACGAATACTAAGTACTCTACTTTCTAAAATGACGGAGGGTTACGACAGGTTTTTAAGAAAACCATTTTGCGTAATGAACTTGATATCGTTGTAGAATCGAGTGATTTTAAATGGAATGTTTTAGAGGCCTTTTCTAGTTTCGCTAAAGAGCTCACTCCCGGTGAAGGGATCTTCGGCTCTTTCCTCATCGAATAAGGTGCAGGATATTTCACAAATATCACTATGCAAAGCAAGAACTATAGAAGCAATCAAAAGACAAACCGAGTTTGTAGCATCTGCTAGTTTCACTAAAGAGGTCACTCCCGGTGAAGGGATCTCGGCTCTTTCCTTATCGAATAAGGTGCTGGATGTTCTACAAGGAACACCGCTATTCAAAGCAAGAACTAGAGCTACCAGTTTTTAAACAAGTTTCTACAACATCTTAGGTTTCTTTTAGTTTCATTAATCTCATTAATGAAGTCCCATTTTAATATGCTTCACAAGCATCACATTTGAAACGAAAACTGCAATATAACATATATCTCATATATATATAATATAAACATTCGTCTCAGGCAGTAATTGTTGGAGATAGTGCCCTCAGAGTCAATTATTAGGTCACAGGTACGTGATTGTAATGATTGAGGGAGGACCTATCCCGGTAGGACAGTCTTACTCGAGATGATAGTATGCTATCTGGTTTACCTTTATCATCGTGTACTGCTTTAGGTGACATGACACGTCGCTATTACACGTTGATAGAGCCCCTAGGATTCTTGCTTGACCACCAGCAGTATGAGGGCGATCATATAAGTGGGAGCTGGGGGTCTACAAGCATATCCTTAAAAGGTCCCTAGTCGTGGGAGTTTCGAGACCGGGCATCGATACTCCATTAGTAGACTAGTGTATACAGTCGAGACCCCGACGAGGGGCGGTGGCCGGTCTCACAAGCCACTGGTGTCAGTTGGATCACCTAAGATGTATACAGGTGCTCATTGGGTTATGAGTACACCGGACAGGACTCGCCGGGAACATGCTAGTTGGTCATATACCAGACGTCAGATGGCAGTTCCCTGGTGACATGTGTGCAGGTTAGTTCATCGACCTGGGGATCGTCATTTGTCTCGTGTGAGTTCCCACTGTACTTTGATTACTACCCTACCACGGCTCAAAGGAGTCGTGCAAACAGGTTTTAGTTGGGTACAGTCCCGAGCCACATGGAGGCAGTGAGCGTATCTTCAGGGGTTCGTCTCTCCCGGTATTGGGGGTGAGGTCGTGCTGTGTCTAGGAGAGCCATTACACAAAGTCCTTGGCCAAGGCAAGGAGATTTACTGGTAGGTATTCCAGTAGTATCTCAGGGTGTTCTGGGCTACACTCCGACACGACTTGTACCGCTTTTGGGGGTCTGACTTTTACCAACCCCCTAGGCCCGCCATGCGATACTCATAGACGAACGGACCGGACTGCACGGATATTGTCACTGACAGGCTCAGTTGGGTGTCGGGGTGAGCTTCCTCATCGACGTCCCATTTGGTCAATAGCTGGTGGCCCGTTACGTATTGGCTTATACCTCTGACGGGCTAGTGGTTAAATCCACAGCCATAGTATTGACGAGTCTTTAGAGTCCACCACACTTTCAGTTACTCAGCTTTCGGGCGAAACGCTGTAGAGGCCGTATGGAGATATGGCAAGGTCCGATCAGATACGTGCGGTATTGCACGGATCAGGATCGGACAGTTTTGTACTAGTGGCCGTATAGTTATATGGCAGGGTTCGATCAGATACGTGCGGTATTGCACGGATCAGGATCGAACGGTTTTTACTAGCCGGCTTTGGTTTAAGCCGGTCCTAGTTTAGTACAGTGTAGATTTTGTCTTATTGCATTTGTATCCGGACGGAATACAGATGCGGGTGTGTATGCACAGTATCGGGGTTTTCCTGTAATTTATTACGGGACCAGTTTTCTGGAGTTGCCAGTTTGCATTCCGTTCCGGCCGGTTTTCCTTTGTTCTTTCCCGGCCGGACTTTTCCGATGGAGGGGGTTATTTGCAATTGTGCAAATAACAATTGTGGAGGGGGTTTCTTGTAAATGTTTGATTATGATAGCTTTCATTTCTTTTTCATCCATGGTTTTGCTTTTATGAGATTTGATTGAATGAGGATGAGATTTGAGAGGGTATGGGTTTAATAGTAAGAAGTTTGGTTGATGTTGTGGTCACCTCTTGACTTCTCCTACACTCACCTCCCTTCTTGCTTCATATATTGTTTTTCCACCACCATTCTTCTCACTTGATGAAAGAAGCTTTTCCATGGTTGAGAGAAAGAAAAAGATGAGAGTTTTCATTCTTGAGGTTTTCATTCTTGATCTCTTTTCATGCTAAGAAAAATGCAAGCACCATTTTTCTTATCTTGTTTCCTCCATCATCTACAAATGGCAACAAACCCCAAAGTGAGACATCCACTCTACACTACACTTCCTACAGCATATCTTGAGCATGTCGAGTTGCCGGCTTCATGCGCGAGTTGCCTCGGTATTGAGGTGGGAGCCCGTAAAAGTACCCGGCTTCGTGGTGCCCTTTTCCGACGAGGAGGAGATGGACGGAGATCCCGCGAGGAGATCGGAGTGGAGATGAAGACCGGAGGACTTAGATCGTCGGTATATATCTCTATTCCCATTCTTGTAGATAGCTTAGACTAGTTAATGGTCCGATCCGGTTAAAGTGCGCGGTGGTGCCGGTTTGCAAAGTCCGCAAAATTTAAGTTATTCACCGCTTCCGCATTCCGGCGTCGGATTGACGGCCGGGGCGCCGCCGTGCACTTACAGTGGTATCAGAGCCTCGCCATTAACTTCGTCTAGCTTTTGTGTAATGTGTTTAACGTTTCCGATCGAACAAAATCCCGAAAACACGTATTTCAAGCACATCAGTTTCTGTCGAATTTTTTTTGAGTCCAAAAATTTTTCAGGTTGTCTCAGAATGATGTGCAGGGAAATATAAGCATTCTGTAAAAAATTGGTACCATGATCTCACTGTTCCGCCGCGGAAGGGCGGCCAAATCCCTGCTTGGGCCGCGCTTCCGCGGCGATTTTAACTGTTCATGCTCCCAAATTTTTGTAGTATGTTCCTGTGTGATAAATGTGGTTTCTGGAATATTAAAATTGGGCCCAGGTTTTCTGTGGTTGCTACAGTTTTGTTTGGGGGCCCACTTGTTAATGTTTGATCAATCGGAAAATTTTTAACACATTTTTCACAGTATTTACATTATATCTGCGACCGTGAATGTCACTCGATCGGTAAATCCCGTCTAACTGCTATAGCCCGGTTAGACGGATTTGCGAACGTGACTTTCACGTTGATGTTCTATGTATTTGCTGTGATGTTGCGGATCGGTCGTGGGGGATAGCCTGGATGCAATACTAGTACAGTTTTGTTGTATTATGTACATTTGATATTGCGGGGCGAGCGTCCGACATGTGGACTGCCGTCACTGCCTGATTGTATTATTCTTTTGGGGCACGACCTGGTTGCGGTCGATGTACCCGGTGTATGTATATTTTACTTTCTGTACTAGGATTGCCCCGCGGAGGGGTGCACGGATAGCCGGGTTCTGGAGGGCAACAAGCCCGCATCTCATGGCATTGGGACGGAGGGGGCTTCACTCTAGGATTGGCGGGCTATTCGCCGCACTCGTAGGGGGTACAGGTTGACCCAGGAGGGGTGCCCAAGTTGCCGGATTCCGTGAAGTGCTGGGTGGTCCATTCACGGCGCTGAAGGGGGCTGCCTCGCTTCAGGTTTTGGCGGGTGACTTGCCGCGCCCGTAGGGGTCTAGGATTTCATTGCACAGGCTATCCACACGACCAGGGGAACGTCGGGTTTCAGTAGTGGCTCTATGAAACCCGGGGATCCCAGATATCTGTATTGTTTCTGTGATGCTGTTCATTCTCTGTGATGTTGCATTCTATTCACGCCTTGAGCGAAATATAATATATTGGTATATATATTAGTAGTTGTTGTATATGTTTTGCATCCGCGCTAGTCCAGTCCCCGCTCTGTCGTTAGTAAGCTAACCTAACGGGTAATGACGGGACCCAGTGGCGAATGCGGATGGCATATACGTACATTAGTATATTTTCGTTCTTTTTGGTGTGATCAATTGATGGGACTGCATTGATTCGGATCAATGCAAGTTAAACAAACCTAATCTGATGTTGTTGGAACACTTTTCAAAAAGCTGTTATTGCAAGGACGTTCACTTTTGTTTTGCATCGCGGTATTCATTTAGAATATCCTGCTCCTCAGTCGACGAGGCAAGGGCCGAGATCCCTTCACCGGGAGTGACCCCTTGGACAGAAGTTTGCGTCAGGGCATTAACTTCACTATAGCCGATTACTTTTGCTTTGCACCGTGGTATTCAGTTGGAATATCCTGCACCCCATTCTACGGGGAAAGAGCCGAGATCCCTTCACCGGGAGTGACCTCTTTAGCAAAGGTTTTCGTCACTATATTTTCTAAAAAGCTATCCGTTCCTTCAACGATATCAAGTTCTTTACGTTAAAGGTTTTCGCCAGAAACCATTCGTAGCCCTCCGTCGTTTCATATGGGTGGTCAATAGTATTCAAGCTGTGTATGTTGGCCAAAGTCAAGGCACAGTGATTGGTAGCTATTGGGGTATTCATATGCAGCATAGATAGATGCGTTGGTTTGGGACAGTCGTGCTGCCATTTTGGCCAAAGTCAAGGGTATGTACGGGTGGATTCAAATTAACCTGGAGAATGACGGGTAGAACTTGACATGTGACTTATGATATGTTGGCCAAAGTCAAGGTCATAAGAGCATGGGGCAGAAATTACATCGGGAGTTTCAAAAGTACTGAAACTTGCCAGATATGCGCATACCTTCTGGAGTATGATACCGTGAGCGGATTCCGTCACGTTGTCATGCGATGAGAGTTGGATCCCGATTCCCACTGATGAGTTAGTTTACTCCTCGGGTGACCCCGACTAATTCTTCTTTTAGGTTTGGAGGAGAATTTGAGGTACAGTGGGAGGATTCCAGATTAGATAAATTGGTGACCATTCTGATCTAGGTTAGAGTGCACGCTGAGTGTTTCTTTTCTCTCTCTCTTTGGCAGCGACCATTGACCCGACCCTAAGACTATGACTCAGTGACCAAGTTGACCGAACCTTCTTAACAAAGGCTTTTGGATTGTCATAGTTGCAGACCTCATTGCCACTCCTACTTTTACCCTTTTCTCCAGGACACCCCGTATTACTACGAACGTCCACTTCCATTGGACAAAACCATCGTATGGTTAGATACGAACTCGAAGGGATTCGAGGATGGTTTCCGGTTCTGGAGAAAACGGATAGGATTATTCAGTTGTCTTTTCCTTCTACCCTCTCTCAGGTTACGAGTACTCCTTGGTTTAGGGGTAGCACACCTATTATGCAAATTGGATTGTCTTCTTCCAAACCTTAGGCTGGTGCCGACCGGTAGGGAATGAAGAAAACCAATTAGCATAACGATGGTGTGCAGAAGGTATTAAGTTCAGACAAAGCAAGGGATTAGTAAGAGGGCAAAGTAAATTGCAACAGATATTCACGACCAAACCAAATATTTCGTTACCACTCCCACATCACCTTTGTATTTCTCCAGGACACTCCGTATCACTACGAAGATCCACAGTTTATTTGGATACTCCATCGTATGGTTATATACGAACTCGAATGGAACTTGTTCCAGTTCGGGGATGGATTCTGGTCCAGGAGAAATAGGAATAAAGTACATTCAGGTGTCTTTTATCTTCACCTTCTCTCGCGTTGCGAGTGCTCCTAGGATTAGGACAGTACACCCTTTATGCTTATTGGATAGTCTTCTTCCAAACCATAGGCTGGTGCCGAACGGTAGGGAAGGAAGAAAACCATTTGGCCTAAAGGGGTGTGCAGAAGGTAAAGACTAAAGACATATGAAGGGATTTGGAGAGGTGGCAAAGAACTATACGGTTATAGTTGTGAATCTGGATAATGGTAGAGGCATTACTAGGAATACCAGAATACCCCATCGGAACATTTCAATGTTTCAGTTCAACTGTGTAATGTTAAAGGAAAACTGATTTCCCGATTAGATACTTACTCCAGGGTATGTATTTACCAGGTATGATTCTCACATCTGTATGGTTTTACAGATGATGAGAGGGAGTAGGTTATTGGGAATTGGGTGATCATCCTCATTATATCGGGATTCGTTGTAATCGGTGATATTTGAGGAAATCACCTGGGCTGTTTGCCGGTCGGCAAATATTTGGTTTTGAATATCCGCAGTTATGCACCAATTTCAAATTGATATATCTGTACGTCTATTTTTATAGAGTGAGATATACCTTTCTGAAATTATGTCTACGACATTTACCTATATCAGTGGATGGTTAGGTAAGGAGCATTAAACAGCGGTGTAATTCTTCTTAACAATAAGTACAGTTTTCAACCTACGGCACACAGTGAATGAGTTATCAGACTCAAGGGACTTATACAGAGTATTGTATGTTGTCCAGGGTCCATCAGGACAGAGGGGTAGGTCCTCGTACTATATTCGGTTTACTTATGACTTCTCTAGTTTTTAGACCGGTGTTTCGTGGAAACACAGGGTCCGAATTTTGAGAAGTTACAGGTATTTGAATAGAGTAGAGAACCAGGTGTAGCAAGTATCGGGATTCTTCAAAGAGATCGAAGATGTAGATACTTGTGAATGGTATTCAGTTGATAGTAATGATAAAGAGATCTTGCTTCTCTTTCAGGTTACTCATAATTGGAAGTATTCCTAAGTTGAGTAAACGCTGATCGGCCTCCTTCCATTTAGTTGACATGCGCTGGGGACAGCTGCATGATTTGAATCTGGTTCAATTAAATCAGTGCCTCTGT
Source organism: Agapanthus africanus (assembly GCA_030015575.1). NCBI lineage: Eukaryota > Viridiplantae > Streptophyta > Magnoliopsida > Asparagales > Amaryllidaceae > Agapanthus > Agapanthus africanus. The sequence goes on from CM057345.1 coordinate 303,944,427, forward strand.
TCCTATATGGGATATAGAACAGTTCGTATCTTAACGAGGTTAAGGTACGGGGAGTTGTCCGGCTTATGCTTAAAACCAGACTCTGGATAACTCAAAGGCACGTTTCTGTAATGGCTGTTTGTGGGTTGACCCAGACTATGACGAGGGTTGATTTTCTACCATCTGGATGAACAATAGCGATATTGTTCTTGACTCGCCACAGTTTTATTAAAAATGGATTTTTTTTTTAGAAAACAGTAGTGGGAGTATGGTAGAACTGGAAGTGATTCCAGAACCACAAACGATTACTGAAGATTTGATAGGGAACCTAAAGATTCAATCTGGATTGACATTCCATTGGCCACTCCGTAGATATGGTGGGTAACTTCAGGCACCCGAGGGGCACTACGGTGGCCTCAAGGACGGTGACAGGGAAGTTCTTGTTTACCCACAATTGCCATTGCTGTTGTTCCAGGTTGCGAGACCCGGCGGGAGGATGAGTATAGCGTCATTCTAAACCAGTTTTAGAAGTGTACGTCTATATGACTCTGCCAGAGGGTTGTCGTAGTCAGTGGGAGCAGCGGAAGCATTGGTGGACAGGTAGCTTATGTCTATTTATAGACTAAAGCAGAAGTAGCGGAGATAGATCATCTATTTCTGATGTGACAGTTATAGGTTTGACTTCATCAGAATAGGGGATGGATCTGTTGAGAAGGTAGTAGGGCGTGATATCCTGGTATTTGGATGATATACACTGAGTAGGAAAAGAAACTCCTACACTACAATCGGTTATACTTTGGTCGTCACACAGTTGTTTCTCCACAAAGGAAATGGATTTTATATCAGACATACTGGTTACTAGATCTATGGTTTTAGATCTAGATTTGGGTGGTTTCCCAATCAGGGTACTTGACAGCATTCTAAGAGTATTTAGGATGGACGACTCCTTGCACGGTAGTGTACCTACAGGTAATGGAGTCACCCTCTCCAAAGGTGTCTTACAGACTAAAGGGGAGAGGGACGGGCATGATTGGCAGATCACTTGCTCAGGCAATTGAGTCAATCATGAGATGTCAAGTACCACACCAGATATTGTTCTTGCACTAGATTAAATAAGTTGACATTAATCCAATCCTGGAGAAACAGTCGGAAGCAGTTTTAGAACATAAGTGGATGTTCTAGGGATATGATAACGACAGCCTCATTCGGGAAACAGTTATCATTCCAGGCTTCCAAGGTGACATGGACGACAAGGAGGTTGTCAGAGCTATAGTTTTCCCTCTGACGAGGGGCAGTATTTTGGACAGGTGATCCAAGGCAATACTGAGGGAGGCATGGCGTGCAGGATACTGATTAAGTTCAGTTAACGATACAGTCTAAGAAGTTTGGATTTGGAGTTCATTTATGAGCTATGTCCCATCAGACATCCAGACACATTCTAAGACAGGTATTGCTCATTTCGGGAGATGGGTTTCTCCGCGAACTTGAGATATAGAGAGACATAGAAAGAAACAACTAAGCGGATCCACTCACTGAGGCTATTCCTCGAACGCAATAGTTCCGCAAACGAGCTTTGTGAGACTGACTAGTAGAGGAGTTGGATGTTCGGTATCACACGGGTTGTGAGTATGCGACATCGCAATAATTAGCCTTGAGTGCAAGTGGGAGATTGTTGGAGATAGTGCCCTCAGAGTCAATTATTAGGTCACAGGTACGTGATTGTAATGATTGAGGGAGGACCTATCCCGGTAGGACAGTCTTACTCGAGATGATAGTATGCTATCTGGTTTACCTTTATCATCGTGTACTGCTTTAGGTGACATGACACGTCGCTATTACACGTTGATAGAGCCCCTAGGATTCTTGCTTGACCACCAGCAGTATGAGGGCGATCATATAAGTGGGAGCTGGGGGTCTACAAGCATATCCTTAAAAGGTCCCTAGTCGTGGGAGTTTCGAGACCGGGCATCGATACTCCATTAGTAGACTAGTGTATACAGTCGAGACCCCGACGAGGGGCGGTGGCCGGTCTCACAAGCCACTGGTGTCAGTTGGATCACCTAAGATGTATACAGGTGCTCATTGGGTTATGAGTACACCGGACAGGACTCGCCGGGAACATGCTAGTTGGTCATATACCAGACGTCAGATGGCAGTTCCCTGGTGACATGTGTGCAGGTTAGTTCATCGACCTGGGGATCGTCATTTGTCTCGTGTGAGTTCCCACTGTACTTTGATTACTACCCTACCACGGCTCAAAGGAGTCGTGCAAACAGGTTTTAGTTGGGTACAGTCCCGAGCCACATGGAGGCAGTGAGCGTATCTTCAGGGGTTCGTCTCTCCCGGTATTGGGGGTGAGGTCGTGCTGTGTCTAGGAGAGCCATTACACAAAGTCCTTGGCCAAGGCAAGGAGATTTACTGGTAGGTATTCCAGTAGTATCTCAGGGTGTTCTGGGCTACACTCCGACACGACTTGTACCGCTTTTGGGGGTCTGACTTTTACCAACCCCCTAGGCCCGCCATGCGATACTCATAGACGAACGGACCGGACTGCATGGATATTGTCACTGACAGGCTCAGTTGGGTGTCGGGGTGAGCTTCCTCATCGACGTCCCATTTGGTCAATAGCTGGTGGCCCGTTACGTATTGGCTTATACCTCTGACGGGCTAGTGGTTAAATCCACAGCCATAGTATTGACGAGTCTTTAGAGTCCACCACACTTTCAGTTACTCAGCTTTCGGGCGAAACGCTGTAGAGGCCGTATGGAGATATGGCAAGGTCCGATCAGATACGTGCGGTATTGCACGGATCAGGATCGGACAGTTTTGTACTAGTGGCCGTATAGTTATATGGCAGGGTTCGATCAGATACGTGCGGTATTGCACGGATCAGGATCGAACGGTTTTTACTAGCCGACTTTGGTTTAAGCCGGTCCTAGTTTAGTACAGTGTAGATTTTGTCTTATTGCATTTGTATCCGGACGGAATACAGATGCGGGTGTGTATGCACAGTATCGGGGTTTTCCTGTAATTTATTACGGGACCAGTTTTCTGGAGTTGCCAGTTTGCATTCCGTTCCGGCCGGTTTTCCTTTGTTCTTTCCCGGCCGGACTTTTCCGATGGAGGGGGTTATTTGCAATTGTGCAAATAACAATTGTGGAGGGGGTTTCTTGTAAATGTTTGATTATGATAGCTTTCATTTCTTTTTCATCCATGCTTTTGCTTTTATGAGATTTGATTGAATGAGGATGAGATTTGAGAGGGTATGGGTTTAATAGTAAGAAGTTTGGTTGATGTTGTGGTCACCTCTTGACTTCTCCTACACTCACCTCCCTTCTTGCTTCATATATTGTTTTTCCACCACCATTCTTCTCACTTGATGAAAGAAGCTTTTCCATGGTTGAGAGAAAGAAAAAGATGAGAGTTTTCATTCTTGAGGTTTTCATTCTTGATCTCTTTTCATGCTAAGAAAAATGCAAGCACCATTTTTCTTATCTTGTTTCCTCCATCATCTACAAATGGCAACAAACCCCAAAGTGAGACATCCACTCTACACTACACTTCCTACAGCATATCTTGAGCATGTCGAGTTGCCGGCTTCATGCGCGAGTTGCCTCGGTATTGAGGTGGGAGCCCATAAAAGTACCCGGCTTCGTGGTGCCCTTTTCCGACGAGGAGGAGATGGACGGAGATCCCGCGAGGAGATCGGAGTGGAGATGAAGACCGGAGGACTTGGATCGTCGGTATATATCTCTATTCCCATTCTTGTAGATAGCTTAGACTAGTTAATGGTCCGATCCGGTTAAAGTGCGCGGTGGTGCCGGTTTGCAAAGTCCGCAAAATTTAAGTTATTCACCGCTTCCGCATTCCGGCGTCGGATTGACGGCCGGGGCGCCGCCGTGCACTTACAGTAATATGATCTCATCACAGAACATTACAGCAGAAGAACATATATGAAATATTGGATATACTAGGACGTCCGTATTTTCAATACGAGCCTGTACAAAACACGGATTCCACGGTCGCGATGAATAGCCAAACCCACATCCCTAGACCCCTACGAGAGCGGCAAGCAACACTGCCAATTCTAGGGTTAGGAGACCCGGTCTCGACTCCTCGAGATGGTCTCCCACTGGACCCTAGAACCCGGTTACTTGTGCTCCCCGCCTTGGGTTTACCTAATGCGGAAAAGTGAATAATATACAATGGTGACATCATCCTCAGCCCGGAAGTGCCCCAATAAAAGAATATTACATATAAATGAATTTTACATGAATGAGAAAGAAAAAACTCTCATCTCACATAAAACCTCCGGCTATTCAAACGCGACGATCCAATACAACATATCACAGCAACACATAATATCTCATATCATCAACGTAAGCAAATATGCGTATCCCGATTGTCGTTGATGTATAGCAACGAAGCCGGCGATACACCACATACTACGCTTACGGTCACAGAAAAGAAAGTGTAAAACTACAACAGTTGGAATCCGCAACCTCCTTAGACACCGCATGCCTAACCAAATGAATTCCTTAGACATCGCATGCCTAAAAATTATAAACCCCGCATTTTAGTCTCATTATCGAAAACTCTTTTCAATATCAAGTCGGGCAATTCAACAAGATTCCCGACATCCTGATCGCATGCTCGTCGCAAACTTTAGTAGACGGCCGCACCCCCGATGCTGTCGACGAAGTGCACTAAGGCGGAACACCGCTGCCGCGAGCACCCGAACGGATGCTTTTGGCGACGGGGTTCTCCTACAGTCACTTGGTTGGGGCTTTGAGGCGTGGCTGTCTGTTAAGTTTACCCGGCGAGTATCCGCGTACGCTACGTGATTGCGACGGACTTTTGATCGCATCAAAATTCCGTGGCAACCGATCATCTGAGACTGAAGTGCTAGATTTATAACATTCAAATTAGTTATCTCATAACTACCTGTGGATTCCAAATATTGTATCACATTCCAGATAAATAGACAATGTTAAACTTTCCGATCGAATAATCAAACACCCAAGATTTCCCGAATATATCTCAACACTTGAAATCAGTTTAAAAACATCCATCACATGCCACAGTACCAATGGTCCAGCCATAGAAGGGTCAAGCCAACGCCTCACATGTGGCACGCCGTACTGCCGCAAAACCTAAGGTTTAGAGGTAGTTCAAGATGGTAACATAATCGAGTTAAGGTTTTTTGTCTTCTAGAGGGTCCACCGCGTTACTTGCATGACTTAGAAAGTTTCAAAATCGAGAAAAAATCCAACTTTTGAAAAATTTTCTGACTGGGGAAAAAGTGAGTTATTGATATCCGTTCGAACTTTTTAACAGTTTCTAAAATTATCCGGAAAAACTAAACGAAGTTAAATTATCCGATCGAATCAACGAGTCTCCAATACAACCCAGAAAACTCAACACTTGAGTATAATTAAAAATCCCCAGAATTGTGCAAAAGAACCCAAAAATAATACTGTGAAGTTGCGGGCCCCAATGACACTATTCAGCCGCGGAACCGCGGTCACGTGCATGGTTTGGCCGCAGTTCCGCGGTCACGTGATTGAATCAAGGGTCCGTACTTCACAGTAATTTCTACATTTCCCTGCTTATTTTTCTGAGCATTTTTAATTCACAAAAACTCACATTTTGAAAAATTTCCAGAAACTAGGGTATATCGGGTATTCCGGGTTCGATCGGACTTTAAACTTCGTCTAGACTTCATCTAAAGCTCTAGCTTGGCTCTGATACCACTGTAGGGTTGCTGGGCACACGCACAAGGGTCTACGAGGCATCAACCATGCCCGATTAAAAATTTAGCCTTGCCGAACAACCCGAATCCGGATCTTTAAACTAGAGTTTAGGAGAAAACAAGTATGTTAAACACTTTAATATTAAGTGAGAGGGGTTACAACCTTTGTAGATCCGGTCCTTCACTTCTAAAGCTCCGTGTTGAAGTCCCTTCGCTGCGATCATCGTGTTCCGGACTCTCGAGAGGTTCCACGAAGAGAAAGATGCAGTCTTGCTTCCGATCTTCGATACAAAGATGATCTACCTTGAAGTTTCGTTAACACAAGCTAACACTCATAATATGAAGTGAACACCCTCATCTAAATGGCAAGGATAGATGAGGATGATGAAGTAGGATTTTTGCTCTCTTTTATTATCTTTTTCTCACACTCATTCATCACTTGGAAAAAGCTAGTAAGCTTTTTCATGAAAGAAAGATGAAGGAAGAAGAAGATGAATAATATGAATTTCTTTTGTGATGAATAATGCAAAGAAGATAATGATGAATAATGCAACCATGGTTGCTAAAGCTTTGTAGAGAATTAACCAAGGGTGTAGGGTTTGGGTTAGGTTAAAGATGAGTCATAACAAAATATGTTTCACAAAACAAAACTAAACCTTCTAGAATCATCTAGAAAGCATAAACCCAAATCAAACCCTAATCTTGTTTAATCTCTACTAAACATGTTGCATTAGTTATCATATCATGTTACAATATTATATATCACATATATAATATTTATTGTAACCAAATAAAATAATACATTTAACATATATCGCATATATATCAATGTATTACCCGAGTGAGAAAAAAAATCTTTTAGTCAGATAATATTAGTTAATGTAATTTAATATATCATATATATTATTATACATTAAATTATCGAATCAACACTTGATCCGACAATCCGGCTATATCGCATATAACCGACTAATATATCATTTACCGATTCATCGAATCAACACTTGATCCGATGACCCGGCTGATATCATATATCGCGAGAATAGAATACGGTATCTCATATCGCATTATCCTCGGTCCTGCACATATCACATATGTTCCCCTACTCCGTTTTGCCTGAGCCAAGAAACTTCTGTGTAGGACTCTAAAGAATCGTCAATACGCCGGCAGTAGGTGATGATCATATCAAACAACCACAAGCTGCAAGCAGTCAGCTAAACGTAACAGCTACCCAGGTATTGAGCGCTCAGAAGATCAACAAGCAAGCATGTATATTCTCCTGTGAATCCAATCAGTAACACTCCCGTACAGTCCGGTCTCGTCGTCTGATATGTCGCATATCTCGCCTAGGGGTGGTAAACGTCAGACCCCAGTAGCGAGATAAGTCGTGTCGATATGAGGTCTATAACAGTTCGAGAAACTACTGATAACACTTACCAGTAAATCTCAGCAACCCTGACCAGGGATTTCCGGTTATAGCCAATCGAACACAGCACAACATCAACTCCCTATACCGAGAGAGACGAATCCCTTCCTATTGCTCATTGCCTCCATGTCGGGACTGTACCCAAAAGCCACCTTTTTGCACGCCCTCTTGGACGTGGTATGATGGAAATCAAAGCACAGTGGGAATCATACAAGACTCTATGGCGATCTCGGGTCAACAGACTACTCTGTACCAGTGTCACCGGAGAACTGCCATCTGACGTATGGTATAATACCATCTGGGAGTTCTCGGCGAGTCCGTCCAGTGTACCCAGTCTCTACTGAGCACCCGTACACCATCCTTGATGTCAAACACCGATGGATATGGGATCATCCATCGCCCATCATATGGGTCAAGATGCGTATACGCTAGTCTACTCTGGTGCATCGATGCCCTGTCTCGATACACCCTCGACTAGGAACAGTTATAGGATGTACTCGTCGACTACCATGGCCCCACTAGTATGATCTCATCATAGTCCCAGTATTCGAGTACATATCCTAAGGGCTTTATCAACATGTAATATAGAGACAATCAGAGTACATGTTAAGATAAAGTATAACCAGATAGCGTACTATCATATCGAGCAAGAAAGTCCTCCCTATATATGTTCAAGCATCCATTACAATATACATCGTATGTACAGTAATGGCCTCTAGGGCATACATATAACTAACATGTAACATTTCATTTTTCACCTACGTGATCCGCTCGAGAAGCTCTACGACCCAACTGATTGAAATTCAAAAATTTGAAAGTGTTTCGGAACGCGAAAATCCAAGCGACAAGAAATTACATATCTGTCCTTCCTGCACGATAAAATTTGGTATCGCTGTAACGCTTTGATTTTTCACCTACATGACGCCCTTGAGATGCTCTATGAACCCAAGTGATTCAAATTCGAAAATTTGAATGTGTTTCGGAACGTGGAAATCCAAGCTACAAGAAATTATGAGTCTGCTCTTCCTGCACGACAAAATTTGGTATCGCCGGAACGCTTCGATTTTTCGCCTTCATGACGCCATCGAGATTCTCTATAAACCTAAGTGATTCAAATTTGACAATTTGAATGTGTTTCAAAACGCGAAAATCTAAGTGACAAGAAATTACGAGTCTGCCCTTCCTGCACAATAAAATTGGTATCGCCGTAACACTTCGATTTTTCACTAACATGATCCGCTTGTGATGCTCTATGACCCAACTGATTTAAATTCAAAAATTTTAATGTTCTTCGGAACGCGAAAATCCAAGCGACAAGAAATTACAAGTCCGCACTTCTTGAATAATAAAATTTGGTATCGCCATAATGCTTCAATTTTTCACCTCTTTGATCCGCTCGAGATTCTCTACGGAGCCAGGTGGTTCAAATTTGAAAATTTGAACGTGTTTCTGAACGCGAAAATCTAAACGATGGTAAATTACGAGTCTGCCCTTCCTGCAAGATAAAATTTGATATCGCTGTAACTCTTCGATTTTTCACTTACGTGACGCTCTTGATATGCTCTACGAACCCGAGTGATTCAAATTTGAAAATTTGAACATCTTTCGTAACGCGAAAATCCAATCGACAGTAAATTATGTGTCACGACCCGAAAGTACGGAACATGACCGGCACTTAAACTACGAACGTCTCGAGGCGTACTAATCTAAGTAAACCGAAAACCCAGAAATCCAAACCAAGAAAAGATGTAGAGTGCAGGAAAAACCAACTTAAAGCAAGTAGTTTCAATAGCATAAGCCGAGTTATGCGGTTTTAAAAATATCAAGTATTTCCTGAAAATTTCGGCAGAATCTCCTTTGTAAAACTGGCCCCCAAACGGGATACAACTTGAATAGTATACGAAATCAATAAAAAGGCATCCCCAAGCGGGAGCTAGCTCTTCGTCAATCGACGGTCACAACCACACAAGCAATATAATATACAACGCCAAGGGCGAGGATCAAAACTCAAAAGGAAACTCAAAACAGCAAGAAATCCATAGAAATACAATGCGCGACTCTAAGGTCGAAAGAATAACATCACTGGTCTCTATCTCAAAAATAAATACTTGTTTGGTTGATGGAACTTCTAGATACAACTGAATAATAATATACAAGATATATAATGGGGGTACGATACAAGTAAACCCACCTACTAGCAAGTCACCCGGAAATGGGAAGCAGTGCCAGCAAAGCCGTAATGAAACCTGTACGGCAAAACCTGCAAGAAACTGGGGCACAACGGGGGTGAGTTGCCAACTCGTGAATAGAAAAACATCTACGAATAGAAATCGTATGTGTGACGCAATCCTAGGTCATACGATCAATATATATAATCCTCAAATATATGACCAGCAGTCTATAACAATGACTAGGGTAAATATCTAACCCGAGTATAATCTCATGTGCCCGTGTCAGTGCCTCAAGTAGCAATATATCATATGAATGAGGTATGAATGCTTGAAAACAGAATACATGTAAATGAAGAAACTGTTTTCATAATTTAGTGAGATTTCCTTTGTATTTTTAAAATGAGGTATCATAATGAAATCGGCATAAAACAGTGCCTAGCATCGGCACAAAACGTAATCCCAATATCTCGATATCTCTGTATCACAGTCTCTGTACCTCAATATCTCGAAATCTCAATGTCTCAATCACAATATCTAGGGCGCCGTCAGTCCAGACCGGCCCCTACCATCCATCTCAAGACCACGACGGTATCCTCCGGATATCCGACGCGTCGGGTAATATCACCGGTCGGTAGTGCTCCCCTGCCAGGCTCAACGTCAACAACACGATCCTCTTGCCCCGGGGTATCGCACCGGGCCCACCATGTACCCGAAACGGTTCCTCCACTCCTCGAATCGGGTCTCGAAATCCATCAGCAAACTCATGGTGGACGACTCATACATCATGGGAAAACCGCACTTTTTATTTTAAAAGAGAGAAAAGGTTTATTTATGTTTTTGCGGTTTTCCTCCAAATCCAAGAAATCTCATGAAATCCGAATCCAAGTCATCAATAGCATGTAAACAGGGAATATAGGCATGAGAATCCATGAATGCGACACAACAGTGAATAATAACATGCATGAAGTAGCAGGCAATAACTACAATGTCTAACTAGCATATAAGGCAAGTACACTAATATCATATCTAAACTATTAGCTAACAACCTATGTCAAATGAAATAGTATTTTCTAAAGTGTTCGTGACATGGAAATTACCGATGAAGATGTGTGTGAGCCGGCAAGTAAGTGTACGTGGTACATACGCGTCATTGGTAATGGTGCTGGTGTCCTAACAGCATGATATTAATAATAGGATATGAATCATAATATAAGCATGCGATGCGGAGCGAACAACAATAATGAGCGGGAGCTAAATACTAAACAATGGTGCCCTTTGAAATAACACGAATCGTGGGGTTTTGAAAATAAGGGCTACGGTGGTTTTAATAAAGGATACGTCTTTTGAAATATCCGTAGATCTCTTGACCTGTCTTTTAAAATACCCACGATCCGTTAGTTTTGAAATAGGTAGAAATCTAATCTAGTCTAACAACTACACTAAACTATACAGCTGAACTAACAAGCTGAACTACAGGTAAGGAAACCGCCTATCGTGTGAGTCGATACATATACATACCTGTATATGTATAGTCGGTGATCCCGCCTCAATAATATCATATCCGATACCATATCTATAAGTAGGCATCCCAAGTCAATAGTGCGGATCAATCATCAATATAGCTCGTACGTAAATCCGTCGTACGGCATCCCAAATCTGGGTACGGGTCAATATCACATTCATCATACTATTCACCTGGTATCATCTTTATCAAATATCATGATCGGGGTACTGATCTACGTCTAGTACAATACTGATACGGCCTAAATATGCATGCACGTGTGTGAAACACTACGTCAAGACCCGTTACAACGTCATGTCGTATCTCAAATACGAACCCTGCTATATCACCGATCTCACGGCCTCAAATCAAATCTCATCGACTCATCTTAAATCCCAAGTACTATCCTTATTATCCATGCATGTGTATATGAATGTACATATGCATAGTCCCATACCCACGCATATATACATATATACAAATCCCAATCAGCGCACAAGAAAGTAATGTATGCAAGTCTGTGTGTGCGTATGTGGGTATAACAACTACTCTAGGGTTTCGCAACTAACCTAAAGCTAATCCATGAACACATAATCATAACATGAATAAACATTCTCGAATCATAAAACACCTATATAAACATATATATATGAGCTACACTACGGACTGCGGGGGTGCTATACGCCATCCACCCGATTTCTCCCCGTAGATATAAATCTACTCATCTGGTCCTCGCTAGCCGGTGCCGACGTCGCCACGCGCTTGCTTGTCGTCTCGAAGTCCACATGGGGTACCTACATATCATAACGCACCGTGTCGTATTAAAATCCGACTCATGACCCAAAAACGACACGTGAATCCCACATAGGTCAAAACCTATGGTTGCTTTCACAAATCAACCCAAAAACCCTCGACGTCGGCGTACAAACGCCAAACCATCGAGAAAAACTCAAACGTATCAATCGTGGTTTCACAACACCTTAATTATATATATAAAATAGGGTTAAAATCACCAAAACTTCAAATTCTCTTTAAAGCTATTTTTCCGATAACCTAATAAGCAAAATTAACCGCTTTAATACAACCTCTTGATGTTTAAACGAATCTAGCGGCCACAATATTCACTAAATATCATAACAAAGTCATATAAACCATTCCTATAATTTATTCTCATCAATTTCCATAAATTCCAAAATTCTAGTTTACAATATACCCAAATTTAACAATTTTATAGCAAAAATGCACAAACAACAATTTAGCTTGGATTTTCATGAACTAAAGTATTAAACTATATTTTATAATGTTAATGAAGTCATGAAAAACCTAATCACATTTTTAAACCCAATATTTAAACAATTTTTTAAAACCTAGTTAGCAATTTAGCAAAATTATCACCATTTTAATTTAACAAATTAGCAAGTAGCAACCAACTTAGATTTTGCATACAATTACATGTTAATCTCCTCATTACAACCATAAACTAATGATAAAAACCCTAATTAAATTCAAACCCTAGTCTTGAATTTCCTAAAGTTGCAATAAAACCCAATTAAACATCAAATTTGTTAACATAGAAGCAATTAAACAACAATATATGAATAAGGTTAGAATTATACCCAAATAAATTTGAAGATCCCACAAGCACACTTAGCCTCCTAAATTGAAATCTAAATCCCTAGATCCATGCAATGGTAGCCAAGGGAAAATGGGTAGGAGGTGGATTTTGATTTGGATTTTTGCTTGATTTTTTGTGGATTTTTCAAGCATTTTTGATGAACTTTTTTTAAAGAGAAAGAGATGAAGTATGAAGGGGCTGAAATGGAGGGGGGGGCTCGACCATTGCAGATGGGGGAGAGGAGAGAGGGAGTGTGGTGTGAGGTATGGGTAAAGGAAAAGTCCAAGTCAACATTCAACTAACACTTTTATCCATTCTCATTTCTTTTCTTTTCTTTTCTTTCTTTTCTTTGAAATTCAAGTGGGGAAAATTGATGGGGCTGCTGAATTCAGCCAAGGGTGGAAATAAATGGGGGTGTGTGAGTGTGGGTATGGGTGTGGGGTGATGAAAAATGATAAATACAATACCCCAAACATCCATTTACACTAAAAAAAAGCCTTTTTCTTCGATATTTTCTAAACCGTTTTGGCAAACGATTTCATTTCAAAAACCACATGATAAAATTTTATTTAATGTTTTATGATGCAAAAAATTTGTTTCAACTCATTCCAATTTGTAATTTTCCCTAATTAAATGTATTAGTGACGGCTTAAAATAATATTAAAATAATTAATTTCGGAAAAATTTTCAGAAAATTTGAAATTTCACCAGTGGCTCAATAAACACCAAATACTAGCAATTACATAGCTAGAATATATATATTTAATTTTATAATAAAGATATTTGCATTTTGACTTTTTACAGAAAACCCCCTTATTTTACCGTTTTTTCGAAATTTCACCGAAACGATTTTCAAAACGTTACATTATGGGTTTGCCTTCCTGCATGATAAAATTTGGAAACGCCGTAATGCTTTGATTTTTCACCTACGTGACGCCCTCGAGATGCACTACGATCAAGTGATTCAAATTCGAAAATTTGAAAGTGTTTCGGAACGCGAAAATCCAAGCAACAAGAAATTACGAGTCTGCCCTACCTGCACGATAAAATTTGGTATGGCCGTAACACTTCGATTTTTCACCTACGTGATGCCCTCGAGATACTCTACGAACCCAAGGGATTCAATTCGAAAATTTGAAAGTGTTTCGGAACGCGAAAATTCAAGCGACAAGAAATTACGAGTCTGCCCTTCCTACACGATAAAATTTGGTATCGGCAGAACGTTTCGATTTTTCACCTACGTGATACCTTTGATATTCTCTACGAACCGAACTGATTCAAATTCAAAAATTTGAACGTGTTTCGGAACGCGAAAAACCAAACGACATGAAATTACTAGTCTGCTCTTCATGCACGATAAAATTTGGTATCGCAGCAACACTTCGATTTTTCACCCATGTAATCAGCTTGAGATGCTCTAAGAACCTAAGTGATTCAAATTCAAAAATTTAAATGATTTTCGGAACGCAAAAATCACAACGATAAGAAATTACGAGTATGCACTTCCTAAACGATATAACTTAGTATCGCCGTAACGCTTCAATTTTTCACCTATTTGATCTGCTCGAGATTCTCTACGAAGCCAGGTGATTCAAATTCGAAAATTTGAACGTTTTTTGAAACTCGAAAATCTAAGAGAGAGTAAATTACGATTCTGCCCTTCCTGCACGATAAAATTTGATATTGCCGTAATGCTTCGATTTTTCACCTACGTGACACTTTGAAGATTCTCTATGAACCTGGGTGATTCAAATTCAAAAATTTGAGCATGTTTCGATACGAGAAAATCCAGGCTGGTAAATTACGAGTTTCTCCTTCCTGCATGATAAAATTTGGTATCGCCGTAACAGTTTGATTTTTCACCAAGGTGACGCCCTCGAAATGCTCCACCTACCCAAGTGATTCAAATTCGAAAATTTGAAAGTATTACGGAATGAGAAAATCCAAGCGAAAAGTAATTATGAGTCTATCCTTCCTGCACGATAAAATTTGTTATCACCGTAATGGTTCAATTTTTCACTTACATGATCTGCTCGGGATGCTCTACGAACCCAAGTGATTTAAATTCGAAAATTTGAACGTGTTTCGGAACGCGAAAATCCAAAGGATAGTAAATTACGAGTTTGCCCTTACTGTACGATAAAATTTGGTATCGCCGTAACGCTTCGTTTTTTACTTAAGTGACGCGGTCGTGATGCTCTACGAACCCAATTGATTCAAATTTGAAAATTTGAACGTGTTTCGAATCGCGAAAATCCAAGCAACAAGAAATTACGAGTCTGCCCTTCCTGCACGATAAAATTTGGTATTTACATAACGCTTCAATTTTTCACCTAACTGACGCCCTCGATATGCTCTACGAACCCAAGTGATTCAAATTTGAAAATTTGAAAGTGTTTCGGAACGCGAAAATCCAAGCGACAAGAAATTACGAATCTGCATCCTTCCTACACAATAAAATTTGGTATCGCCAGAATGCTCCAATTTATCACCTACGTGTGACACCTTTGAGAGGCTCTACGAATCCAAGTGATTCAAATTCGAAAATTTGAAAGTGTTCCAGAACGCGAAAATCTAAGCGACAGGAAAATACGAGTTTGCTCTTCCTGCACAAGAAAATTTTGTATCGCCGAAACACTTCGATTTTTCACCTACGAGATGCTCTCGAGATTCTTTACGAACCAAACTAATTCAGATTCAAATATTTGAATGTGTTTCGGAACGTGAAAATCCAAGCGACAAGAAATTACGAGTCTGCTCTTCTTGCACGATAAAATTTGGTATCGCGGTAACACTTCGATTTTTCACCTACGTGATACCGTGAAATGCTCTAAGAATCCAAGTGAGTCAAATTCAAAAATATGAATGTTTTTCAGAAAGTAAAAATCCAAGCGATAAGAAATTACTAGTATGCACTTTCTAAACGATAAAATTTGGTATCGCCACAAAGCGAAAATCATAGCGACGGTGAATAACGAGTCTGCCATTCTTGCATGACAAAATTTTGAATCGCCGTTACGCTTCAATTTTTAACCTTCTTGACTCCCTCGAGTTGCTTTACGAACCCAAATGATTCAAATTCGAAAATTTGAAAATGTTTCTGAACGCGAAAATCCAAACGATAAGAAATTACGATTCTACCCTTCCTGCAGGATAAAATTTGGTATCGTCGGAACGCTTTAATTTTTCACCAACATGACGCCCTCGAGATGCTCTATGAACCCAAGTGATTCAATTTATAAAATTTGAAAGTATTTCGGAAAGCGAAAATCTAAGCGATAAGAGATTACGAGTCTGAACTTCTTGAACAATAAAATTTGGTATTGCCATAAAGTGAAAATCCAAGCGACAGTAAATAAAGAGTCTGCCCTTCCTGCATGATAAAATTTTGAATCATAACGCTTCAATTTTTCACCTGTGTGACTCCCTCGAGATGCTCTACGAACCCAAGTAATTCAAATTCGAAAATTTAAAAGTGTTTCGGAACGAGAAAATCCAAACGATAAGAAATTACGATTCTCCCCTTCCCGCATGATAAAATTTGGAATCGCCGGAACGCTTCGATTTTTCTCCTACATGACGCCCTCGAGATGCTTAAGAACCCAAGTGATTCAAATTATAAAATTTGAAAGTGTTTCAGACGCTAAAATCCAAGCGACGAGAAATTACGAATCAGCTCTTCCTGCATGATAAAATTTGGCATCGCCGGAATACTTCGATTTTTCACTGACATGATACCCTCGAGATTCTCTACGAACAAAAGTGATTTAAATTCGAAAATTTGAACATGTTTCGGAACTCGAAAATCTAAGTGACAAGAAATTACGAGTCTGCCCATCCTGCACGATAAAATTTGGTATCACCGTAACGCTTCGATTTTTCAACTAATTGACGCGCTCGAGATGCTCTACGAAACAAAGTGACTAAAATTCAAAAATTTAAAAGTGTTTCGAAACGCGAAAATCCAAGCAACAATAAATTATGAGTCTGCCCTTTCTGTACGATAAAAATTGGTATCGCCGAAACGCTTTGATTTTACATCTACGTGACACACTCGAGAGGCTGTACGAACCCAAGTGATTCAAATTCGAAAATTGGAAAGTGTTTCGGAACGTGAAAACCTAAGCGACAAGAAATTATGAGTCTGTCCTTCCTTCATGATAGAATTTGGTATCGCCGGAACGCTTCGATTTTTCACCAACATGACTCCCTCGAGATTCTTCAAAAATTTGAACGTGTTTGGAAATGCGAAAATCCATGCGACAAGAAATTACGAGTTTGCCCTTCCTGCCCGATAAAATTTGGTATCGCCGTAACACTTCGAGTTTTCACCTACGTGATCCGCATGAGATGCTCTATGAACCCAAGTGATTCAAATTCGAAAATTTGAATGTGTTTCGGAACGTGGAAATCCAAGCGACAAAAAATTACGAGTCTGCTCTTCCTGCACGACAAAATTTGGTATCGCCGAAACTCTTGGATTTTTCGCCTTCATGACGCCATCAAGATTCTCTGTAAACCTAAATGATTAAAATTTGACAATTTGAATGTGTTTCAAAACGCGAAAATCCAAGTGACAAGAAATTACGAGTCTGCCCTTGCTGCACAATAAAATTGGTATCGCCGTAACACTTCGATTTTTCACCAACATGATCCGCTTGTGATGCTCTACGACCCAACTAATTTAAATTCGAAAAATTGAATATTTTTCGAAACGCGTAAATCCAAGCGACAAGAAATTACAAGTCTGCACTTCTTGAACAATAAAATTTGGTATCGCCATAACGCTTCAATTTTTCACTTCTGTGATCCGCTCGAGATTCTCTACGGAGCCAGGTGGTTCAAATTTGAAAATTTGAACGTGTTTCTGAACGCGAAAATTCAAACGACAGTAAATTACGAGTCTGCCCTTCCTACACGATAAAATTTGATATCGCTGTAACGCTCCGATTTTTCACCAACATGACGCTCTTGATATGCTCTACGAACCCGAGTGATTCAAATTTGAAAATTTGAATATCTTTCGTAACGCGAAAATCCAAGCGACAGTAAATTACGAGTCTGCCTTCTTGCATGATAAAATTTGGAAACGCCGTAACGCTTTGATTTTTCACCTACGTGACGCCCTCGAGATGCACTATGATCAAGTGATTCAAATTTGAAAATTTGAAAGTGTTTCAGAACGCGAAAATCCAAGCGACAAGAAATTACGAGTCTGCCCTACCTGCACGATTAAATTTGGTATTGCCGTAACACTTCGATTTTTCACCTACGCGACGCCCTCGAGATACTCTACGAACCCAAGGGATTCAATTCGAAAATTCAAGTGTGTTTCGGAACGCGAAAATTCAAGCGACAAGAAATTACGAGTCTGCCCTTTCTACATGATAAAATTTGGTATCGTCAGAACGCTTCTATTTTTCACCTACGTGATACCCGTTGAGATTCTCTACGAACTGAACTGATTCAAATTCAAAAAATTGAACGTGTTTTGGAATGCGAAAAACCAAACGGCAAGAAATCACTAGTCTGCTCTTCATGCACGATAGAATTTGGTATCGCAGTAACACATCGATTTTTCACCTACGTGATCTTCTTGAGATGCTCTAAGAACCCAAGTGATTCAAATTCAAAAATTTAAATGCTTTTCGGAACGCAAAAATCCCAACAACAAGAAATTACGAGTATGCACTTCCTAAACGATATAACTTGGTATCGCCGTAACGCTTCAATTTTTCACCTATTTGATCCGCTCGAGATTCTCTACGAAGCCAGGTGATTCAAATTCGAAAATTTGAACGTTTTTCGAAATGCGAAAATCCAAGAGAGGGTAAATTACGATTCTGCCCTTCCTGCACGATAAAATTTGATATTGCTGTAACGCTTCGATTTTTCACATACGTGACACTCTGAAGATGCTCTACGAACCCGGGTGATTCAAATTCGAAAATTTGAGCATGTTTTGATACGAGAAAATCCAGGCCGGTAAATTACGAGTTTCTCCTTCCTGCATGATAAAATTTGGTATCGCCGTAACGGTTTGATTTTTCACCTACGTGACACCCTCGAAATGCTCCACCTACCCAAGTGATTCAAATTCGAAAATTTGAAAGTGTTTCGGAATGAGAAAATCCAAGCGACAAGAAATTATGAGTCTATCCTTCCTGCACGATAAAATTTGTTATCACCATAATGGTTCAATTTTTCACCTACATGATCCGCTCGGGATGCTCTACGAATCCAAGTGATTCAAATTTAAAAATTTGAACGTGTTTCGGAACGCGAAAATCCAAGGGATAGTAAATTACGAGTCTGCCTTTCCTGCACGATAAAATTTGGTATCGTCGTAACACTTCGATTTTTACTTACGTGATGCGGTCGTGATGCTCTACGAACTCAATTGATTCAAATTTGAAAATTTGAACATGTTTCGAATCGCGAAAATCCAAGCAACAATAAATTACGAGTCTGCCCTTCCTGCACGATAAAATTTGGTATTTCCATAACGCTTCAATTTTTCACCTAACTGATGCCCTCGAGATGCTCTACGAACCCCAGTGATTCAAATTCGAAAATTTGAAAGTGTTTCGGAACGCGAAAATTCAAGCGACAAGAAATTACGAATATGCAGCCTTCCTGCACAATAAAATTTGGTATCGCCAGAACGCTCCAATTTATCACCTACTTTTGACACCCTTGAGAGGCTCTACGAACCCAAGTGATTCAAATTAGAAAATTTGAAAGTGTTCCAGAACGCGAAAATCTAAGCGACAGGAAATTACGAGTTTGCTCTTCCTGCACAAGAAAACTTGGTATCGCCGGAACACTTCGATTTTTCACCTACAAGATGCTCTCGAGATGCTCTACGAACCAAACTAATTCAAATTCAAATATATGAATGTGTTTCGGAACGCGAAAATCCAAGTGACAAGAAATTACGAGTTTGCTCTTCCTACACGATAAAATTTGGTATCACGGTAACACTTCGATTTTTCACCTTCATGATACCGTGAAATTCTCTAAGAATCCAAGTGAGTCAAATTCAAAAATTTGAATGTTTTTCAGAACGTGAAAATCCAAACGACAAGAAATTACTAGTCTGCACTTTCTAAACGATAAAATTTGGTATCGCCATAAAGCGAAGATCATTGCGACGGTAAATAACGAGTCTGCCCCTTCTTGCATGATAAAATTTTGAATCGCCGTTATGCTTCAATTTCTCACCTTCTTGACTCCCTCGAGATGCTTTACGAACCCAAGTGATTCAAATTCAAAAATTTGAAAGCATTTCGGAACGCGAAAATCCTAACGATAGGAAATTACGATTCTACCCTTCCTACACGATAAAATTTGGTATCGCCGGAACGTTTTAATTTTTCACCTACATGACGCCCTCGAGATGCTCTACGAATCCAAGTGATTCAATTTATAAAATTTGAAAGTATTTCGGAACGCGAAAATCCAACCGACAAGAAATTACGAGTCTGCACTTCCTGAACAATAAAATTTGGTATTGCCATTAAGCGAAAATCCAAGCGACGATAAATAAAGAGTCTGCCCTTCCTGCATGATAAAATTTTGAATCGCCGTAACGCTTCAATTTTTCACCTGTGTGACTTCCTCGAGATGCTCTACGAACCCAACTAATTCACATTCGAAAATTTAAAAGTGTTTCGGAACGCGAATATCCAAACGATAAGAAATTACGATTCTCCCCTTCCTGCATGATAAAATTTGGTATCGCCGGAAAGCTTCAATTTTTCACATACATGACGCCCTCGAGATGTCTAAGAACCCAAGTGATTCAAATTATAAAATTTGAAAGTGTTTCAGAACGCGAAAATCCAAGCGACGAGAAATTACGAATCAGCTCTTCCTGCATGATAAAATTTGGCATCGACGGAATACTTCGAATTTTCACCGACATGATACCTTCGAGATTCTCTATGAACAAAAGTGATTTAAATTCGAAAATTTGAACGTATTTCGGAACTCGAAAATCCATGTGATAAGAAATTACGAGTCTGCCCATCCTGTACGATAAAATTTGGTATCGCCGTAACGCTTCGATTTTTCACCTAAGTGACGCACTCGAGAGGCTTTAAGAAACAAAGTGACTAAAATTCGAAAATTTAAAAGTGTTTCGAAACGCGAAAATCCAAGCAACAAGAAATTATGAATTTGCCCATTCTACACGATAAAATTTGGTATCGCCGAAACGCTTTGATTTTACACCTACGTGACACACTCGAGAGGCACTACGAACCCAAGTGATTCAAATTCGAAAATTGGAAAGTGTTTCGTAACGTGAAAACCTAAGCGACAAGAAATTACGAGTCTGTCCTTCTTGCATGATAGAATTTGGTATCGCCGGAACGCTTCGATTTTTCACCAACATGACTCCCTCGAGATTCTTCAAAAATTTGAACGTGTTTGGAAACGCGAAAATCCATGCGATAAGAAACTACAAGTCTGCCCTTCCTGTCCGATAAAATTTGGTATCGCCGTAACACTTCGAGTTTTCACCTACGTGATCCGCATGAGATGCTCTATGAACACAAGTGATTCAAATTCAAAAATTTGAATGTTTTTCGGAACGTGGAAATCCAAGCGACAAGAAATTATGAGTCTAATCTTCCTGCACGACAAAATTTGGTATCGCCGGAACGCTTCAATTTTTCGCCTTCATGACGCCATCGAGATTCTCTATAAACCTAAGTGATTCAAATTTGACAATTTGAATGTGTTTCAAAACTCGAAAATCCAAGTGACAAGAAATTACGAGTCTGCCCTTTCTGCAAAATAAAATTTACATCGTCGTAACATTTCGATTTTTCACCAACATGATCTGCTTGTGATGCTCTACGACACAACTGATTTAAATTTGAAAATTTGAATGTTTTTCAGAACGCGAAAATCCAAGCGACAAGAAATTACAAGTCTGCACTTTTTGAACAATAAAATTTGGTATCGCTATAACGCTTCAATCACTTCTGTGATCTGCTCGAGATTCTCTACAGACTCAGGTGGTTCAAATTTGAAAATTTGAACGTGTTTTTGAACGCGAAAATCCAAACGACAGTAAACTACGAGTCTGCCATTCCTGCACGATAAAATTTGTTATCGCTGTAACGCTTCGATTTTTCACCTACGTGACGCTCTTGATATGCACTACAAACCCGAGTGATTCAAATTTGAAAATTTGAACATCTTTCGTAACACGAAAATCCAAGCGACAGTAAATTACGGGTCTGCCTTCCTGCTTGATAAAATTTGGAAACGCCGTAACACTTCGATTTTTCACCTACGTGACGCCCTCGAGATGCACTACGATCAAGTGATTCAAATTCGAAAAAGTGAAAGTGTTTCGGAACACGAAAATCCAAGCGACGAGAAAATACGAGTATGATCTACCTGCACGATAAAATTTGGTATCGCCGTAACACTTCGATTTTTCATCTACATGACTCCCTCGAGATACTCTACGAACCCAAGGGATTCAATTCGAAAATTTGAAAGTGTTTCGGAATGCGAAAATTCAAGCGTCAAGAAATTATGAGTCTGCCCTTCCTACACGATAAAATTTGGTATCGTCAGAACACTTTGATTTTTCACCTACGTGATACCCTTGAGATTCTCTACGAACAGAACTGATTCAAATTCAAAAATTTGAACGTGTTTCGGAATGCGAAAAACCAAACGACAAGAAATTACTAGTCTGCTCTTCATGCACGATAAAATTTGGTATCGCAGTAACACTTCGATTTTTCACCTACGTTATCTGCTTGAGATGCTCTAAGAACCTAAGTGATTTAAATTCAAAAATTTAAATATTTTTCGGAACGCAAAAATCCCAACGACAAGAAATTACGAGTATGCACTTCCTAAACGATATAACTTGGTATCGCCGTAACGCTTCAATTTTTCACCTATTTGATCCGCTCGAGATTCTCTACGAAGTCAGGTGATTCAAATTCGAAAATTTGAACGTTTTTCGAAACGCGAAAATACAAGAGAGTAAATTACGATTCTGCCCTTTCTGCACGATAAAATTTGATATTGCCGTAACGCTTCGATTTTTCGCCTACGTGACACTCTGAAGATGTTCTACGAACCCGGGTGATTCAAATTCGAAAATTTGAGCATGTTTCGATACGAGAAAATCCATGCTGGTCTGCATGATAAAATTTGGTATCGCCGTAACGGTTTGATTTTTCACCTACGTGACGCCCTGGAAATTCTCCACCTACCTAAGTGATTCAAATTCGAAAATTTGAAAATGTTTCGAAATGAGAAAATCTAAGCGACAAGAAATTATGAGTCTATCCTTCCTGCACGATAAAATTTGTTATCACCGTAATGGTTCCATTTTTCACCTACATGATCCGCTCGGGATGCTCTACGAACCCAAGTGATTCAAATTCGAAAATTTGAACGTGTTTCGGAACGCGAAAATCCAAAGGATAGTAAATTATGAGTCTGCCCTTCCTGCATGATAAAATTTAGTATCGCCGTAACGCTTCGATTTTTACTTACGTGACGCGGTCATGATGCTCTACGAACCCAATTGATTTAAATTTGAAAATTTGAACGTGTTTCGAGTCGCGAAAATCCAAGCAACAAGAAATTACGAGTCTGCCCTTCCTGCATGATAAAATTTGGTATTTCCATAACGCTTCAATTTTTCACCTAACTGAAGCCCTTGAGATGCTCTATGAACCCAAGTGATTCAAATTCAAAAATTTGAAAGTGTTTCGTAACGTGAAAATCCAAGCGACAAGAAATTACGAATCTGCAGCCTTCCTGCACAATAAAATTTGGTATCGCCAGAACGCTCCAATTTATCACCTACGTGTGACACTGATGAGAAGCTCTACGAACCCAAGTGATTCAAATTCGAAAATTTGAAAGTTTGAAAGGACGCGAAAATCTAAGCGACAAGAAATTACGAGTTTGCTCTTGCTGCATAAGAAAATTTGGTATCGCCAGAACACTTCGATTTTTCACCTACAAGATGCTCTCGAGATGCTCTACGAACCAAACTAATTCAAATTCAAATATTTGAACGTATTTCGGAACGCGAAAATCCAAGTGACAAGAAATTACTAGTCTGCTCTTCCTACACGATAAAATTTGGTATCGCGGTAACACTTCGATTTTTCCCCTACGTGATACCATGAAATGCTCTAAGAATCCAAGTGAGTCAAATTCAAAAATTTGAATGTTTTTCAGAACGTGAAAATCCAAGCGACAAGAAATTAATAGTCTTCACTTTCTAAACGATAAAATTTGGTATCGCCATAAAGCGAAAATCATAGCGACGGTAAATAACGAGTCTGCACTTCTTGCATGATAAAATTTTGAATCGCCGTTATGCTTCAATTTTTCACCTTCTTGACTCCCTCGAGATGCTTTACGAACCCAAGTGATTCAAATTCGAAAATTTGAAAGTGTTTCGGAACGCGAAAATCCGAACGATAAGAAATTACGATTCTACCATTCCTGCACGATAAAATTTGGTATCGCCGGAACGCTTTAATTTTTCACCTACATGACGCCCTCGAGATGCTCTATGAACCCAAGTGATTCAATTTATAAAATTTGAAAGTATTTCGGAACGCGAAAATCTAAGTGACAAGAAATTACGAGTCTGCACTTCCTGAACAATAAAATTTGGTATTGCCATTAAGCGAAAATCCAAGCGACAGTAAATAAAGAGTCTTCCCTTCCTGCATGATAAAATTTTGAATCGCCGTAACGCTTCAATTTTTCACCTGTGTGGCTCCCTCGAGATGCTCTACGAACCCAAGTAATTCAAATTCGAAAATTTAAAAGTGTTTCGGAACGCGAAAATCCAAACGATAAGAAATTACGATTCTCTCCTTCCTGCATGATAAAATTTGGTATCGCTGGAACGCTTCGATTTTTCACCTACATGACGCCCTCGAGATACTCTAAGAACCCAAGTGATTCAAATTATAAAATTTGAAAGTGTTTCAGAACGCTAAAATTCAAGCGACGAAAAATTACGAATCATCTCTTCCTGCATGATAAAATTTGGCATCGCCGGAATACTTCGATTTTTCACCGACATGATACCCTCGAGATTCATTACGAACAAAAGTGTTTTAAATTCGAAAATTTGAACGTGTTTCGGAACTTGAAAATACAAGTGACAAGAAATTACGAGTCTGCCCATCCTGCACGATAAAATTTGGTATCGCCGTAACGCTTCGATTTTTCACCTAAGTGACGCGCTCGAGATGCTCTACAAAATAAAGTGACTAAAATTCAAAAATTTAAAAGTGTTTTGAAACGCGAAAATCTAAGCAACAAGAAATTATGAGTTTGCCCTTTTTGCACGATAAAATTTGGTATCGCCGAAACGCTTTGATTTTACACCTACGTGACACACTCGAGAGGCTCTACGAACCCAAGGGATTCAAATTCGAAAATTGGAAAGTGTTTCGGAACGTGAAAACCTAAGCGACAAGAAATTACGAGTCTGTCTTCCTGCATGATAGAATTTGGTATCACCGGAACGCTTCGATTTTTCACCAACATGACTCCCTCGAGATTCTTCAAAAATTTGAACGTGTTTGGAAACGCGAAAATCCATGCGAAAAGAAATTACGAGCCCGCCCTTCCTGCCCGATAAAATTTGGTATCGCCGTAACACTTCGAGTTTTCACCTACGTGATCCGCATGAGATGCTCTATGAACCCAAGTGATTCAAATTTGAAAATTTGAATGTGTTTCGGAACGTGGAAATCCAAGCGACAAGAAATTATGAGTCTGCTCTTCCTGCACGAAAAAATTTGGTATCGCCGGAATGCTTCAATTTTTCGCCTTCATGACGCCGTCGAGATTCTCTAAAAACCTAGTGACTCAAATTTGACAATTTGAATGTGTTTCAAAACTCAAAAATCCAAGTGACAAGAAATTACGAGTCTGCCCTTCCTACAAAATAAAATTGGTATCGCCGTAACCCTTCGATTTTTCACCAACATGATGTAACATTTCAAAAAAATAAAATATTATTTTTGGGAAATTTTTATAAATTAATAATAAAATATTGAATATTTTAAATAAGACGGTATAATTAAATACCGATAAATAGGGAAAAATTTGGAAAATTATAGAAATTGTTAAAAGAGGGTTTTTATGTGAATTATGCAATTTTAAGTTTTTATGATTAATTATATGCTAATTTAGTGCTAATCGCGATTAAAAATCGCTAATCGCGCTTTAAACATGTTTTGTGCAAACATGTACCATATCTTTTTTTTTCACTTCTTACATTTTTACCACATATTTTATAGGTGCATGGCTTTTGTTTTGGGGTCACTATTGAGGAGAGAAGGAAAAAAAGGAAAAGAAAAGGAAAAGAATATAATAATAGGTATGGGTGAGAGAGAGAAAGGTGAGGGTTTACCTTTGACCTAATCTTGAGCCATTCCCCCACCATTATCTCACTCATTTCCTCTCCCCTCTCTTCATCTTGCTGCTGCTGCTGCTTCCCCTCTCCTTCTCCTTTATCTTCAACCTCCAAAACACCATGAAAAACAACTCAAAACCCAAGTCCCATTTCATTAAAAAGATGCACAAGCTCGAGGGAAACACATTGGACCAAGAAAAATCATGTTTTGGACACTTGGGGCAACTCAAGAATTTTCTTGAGTTGCCAAAGGAGGTAATTTCTGCACCATTAGAGTAGTGTTTTAGTTGCTTATACATCCATACATGTTTCATGTCAATATAGTGTGGTTTTGGTGGACTTAGAAAATTCTAGTTAGGGTTTATGGGAATTGAGAGTGGTGATGTGCAATTGAGCTCAGTAGAAGCCACACAAATCCCCTAGTGCTAGGATTCAGGCCTAAACCAGAGACTAGAATCCGGAATACGGATTTAGAAAAGCCGATATTGGAAAATTATGGATTCTGTGGATGTAAAATGAAATTTGCTATCACTCGGAGACTCTGAAAATTGTTTTGCAAACACAGAGAGACATGCAGGTACCTAGGAAGCTACCACCAAAACCCTAGCCCCTATCCCTCAACCCAGGCCGCCAATTAATTCCTTCTGGCTGCAATTTGCGGCCAGACCTGGGCCAAAGTGCCTCGTGTTGGTTCTGTGGTCCCCTCATCAGTAAAATAGACCCTTGGCATATGCAAAATTGACCAATTTGACCTAGGGTAAAATCTGGGACCTTTTTCCTGAATTTCTGTTTTGATTCGGAGTTTCGTTTTGCGTATTTTAAATTCTGGGTTTGCGTATTTGTGTTTTACCTCGATCACTTGACGTTCGTACGACGATATCGAAGGTTGTTTGATGGTTTTGAAAGTGTAGGCTATAGGTTCTAACCTATAGGTCTTAGCGTGTCGTTTTGGTTTTCCGATGTGTGTTAATGTGCATTGCGATTGTGTTATCTTGTAGGTACCTTCACAAGGGCTTCATATGATGAAGATGATGAAGGCGATATCGACACCGACACGCAGGATGCAGGTGAGTAGATTATATTTATGGGGAAAGTCGGGTGGATGGTGTATAGCACCCTCGCAGTTCGATATTTAGTATACTATATATATATATATATGTATGATAGCGTTAAGTGTGTTATGGATATCCTAGATGTGATTAGGTGTATTATGGATATATTAGGGTTTAGAAGTAAACTATTATAGTTTTCTAGTTGCGAACCCTAGAATAGGTTTACACCCTCCCCACATACATGCTTGCTTGTTATACTTAAACCTAGATGATGAGGATAGTGTATGATATTTGGAGATGAGTCGATGAGAATGGGCATAGTGCCATGAGATCGGTGATATAATGTGATTCGTATTTGGGATACGACATGAGAATTTAGTGGGCCTTTGGGCGTGTGCTTCACACACGCATTTATATTTATATAGATGGTATCGATTTGTACTAGACTTAGATCAATACCCCAGATTATGAGATATTATGATAAGGATACCAGATAATTGATGGGATGAATGTGATATTGACCCGTACCTAGCTTTTGGGATGCCGTACGATGATTTACCGTACGAGCTTTATATTAATGATAGATCCGCACTCATGACTCGAGGATGTCATGTGATATTGTATCGTACGCGGTACTTTTGAGGCGGGATCACCGACTATTATATATATATATATATATATATATATATATATATCGACTCAGATTTAGGTGGTTTCCATACCCCTCCTGATTGACTTGTTAGTTAGAGCTGTAGTTTTGCTAGTAGATGTTAGGCTAGGCCGATGTCATACTTATTTCAAAAACTAACGAATCAGGAGTATTTTAAAGACAGATAAAACGGATTCTACGGATATTTTCAAAAGACGCATCTTTTCTTAAAAACACCGTAGCCCTTATTTTCCTAAAAACCCCGATTCGTCTTCTTTCAACTGGAAAAACAGTATGACATAGATACATTGATGTAGATTCTACACTGTGGTGTTTATTATTCATTTGCCGCATATTCTAACTGTTTGCATCGCATTGCATGTTAAATATGTTTATTGTTATATCAAAACCATGCTGTTAGGACACCAGCACCATTATCGATGATGAATATGTTCTACGTACACCTGCTTGCCGGCTCACACACTTCATCATCGATTATTGCCATGTCACTACACTGTAGGACTGTTGCATTCAGAATATGACCCCTTGCAGGGAATACTTGTGTACTTACATATTGTACACTCATACTTGTGCACATACCTATTGTACACTCATACTTGTATACTTACATATTGTACACTTATACTTGTGCACATACCTGTTGTACACTCATACTTGTGTACTTACATATTGTACACTCATACTTGTGCACATACATATTGTACGCTCATACTCGTGTACTTACATATTGTACACTCATACTTATGTACTTACATACTGTACACTCATACTTGTTCACATATATATTGTACACTCATACTTGTGTACTTACATACTGTACACTCATACTTGTGCACATATCTATTGTACACTCATACTTGTATACATACGTAATTGCACATACATAGATGATTTTGGCTTGATTTGGAGATTTGGGAACCGCAAGATACTCTTTAAACTGATTCATTTTAAAAGAGCGATTTCCCTCAATATGTGGATACTACTATTCCATGTTGCATGATATACTGATATGCTTACATTTCTTTTACATGTCGCATACATCATGCTTTATGATTATACGCATTGAGATATGTTGTTTCCATGATATTTCTGGATTTGGGAACCGTGGGTATTTCAAAAGAGAGTATGTATTGTTTTAAAAATCCGGTTACCCTTGATATGTTATTTCAGTGCGTCCACCATGTGTTTTCTCGGTTCTGAGAGCAACATGTGAAACCCGATTCGAGGAGAGGCAGGCACCGTCTACGGGTACATGGTGGACCCGGTGAGGTATCCCGGGGAAAGAAGACTCGTATATGTTAGATGTTGAGCCTGCCAGGGGAGTACTACCTACCGGTGATTGTTTTTGAGCTCGGCGGATATCTGGGGGATACTGACCGGAGTTGAGAGATGAGACGGTCCGATCCGGACTGACGGAGCCCTATGTATATATGAGGATTCACGTGCCGATGCTAGGCACAGGTTTCATGATGTTTTCGGGTGTCGATGCTTGACACTCAGGTTCCATGATTTGATATGTCGCGAGCGACATATGTTGATTTACATCCTCATATTTCCATGCATATGCTTTATGGTATTTACATGCATGATGCTTATTGTCATTGGGTGATACGTGGACTATTTCCACATACATATAGTTGACATTGATGATATTGATCACATAATTGGATGATATCCACATACATATAGTTGACATTGATGACATTGATCACATAGTTGGATGATATCCACATATTCATAGACTTCATGATATAGTCGACATTGATCTTACCTCATATTATGATATGCTGTTACCTGAGGCACTGGCACGAGCATTTGGCACTACACTCATGTATAGATGTTACATTGCCACCTTATCATCCTTCAGACTTATTCATTTGAGGTTTATATATATATTTGATCGTATTGACCTAGGATTGTGTCATACATACGATTTCTGCTCTGTGATGTTTTCTATTCACGAGTTGGCAACTCACCCCTATTGTGCCACAGTTCTTGCAGGTTTTTGCCGTACAGGTTCATTGCGGCTTTTCTGGCACACTGCTTCCTTTCTGGGTGATTTGCTTTGGTAGGCGGGTTCTTTTGCATCAGAACCACCATTGTATATATATTATTCAGTTGTATCTAGAAATTCCATCAACCAAACATGTGTATTTGTTTCAGACTTAGAAAACCAGTTATGTATTATTTCGACCTTAGAGTCGCGCGTTGTAGTATTATGGTTTTCATGCTGATTTTGAGTTTTCCTTTGAGTTTTGATCCTCGCCCTTCGGCGTTGTATATTATACTGCTTGCGTGATTGTGACCGTCGATTGTGAAGGGTCCCGGCAGCGCTCCGGCCGTCGAAACGCGGCTAAAATGCGGAACAAAAATTTTCTAAACCGGCGCTACCGCTACCCGAATCCCGGATCGACCTTAAACCCTAAACTAGAAAACTAACTAAGAGTTAGAATCGTTATACCGAGTTGATCCGTATCCTTCGGTCTTCATTCCAAGCTCCTAGTGATCCTTTGACGATGTTTGGTTGCCGGTCTTCCTCCATCTCCGATGATCCACCCGAGGGAAACGGCGCAGACTCCAACCTCGTCGAACGAGGTAACCGACGCTCTAACGTCGCTAGCAATGGAGAGTGGGGGTGTATGAAAGTGTCACTACATTTTTCTCTCAACCCAAAAGCTCAAAAGAGCATCCATAGAAGATGAATGAGGAGGACAAGGCATGAACAAAGAAATGGCTAAGTATTTTGTATATTATGAGAGAGTGAGAGAGAGCTAGTGTAATTGCCAAATGAAATGACCCCCATCCCCAATCATAATGGTCGGCCCCTCTCCCTCTCTCAATTCCAATAATGAAAACTCTTCCTTTTTGTCAAATTACTATAAACAAATGCCAACCATACTCAAAACCCATGCTTTGTCATTGTTCATGCCACCTCACACCCTCCACCTCATTAGAAATCAAAATGAATTTCCTAAAAAGGAAAAACAATAATGAGGTGGCAAATCTTCTAGAAGCTATTCCGTATAAAATACGGAATACTTCCCGGTACATGTATCGAAATACATATACGCGTATTCGTACAAAAATACGAATAGCCAAGAGAGAAAATAAATAGTGAACAATAATACTAGAATACATATATATAAATACATATGTAAATTATTAAATCTAAACCTGATTTAATAATCTGGCTTAATCCTAAGCCGCTAGTATTATCAACCGTTCGATTAAAGTCTGCGCAGCATGTGCACATATTTAATCGGACACCTGTATGTATCAACATACCTCATGTACACCATATCGCCTGAACCGTGAAAACCCTCTGTGTGGGACTCTAAAGACTCGTCAATACGCTGGCAGTGGGTTTAACTACAAGCACGTCAGTGGCACTAGCTGTACGTAACGGCTACCCAGGTATTGAGCGAAAGGGAGGCCGACGAGCAAACTCATCCTGAACCCCTACTGAGCCTGACAGTGACAATATCCGTACAGTCCGGTCTGTTCGTCTAAGAGTATCGCATATCGAGTCTAGGGGATGGATAAAGTCAGACCCCTAACAACGCGATATTTAGTGTCGGCATGTAACCCATCACCTCCTGAGAAACTATCGATCCTGGATCGATAATCCTCGTCTACCATAGCCATGGATCTGTGGTGATGGCCACCCGTACACAATGCGACATCAACCCTCAATACCGGGAGAGACGAATCCCCGACGATCCGATCACTGCCTCCATGTGGCTCAAGACTGTACCCAACTAAAACCTGTTTGCATGACTCCTTTGAGCCGTGGTAGGGTAGTAATCAAAGCACAGTGGGAACTCACACGAGACAAATGATGATCTCAGGTCGACAGACTAACCTGTACATATGTCACCTGGGAACTGCTATCTGACAATAGGTATAATACCAACTAGCAGGTTCCCGGCGAGTCCGTCCAGTGTACTCATAACCCAATAAGCACCTGCATACTATCTTAGGTGAACAAACTAACACCAATGGCTTATGAGACCTGGCCACCGCCCCTCGTCGGGGTCTCGATCAGTATACACTAGTATACACTAGAGTATCGATGCCCGGTCTCGATACTCCTACGACTAGGGACATTTAAGGATGTGCTTATAGAACCCAGCTCCCACATATATGATCGCCATCATAATGCTGGCAGTCAAGCAAGAATCCTATGGGCTTTATCAACATGATGATAAAGACAAACCAGATAGCATACTATCATCTTGAGTAAGACTGTTTTATCGGTATAGGTCCTCACTCAATCATCATAATCACAAGTCCGCGACTATGATAATTGCCTTGAGGGCACTATAGCCAACAGATTGACGAAGAGCTAGCTCCGGCTTGGGGATGCCTTTTATCATTGTATATATATTATTCATGTTGTATCCCGTTTGGGGCCAGTATTTACAAAGGAAACTCTGCCGAAATTTTCAGAAAAGACTAGAGATTTTAAAAATGCATATTCGGCTTACTTATTTAAAAACCTTGCTTTTTTACTTGTTTTCTTACTTCTTAAAAACCGGTTTTCTTTATTTACTCCTTAAAATGGTTTTAGATTTCTGGGCTTTTGGCTTACTTGAATTAGATGAGGTCTTATAGACTTCATATGATTCAAGGGCCAGTCACGGGCTATTTCGGGTCGTGACACATGATTTGCTTGTGATGCTCTACGACCCAACTGATTTAAATTCAAAAATTTGAATGTTTTTCGGAACGCGAAAATCCAAGCGACAAGAAATTACAAGTCTGCACTTCTTGAACAATAAAATTTGGTATCGCCATAACGCTTCAATTTTTCACCTCTGTGATCCGCTCGGGATTCTTTACGGAGCCAGGTGGTTCAAATTTGAAAATTTGAACGTGTTTCTGAACGCGAAAATCCAAACGACCGTAAACTACGAGTCTGCCCTTCCTGCACGATAAAATTTGATATCGCTGAAACGCTTCGATTTTTCACCTACGTGACGCTCTTGATATGCTCTAAGAACCCGACTGATTCAAATTTGAAAATTAGAACATCTTTCAAAACGCGAAAATCCAAGCTACAGTAAATTACGGCTCTGCCTTTTTGCGTGATAAAATTTGGAAACACCGTAACGCTTCGATTTTTCACCTACGTGATGCCGTTGAGATGCACTACGATCAAGTGATTCAAATTCGAAAATTTGAAAGTGTTTCGGAATGCGAAAATCCAAGCGACAAGAAATTACGAGTCTGTCCTACCTGAACGATAAAATTTGGTATCTCCGTAACACTTCGATTTTTCACCTACGTGACTCCCTCGAGTTACTCTACAAACCCAAGGGATTCAATTCAAAAATTTGAAAGTGTTTCGGAACGCGAAAATTCAAGCGATAAGAAATTACGAGTCTGCCCTTCCTACACAATAAAATTTGGTATTGTCAGAACGGTTCGATTTTTCTCCTACGTGATACCCTAGAGATTCTCTACGAACCGAACTGATTCAAATTCAAAAATTTGAACGTGTTTCGGAACGCGAAAAACAAACGACAAGAAATTACTAGTCTGCTCTTCATGCACGATAAAATTTGGTATCGCAGTAACACTTCGATTTTTCACCTACGTGATCTTCTTGGGATACTCTAAGAACCCAAGTGAATAAAATTCAAAAATTTAAATGTTTTTCGGAACGAAAAAATCCCAACGACAAGAAATTATGAGTATGCACTTCCTAAACGATATAACATGGTATCGCCGTAACGCTTCAATTTTTCACCTATTTGATCCGCTCGAGATTCTCTATGAAGCCAGGTGATTCAAATTCGAAA
Organism: Agapanthus africanus; assembly: GCA_030015575.1. Lineage (NCBI taxonomy): Eukaryota > Viridiplantae > Streptophyta > Magnoliopsida > Asparagales > Amaryllidaceae > Agapanthus > Agapanthus africanus. The sequence continues at coordinate 303,977,835 of CM057345.1, forward strand.
ATTTGAACGTTTTTTGAAATGCGAAAATCCAAGAGAGAGTAAATTACGATCCTGCCCTTCCTACACGATAAAATTTGATATTTCCGTAACGCTTTGATTTTTCACCTACGTGACACTCTGAAGATGCTCTACGAACCCGGGTGATTCAAATTTGAAAATTTGAGCATGTTTCGATGTTAGTTATATGTATGCCCTAGAGGCCATTACTATACATAGGATGTATATTGTAGTGGATGCTTGGACATATATAGGGAGGACTTTCTTGCTCGACATGATAGTATGCTATCTGGTTGATCTTTACCTAACGTGTACACTGATTGTCTCTCTGTTACATGTTGGTAAAGCCCTTAGGATGTGTACTTGACTACCTGGACTATGATGCGGATCATACTAGTGGGGACATGGTAGTCCATAAGTACATCCTTCAAAGTCCCTAGTCGTGGGTGTATCGAGACGGGGCATCGATATACCAGAGTAGACTAGCGTATACCTTCTCGACCCATACAGATGGGCGATGGATGATCCCATATCCATTGGTGTTTGACATCAGAGATGATATACGGGTGCTCAGTGGAGACTGGGTACACTGGACGGACTCGCCGAGAACTCCCAGATGGTATTATACCTTACGTCAGATGGCAGTTCTCTGGTGACACTGGTACAGAGTAGTCTGTTGACCCGAGATCGTCATAGAGTCTTGTGTGGTTCCCACTGTGCTTTGATTTCCACCTTACCACGTCCAAGAGGGCGTGCAAAACGGTGGTTTTTGGGTACAGTCCCGAGTCACATGGAGGCAATAAGCGATAGGAGGGGATTCGTCTCTCCCGGTATAGGGAGTTGATGTTGCGCTGTGTTCGATTGGCTATAACAGGAAATCCCTGGCTAGGGTTGCTGAGATTTACTGGTAAGTGTTACCAGTAGTTTCTCGAATAGTTATAGACCTCATATCGACACGACTTATCGAGCTATTGGGGTCTGACGTTTACCACCCCTAGGCGAGATATGCGACATATCAGACGATCAGACCGGACTGTACGGTAAGTGTTACTGGTTGGATTCACAGGAGTGTGAGCGGGCTTGCTCGTCGATCTTCTGATCGCTCAATACTCGGGTGGCCGTTACGTTTAGCAGACCGCTTGCGGCTTGTGGGTGTTTGATATGATCATCACCTGCTGCCGGCGTATTGACGAGTCTTTACAGTCCTACACAGAGGTTTCCTGGCTCAAGCGAAACGAAATAGGAGCGCATATGAGATATGTGCGGGACCGAGAATAATGCGTGTATGTGATACCGTATTTCATTCTCGCGATGAATGTATCGATATGGTTGTATGCGATATAACCTAGTTATCGAATCAAGGATTGATTCGATAAATCGATACATTGTATATTAGTCGGTTATATGCGATATGACCGGATCGTTAAATCAAGTGTTGATTTAATGATTTAATGCATAATTATATATTTGATATATTACTTTGCATTAACTAGTATTGGTTCACTTTAAATGGTTTTTCTCACTTGTTCATTTGCACATTGTATATGTGATATAGTTTTGTGCACTTGTATGTATCATGTTTGATGATACATGATAGTTTGGTGTATGGTTTAAACCATGGTTGGTTAATGGTTAGGGTTTCTTATGCTTCATTTACTTATTCTTTTATTTATTCATTGATTTGTGAAAGAAATAAAATGGTGGCCATTTTGGATTATCCTTGAAGCTTCATGAAGCTTTGAAATGGTTGACCATTTTGTTTCTTTCTCTAACCCTAACCATACAACCTAACCTTAGTTAATTCTCTACACCTAACTAGAGTTGGATTATGATAAGTATTCAAGGATTTTCCATTTTATTCAATACTTATCATATTCTTTTCATCATCTTCTTCATCTTCTACTTGAAGAAAAAGCTTGCCTCATCAATAGCAACTTGAGAAAAAGAGTGAGAAATCCAATTCTAAAGTGAACCCACCTCCTATTTCTTCATCCTCTACCTCTTGCCAAGTAGTATAGGGTGTTCTCTTCACAAGTTTTCTTGACTTGGTGAAGTTGGAGCTTGGTCTAGCGATGCCTCGACGTAGATCATCTTCGGCATCGTCGTCGATGACCTAGCCCGCTTTTTCTCCCATGAAGCCGACGCTAGAGCCCGAGTTTCTATTTGGACAGCGAGGAGACTTCATTGCGGAGCTATGGAGGTGGAGGACCGGATCTACAAAGGTTGTATTTCCGTATACTCGTAGTTAAGTTGTTAACTAGTTTAGTTTTCGCCTAGACATCTAGTTAACGATCCGTATTAGGGTTTTTCGGCACCCGTAAAATTTGAAATTGGCATGGTTGATGCCTTGTGAGACCTCATTAGTGTGCCTAGGAACCCTACATTCGATATGAGAAAATCCAGGCTGGTAAATTATGAGTTTCTCCTTCCTGCATGATAAAATTTGGTATCGCCGTATCAGTTTGATTTTTCTCCTACGTCTCCCTCGAAATGCTCCACCTACCCAAGTGATTCAAATTCGAAAATTTGAAAGTGTTTCGGAATAAGAAAATCCAAGAGACAAGAAATTATGAGTCTATCCTTCCTGCACTATAAAATTTGTTATCACCGTAATGGTTCAATTTTTCACCTACATGATCCGCTCGGGATGCTTTACGAACCCAAGTGATTAAAATTCGAAAATTTGAACGTGTTTTGGAACGCGAAAATCCAAGGTATAGCAAATTACGAGTCTGCCCTTCCTGCACGATAAAATTTGGTATCACCGTAACGCTTCGATTTTTAGTTACGTGACGCGATCGTGATGCTCTACGAACCCAATTGATTCAAATTTGAAAATTTGAACGTGTTTCGATTCGCGAAAATCCAAGCAACAAGAAATTACGAGTTTTCCCTTCCTGCACGATAAAATTTGGTATTTCCATAACGCCTCAATTTTTCACCTAACTGACGCCCTCGAGATGCTCTACGAACCAAAGTGATTAAAATTCGAAAATTTGAAAGTGTTTCGGACCGTGAAAATCCAAGCGACAAGAAATTACGAATCTGCAGCCTTCCTACACAATAAAATTTGTTATCGCCAAAACGCTCCAATTTATCACCTACGTGTGACACCCTTGAGAGGCTCTACGAACCCAAATGATTCAAATTCAAAAATTTGAAAGTGTTCCAGAACGCGAAAATCTAAATGACAGGAAATTACGAGTTTGCTCTTCCTGCACAAGAAAATTTGGTATCGCCTGAACACTTCGGTTTTTCACCTACGAGATGCTCTCGAGATGCTCTACGAACCAAAATAATCCAAATTCAAATATTTGAACGTGTTTCAGAACGCGAAAATTCAAGCGACAAGAAATTACGAGTCTGCTCTTTCTACACGGTAAAATTTGGTATCGCGGTAACACTTCGATTTTTCACCTACGTGATACCGTGAAATGCTCTGAGAATCTAAGTGAGTCAAATTCAAAAATTTGAATGTTTTTCAGAATGTGAAAATCCAAGCGACAAGAAATTATTAGTCTGCACTTTCTAAACGATAAAATTTGGTATCGCCATAAAGCGAAAATCATAGCGACGGTAAATAATGAGTCTGCCCTTCTTGCATGATAAAATTTTGAATCGCCGTTACGCTTCAATTTTTCCCTTCTTAACTCCATCGAGATGCTTTACGAACCCAAGTGATTCAAATTCCAAAATTTGAAAGTGTTTCGGAACGCGAAAATCCAAGCGACAAGAAATTACGATTCTACCCTTCTTGAACGATAAAATTTGGCATCGCCGGAACGCTTTAATTTTTCACCTACATGACGCCCTCGAGATGCTCTACGAACCCAAGTGATTCAATTTATAAAATTTGAAAGTATTTCGGAACGCAAAAATCCAAGCGACAAGAAATTACGAGTCTGTACTTCCTGAACAATAAAATTTGGTATTGCCACAAAGCGAAAATCCAAGCGACAGTAAATAAAGAGTCTGCCCTTCCTGCATGATAAAATTTTGAATCGCAGTAACGCTTCAATTTTTCACCTATGTGACTCCCTCGAGATGCTCTATGAACCCAAGTAATTCAAATTCGAAAATTTAAAAGTGTTTCGGAACGCGAATATCCAAACGATAAGAAATTACGATTCTCCACTTCCCGCATGATAAAATTTGGTATCGCCGGAACGCTTCGATTTTTCACCTACATGACGCTCTCGAGATGCTCTAAGAACCCAAGTGATTCAAATTATAAAATTTGAAAGTGTTTCAGAACGCGAAAATCCAAGCAACGAGAAATTACGAATCAGCTCTTCCTGCATGATAAAATTTGGTATCGCCGGAATACTTCGATTTTTCATCGACATGATACCTTCGAGATTCTCTACGAACAAAAGTGATTTAAATTCAAAAATTTGAACGTATTTCGGAACTCGAAAATCCATGTGATAAGAAATTACGACTCTGCCCATCCTGCACGATAAAATTTGGTATCGCCGTAACGCTTTGATTTTTCACCTAAGTGACGCGCTCGAGATGCTCTAAGAAACAAAGTGACTAAAATTCGAAAATTTAAAAGTGTTTCGAAACGCGAAAATCCAAGCAACAAGAAATTATGAGTTTGCCCTTTCTGCACGATAAAATTTGGTATCGTCGAAACGCTTTGATTTTACACCTACATAACACACTCGAGAGGCTCTACGAACCCAAGTGATTCAAATTCGAAAATTGGAAAGTGTTTTGGAACATGAAAACCTAAGCGACAAGAAATTACGAGTCTGTCCTTCCTGCATGATAGAATTTGGTATCACCGGAACGCTTCGATTTTTCACCAACATGACTCCCTCGAGATTCTTCAAAAATTTGAACGTGTTTGGAAACACGAAAATCCATGCGACAAGAAATTACGAGTCTGCCCTTCCTGCCCGATAAAATTTGGTATCGCCGTAACACTTCGAGTTTTCACCTACGTGATCCGCATGAGATGCTCTATGAACCCAAGTGATTCAAAGTCGAAAATTTGAATGTGTTTCGGAACGTGAAAATCCATGCGACTAGAAATTATGAGTCTGCTCTTCCTGCACGACAAAATTTGGTATCGCCGGAACGCTTCGATTTTTTTCCTTCATGACGCCATCGAGATTCTCTATAAACCTAAGTGATTCAAATTTGACAATTTGAATGTGTTTCAAAACGCGAAAATCCAAGTGACAAGAAATTACGAGTCTGCCCTTCTTGCACAATAAAATTGGTATCGCCGTAACACTTCGATTTTTCACCAACATGACCCGCTTGTGATGCTCTACGACCCAACTGATTTAAATTCGAAAATTTGAATATTTTTCGGAACGCGAAAATCCAAGCGACAAGAAATTATAAGTCTGCACTTCTTGAACAATAAAATTTAGTATCGCCATAACGCTTCAATTTTTCACCTCTGTAATCCGCTCGAGATTCTCTATGGAGCCAGGTGGTTCAAATTTGAAAATTTGAACGTGTTTCTGAACGCGAAAATCCAAACGACAGTAAACTACGAGTCTGCCCTTCCTGCACGGTAAAATTTGATATTGCTGTAACGCTTCAATTTTTCATCTATGTGACGCTCTTGATATGCTCTACGAACCCGAGTGATTCAAATTTGAAAATTTGAACATCTTTCGTACGCGAAAATCCAAGCGACAGTAAATTACGGGTCTGCCTTCCTGCATGATAAAATTTGGAAACGCCGTAACGCTTCGATTTTTCACCTACGTGACTTCCTCGAGATACACTACGATCAAGTGATTCAAATTCGAAAATTTGAAAGTGTTTCGGAACGCGAAAATCCAAGCGACAACAAATTACGAGTCTGCCCTACCTGCACGAAAAAATTTGGTATCGCCGTAACACTTCGATTTTTCACCTACGTGATGCCCTCGAGATTCTCTACGAACCCAAGGGATTCAATTCGAAAATTTGAAAGTGTATCGGAACGCGAAAATTCAAGCGACAAGAAATTACGAGTCTGCCCTTCCTACACGATAAAATTTGGTATCGTCAGAACGCTTCGATTTTTCACTTACGTGATACCCTTGAGACTCTCTACGAACCGAACTGATTCAAATTCAAAAATTTGAACGTATTTCGGAACGCGAAAATCCAAGAGAGAGTAAATTACGATCTTGCCCTTCCTGCACGATAAAATTTGATATTGCCGTAACTTTTCGATTTTTCACCTACGTGACACTCAGAAGATGCTCTACGAAACCGGGTGATTCAAATTCAAAAATTTGAGAATGTTTTGATACGAGAAAATCCAGGTTGGTAAATTACGAGTTTCTCCTTCCTGCATGATAAAATTTGGTATCGCTGTAACGGTTTGATTTTTCACCTACTTGACGCCCTCGAAATGCTCCACCTACCTAAGTGATTCAAATTCGAAAATTTGAAAGTGTTTCGGATTGAGAAAATCCAAGCACAAGAAATTATGAGTCTATCCTTTCTACACGATAAAATTTGTTATCACCGTAATGGTTCAATTTTTCACCTACATGATCCGCTCGGGATGCTCTACGAACCCAAGTGATTCAAATTCGAAAATTTGAACGTGTTTCGGAACGCGAAAATCCAAGGGATAGTAAATTACGAGTCTGCCCTTCCTGCATGATAAAATTTGGTATCGCCGTAATGCTTCGATTTTTACTTACGTGACGCGGTCATGATACTCTACGAACCCAATTGATTCAAATTTAAAAATTTGAACGTGTTTCGAATCGCGAAAATCCAAGCAACAAGAAATTACGAGTCTGCCCTTCCTGCACGATAAAATTTGGTATTTCCATAACGCTTCAATTTTTTCACCTAACTGACGCCCTCGAGATGCTCTACGAACCCAGGTGATTCAAATTTGAAAATTTGAAAGTGTTTCGGAACGCGTAAATCCAAGCGACAAGAAATTACGAATCTGCAGCCTTCCTGTACAATAAAATTTGGTATCGCCAGAACGCTCCAATTTATCACCTACGTGATGACACCCTTGAGAGACTCTAAGAACCCAAGTGATTCAAATTCAAAAATTTGAAAGTGTTCTAGAACGCGAAAATCTAAGCGACAGGAAATTACGAGTTTGCTCTTCCTGCACAAGAAAATTTGGTATTGCCGAAACACTTCGATTTTTCACCTACGAGATGCTCTCGAGATGCTCTACGAACCAAACTAATTCAAATTCAAATATTTGAATGTGTTTCGGAACGCGAAAATCCAAGCGACAAGAAATTACGAGTCTGCTCTTCCTACACGGTAAAATTTGGTATCGCGGTAACACTTTGATTTTTCACCTACGTGATACCGTGAAATGCTCTAAGAATCCAAGTGAGTCAAATTCAAAAATTTGAATGTTTTTCAGAACGTGAAAATCCAAGCGACAAGAAATTACTAGTCTGCAATTTCTAAACGATAAAATTTGGTATCGCTATAAAGCGAAAATCATAGCGACGGTAAATAACGAGTCTGGCCTTCTTGCATGATAAAATTTTGAATCGCCGTTACGCTTCAATTATTCACCTTCTTGACTCCCTCGAGATGCTTTACGAACCTAAGTGATTCAAATTCGAAAATTTGAATGTGTTTTGGAAAGCGAAAATCCAAGCGATATGAAATTACGATTCTACCCTTCCCGCACTATAAAATTTGGTATCGCCGGAACGCTTTAATTTTTCATCTACATGACGCCCTCGAGATGCTCTAAGAACCCAAGTGATTCAATTTATAAAATTTGAAAGATTTCGGAACGCGAAAATCCAAGCGACAAGAAATTGCCAGTCTGCACTTCCTGAACAATAAAATTTGGTATTGCCATAAAGCGAAAATCCAAGCACAGTAAATAAAGAGTTTGTCCTTCCTGCATGATAAAATTTTGAATCGCCGTAACGCTTCAATTTTCACCTGTGTGACTCCCTCGAGATGCTCTACGAACCCAAATAATTCAAATTCGAAAATTTAAAAGTGTTTCGGAACGCGAAAATCCAAACGATAAGAAATTACGATTCCTCCCTTCCCGCATGATAAAATTTGGTATCGCCGGAACGCTTCGATTTTTCACCTACATGATGCCCTCGAGATGCTCTAAGAACCTAAGTGATTCAAATTATAAAATTTGAAAGTATTTCAGAACGCGAAAATCCAAACGACGAGAAATTACGAATCAGCTCTTCCTGCATGATAAAATTTGGTATCACCGGAATACTTCGATTTTTCACCGACATGATACCCTCTAGATTCTCTACGAACAAAAGTGATTTAAATTCGAAAATTTGAACATGTTTCGGAACTCGAAAATCCAAGTGACAAGAAATTACGAGTCTGCCCATCCTGCACGATAAAATTTGGTATCGCCGTAACGCTTCGATTTTTCACCTAAGTGACGTGCTCGAGATGCTCTACGAAACAAAGTGACTAAAATTCGAAAATTTAAAAGTGTTTCGAAACGCGAAAATCCAAGCAACAAGAAATTACGAGTTTGCCCTTTCTCCACAATAAAATTTGGTATCGCCAAAACGCTTTGATTTTACACCTACGTGACACACTCGAGAGGCTCTACGAACCCAAGTGATTCAAATTCAAAAATTGGAAAGTGTTTCGGAACGTGAAAACCTAAGCGACAAGAAATTACGAGTCTGTCCTTCCTGCATAATAGAATTTGGTATCGCCGGAGCGCTTCGATTTTTCACCAACATGACTCCCTCAAGAATTTTCAAAAATTTGAACGTGTTTGGAAACGCGAAAATCCATGCGATAAGAAATTACGAGTCTGCCCTTCCTGCCCGATAAAATTTGGTATCGCCGTAACACTTCGATTTTTCACCTACGTGATCCGCATGAGATGTTTTATGAAGCCAAGTGATTCAAATTAGAAAATTTAAATGTGTTTCGGAACATGGAAATCCAAGCGATAAGAAATTACGAGTTTGCACTTCCTGAACGATAAAATTTTGTATCGCAGTAACGCTTCGATTTTTAACCTACGTTATCCACTCAAGATTCTCTACGAAGCCCGGTGATTCAATTTCAAAAATTTGAACGTGTTTCGGAAAGCAAAAATCTAAGCGAAAAGAAATTACGAGTCTGTCCTTTCTGCCGGATAAAATTTGGTATCACCGTAACACTTCGATTTTTCACCTACGTGATTTGCTTGAGATGCTCTACAAACCAAAGTGATTCAAATTCGAAAATTTGAATGTTTATCGGAATGCGAAAATCCAACCGACAAGAAATTACAAGTCTGCACTTTTTGAACGATAAAATTTGGTATCGCCGTAATGCTTCAATTTTTCACCTACGTTATTCGCACAACACTCTCTACGAAGCCAGGTGATTCAAATTCAAAAATTTGAACGTGTTTCGGAACGTAAAAATCCTGGCAACAGTAAATTACCAGTCTGCTCTTCCTGCACGATAAAATTTCATATTTCCGTAACACTTCATTTTTTACCTAAGTGGCCCTCTCGAGATGCTTTACGAACCCGTGTGATTCAAATTCAAAAATTTGAAAGTATTTCGTAACGCAAAAATCCAAGCGACAGTGAATTACAAGGCTGCCTTTCCTGCATGGTAAACTTTGGAATCGCCGCAACGCTTCGATTTTTCACCTACATGAAGCCCTCGAGATGCTCTACGGACCCAAGTGATTAAAAATTGAAAATTTGAAAGTATTTCAGAACGAGAAAATCCAAACGACAGGAATTTACAATTCTACCCTTCCTGCACGATAAAATTTGGTATCGCCGTAATTCTTCGGTTTTTCACCTACATGATGCCCTCGAGATGCTCTACGATCCCAAGTATTTCAAATTATAAGATTTGAAAGAGTTTCGGAACACGAAAATCTAAGCGACGGGAAATTACGAGTCTGCCCTTCCAGCACGATAAAATTTGGTATCGACGAAATGCTTCAATTTTTCACCTACGTGACGCCCTCGAGATTCTCTACGAACAAAAGTGATTTAAATTAGAAAATTAGAACTGTTGGAGATAGTGCCCTCAGAGTCAATTATTAGGTCACAGGTACGTGATTGTAATGATTGAGGGAGGACCTATCCCGGTAGGACAGTCTTACTCGAGATGATAGTATGCTATCTGGTTTACCTTTATCATCGTGTACTGCTTTAGGTGACCTGACACGTCGCTATTACACGTTGATAGAGCCCCTAGGATTCTTGCTTGACCACCAGCAGTATGAGGGCGATCATATAAGTGGGAGCTGGGGGTCTATAAGCTTATCCTTAAAAGGTCTCTAGTCGTGGGAGTTTCGAGACTGGGCATCGATACTCCATTAGTAGACTAGTGTATACAGTCGAGACCCCGACGAGGGGCGGTGGCCGGTCTCACAAGCCACTGGTGTCAGTTGGATCACCTAATATGTATACAGGTGCTCATTGGGTTATGAGTACACCGAACAGGACTCGCCGGGAACATGCTAGTTGGTCATATACCAGACGTCAGATGGCAGTTCCCTGGTGACATGTGTGCAGGTTAGTTCATCGACCTGGGGATCGTCATTTGTCTCGTGTGAGTTCCCACTGTACTTTGATTACTACCCTACCACGGCTCAAAGGAGTCGTGCAAACAGGTTTTAGTTGGGTACAGTCCCGAGCCACATGGAGGCAGTGAGCGTATCTTCAGGGGTTCGTCTCTCCCGGTATTGGGGGTGAGGTCGTGCTGTGTCTAGGAGAGCCATTACACAAAGTCCTTGGCCAAGGCAAGGAGATTTACTGGTAGGTATTCCAGTAGTATCTCAGGGTGTTCTGGGCTACACTCCGACACGACTTGTACCGCTTTTGGGGGTCTGACTTTTACCAACCCCCTAGGCCCGCCATGCGATACTCATAGACGAACGGACCGGACTGTACGGATATTGTCACTGACAGGCTCAGTAGGGTTGTCAGGCTGAGTTCACTCACAGACGTCCCTTTTAGTCAATACTTGGTAGCCCGTTACGTATTGGCTTATACCTCTGACGTGCTAGTGGTTAAATCCACAACCGAGGTGTTGACGGGTCTTTAGAGTCCCCCACATTCAGTTACTCAGCTTTCGGGCGAAAGGTTGTAGAGGCCGTATGGAGATATGGCAGGGTCCGATCAGATACGTGCGGTATTGTACGGATCAGGATCGGACAGTTTGTACTATAGGCCGTATGGTTATATGGCAGGGTTCGATCAGATACGTGCGGTATTGCACGGATCAAGATCGAACAAATATTACTAGCCGACTTTGGTATAAGCCGGATCCTAGTATAGTACAGTGTAGATTTTGTATCACTGCATTTATATTTCGGTCGAAATACAGATGCGGGTGTGTATGCACAGTATCGGGGTTTTCCTGTAATTTATTACGGGATCAGTTTTCTGGAGTTGCCAGTTTGCTTTCCGTTTCGGCCAATTTCCTTTGTTCCGTTCATTGGCCGAAGATTGGTGGAGGAGGGTTTATTTGCATTGTTGCAAATAGGCTTTTGTGGAGGGGGTCTTTGCTTATTGTAGCATCATGATGGTTTTCATGATGTGCACCATCATTGACTTTTCTTTTCTCATCATGGTTGGACTTTGGGAGGTGATGATGGTGGTGTTGAGTGTGGGTTTGTTTTTGTGATGATTCTTTTTGCATGATGGCATTCTTTTCTCTCTCCATTGTATTATTGGATGGCTTTCTCATTCTATCACACTTCTCCCTCATTCTCACTCACCCTCTCACATGCATGGCCGGCCAAGTCCTATAGGGGGCTGTCCAAAAATTGTAGTGTGGGTTTTGTGGTTCATTTCATGTTCCAAAATCCAAAAACTCCTCCACATACTCCTTGTATCATTCATCCACCAAAAGGGTGATTCCGATAACCCCAAAAGTGAGACACAAGTTCTACTAAACATTCTACAGCAAATCTTGGGCACGTCGAGTAGCCGGCTTCGTGCCCGAGTTGCCTCGGCATTGAGGTGGGAGCCCGTAAACAAAGTAGGCGATGTGGTGCATTTCCGGCGACGAGGAGGAGGCAGGATTTTCCGCAGGAGATCGGGACCATGACGAGAAGACCGGAGGACTTGGATCGTCGGTATATCTCTAACCCATCTTCTTGTTAGCTTAGACGTGTTAATGGTTTGATCCGGGTGTTTAGTGCGCGGTGGTGCCGGTTTGCTAAGTCCGCAAAAATTTAAGTTTTTCACTGCTTCCGCATTTGGCCGTCGGATCGACGGCCGGGGCGCCGCCGTGCACTTACAGTGGTATCAGAGCCTCGCCATTAACTTAGTCTAGCTTTGTGTAATGTGTTTGCATTTCCAATCGATCAAAAAGTTCCAAAACCCGTATTTTGATCACATCAGTTTTCTGTTGGAAATTTTTAGTGTCAAAAATTTTTTCAGGTTGTAAAATATTGATGTACTGGAAAATTTAAGAGCTCTGTAAAAATTCGACGAAGTAACTCCACAGTTGGAGCGCGGAACCGCCGCGAAAACCCCTTTCCCGCCGCCCTTCCGCCGCACACTGTGGAGATCACTTCACCAATTTTTACAGAGGCCTTCTGGGCTTAAAATATGGGTTTTGGAATATTAAAATTGGGCCCAGGATTTCTGTGAGTGCTACAGTTTTGATTGGGGGCCCACTTGTTAAATTTTGATTGATCGGTTATTTTAAACACATTTTTCACAGTATTTACATTATATCTGCGACCGTGAATGTCACTTGATCGGTAAATCCGGTCTAACTGCTATAGCCCGGTTAGACGGATTTGCGAACGTGACTTTCACGTTTATGTTTTGTTTTTGCTGTGATGTTGCGGATCGGTCGTGGGGGATAGACTGGATGCAATGCTAGTACAGTTTTGTTGTATTATGTACATTTGATATTGCGGGGCGAGCGTCCGACATGTGGACTGCCGTCACTGCCTGTTTGTATTATTATTTTGGGGCATGACCTGGTTGCGGTCGATGTACCCGGTGTATGTATATTTTACTTTCTGTACTAGGATTGCCCCGCGGAGGGGTGCACGGATAGCCGGGTTCTAGAGGGCAACAAGCCCGCATCTCATGGCATTGGGACGGAGGGGGCTTCACTCTAGGATTGGCGGGCTATTCCCCGCACTCGTAGGGGGTACAGGTTGACCCAGGAGGGGTGCCCAAGTTACCGGATTCCGTGAAGTGCTGGGTGGTCCATTCACGTTGCTGAAGGGGGCTGCCTCGCTTCAGGTTTTGGCGGGTAACTTGTCGTGCCCGTAGGGGTCTAGGATTTCATTGCACAGGCTATCCACACGACCAGGGGAACGTCGGGTTTCAGCGGCTCTGTGAAACACGGGGATCCCAGATATCTGTATTGTTTCTGTGATGCTGTACATTTTCTGTGATGTTGCATTTCTATCACGCCTTGAGCGAATATAATATATTGGTATATATATTAGTAGATGTTGTATATGTTTTGCATCCGCGCTAGTCCAGTCCCCGCTCTGTCGTTAGTTAGCTAACCTAACGGGTAATGACGGGACCCAGTGGCGAATGCGGATGGCATATACGTACATCAGTATATTTTCGTTCTTTTTGGTGTGATCAATTGATGGGACTGCATTGATTCGGATCAATGCAAGTTAAAACAAACCTAATCTGATGTTGTTGGAACACTTTTCAAAAAGCTGTTATTGCAAGGACGTTCACTTTTGTTTTGCATTGCGGTATTCATTTAGAATATCCTGCTCCTCAGTCGACGAGGCAAGGGCCGAGATCCCTTCACCGGGAGTGACCCCTTGGACAAAAGTTTGCGTCAGGGCATTAACTTCACTATAGCCGAGTACTTTTGCTTTGCACCGTGGTATTCATTTGGAATATCCTGCACCCCATTCTACGGGGAAAGAGCCGAGATCCCTTCACCGGGAGTGACCTCTTTAGCAACGGTTTTCGTCACTATATTTTCAAAAAGCTATCCGTTCCTTCAACGATATCAAGTTCTTTACGTTAAAGGTTTTCGCCAGAAACCATTCGTAGCCCTCCGTCGTTTCATATGGGTAGTCAATAGTATTCAAGCTGTGTTTGTTGGCCAAAGTCAAGGCACAGTGTTTGGTAGCTGTTGGTTATTCATATGCAGCATAGATAGATGTGTTGGTTTCGAACAGTCGTATAGCCTTGTTGGCCAAAGTCAAGGGCTTGTGCGGGTGGATTCGAATCAACCTGGAGAATGACGGGTAGAACTTGACATGTGACTTATGATTTGTTGGCCAAAGTCAAGGTCATAAGAGCATGGGGCAGAAATCTTATCGGGAGTTTCAAAAGAACTGAAACTTGCCAGATATGCGCATACCTTCTGGAGTGTGTTGACGTGAGCGGATTCCGTCACGTTATCATGCGATGATAGTTGGATCCCGATTCCCACTGATGAGTTAGTTTACTCCTCGGGTGACCCCGACTAATTCTTCTTTCAGGTTTGGAGGAGAATTTGAGGTACAGTGGGAGGTTTCCAGATTAGATAAATTGGTAACCATTCTGATCTAGGTTAGAGTGCACGCTGAGTGTTTCTTTTCTCTCTCTCTTTGGCAGCGACCATTGACCTGACCCTAAGACTATGACTTAGTGACCAAGTTGACCGAACCTTCTTAACACCGGCTTTTGGATTGTCAGAGTTGCAGACCTCATTGCCACTCCTACTTTTACCCTTTTCTCCAGGACACCCCGTTTTACTACGAACGTCCACTTCCATTGGACAAAACCATCGTATGGTTAGATACGAACTCGAAAGAATTTATTCGAGGATGGTTTCCGGTTTTGGAGAAAACGGATAGGATTATTCAGTTGTCTTTTCCTTTTACCCTCTCTCAGGTTACGAGTACTCCTTGGTTTAGGGGTAGTACACCTATTACGCAAATTGGATTGTCTTCTTCCAAACCTTAGGCTGGTGCCGACCGGTAGGGAATGAAGAAAACCAATTAGCATAACGATGGTGTGCAGAAGGTATTAAGTTCAGACAAAGCAAGGGATTAGTAAGAGGGCAAAGTAAATTGCAACAGATATTCACGACCAAACCAAATATTTCGTTACCACTCCCACATCACCTTTGTATTTCTCCAGGACACTCCGTATCACTACGAAGATCCACAGTTTATTTGGATACTCCATCGTATGGTTATATACGAACTCGAATGGAACTGGTTCCAGTTCGGGGATGGATTCTGGTTCAGGAGAAATAGGAATTAAGTTCATTCGGTTGTCTTTTATCCTCACCTTCTCTCGCATTGCGAGTGTTCCTAGGATTAGGACAGTAAACCCATTATGCTTATTGGATAGTCTTCTTCCAAACCATAGGCTGGTGCCGAACGGTAGGGAAGGAAGAAAACCATTTGGCCTAAAAGGGTGTGCAGAAGGTAAAGACTAAAGACATATGAAGGGATTTGGAGAGGTGGCAAAGAACTATACGGTTACAGTCGTGAATCTGGAAGAGGCATTACTAGGAATACCAGGATACCCCATCGAAACATTTCAATGTTTCAGTTTCACTGTGTAATGTTAAAGGAAAACTGATTTCCCGATTAGATACTTACTCCAGGGTATGTATTTACCAGGTACGATTCTCACATCTGTATGGTTTTACAGATGATGAGTGGGAGTAAGTTATTGAGAATTGGGTGATTATCCTCATTATATCGGGATTCGTTGTAATCGGTGATATTTGAGGAAATCACCTGGGCTGTTTGCCGGTTGGCAAATATTTGGTTTTGAATATCCGTAGTTATGCACCAATTTCAAATTGATATATCTGTACGTCTATTTTCATAGAGTGAGATGTACCTTTTTGAAATTATGTCTATGACATTTACCTATATCAGTGGATGGTTAGGTAAGGAGCATTGAACAGCGGTGTAATTCTTCTTAACCATAAGTACAGTTTTCAACCTACGACACACAGTGAATGAGTTATCAGACTCAAGGGACTTATACAGAGTATTGTATGTTGTCCAGGGTCCATCAGGACAGAGGGGTTGGTCCTCGTACTATATTCGGTTTACTTATGACTTCTCTAGTTTTTAGACAGGTGTTTCGTGGAAACACAGGGTCCGAATTTGGAGAAGTTATAGGTATTTGAATAGAGTAGAGAACCAGGTGTAGCAAGTATCGGGATTCTTCAAAGAGATCAAAGATGTAGATACTTGTGTATGGTATTAAGTTGATAGTAATGATTAAGAGAAATTGCTTCTCTTTCAGGTTACTCATAATTGGAAGCATTCTTAAGTTGAGTAACGCTGATCGGCCTCCTTCCATTTAGTTGACATGCACTGGAGACAGCTGCATGATTTGAATCTGGTTCAATTAAATCAGTGCCTCTGTTTCTATATTGGATATAGAACAGTTCATATCTTAACATTGTTAAGGTACGGGGAGTTATCCGGCTTATGATTAAAACCAGACTCTGGATAACTCAAGGCACGTTTCTGTAATGGCTGTTTGTGGGTTGACCCAGGCTATGACGAGGGTTGACTTTCTACCATCTGGATGAACAATAGCAATATTGTTCTAGACTCGCCACAGTTTTATTAAAAATGGATTTTTTCAGAAAACAGTAGTGGGAGTATGGTAGAACTTGAAGTGATTCCAGAACCACAAACGATTACTGAAGATTTGACAGGAACCTAAAGATTCAATCTGGATTGACATTCCATTGGCCACTCCGCAAATAAGGTGGGTAACTTCAGGCACCCGAGAGGTACTACGGTAGCCTCAAGGACGGTGACAGGGAAGTTCTTGTTTACCCACAATTACCATTGCTGTTGTTCCAGGGTGCGAGACCCGGCGGGAGGATGAGTATAGCGTCGTTCTAAACTAGTTTTAGAAGTGTACGTGTATATGACTCTGCCAGAGGGTTGTCGTAGTCAGTGGGAGCAGCGGAAGCATTGGTGGACAGGTAGCTTATGTCTATTTATAGACTAAAGCAGATGTAGCGGAGATAGATCATCTATTTCTGACGTGACAGTCATAGGTTTGACTTCATCAGAATAGGGGATGGATCTGTTGAGAAGGTAGTAGGGTGTGATGTCATGGTATTTGGATGACATACACAGAGTAGGAAAGGAAACTCCTATACTACAACCGGTTATACTTTGGTAGTCACACAGTTGTTTCTCCACAAAGGAAATGGATTTTATATCAGACATACTGGTTACTAGATCTATGGTCTTAGATCTAGATTTGGGTGGTTTCCCAATCAGGGTACTTGACAGCATTCTAAGAGTATTTAGGATGGACGACTCCTGGCACGGTAGTGTACCTGCAGGTAATGGAGTCACCCTCTCCAAAGGTGTCTTACAGACTAAAGGGGAGAGGGACGGGCATGATTGGCAGATCACTTGCTCAGGCAATTGAGTCAATCGTGAGATGTCAAGTACCACACCAGATGTTGTTCTTGCACTAGATGCAATAAGTTGACATTAATCCAATCCTGGAGAAACAGTCGGAAGCAGTTTTAGAACATAAGTGGATGTTCTAGGGAGATGATAACGACAGCCTCATTCAGGAGACAGTTATCATTCCAGGCTTCCAAGGTGACATGGACGACAAGGAGGTTGTTAGAGTTATAGTTTTTCCTTCTGATGAGGGGCAGTATTTTGGACAGGTGGTCCAAGGCAATACTGAGGGTGGCATGGCGCAGGATACTGATTAAGTTCAGTTAACGATACAGTCTAAGAAGTTTGGATTTGGAGTTCATTTATGAGCTATGTCCCATCAGACATCCAGACATATTCTGAGACAGGTATTGCTCATTTCGGGAGATGGCTTTCTCCGCGAACTTGAGATTTAGAGAGACATAGAAAGAGACAACAAAGCGGATCCACTCGCTGAGGCTATTCCTCGAACGCAATAGTATCGCAAACGAGCTTTGTGAGACTGACTAGTAGAGGAGTTGGGTGTTCGGTATCACACGGGCTGTGAGTATGCGACATCGCAATAATTAGCCTTGAGTGCAAGTGGGAGATTGTTGGAGATAGTGCCCTCAGAGTCAATTATTAGGTCACAGGTACGTGATTATAATGATTGAGGGAGGACCTATCCCGGTAGGACAGTCTTACTCGAGATGATAGTATGCTATCTGGTTTACCTTTATCATCGTGTACTGCTTTAGGTGACCTGACACGTCGCTATTACACGTTGATAGAGCCCCTAGGATTCTTGCTTGACCACCAGCAGTATGAGGGCGATCATATAAGTGGGAGCTGGGGGTCTATAAGCTTATCCTTAAAAGGTCCCTAGTCGTGGGAGTTTCGAGACTGGGCATCGATACTCCATTAGTAGACTAGTGTATACAGTCGAGACCCCGACGAGGGGCGGTGGCCGGTCTCACAAGCCACTGGTGTCAGTTGGATCACCTAAGATGTATACAGGTGCTCATTGGGTTATGAGTACACCGGACAGGACTCGCATGGAACATGCTAGTTGGTCATATACCAGACGTCAGATGGCAGTTCCCTGGTGACATGTGTGCAGGTTAGTTCATCGACCTGGGGATCGTCATTTGTCTCGTATGAGTTCCCACTGTACTTTGATTACTACCCTACCACGGCTCAAAGGAGTCGTGCAAACAGGTTTTAGTTGGGTACAGTCCCGAGCCACATGGAGGCAGTGAGCGTATCTTCAGGGGTTCATCTCTCCCGGTATTGGGGGTGAGGTCGTGCTGTGTCTAGGAGAGCCATTACACAAAGTCCTTGGCCAAGGCAAGGAGATTTACTGGTAGGTATTCCAGTAGTATCTCAGGGTGTTCTGGGCTACACTCCGACACGACTTGTACCGCTTTTGGGGGTCTGACTTTTACCAACCCCCTAGGCCCGCCATGCGATACTCATAGACGAACGGACCGGACTGTACGGATATTGTCACTGACATGCTCAGTAGGGTTGTCAGGCTGAGTTCACTCACAGACGTCCCTTTTAGTCAATACTTGGTAGCCCGTTACGTATTGGCTTATACCTCTGACGTGCTAGTGGTTAAATCCACAACCGAGGTGTTGACGGGTCTTTAGAGTCCCCCACATTCAGTTACTCAGCTTTCGGGCGAAAGGTTGTAGAGGCCGTATGGAGATATGGCAGGGTCCGATCAGATACGTGCGGTATTGCACGGATCAGGATCGGACAGTTTGTACTATAGGCCGTATGGTTATATGGCAGGGTTCGATCAGATACGTGCGGTATTGCACGGATCAGGATCGAACAGATATTACTAGCCGACTTTGGTATAAGCCGGATCCTAGTATAGTACAGTGTAGATTTTGTCTCACTGCATTTGTATTTCGGTCGAAATACAGATGCGGGTGTGTATGCACAGTATCGGGGTTTTCCTATAATTTATTACGGGATCAGTTTTCTGGAGTTGCCAGTTTGCTTTCCGTTTCGGCCAATTTCCTTTGTTCCGTTCATTGGCCGAAGATTGGTGGAGGAGGGTTTATTTGCATTGTTGCAAATAGGCTTTTGTGGAGGGGGTCTTTGCTTATTGTAGCATCATGATGGTTTTCATGATGTGCACCATCATTGACTTTTCTTTTCTCATCATGGTTGGACTTTGGGAGGTGATGATGGTGGTGTTGAGTGTGGGTTTGTTTTTGTGATGATTCTTTTTGCATGATGGCATTCTTTTCTCTCTCCATTGTATTATTGGATGGCTTTCTCATTCTATCACACTTCTCCCTCATTCTCACTCACCCTCTCACATGCATGGCCGGCCAAGTCCTATAGGGGGCTGTCCAAAAATTGTAGTGTGGGTTTTGTGGTTCATTTCATGTTCCAAAATCCAAAAACTCCTCACATACTCCTTGTATCATTCCTCCACCAAAAGGGTGATTCCGATAACCCCAAAAGTGAGACACAAGTTCTACTAAACATTCTACAGCAAATCTTGGGCACGTCGAGTAGCCGGCTTCGTGCCCGAGTTGCCTCGGCATTGAGGTGGGAGCCCGTAAACAAAGTAGGCGATGTGGTGCATTTCCGGCGACGAGGAGGAGGCAGGATTTTCCGCAGGAGATCGGGACCATGACGAGAAGACCGGAGGACTTGGATCGTCGGTATATCTCTAACCCATCTTCTTGTTAGCTTAGACGTGTTAATGGTTCGATCCGGGTGTTTAGTGCGCGGTGGTGCCGGTTTGCTAAGTCCGCAAAAATTTAAGTTTTTCACCGCTTCCGCATTTGGCCGTCGGATCGACGGCCGGGGCGCCGCCGTGCACTTACAAGAACGTGTTTCGAAACGTGAATCTAAGCGACAAGAAATTACGAGTCCACCATTCCTGCACTATAAAATTTGGTTTCTCCGTAACGCTTCGATTTTTCACCGAAGTGACACCCTTGAGATGCTCTACAAACCCAAGTGATTCGAATTCAAAGATTTGAAAGTGTTTCGGAACGCGAAAATCCAAGCGACAAGAAATTACGTGTCTGCCTTTCCTACACGGTAAAAGTTGGTATCGCCGGAACGCTTCGATTTTTCACCTACGTGACACCCTTAAGAGGCTCTACGAACCCAAGTGATTCAATATCTTATTGATGGTTTGTGGATATGAAGTATTGGATCGTTGTGAATGAATAGCCGGGAGGATGTGAGAAAAGTGTTTTTTTCTTTCATTCATGTATATTTGTAAATTTATGTAATATTCTTTTGCGGGGCACATCCGGATTGAGGTTGTAGCCACCGTTGTATTATTTCATTTACTTTTTCTTGCACCTAGGATAGACCCAAGGTGGGTTGCATAAACTACCGGGTTCATGAAGTGCCAAGTGGCCTACTCATTTTATTGAGGGAGGTTGCTTCACTTCGGGAATTTGGCGGGTGGTTTGCCGCACCCGTAGGGGTCTAGGGTGGGGTTTGGTTATTCATCACGACCGTGGAAACCGCTTTTCGTTCTAGGTTAAAACGAAACACGGAAATCCTGGTATATCCAATATATTCATCTGTGTTGCTGTGATCTGGAATGACTATTATTGCGTGAGACGAATGGCTATATATATATGTTATATATAATAAACGTTGCTTATATTTTGCACCTGCACTAGTCCAGCCCCCGTTCTGCCGTTAGTTAAGTAACCTAACGGTGTATGACGGGGCCCCATGGCGAATACGAATGACATAAGCGTACGCTCTATTTTCGTTTCTTTCTGCAATGATAGGGTTAAATGATGGGACAACATTAATATTAATTAATGCAAAGAAAACAAACCAAAGTTAAATCGTTGGAACAATTTCAAAACAACTCGGTTTTCTTTAAAACAACTTTTAAAAGCGGAGCCTAAACACTCCTTTTAAAAGCTATCATGGTTCCTTCGACTATATCAAGTTCATTACGTTCACGGTTTTTGCCAAAACCAGCTGCAGCCCTCCGTCATTTCAGATGGGTATTCAGTAGTATTCAAGCTATGTATTTTGACCTTCTCCAAGGCATAGTGATTGATAGTTGCTGTGTATTCATCTGTAGCATAAATAGATGCATTAATTAGGGACAGGCGTACAGCTATTTTGGCCTTCGTTAAGAGTTTGTACGAATGGGTTCAGATTAACCTGGACAATGACGGGTATAACTTGACTCGCATCTTATGATATTTTGGCCTTCGTCAAGGTCATAAGAGCCTGGGGCAAAAATCCACATTGGGAGTTTCAAAAGAAAAGGCAACTTGCTAGTTTGCATACCATCTGGAGTGTGATGATTTTGGTAGGATTCCTTCAAAATTGTCATATAATGATAGTTGGATCCTGATCCCACCGTAAGTTTTATTACTTCTTGGGAGATTTTTTCACTTAAACAATTAATGCTAAAAACCAAGTAGGTTTCTGGAACGGTGTTAGCGGGGCTACGCCTCCAGGGAAAAGAGGTTATGTAATTAAGGAACTTCACGAAAGCGTTGGAAAACCTCCCTCGAAGTACCGACACTAGCCTGACCGAAAGGTTAAGCAAGAATTGTAAGGTGCAATTAATCCTGACTAATTCTTCTTTTATGGTTTGAAGGAGGATTTAAGGAAACATTGGGAGCCATCCTGTTTAGATAAACTAATAACCAATCTAAACTTGCAAGAGCATCATGCTGAGTGTTTCTTCTCTCTCTCCTAATTGCAGTGACCAATATGACCAGGTTTATATTACTGCTAGATAAAAATATATTGACTGGGCCAAACTATAAAAATTGGCTAAGAAATGTCCAGATGGCTATAACCTATGATAAGCTGGGCTACCTCCTTACTACCAAAGCCCCCGCCGTCCCAGGTCCAGATTCCACCGTCGCGGATATAGAAATCCGTAAGACATGGGAAATAAACTGTGTGAAAACCAAGTACCTCGTGCTGGCCTTAATGGATAATGAACACCAGAGGCGGCACGAGAAGATGGACTTAGCTTCCATCTTCCTCCATACCAAAGATTTATATGGAGAGCAATCTCGTATCGCAAGATACGAGACCTCGAAGAAATTGTTTCAAGCGAGATTGGCTATCGGGTCATCTGTATGGGACCACGTCCTTAAGATGATCAGCTATATTGAAGAGCTCGCGGACCTTGGGATCACGTTGGAGAATGAGTTGTATACAGACTTGATTCTACTGTCCCTCTCCTTTACGTATGCCCAGTTTATCTTGAATTTCAATATTCAAGATAAGGAAGTTATACTTCCAGAACTCCTCAATATGTTGAGGAGTGCAGAGGGCACCCTAAAGAAAACCAGGGAGATACCTACTCTACTTATTGGGAAACCTTCTTCCTTTAGATCCAAGGCGAAAGCCAAGGGGAAGAAGAAGAAGGCCCCCACCAAGCCGAAAGAAGGTGTTAATAAGGTACAGGGGAAGGGAAAGGCAAAAGTTGGGGGGCTGACAGTAGGGAAAGAGGAATGCTTCTATTGTCACAGGAAATGCCATTGGAAGAAGTACTGCAGGGCCTGGAAAGCCCAGAACCAGGATTCGAAGCAAATTGTGGCTTTAGCTTCAGGTGTGTTGATTGAAAACTGTCTGTCAATCAACTCTACTTCCTGGGTATTGGATACCGGATCAGGATCTCATATTAATTCATTGCAGGCGCTGATAAGCCGTAGAGCTTTAAAGGCAGGTGATATGACCCTCAGGGTTGCTAACAGAGCGAGCGTGGATGCTGTGTCCGTAGGAGAATATCACCTACGATTGACAAGTGGACACATTTTGATTTTGTGTAACTATTTTTGTTTACCTAGTTTGACATGTAATATCATCTCTGTATCTTTATTATCTAAAGAAGGTTATGATTTTATATTTGTAAGCAATGTTGTAAACATTCACCTTAATCATGGTCTGATTGGGTCCGGTACACTAGACAACGGTATATACGTACTAAATCAACACCAAGTTTTCAATGTCCAGAACACACTTAAAAGAAAGTCTCCAGAATTAAATCAAGCTTTCTTATGTCATTGTAGACTGGGTCACATCAATGAATCACGGTTGACGAAGTTATATAAAGAGGGATATTTGGATCCGTATGAATATCTGTCTTATGCAACTTGTCAATCATATCTCAAAGGAAAGATGACAAAGACTCCGTTCACTAGACACGGAGTAAGAGCTACCGAGCTCTTGGGACTCATACACAACGACGTGTGTAGTCCAATGTCTACACGTGCAAGAAGTGTTTATTCCTACTTCATTACTTTTACAAATGATTTCTTAAGGTATGGACATGTATTCTTGATGAAACACAAATCCGAGGCCTTTGAAAAATTCCAAGAATACAAGAATGAAGTGGAAAAACAAATAGGCAAAATTATCAAGACACTTCGATCTGATCAAGGTGGTGAATACTTAAGTGCCGAGTTCCTGGATTATTGAAAAGAGAATGGAATTATCTCTCAGCTTACTCCATACACATCTTAGCACAACGGTGTATCGGAAATGCGGAACCGCATCTTATTGGATATGGTACGTTCCATGATAAGTAACCCCGAGTTACCATGATCCTTCTGGGGTTATGCACTAGAATCTACTGCATATCTTTTGAACAAGGTTCCTACTAAGTCTATACCTACCATACCATATGAAATGTGGAGTGGGAAGAAATCCTATCTTAAGTATCTTAAGATATGGGGATTGTTGGATATATATGCCCTAGAGGCCTTCATTGTATAGGATGCTAGGGATATGTATGTACAGGACAATCTTGCTCGATATGATAGTACGCTATTAGGTTTGTCTTTATCTTAACATGTGATGTGTTTGACTTAGTATTTCATATCTTGTATACATGTTGATAAAGCCCATAAGATTTTTGCCTGACTACCAGCGTTGTGATGGCAATCATACTTATGGGAGCTGGGTAGTCAATAGACACATCCTTAAAGTGTCCCTAGTCGAAGGAGTATCGAGACTGGGCATCGATACTGTAGAGTAGACTAGTGTATACATATCTATACCTTGACGAGGGACAATGGATTGGTCTTGCAGCCATTGGTGAGTGCACATAAGATTGTATGCAGGTGCTCACTGGATGTGAGTACACCGGACGGACTCACCGAGGATTGGCTAGATGGTATTATACCTAGCGTCAGATAACAGTTCTCTGGTAACATGAGTGCAGATAGTTTGTCGACCTGAAGTCATCATTTGTCTCGTGTGAGTTCCTACTGTGCTTTGATTACTACCCTACCATGACTCTACTAAGTCGTGCAAACAGGTTTTAGTTGGGTACAGTCCCGAGCCACATGGAGGCAGTGAGCGACTGTTGGGGTTCGCCTCTCCCGGTATAGGGAGTCGATGTCATGCTGTGATCGGTTGGTCAACACCATAAGTCCCTGGCCAGGGTGAATTGAGAATTACTGGTAGTAGGACCAGTAGATTCTCGTATGGTCTTGAGCCACACTGACACGACTTGTAGGGTTAGCTTAGCACCTTGTGAAGGTTTTGGCAAGCATCAATCATGCTACTTTAATATGTTTGGGGTGCTAAAAAAATCCTAACCAAGATCTTAACTAGAGACTTAGGGTTAAACATGCATGTAAACAACTTTACATCTAAGAGTTAGGGATTACAACCTTTGTAGGCCGGTCCTTCACTTCTTATAGCTCCGTGTAGTAGTCCCCTTCGCTGCGATCGTAAACTCCGGACTCTAGAGAGGCTCTATGAAGAAACGAACGTGCTTGCTTCGATGACTTCGAGGCCGAAGATGATCTACGTCGAGGAGACACTAACTCAAGCTATTCCTGCACTAGGTCATGAACTTTGTGAAGAGAACACACTCTACTACATGGAAAGTGGTAGAGGATGAAGAAGTAGGAGGTGGGCTCACTTTAGAATTGATTTTCTCACTTTATTTCTCATACCTCCATTGAAGCTAGAAAGCTTTTCATGGAGCTTGAAAAAGAAGAGGAAGAAGTCATGAATAATTCATCCAAATGAATTATTGCACCCATGGTTGAGTTAAAACTATCATGCCTAACTCATGTAGAGAATTAACTCCATACTATGGTTAAGGGTTGGGTTTGATAAATATCTTTAAGTAGACAAAAGTGTTGACTTTGTCAAAGCTTATCCGAAAGCTTTTGTCCAAGCTTTACCATGACAAAGTCAATCCCTTTTGAATTAGCTTAACATAAATAGAAACCCTAACTTAACCCTAGCATGGAATTAATCTCATACACCCATCTTGTATGTATCATCAAACATAACACAATACTTGTACACAAATATACATATCACATATATACAATGTGCACATCAAGTGAGAAAAGAAATCATTAGTGAGCTAAATATTAGTTAATGTAACATAATATATCAAATATATAATTATACATTAAATTATCAAATCAACTCTTGATTTAATAATCCGGCTATATCACATATAACCGACTAATATGAAATGCAACATCTTTTCGAATCAACGCTTGATCCGATAACTCGGCTATATCACACATAACCAATCATGTCACACATCGCGAGAATAGAATGCGGTATCACATACATGCATCAATCTCGGTCCTGCACATACACGCATCAATCTCGGTCAATACGCCGGTAGTAGGTGATGATCATATCAAACACCCACAAGTCGCAAGCGGTCTGCTAAACGTAACGGCCACCCGAGTATTGAGCAATTAGAAGATCAACAAGCAAGCCTGTACATTCTCCTGTGAATCCAATTAGTAACACTCCCGTACAGTTTGTTCTCTTCGTCTGATATGTCGCATATGCAGTCTAGGGGTGGTAAACGTCAGACCCCAATAATCGATAAGTCGTGTCAATATGAGGTCTATAACAGTTCAAGAAACGACTGATAACACTTACCAGTAAATATCAGCAACCCTGGCCAGGGATTTCCAGTTATAGCCAATCGAACACAGCGCAACATCAACTCCCTATACCGGGAGAGACGAAACCCCTCCTATCGCTCATTGCCTCCATGTGATTCGGGGCTGTACCCAAAAGCCACCGTTTTGCACGCCCCCATGGACGTGGTAAGGTAGAAATCAAAGCACAGTGGGAATCACACAAGACTCTACGACAATCTCAGGTCTACAGACTAACCTGTACCAGTGTCACCAGAGAACTGCCATCTGACGTGAGGTATAATACCATCTAGGAGTTCTCGGCGAGTCCGTCCAGTGTACCCAGTCTCCACTGAGCACCCGTATACCTTCTCTGATGTCAAACACCAATGGATATGGGATCATCCATCACCCATCATATGGGTCAAGAAGCCCATATGCTAGTTTACTCAGGAGTATCGATGCCCTGTCTCGGTACTCCCACGACTAGGAACATTTGAAGGATGTACTTGGCGACTACACTGTCCCCACTAGTATGATCTGCATCATAGTCCTGGTAGTCAAGTACTCATCCTAAGGGCTTTATCAACATGTGATATAGAGACAATCAGAGTACATGTTAAGATAAAGAGTAACCAGATAGCATACTATCATGTCGAGCAAGAAAGTCCTCACTATATATGTCCAAGCATCCACCACAATATACAACGTATGTACAGTAATGGCCTCTAGGTTATACATATAACTAACAATCTCCCACTTGCATGTCACGTCCCGAAAGTACGGAACATGACCGGCACTTAAACTACGAAACGTCTCGAGGCGTACGTAATCTAAGTAAACCGAAAACCCAGAAATCCAAACCAAGAAAAGTAGTAGAGTGAAGGAAAACCAATTTAAATCAAGTAGTTTTAATAGCATAGCCGAATTATGCGTTTTAAAAAAAAACATCAAATATTTCCTGAAAATTTCGGCAGAGTCTCCTTTGTAAATACTGGCCCCCAAACGGGATACAACATGAATAGTATACGAAATCAATAAAAAGGCATCCCCAAGCAGGAGCTAGCTCTTCGTCAATCGACGGTCACAACCACACAAGCAATATAATATACAACGCCAACGGCGAGGATCAAAAACTCAAAATCACAAGAAAACCACAGAAATACAACGCGCGACTCTAAGGTCGAAAGAATAGACATCACTGGTCTCTATCTCAAATAAATACTTGTTTGGTTGATGCAACTTCTAGATACAACAGAATAATAATATACAAGATATATAATGGGGGTACGATACAAGTAAACCCACCTACTAGCAAATCACCCGAAGAAAACTATGCCCAGAAAGCCGTAATGAAACCTGTACGGCAAACCTGCAAGAAACTGGGGCACAACGGGGGTGAGTTGCCAACTCGTGAATAGAAAAACATCTACGAAAAGAAATCGCATAAATAACGCAATCCTAGGTCAATGATCATAATATATCCTCAAATATAAGAATAACATGCAACCTATAACAAGGCTAGGGTAGATATCTAACCCGAGTGTAATCTCATGTGCCCGTGTCAGTGCCTCAGGTAGCAATATATCATATGAATGAGGTATGAATGCATGAAAACAGAATACATGTAAATGAAGAACTGTTTTAATAATTTAGTGAGATTTCCTTTGTATTTTTAAAATGAGATATCATAATGAAATCAGCATAAAACAGTGCCTAGCATCGGCACAAAACGTAATCCCAATATCTCAATATCTCTGTATCACAGTCTCTGTACCCCAATATCTCGAAATCTCAATGTCTCAATCATAATATCTAGGGCGCCGTCAGTCCAGACCGGCCCCTACTATCCATCTCAAGACCACGACGGTATCCTCCGGATATCCGACACGTAGGGTAAAATCACCGGTAGGTAGTGCTCCCCTGCCAGGCTCACATCGTCATCATCACGCGCTTCTTACCCCGGGGTACCTTACCGGGTCCACCATGTACCCGAAACGGTTCATCCGTCTCCTCAAATCGGGTCTCGAAATCCATCAGCAAACTCATGGTGGACGACTCATACATCATGGGAAAACCGCACTTTTTATTTTAAAAGAGAGAAAAGGTTTATTTATGTTTTTGCGGTTTTCCTCCAAATCCAGAAAATCTCATCGAAATCCGAATCCAAAACCTCAATAACACGTAAAATAGTAAATATATGCATGAGAATCCATGAATGCGGCATAACAATGAATAACAGTATGCATGAAGTAGCAGGTAATAACTACAATGTCTAAACTAACATATAAGGCAAGTACACTAATATCATGTCTAAACTATTAGCTAACAGGCTATGTCAAGCAATAATATTTTCTAAGGTGTACGTAACATGGCAATTACCGATGAAGATGTGTGTGAGCCGGCAAATAAGTGTATGTAGTACATACGCATCATCGGTAATGGTGCTGGTGTCCTAACAGCATGATATCAATAATGGAGTATAAAACATAAAATAAGCATGCGATGCGAAGCGGACCACAAAAATGAGCGGGAGCTGAAAACTAGACGCAACTATAACTAATCTGCATTAATCTAATATAAGTCCTACAAATGGTGCCTTTTGAATTAACACGAATCATGGGGTTTTGAAAATAGGGCTACGGTGTTTTTATGAAAAGATACGTCTTTTGAAATATCCGTAGGATCCCTTGGGCTGTCTTTTAAAATACCCACGATTCGTTAGTTTTGAAATAGGTAAGAATCGAATCTAATCTAACAACTAAACTAAACTAAAGGGTTAAGCTGACCAGCTGGGCTATAGGTAAGGAAACCGCCTAACATCTGAGTCGATACATATACATACCTGTATATATATTAGTCGGTGATCCCGCCTCAATAATATCATATCCGATACCATATCTATAATCAGACATCCCAAGTCAAGAGTGCGGATCATTCATCAAAATATAGCTCGTACGTAAATCCGTCGTACGGCATCCCCAAATCTGGGTACGGGTTAATATCATATTCATCACACTATTCATCTGGTATCCTCTTTATCCAAGATCATAGTCCAGGGTACTGACCTATGTCTAGTACAATACTAATATCATCAATATAGTCATGATCTGACTACTGATCGACAGTCTCGTACAAACCGATATCACAACCACAAAACAAATCTCATCGACTCAGCTCAATCCCTAGTATCGTCCTCATATCCGTATGTGAACACATAGTCCCATACCCATGTGAACACATAACTATAAAGAATCCTATGAGCACATATAAATAGGAATGTATGCAAGTATGTATGTGTGTATGTATGTGTGTATGTGTAGTGCAACACTACCCCAGGGTTCGCAACACTAAAGTAATCCAACACACCAATATCCATCCTAACATCGTTATTAATCCCAAATAACATATAATAATTGTTGGTGTGTATACGCATCCGTATACACCACCACGGACTGCGGGGGTGCTATACGCCATCCACCCGACTTCTTCCCGTAGATATAAATCTACTCACCTGGTCCTCGCTCGCCGGTGCCGACGTCGCCACGCGCTTGCTTGTCGTCTCGAAGTCCACATGGGGTACCTACATATCAAAACGCACCATATCGCATTAAAATCCGACTCATGACCAAAACGACGCACGAATCCCACATAGGTCAAAATCTATGGTTGCTCTCACAAACCAACCCAAAAACCCTCGACGTCGGCGTGCAAACGCCCGACCATCGAGAAAAACCCAAGTACACTCATTTGCACATTCACGAATACTAATTTAAATATAGAATATGTTAAAATTCACAAAAACCCCAAATTCACTTTAGAAGCCATTTTTCCGAAAATCTAGCAAGCAAAAATTACCCGTTTTAGTACAAAACTCGACGTTTAAATGAATGTAGCGGCCAATATACTTATTAAATATCTTAAATAAGTCATATAAATCATTTCCATAATTTAATTTCACCAAACCATATACGTTCAAAAAAAACTAGTTTGCAATTTTACCCAAATTTCAACCATTTTAGCAAAAATGCATAAACAACAATTTAGCTTGGATTTGCATATACTAAAATATTAAACCACAATTTATATGTTAATAATGCCATGAAAAACTTAATTAGATTTTAATCTCAATTATATATGTATTTCATTAAAATCTAGTTAGTACAATTTATGAAATTGGACAAATTTTGAAGCAACAACTAGTAAACTAACTACTAGCTTACATTCTCCAATACTTAATATGTTAAACTACCCATTACAAAAAAAAAAAAAAACAAGTGATACAACACTCACTTGAATCCCAAAATTCCCTCATGAAATCTTAAATTTGCAATCAAACCCATATTACGAACTAATCATTTCTTGATTTAAAGTATTTAACATCACATTAAGAAAAAGGGTTAGAGTTATATCCTCACAAACCATGAGATTTAGCATGCAACATGACCTCCAAAATGCAAACCTTTCGCCAGGATCCATGCTTGATAGGATAAGGGAAAATGGGTAGGAGTTGGATTTGAGTTTTAGCTTGAATTTTTGTGGAATTTTGGAGATTTTTGATGGGTTTTTGATGAGGAAATGAGAGGGGAAATTGGGAGGTATGCACATGAGAGGCTCGGCCAGATCTAAGAAGGGGAGGAGAGAGAGCGAGGTGAGGAAATAGCATGTGAGGAAAGTCCAAAGTCAACACAAAAGTCAAAGCCCATACTCACTTACCTATTTTCTTTCATTCCTTTGTTTTCTTTTTGCAAAAACAAGTGGAGAAAAGAGGGGGGGGGGGACTTGAGGCTGCTGATTTGGGAAAAGAAGAGAGGGTGTGGGTGAGTGTGGGTGAGGGAAAAAAGATAAATGCTATACCCCAATTCCCATTAACACTAATTTCACCGAAAAAAGCCTTTTTCTTCGATATTTTCTAAACCGTTTTGGCAAACGATTTCATTTCAAAAACCACATGATAAAATTTTATTTAATGTTTTATGATGCACAAAATTTATTTCAACTCATTCTAATTTGTAATTTTTCCTAATTAAATGTATTAGGGAAGGCTTAAAATAATATTAAAATAATCAATTTCGGAAATTTTTTTCAGAAAATTTAAAATTTCACCAGTGGCTCAATAAACACCAAATACTAGCAATTACATAGCTAGAATATGTATATTTAATTTTATAATAAAGATATTTGTATTTTGACTTTTTACAGAAAACCCCCTTATTTTACTGTTTTTTTTAAAAATTCCACCGAAACGATTTTCAAAACGTTACATTGCACTAGGGCCATCTGTTGTAGTATCTCATACTCAACCATCCCATAAAAGTCTCTACTGGGAAATAGGCCTTTGTGAGTGGATCCGCGCTGTTGTCCTCTGTGTCAACTCTCCTAATCTCGATCTTCCTGGAGATCAACCATCTCTATGATCAGGCGATACTGCCTAAGAATATGTCTGGATCTCTGATGGGACGGGGGTTCATAGGCCTAAGCTACAACTCCATTGTCACACAATGGTAGGAACGAAATTCATCTCATGAACTCATATATACCTAGACTGCCTCTTTGGTAGCATCCTTGGTAACGATGTATCTTGCCTTTAATCGTCTAGTAAGTCACGGTATCTAGCTTGGAACTCTTCCAACATACCGTCCCTCCACTGAGGGTAAAGACAATGCCTGTGACTGACATTCTGTCTTCTTTATCACCCTGGAACCTTTCCAGTGATTCTCCCCAGGATCGATTGATACCATCTCACTACAACTAGTGAGAATCATAACATCCAATTAGATCTATCTCATTGATCCATAACCCAGGATTTAGGAGGTATCACTTTGATCCTATATGGAGAATCTTTGTGATAAGAGGAGATTGACCGAGCGTAGCATAGGAAACTCCTTCCCTATCAAGAGTATGTCATCCACGTGCAATACGAGGATCATCACCATACTCCCTACTACCTTTTTGTATATACAAGGTTCATCTACCATTTTGATGAAGTCAAACTCTTTGACTGCTACATCAAAACAGACGTTCCAACTTCGCGATGCCTGATTTATCCCATAAAACATCTTGCACACGTTTCCGCTGCTCCCACTGTCTACGAAGCCCTCTGGCTGTGTACTTATAGAATCTCTCTTCTAAATCATCATTTAGAAAAGCTGTCATGACACCCAACTGCCAGATATCGTAGTCATGGTATATAGCAGTGGCAAGTAGGATCTGGATGGACTTAAGCATAGCTTTGAAAGTCTCAACTTTTCCATGTACACCAAGTAATCTTCTTAAGATATACTTGCTCCTGATGGGGATTTAACCCTTCAGATAAAGCAACCAAAGTCCATACTTCGTTGGTGTATAAGGATTCCATCTTAGATCGCTAAGCATCCAGCCATTCTCACGGAGTCCCCACTCATGATGGCCTGCTCGAAACTAGTTGGGTCATCATCTCATGATGCAATCCTCGCTCCCACTGTCATAGAGAAACCGAAGTATCTCTCAGGTGGATGAGGAACCCTACCAGATCGGCGGAGAGGCTGAGGTTCGTTGGAAACTATTGAATCCTCCGGTTCTACCAAATCATCAGCTGCAGTTTGTTTTAGCTGGAACTCCTTCCAGTTCTACTTCATGACCACTAATTTCTTCACAAGAAATTCCCTTTCTCTCAAAAGTGGTATACCGAGAAATAAAACATCTTTTGTTCCTCGGTTTAGTAGAAGATATTTCCTTGCCTATGCTTGGGATATCCAACAAACTTCCACAGAACTGACCTTTCCTCGAGCTTGTCCGGATTTTGCTTTTGACATAGGCCGGACAACCCACAATCTTAACATCTTTAAGAGATGGGCTCTTCCCATAACATATCACATATGGAGTGGTAGGCATCTGATTTGGTTGAAACCCTATTCAATAGGTATGCAACTTCTCAAGTGTATAACCCCAAAAGAAAATAGGCAACTCAGTAGTACTCATCATAGAGCACACCATATCACATAGGGTGCGATTGCTCCGCCCCGATACATTGACGTGCTGTGGTGTATTCGGAGGAGTAATGCTGAAAGAGAATCTCATTCTCCTTTAGAATAGTCCAGGAATTCCGTGCTTAAGTATTCTCCTTCTTGATCACATCAAAGGACATAATACTTATACCCGTTTTTGGTTATCTACTTCTAACTTATATTTTGTGATTATCTCAAAAGTTTCGGACTTGTGTTTCAACAGGAACATATGTCTGAATCTTGAGAGATCATCAGTGAATGTAATGAAGTACAAAGAACTTGTCCTGGCATATGTAGACATGTGACTTTCATACATCAACATGTATCAATCCCAAGAGTTCACTAACTCTTTCTCTGTTTCCAATAAACGGAGCTATGGTCATCTTATCTTTGTGATATGACTGGCAAGTTTCACAAGATGTAAATTCAAACTAATTTAAATATGCATCTTTATGTAACTTTAGCTAGTCGGGTCGCATCGATATGACCTAGTCTACAATACCTCAAGAAGGATTCGTTCATTTCTGAACTCTTCCTCTTGTGTGTGTTTTGTATGTTAAGAACCGTGGTTTGATTTAGAACGTCTATGCTTTTAGATAACGTGCCTGAATCGATCAACTCTTGATATAAGGAAATGTTCAAAACATTATCCAAAAATACAAAATTATATCCTTCTTTAATAATAAAGGGACTGATATGATGTTGTATATCAGGTTCGGTATCTAATTACATTCGATCAGAATCAATGGATTCTGGTAATACAGGGTGATAACTGCCAACAGACTTGGCTGCAATACTTGCTTCATTTCAACTCTTGAAACTTATCACCCGTTCTCAGTTCTCTAGCTATATGTAGCCCACGTAACAAATTACATTTGCGGGATCCTGATCCAGTATCTCTTACCCAGGACGTAAAGGATACTGAGAAACAGTTCTCGGTAATGAACACACCCGAAGAAGATGCATCAGCATGTACTTTCTTCGTTTGGGCGGCACGGGAATTCTGGTAATCTCCTATTTCCTGCTCTGTCTTATAACAATTATAAGTTGGAGCGGGACCAACGTTCCCTAGCGCAGTATAACAAGCGGGTTCGGTTAATACATCCGTATTATTATCTTGATTAAGGCGTGACATGGTCGCTACCTGGAGAGAGATAGAATAAACACTCAGCGTATTCTCTTGCAAGATTAGATTGGTTATTAATATATCTAATCAGGATGTCTCCCACTGTTTTAGTCAAATCTTCCTTCAAACCCTAAAAGGAAAGACTAGCCGGGATTAATTACACCCTACAAGTTCGCCAATCTTTCAGCCAGGCCAGTGCCGGTACTTTGAGGGAGGTTCCCCGTGCTTTCGCACGGACCTAATTAAAATAAACCTCATTTTCCCAGAGGCATAACCCCGTTAACACCTTTCTAGACACCTACTCGATCGGCTAATTATAATGTGTAAAACTCTTCCAGGAGTAACTCTTACTCGCAGTGGGTATCGGGATCCAACTATCTCATAGAAGCTATACAATCTCATTGCAAATTTCAACACTTGAAATTCCCGATAATATTTTGCCCCTAGTACTTATGACCTTAACTATGGTCAACATATCATAAGCACTGGTCAAGTTCTTCCCGTCATTTCATGATTAATTAGACCCACCCACATGACCCTCAACTATGG
Source organism: Agapanthus africanus (assembly GCA_030015575.1). Classification (NCBI taxonomy): domain Eukaryota; kingdom Viridiplantae; phylum Streptophyta; class Magnoliopsida; order Asparagales; family Amaryllidaceae; genus Agapanthus; species Agapanthus africanus. The sequence goes on from CM057345.1 coordinate 304,012,710, forward strand.
TCGACATAATCACATGCATGTCCTAATTAATCACATTATATGCTGTGTAGGAAGACATCACTTAGCTACCGTACACTACGCCTCAACTATAGTCGACATACGCAACACGAATACCAAGTACTCTGCTTCCTAAAATGACAAAGGGCTACGATAGGTTTTTAAGAAAACCCTTTGCGTAATGAACTTGATATCGTTGTAGAATCGAGTGATTTTAAATGGAATGTTTTTTAGGCCTTTTCTAGTTTTGCCAAAAAGGTCACTCCCGATGAAGGGATCTCGGCTCTTTCCTCATCGAATAAGGTGCAGGATATTTCATAAATATCACTATGTAAAGCAAAAACTATAAAAACAATCAAAAGACAAACCGAGTTTGTACCATCTGCTAGTTTCGCTAAAGAGGTCACTCCCGGTGAAGGGATCTCGGCTCTTTCCTTATCGAATAAGGTGCTGGATATTCTACACGGAATACCGCTATCCAAAGCAAGAACTAGAGCTACCAGTTTTTGAGACAAGTTTCTATAATATCTTTAGGTTTCTTTTAGTTTCATTAATCTCATTAATGAAGTCCCATTATGCTTCACAAGCATCACATTTGAAACGAAATCAGCAATATAACATATATCTCATATATATAATATAAACATTCGTCTCAGGCAGTAATATGATCTCATCACAGAACATTGCAGCAGAAGATAACATATGAAATATTGGATATACAAGGATTTCCGTGTTTTATGCGAGCCTGTATAAAATGCGGATTCCACGGTCGCGATGAATAGCCAATCCTACACCCCTAGACCCCTACAAGAGCGGCAAGCAACCCTACCAATTCTAGAGTTAGGACACCCAGTCTTGACTCCTCGAGATGGTCTACCACTGGACCCTAGAACCCGGTTACTTATGCTCCCCGCCTTGGGTCTATCCTAATGCGGAAAAGTAAATAATATACAATGGTGTAACAATTCAAAAAAATATGGGAATTTTTATAATTTAATATTATTTTATTGAATATTTTAATATTTCAGTATAATTAAATACCGATAAATAGGGAAAATTTTGGAAAAATTATGGAAAATTCTAAAATAGGGTATTTTATGGAATTATTCCATTTTAAGTTTTTATGGCTAATAATATGCTAATTTAGTGCTAATCGCGATTAAAAATCGCTAATCGGGTTTTTAGCACTTTTGTGCAAAAATGTGCACATATCATTTTTCCACACTTGTTTCATTTTCCTACATGTTTTGGGTGTATGGTTTGTTAGGGTTTACCATTGTGAGAGAAGAAAAAGAAAAGAAAAGAAAAGGGGAAAAAGAAAAGTCAAAGGAGACAAAATGAGTGAGTAGGTGTACTTGGAGAGAGAAAGAGCGTGTTTTTGTGAGAGGGGGGAGAGGGCTGCTGCTGTTGCTTCTTCATTTTGAATCCCCCACCATTTTGCTCCTTCTTCCTCAACTCCTCAATCCTCCTCAATAAAGCCTAGATCTACCTCCAACCATGCCCCAAAACCCTACACTTCCTTCACAAATATTAGTCCCCATCTCCTCCTCTACAAGATGAACCGAGCAAAATTGGATCTTGACGACTTTGGGAAGTTAGTGCTGCCTAGAGAGGAACAAGTGAGGTATAATTTCTTCCTTTTTGTTTAGTTTTGGTTCGATGTCGTATCTTTGTGTAGTTTTGAGACATGGACAACCTGCTGTGATCCCGAGACTTTTTGGTGAAAACAAACAGTGTGGGAGTGTTATACTAGAGACCTGGAGAGTTCACCAGAAAGCCTAACTCCTACCCACCGGTTTTGGCCGGCGACCAGCAAGAAAAAACCGGCGACGCCGAGTGATTATGAGAGATAGGGTTTGGATTTTGTAGGGTGGTTATATGATGGTGTTTAGGGGTAATTGGCCCTACTTGATTTTTGAGTAATGACTTTGGGTAAATTCTGGGGGCTGTTGTGAGTATTTGCTTGACCATGGTAACACGATTCATGACCTGAGCCATAGAGCTGAGCCGTTGCACGAACTCAGGAATTTACCCATATCACCTTTGTGACTTTGAGCGTGCCTATGGAGTATCTAGAGCAACCCAGGGAATATCTAAGACAACCAAACAATACTAGGGGCCTATACCTACTCACAGGAGACCATACTTACCTGATGAACCCAAACTGAGACCCTTGGGCCGGTGACATCGGAATTTTGGGTATAGGGGCCGGCCACTTAGTGAAGTTAGGAGCCTAGTTTGGTTCAATAGCTCACCTATACTATATACATCACCCCAGACCTGTTTGCTTGCCTTGTTTTGACCTAGAGTGAAATCTGGGACCAATTTCCTACAGTGCAGTATTACGACATCGCCACGACTTAAACTTTGTTTACCAAATCTTGGTTTATGTGTTAGATTGGTAGCCTACATAGGATCTGGAGTGACCCTAGACACTTAATGGAAAAACTAGCAAGACCATTACCCTGTATTGACTACTAGGAGGTTTCCCTACAAACCTGACACCCTAATTTGCTACCATGGCCGGCGAGGCCAGAATTCTAGGGTAGGGGGCCGGCCATCTTGTAGAGTTAGGAGTCCAGGTTGCCTCCATAGTTCACCTGTACCCTATATATCACCATAGATTTTTTTGCTTAGATTTGACTGACCTGAATCAGAATCTGGGAACACTTGTGTGTGAATTAGGATATGTTTTCCGTATTTGAAATGATGAGTTTTGATATTTGAATTCGTTTTTGGTTGTCGCATGTTTGTACGTCGACAATAAGGGTTGTTTGATTTATTTTGTACGTATAAGCTATAGGTTCTAACCTACGAGCAATGCGCGTGTCGTTTTGGTTTCTGGACTTGATGTTAATAGCAAATGCGATTGTTTATTATATGTAGGTACCTTCGTGAAGACTTAGAGGTGACAAGCAAGCGCGGGGCGACATCGGCATCGGCAAGCAAAGGTGAGTGGATTTATATCTACGGGGAGAAGTCGGGTGGATGGCTTATAGCACCCCCGCAGTCCGTAGTGATGTATACGAATACGTATACACCCATATAGATTCCATATATTGTTTGGGATTATTAATGAAAAAGATGGATATTTGGTATATTGATGCGGAACCCTAGAGTAGTGGTTGCACCACACACACACACACACCCATACTTGCATACATCATTTCTTTCGCATGTACGTTTATGGGAATATATAGTTATGTGTTCACATGGGTATGTGACTATGTGTTCATATACTAGATTTGAGGATAGTACTTGGGATTTGAGATGGTCGATGAGATTTGATTGGAGGCCGTGAGATCGGTGATATGGCAGGATTCGTATTTGAGATACGTCCTGATGTTATAGCGGATCCTTGGATGACGATACCATGTGCATGGTGATTTACATAGAATAGTTGACTGGTGATCGAGACATGAGATCAGATATGTTAAGATATTTACAATGGGTCGTATTGAGTGATGTATCCTTCTTATTGATGATATGTGCTGATGATATCGGTTTGTACGAGACCGTCGATCAGTAGTCAGATCATGATTATATTGATGATATTAGTATTGTACTAGACGTAGGTCAGTACCCCGGATGATGATCTTTGATAAAGAGGATACCAGATGAATAATGTAATGAATGTGATATCGACCCAAACCCAGATTTGGGATGCCGTACGACGGATTTACGTACGAGCTATATATTGATGTTAGATCCGCTCTCTTGACTTGGGATGTCTGATCATAGATATTATATCGGATGTGATATTATTGAGGCGGGATCACCGACTAATATATATATATATACATATATATATATATATATATATATATATATATATAATATATATCGACTCAGAAGTTAGGCGGTTTCCTTACCCTTCATTCGGCTTGTTAGTGCAGCGGTATAGTTTAGTGTAGTGGTTAGACTAGATTAGTTATCAGTGTGTCTATTATTCAGCTCCCGCACATTATTGTTGTTCGCTCCGCATCGCATACTTATGTTGTGTTTTCATATTCCCTTATTGATATCATGCTGTTAGGACACTAGCACCATTACCGATGATGCGTATGTACCACGTACACTTACTTGCCGGCTCACACACATCTTCATCAGTAATTGTCATGTCACGTACACTTAGAAAATATTATTGCTTGACTTAGCTTGTTAGCTAGTAGTTTTGACATGATATTAGTGTACTTGCCTTATATGCCAGCTTAGATATTGTAGTTATTACCTGTCACTTCATGCATACTGTTATTCATTGTTATGCCGCATTCATGGATCTTTATGCCTATATTCATGGTTTTACGTGCTATTGATGATTTGGATTCGGATTTCTATGAGATTTCTTGGATTTGGGGGAAAACCGCAAAAACCCAAATAAACTTTTCTCTCTTTTTAAATAAAAAGTGCGGTTTTCCCATGATGTATGAGTCGTCCACCATGAGTTTGCTGATGGATTTCGATACCCGAGTTCGAGGAGATGGAAGAACCGTTTCGGGTACATGGTGGACCCGGTGCGGTACCCCGGGGCAAGAAGATCGCAGATGATGGCGTTCAGCCTGGTAGGGGAGCACTACCGACCGGTGATTTTACCCGACGCGTCGGATATCCGGAGGATATCGTCATAGTCTTGAGATAGATGTTAGGGGCCGGTCTAGACTGACGGCGCCCTAGACAGTGATATTGAGATATTGATAATTTGAGATATTGAGGTACCGAGCCAGAGATATTGAGATTGAGATTTATGTTTTGTGTCGATACTAGACACTGTTTATGCTGATTTCATTATGATACCTCGTTTTAAATATACAAAAGAAATCTCACTAATTTATGAAAGCAGTTTCTTCGATTTCATGTATTCTGTTTTCATGCATTCATACCTCATCCATATGATATATTGCTACCTGAGGCACTGACACGAGCACTTGGTATTACCGTTGTTTAGAGGTATACCCTAGCCATTGTTATAGGTTGCAGGTTATATATTTGAGGATATATTATAATCGTATGACCTAGGATTGCGTTGTTTATGCAATTTCTGTTCGTAGATGTTTTTCTACTCACGAGTTGGCAACTCACCCCCGTTGTGCCACAGTTTCTTGCAGGTTTTCCCGTACAGGTTTCATTACAGCTTTGCTGGCACTACTTCCATTTTTAGGTGATTTGCTAGTAGGTGGGTTCACTTGTATCGTGACCATCAGTATATTTTGTATATTATTATTCAGTTGTATCTAGAAGTTCCATCAACCAAACATGTATTTATTTCAGATAGAGACCAGTGTTGTTTACTCTTCGACCTTAGAGTCGCGCGTTGTATTCTATAGATTTCATGCTGTTTTGAGTTTTCTTTTCGGTTGTGATCCTCGCCTTTCGGTGTTGTATATTATATTGCTTGCGTGATTGTGACCGTCGATTGACGAAGAGCTAGCTCCCGCTTGGGGATGCATTTTTCATTATATATATGTTTTATCGGGTTTTGTACCCGTTACAAAGGAAACTCTGCCGAAATTTTTAGAAAAAGACTTGTGATTTTAAAATGCACATTTCGACGTGTATTGCATACTATTTGATTTAAAATGGTTTTTCCTGTATTCCACTACTTTTCTTGGTTTGGATTTCTGGGTTTCGGCTTACTTAGATTACGTATGCCTTTAGACGTTCGTAGTCTAAGGGCCGGTCATGTTCCGTACATTCGGGTCGTGACAAAGTTGGTATCAGAGCGTTAGGTTTTACCTTCGGAGCGTAGGATGACCCTTGGTTGATGGAATAAGTAGCTTGAGTAGAGTGACGTACCGTACGTATGTTCTGCGGCATATTTACGATACGTTACTCCACTTAAGAAGCCTTAGGATGTACATTTCTTTGTTCAGTATTATATTCATTCCTGATCTAGCCTCATCGGTACCAGTTATGGTTTTACTGCCACGATTACTGGTAGGGAGAGCTACGGCTAGAGTTGTGGTTAGCACGAGCTCGTCACGAATGAGGACTGACCAGGGCGTAATTCCGGCGACACACGATTGCAGAGATGTGTCTTTTTATTGTGTTTTCGCGCCACGAGCGTTGGATGGATCGCTGTATGAGATTACTCGAACGTGCAGATCAACACCGGAGGATTGGACCATTGATAGAGGTCAGCCAGATTCTGATGACCGTGGGTATATTGCTTATTCATGATGATTGAGGCATGTTCAGCGTGCAGACGAGTGAGCCAGTTATTGCTGCGAACGACGAGATATCGCCCCAGATGTTGGAGCTATTGCAGTACGGATTGTACTAAGAGATGATAGAAGGTCGCTAGTCGCCGAAGATGAATGACTAGGAAAGGTTGTTCGTTCGCCTACCCCGATGCAAGGTCATCAGACAGATTGATTCCAGCTATAGACGACTTCACGCGGAGACCCTGAGAGTCGATATAGACGATCGAATGTCAGAAACCTATTATTCCAAGTTTAAAGTATTTGGAAAGACATGCAGGCCATTCTATGGACCCACTAGAAGAATGAAACCCTAACTCGACATAATGACCGTGTGAAAGCCTTTGAACCTTAGGGTTTGCGGCAGTTCTGCGGCGCCATTAGTGAGGCTTGGGTTTGCCCTTCTACGGCTGGACCACCGATGCTGGGGTATGTACTCGATACTATTAAACGGTACCCAAGATGTTGAGCTCTTGGGGGATTATGAGGTTTTGACGAATCGATCGAATGGTTCGACTTTGTTCGGATGCTATGTGGCAAGATGCACTTCTTGGGAGACTCCAGATACGAAGATAGCCGTTGGAGCTCAGTCCATGCAGCCACGACGAGATGAGTCCGAAGCAGTCGACATTAGAGAAAAATGGAGTAAGAGGTTCGTACCAGATCTGGATGAGATGACGTTCCACTCCGCCGACATCAGAGATGCGATACGCACGCCGAGGCATTGTACTTGGATATACCTTCCAGAAGGAGTCGCGATGAGTATGCAGCCGTTCCGGAACAAGAAACAGATATAGTAAAGGACGAAGACTTCCGGATAGGTAGGCAGAGACGAGATTTGGGAGAGACCTCGACAGGACCTTTCTGGAATAAATTACGAGAAGACTTGGACCCAGGAGTGGTCATGTTACGCACACCAGCAGGCCAGATTTCAGGATCGTCGACGAGACATGCTGTGGGTGACCAGGAGCAGAAGTGTGATGTGCATTCAGAGGACCAGAGGTCGGCGCCAGTGACGTGCTGCTTAACGAGTGGTCGTGGGGATTGACCGAGAGATGACTAGAGAAGTGCCAGAACGGAATCGTCCCCGTTAGCACACCTGACAGGGACAATGAGCCGATGGATTACGAGATTGGTAATCCACAGAGAAGGTAGGACCCGGAGACCGAGGAAGCCAGGCGTGAGCCAGAGGCAAGTAGATATCTTGCGCTGCTAGCATTGGATGCACTGACACCTTCTCGACTGCGAAGAATGGAATATCGACGACGGTATTTATGATTTATGATTTTTTGATTCGATTATCGCGTATCCGTCACTGTGGATTTCGGTACTTTGGGCGATTTATTCGCATGATTTGGTTTTGATGGCTGAGTTTCATGATATTTGTTTCTTTATGCACCATGGTTGCACCTACGGAGTATTTACGATTTTTGCACAGTTGTTGCACTTGATATCGTTTTCGTGCCTTGGTTTCTCATATTTATGATTTTATGGGTTTCATACATTTGAGTGGATTTTGTGCATATGTATGCACATGATTTGGTTTTTGCACTCGGTATAGTTCACATATGCTTGCAGTGCAGTGATACGCATTTTGTGCACTTAGATGCACTGGACTTCGATTTCGATTGTGATGCTCGATATTTGTTTTGTGCACCTTGTGCACCTGATTGGATTTTGCGCATGTTTGGCGCTTGATATTGGACTTCATGATTTCGTGCATAATGGATGCACCTGATTTGGATTTTTGCGCATGTTGGGCGTAGGTTATGAGATGCGATTTTGGTGCACACCAGATGCACTAAATCGAGATTCTTCGTGCATGTTAGATGCACATGTTTTTGCTGTCAGGCACACCTGTTGCCTTTGACAGATGTTTCGTGCATACCCAATGCACTTAGATGTTGTTTTTGTGCACCTGTATGGCACATATATGGATTTTGATTTCCGTGCGCACCAGACGCATGTAGTATTCATATGCACATTTTTGGGATTGATTCTTATGGAGCAATACATTTTTATGATATTTGCGATTTGTTTTCATATCGAGCAGGACTAGTCAGAGGACAGTACCTAGAAATATTTTTCACACATTGATAGTTATCGAAGGGATTTCCAAAAAGCGAGCTATAGTCTTAGTAATTACCTACATGTCTGACATGACACGAAACGTTTAAAACAAGGAAACCCTTCTAAATTGTTTTCAAAATGGCGGAACGTATCTATTAAACAAAAGATATATACGTATATGGTTATTTTCTTATGATAGACGTCTGCCATTGTGCAGAGTTATGCGTATTGTACAACGATTTTAAAGGATTTGGCATGCATTTTCCTCAGATAGTTACATGTATAGTTTCGATTTATATCATATTGGTTTTGCTTTGGATTTGGCATTCGTGTCTTTACCTTGACTCCGATGATTGCGGGACGCTTGATGGAGTTGTGATTTTGAGTTATCTGCTCATTTCTCATGCGCATGTATAGCGCTCTGATGCGTTTTATGTATTGATGATTTCGGAGCCCCGACGACTTGGAAATTTTATTGAAATGTTTTAGAATTTGGGGGTTTAAATTTAAATTCGGGGACCGAATTTCTTTAAGGGGGGAAGATTGTAACATTTTAAAAAAATAAAATATTATTTTTGGGAATTTTTATAATTTAATATTATTTTATTGAATATTTTAATATTTCGGTATAATTAAATACCGATAAATGGGGAAAATTTTGGAAAAATTATGGAAAATTCTAAAATAGGGTATTTTATGGAATTATGCCATTTTAAGTTTTTATGGCTAATTATATGCTAATTTAGTGCTAATCGCGATTAAAAATCGCTAATCGGGTTTTTAGCACTTTTGTGCAAAAATGTGCACATATCATTTTTCCACACTTGTTTCATTTTCCTAAATGTTTTGGGTGTATGGTTTGTTAAGGTTTACCATTGTGAGAGAAGAAAAAGAAAAGAAAAGAAAAGAGGAAAAAGAAAAGTCAAAGGAGACAAAATGAGTGAGTAGGTGTACTTGGAGAGAGAAAGAGTGTGTTTTTGTGAGAGGGGGGAGGGGGCTGCTGCTGCATCATTTTGAATCCCCCACCATTTTGCTCCTTCTTCCTCAACTCCTCAACCCTCCTCAATAAAGCCTAGATCTATCTCCAACCATGCCCCAAAACCCTACACTTCCTTCACAAATATTAGTCCCCATCCTCTCTTCAACAAGATGAACCGAGCAAAATAGGATCTTGACGACTTTGGGAAGTTAGTGCTGCCTAGAGAGGAACAAGTGAGGTATAATTTCTTCCTTTTTGTTTAGCTTTGGTTCGATGTCGTATCTTTGGGTAGTTTTGAGACATGGACAACCTGCTGTGACCCCGAGACTTTTTGGTGAAAACAAACAGTGTGGGAGTGTTATACTAGAGACCTGGAGAGTTCACCTGAAAGCCTAACCCCTACCCACTGGTTTTGGCCGGAGGCCAGCAAGCAAAAACCGGCGACGCCGAGTGATTAGGAGAGATAAGGTTTGGATTTTGCCGGGTGGTTATATGATGGTGTTTAGGGGTAATTGGTCCAACTTGATTTTTGAGTAATGACTTTGGGTAAAATCTGGGGGCTGTTGTGAGTATTTGCTTGACCATGGTAACACGATTCATGACCTGAGCCATAGAGCCGAGCCGTTGCATGAACTAAGGAATTTACCCATATCACCTTTGTGACTTTGAGCGTGCCTATGGAGTATCTGGAGCAACCCAGGGAATATCTAAGACAACCTAACAATACTAGGGGCCTATACCTACTCACAGGAGACCATACTTACCTGATGAACCCAAACTGAGACCCTTGGGCCGGCGACATCGGAATTTTGGGTATAGGGGCCGGCCACTTGGTGAAGTTAGGAGCCTAGTTTGGTTCAATAGCTCACTTATACTATATACATCACCCTAGACATGTTTGCTTGCCTTGTTTTGACCTAGAGTGAAATCTAGGACCAATTTCCTACAGTGCAGTATTACGACATCGCCACGACTAAAACTTTGTTTACCAAATCTTGGTTTATGTGTTAGATTGGTAGCCTACATAGGATCTGTAGTGACCCTAGACACTTAATGGAAAAACTAGCAAGACCATTACCCTGTATTGACTACTAGGAGGTTTCCCTACAAACCTGACACCCTAATTTGCTACCATGGCCGGCGAGGCCGGAATTCTAGGGTAGGGGGCCGGCCATCTTGTAGAGTTAGGAGTCCAGGTTGCCTCCATAGTTCACCTGTACCCTATATATCACCGTAGATTTGTTTGCTTAGATTTGACTGACCTGAATCAGAATCTGGGAACACTTGTGTGTGAATTAGGATATGTTTTCCGTATTTGAAATGATGAGTTTTGATATTTGAATTCGTTTTTGGTTGTCGCATGTTTGTACATCGACAACAAGGGTTGTTTGATTTATTTTGTACGTATAAGCTATAGGTTCTAACCTACGAGCAATGCGCGTGTCGTTTAGGTTTTTGGACTTGATGTTAATAGCAAATGCGATTGTTTATTATATGTAGGTACCTTCATGAAGACTTAGAGGTGACAAGCAAGCGTGGGGCGACATCGGCATCGGCAAGCAAAGGTGAGTAGATTTATATCTACGGGGAGAAGTCGGGTGGATGGCGTATAACACCCCCGCAGTCCGTAGTGATGTATACGAATACGTATACACCCATATAGATTCCATATATTGTTTGGGATTATTAATGATAAAGATGGATATTTGGTATATTGATGCGGAACCCTAGAGTAGTGGTTGCACCACACACACACACACACCCCCATACTTGCATACATCATTTCTTTCGCATGTACGTATATGGGAATATATAGTTATGTGTTCACATGGGTATGAGACATTGTGTTCATAAACTAGATTTGAGGATAGTACTTGGGATTTGAAATGAGTCGATGAGATTTGATTGGAGGCTGTGAGATCGGTGATATGGCAGGATTCGTATTTGAGATACGTCCTGATGTTATAGCGGATCCTTGGATGACGATACCATGTGAATTGTGATTTACATAGAATAGTTGGCTGGTGATCGAGATATGAGATCAGATATGTTAAGATATTTACAATGGGTCGTATTGAGCGATGTATCCTTCTTATTGATGACATGTGCTGATGATATCGGTTTGTACGAGACCGTCGATCAGTAGTCAGATCATGATTATATTGATGATATTAGTATTGTACTAGACGTCGGTCAGTACCCCGGATGATGATCTTTGATAAAGAGGATACCAGATGAATAATGTGATGAATGTGATATCGACCCGTACCCAGATTTGGGATGCCGTACGACGGATTTACGTACGAGCTATATATTGATGTTAAATCCGCACTCTTGACTTGGGATGTCTGATCATAGATATTATATCGGATGTGATATTATTGAGGCGGGATCACCGACTAATATATATATATATATATATATATATATATATATATATATATCGACTCAGAGGTTAGGCGGTTTCCTTACACTTCATTCAGCTTGTTAGTGCAGCCGTATAGTTTAGTATAGTGGTTAGACTAGATTAGTTATCAATGTGGCTATTATTCAGCTCCCGCACATTATTATTGTTCGCTCCGCATCGCATACTTATGTTGTGCTTTCATATTCCCTTATTGATATCATGCTGTTAGGACACCAGCACCATTACCGATGATGCATATGTACCACGTACACTTACTTGCCGGCTTACACACATCTTCATCGGTAATTGCCATGTCACGTACATTTAGAGAATATTATTGCTTGACTTAGCTTGTTAGCTAGTAGTTTTGACATGATATTAGTGTACTTGCCTTATATGCCAGCTTAGATATTGTAGTTATTACCTGTCACTTCATGCATACCGTTATTCATTGTTATGCCGCATTCATGGATCTTTATGCCTATATTCATGGTTTTACGTGCTATTGATGATTTGGATTCGGATTTCCATGAGATTTCTTGGATTTGGGGGAAAACTGCAAAAACATAAATAAACTTTTCTCTCTTTTTAAATATAAAGTGCAGTTTTCCCATGATGTATGTGTCGTCCACCATGAGTTTGCTGATGGATTTCGAGACCCGAGTTCGAGGAGATGGAGGAACCGTTTCAGGTACATGGTGGACCCGGTGCGGTACCCCGGGGCAAGAAGTTCGCAGATGATGGCGTTGAGCTTGGTAGGGGAACACTACCGACCGGTGATTTTACCCTACGCGTCGGATATCCAGAGGATACCGTCGTAGTCTTGAGATAGATGTTAGGGGCCGGTCTGGACTGACGGCGCCCTAGACAGTGAGATTGAGATATTGATAATTTAAGATATTGAGGTACCGAGCCAGAGATATTGAGATTGAGATTTATGTTTTGTGTCGATGCTAGACACTGTTTATGCTGATTTCATTATGATACCTCATTTTAAATATACAAAAGAATTCTCACTAATTTATGAAAGCAGTTTCTTCGATTTCATGTATTCTGTTTTCATGCATTCATACCTCATCCATATGATATATTGCTACCTGAGGCACTGACACGAGCACTTGGTATTACCGTTGTTTAGAGGTATACCCTAGCCATTGTTATAGGTTGCAGGTTATATATTTGAGGACATATTATAATCGTATGACCTAGGATTGCGTTGTTCATGCAATTTCTGTTCGTAGATGTTTTTCTACTCACGAGTTGGCAACTCACTCCCGTTGTGCCACAGTTTCTTGCAGGTTTTGCCGTACAGGTCTCATTACGGCTTTGCTGGCACTACTTCCATTTCCGGGTGATTTGCTAGTAGGCGGGTTTACTTGTATCGTGACTATCAGTATATTTTGTATATTATTATTCAGTTGTATCTAGAAGTTCCATCAACCAAACATGTATTTATTTCAGATAGAGACCAGTGTTGTTTACTCTTCGACCTTAGAGTCGCGCGTTGTATTCTATAGATTTCATGCTGTTCTGAGTTTCCTTTTCGGTTGTGATCCTTGCCTTTCGGCGTTGTATCTTATATTGCTTGCGTGATTGTGACCGTCGATTGACGAAGAGCTAGCTCCCGCTTGGGGATGCATTTTTCATTATATATATATTTTATCAGGTTTTGTACCCGTTTGGGGTCAGTTTTTACAAAGGAAACTCTGCCGAAATTTTTAGAAAAAGACTCGTGATTTTAAAATGCACATTTCGGTGTGTATTGCAAACTATTTGATTTAAAATGGTTTTTCCTGCACTCTACTACTTTTCTTGGTTTGGATTTCTGGGTTTCGGCTTACTTAGATTACATACGCCTCTAGACGTTCGTAGCCTAAGGGCCGGTCATGTTCCGTACTTTCGGGTCATGACAAATGGTGATATCATCCTCAACCCAAAAGTTCCCCAATAAAAGAATATTACATACAATGAATTTTATATGAATGAAAATGAAAAACTCTCATCTCACATAAAACCCCCGGCTATTCAAAACACGACGATCCAATATAACATATCACAGCAACAAATAACATCACATGTCATCAACGTAAGTAAATATGCGTATCCCAATTGTCGTTGATTTATAGCAACGAAACCGGCGATACATCATATATTACACTTACGGTCCCAGAAAAGAAAGTGTAAAACTACAACAGTTGGAATCCGCAACCTCCTTAGACATTTCATGCCTAACCAAATGAATTCCTTAGACATCGCATGCCTAACAATTATAAACCCCGTATTTTAGTCTCAATCTCGAAAACACTTTTCAATATCAAGTCGGGCAATTCAACAAGATTCCCGACATCCTGATCGAATGCTTGTCGGAAACTTTAGTAGACGGCCGTACCCCCGGATGCCGTCGACGGAGTGCACTAAGGCGGAACACTGCTGCCGCGAGCACCCGAACGAATGCTTTTGGCGACGGGGTTCTCCTACAATCACTTGGTCTGGGCTATGGGGCATGTCTATCTATTAAGTTTACTCGGCGAGTATCCGCGTACGCTACGTGATTGCGACGGACTTTTGATCACATCAAAATCCCGTGGCAACCGATCAAATGAGAATAAAAACTGCTAGATTTATAACATTCAAATTAGTTATCTAATAACTACTTGTGGATTCCAAATATTGTATCACATTCCAGATAAATAGACAATGTTAAACTTTCCGATCGAATAAACAAACACCCAAAATTTCCTTTTTTACTCAACACTTGAACTTAGTTTAAAAGCATCCATCACATGCCACAGTATTAATGGTCCAGCCGTAGAAGGGTCAAACCAACGCCTCACATGTGGCAATGCCGTACTGCCCCAAACCCTAAGGTTTAGAGGCAGTTCAGACGGTCACATAATCGAGTTAAGATTTGTGTTCTTCGAGAGGGTCCACCGCGTTACTTGCACGACTTTCTGAAAGTTTTAAATTCAGGAAAAATCCAACACTTGAAAGTTTTCCAACAGGGGAAAAAGTGAGTTATTGATATCCGTTCGAACCTTTTAACACATTCTAAATTACCCAGAAAACTAAACGATGTTAAACTTTCTGATCGAATCAACGAATTCATTAGATCTCTAGAAAACTCAACACTTGAGTAATATTAAAAATTCCTAAAAGCCTGTAGTAATACCTACGGATGTACTGTTAAAGTACGATCCCTCACTCATCATGTTCGGCCGCGGAACCGCCGCCAATTGCTTGGTTTGGCCGCGGTTCAGTGGTGACATGATGGAGTTAGGGTGTCGTACTTCACAGATATCCATAGAATCACCTGCTTAATTTTCTTAGTATTTCAAATACGGAAAAAACTATCTTTTTTAAAAAATTCCAGAGAAGGGGTCCAAAATCATATTTCGGGGTTCGATCGGACTTTTAACTTCGTCTACACATCGCCTAATGCTCTAGCCTGGCTCTGATACCACTGTAGGGTTAGCTTAGCACCTTATGAAGGCTTTGGCAAGCATCAATCATGCTACTTTAATATGTTTGGACCAAGATCTTAACTAGAGACTTAGGGTTAAACATGCATGTAAACAACTTTACATCTAAGAGTTAGGGATTACAACCTTTGTAGACCGGTCCTTCACTTCTTATAGCTCTGTGTAGTAGTCCCCTTCGTTGCGATCGTAAACTTCGGACTCTAGATATTGGATATAGTGCCCTCAAAGTCAATTATTGGATCGCAGACACGTGATTGCAATGATTGAGGGAGGACCTATACCTGTAGGACATTCTTACTCAAGATGATAGTATGCTATCTGGTTTATCTTTATCATCGCGTACAGCTTTAGGTGACCTTACAGATCACTATTACACATTGATAGAGCCCTTAGGATTCTTGCTTGACTACCAGCAGTATGATGGCGATCATATACGTGGGAGCTGGGGTCTATAAGCACATCCTTGAAAGGTCCCTAGTCGAGGGAGTTTCGAGACAGGGCATCGATACTCCAGAGTAGACTAGTGTATACGGATCGAGACCCCGACGAGGGGCGGTGGCTGGTCTTACAAGCCATTGGTGTCAGTTGGTTCACCTAATACGTATATAGGTGCTTATTGGGTTATGAGTACACCGGACAGGACTCGCCGGGAACTTGCTAGTTGGTTTTATACCTAGCGTCAGATAACAGTTCCCTTGTGACATGTGTACAGGTTAGTTCATCGACCTGAGATCGTCATTTGTCTCGTGTGAGTTCCCACTGTGCTTTGATTACTTTCCTACCGCGGCTCAAAGGAGTCGTGCAAACAGGTTTTAGTTGGGTACAGTCCCGAGCCACATGGAGGCAGTGAGCGGATCGGCTGGGGTTTCGTCTCTCCCGGTATTGGGGATGAGATCGCGCTGTGTCTAGGAGAGCCATTACACGAATTTCTTGGCCAAGGCAGGAGATTTACTAGTATGTATTCCAGTAGTATCTCAGGGTGTTCTGGGCTACAATCCGACATGACTTGTACCGCTTTTGGGGGTCTGACTTTTACCAACCCCCTAGGCCTAACATGCGATGCTCATAGACGAACGGACCGGACTGTACGGATATTGTCACTGACAGGCTTAGTAGGGTGTCAGGATGAGTTCGCTCATCGACCTCCCTTTTGGTCAATACCTGGTAGCCCGTTACGTACAGCTAGTACCACTGACGTGCTAGTGGTTAAATCCACAGCCAAAGTATTGACGAGTCTTTAGAGTCCCCCACAGACAGTTTCTCAAGTTTCGGGCAAAACGTTGTAGAGACTGTATGATATTATGGCAGGGTTCGATCATATACGTGCAGCAGTGCACGGATCATGATCGGACGGATCATACTAGTGGGCTTTGGTTTAAGCCGGATCCTAGTATTAGATTTGTTGGATTACTTTAGTCTCATCGCATTCGCATTCAGTCAGAATGCAGATGCAGGTATGTATATACTGGTGAGGGGTATCCTTGTGATCCGTCACGAGTTTACTTTAGATGTTGCCATATCTTTTTATTGTTGTAAACATTTGGATTAATGTTTACAAATGGAAATAATGAGCTCAAAGTCATGATTAGGAGCATTAATTGTGACACATGCACAAGTGATGACTAATGATCTCTTTCTTTGTGCATATGTCACTTTATTGATTGATTTATGTGTTGAAATGATAAGAAAAGCGAGAGAGGGCAGCCAAGGGGAAGGGTTTGCTCTTGTGTTTATCATTCCATCTCACTCTCATTTTACCATACAACACAAAAAGAAAGCTCTCTTTCTTCCTCCTTCTTTCTTAAGCTCACTATCTCCATTGTTGGCATCATCTTCAACCTCCATCCATACACTCTCATGCATTGAGAATCAATGGATGCTTGAGACAAAGTGATTACACACATTCTCTACATCACCTTGGACACGTCGGCTAGCAAACTTTGTGTCTGAGTTATTTCGGACGAAGCGGGAGCCCGTAAAAAGACTCATTGATGTGGTGCCCTTTCCGACGAGGAGACCGGAGATCGGAGATGCCGCGAGGAGCTTGGGAAGGTGGCCAAAGATCGATGGACACGGATCGATCGGTATAGCCACTCACACTTCTTGTAGATAGCTAGTTATAGGTTAATGGTTCGATCCGGGGTGAAAGTATACGATAGCGCCAGTTTCAAGTTTAAGAAAAAGTTTTCGTTTCCGCATTTTGGCCTTGGATTGACGGTCGGGGCGCTACCGTTGACTTACATGGTATCAAAGCAACGCCATTAACCTTTACTAGCTTGTTCTAACGTGTTTAAAACATCGATCGGCCAAATTTTCCAAAACCGCAATTCCATTTTAGCAGTTTCTATCAAAAATTTTTTGTCGTCGAAAAATTATTTTGGGTATGTCAGAAAATCAGGCAGGCTTTTCTAAGACCACTGTAGAAATTTGGAAGTGTGATTCCACCATAGCGCCGCGGAACCGCGGTGTTACCCATGTTGTGGCCACGGTTCCGCCGCGACACTGTAGCTTCAGTGCACCAATTTTTCTACTGTGGTCTTTGACATGGAATTGGGGTTTCTGGAACTTTTTTTAGTTTGGGCCCATATTTGTTACAGTACTGGATTTGTGATTGGGGCCCACTTCGGGAAATTTTGTCGATCGAAAATTTTAAATAAGTTAGTTCGCAGTACTTACATTACTATCTGTGACCGTGAATGTCATTTGAGCGGTAAATCTTGTCTAATCGCTATAGCCCCTTTAGACGGATTTGCGAACGTTCGAGTTGATGTTCTGTGTTGTGCTGTGATGTTGCGGATTTGTCGTAGTGGATAGCTTGGTGCAATGTTAGTACAGTTTGGTATTATTTGTACATTTGATATTGCGGGGCGAGCGTCCGACATGTGGACTGCCGTCACTGCCTGTTTGTATATTATTCTTTTGGGGCACGACCGGGTTGAGGTCGATGTACCCGTTGTATATATTTTTATTTTCTGTGCTAGGATTACCCCACGGTGGGGTGCATAGATAGCCGGATACTAGAGGGCAACGGGCCCGCATCTCATGGCTTTGAGACGGAGGGGGCTTCACTCTAGAATTGGCAGGCTATTCGCCGCAATCATAGGGGGTATTGGTTGACCCAAGGAGGGGTGCTCAAGTTACCGGATTCCATGAAGTGCTGGGTGGTCCATTCACTTTGTTGAAGGGGGCTGCCTCGCTTCAGGTTTTGGCGGGTAACTTGCCGCGCCCGTAGGGGTCTAGGATTTCATTGCACAGGCTATCCACACGATCAGGGGAACGTCGGGTTTCACTTGCGCTCAAAGAAACCCGGGGATCCCAGATTGTCTGTATTATTCTGTGATGGTTATTACTCTCTGTGATGTTGCATTTATCACGCCTGGAGCGATTATTATATATTGCTATATATATACTAGTAGATGTTGTATATATTTTACACCCGCGCTAGTCCAGTCCCCGCTCTGTCGTTAGTTAAGTAACCTAATGGGTGATGATGGGACCCAGTGGCGAATGCGAATGGCATATACGTACATCATATTTTCATTCTTTTCTGGTGTGATCAATTGATGGGACTGCATTGATTCGGATTAATGCAAGCTAAACAAACCTATTCTGATGTTGCTGGAACATTTTTCAAAAAGCTGTTATTGCAAGGACGTTTTCTTTTGTTTTGCATAGTTGTATTCGGTTATGAATATCTAGCACCTCAGTCGACGAGGCAAGAGCCGAGATCCCTTCACCGGGAGTGACCCCTTGGACAAAAGTTTGCGTCAGGGTAATAACTTCACTATAGTCGATTGCCTTTTTGCTTTGCATCGTGGTATTCAGTTGGAATATCCTGCACCTCATTCTACGGGGAAAGAGCCGAGATCCCTTCACCGGGAGTGACCTCTTTAGCAAAGGTTTTCGCCACTATATTTTTATAAAAAGCTATCCGGTTCCTTCAACGATATCAAGTTCATTACGTTAAAGGTTTTTCTCCAAAAAACATTCGTAGCCCTCCGTCATTTCAGGCGTGTAGCACTTAGTATTCATGCTATGTTTGTTGAACTTCGTCAAGGCATAGTGAATGGTAGCTACTTGTTACATTTCTGTTGCAAAGATAGATGCGTTGGTTTAGGACAGTCGTATAGCCTTGTTGACCTTCATCAAGGGCTTGTACGGGTGGGTTCAAATTAACCTGGACAATGACGGGTAGAACTTGACATGTGACTTATGATTTGTTGACCTTCGTCAAGGTCACAAGTGCATGGGGTAAAAATCACATCAGGAGTTTCTAAAGAAACTGAGACTTGCTAGATATGCGCATACCTTCTGGAGTGTGATAAGGTGAGTGGATTCCATCACGTTATCATGCGATGATAGTTGGATCCCGATTCCCACTGATGAGTTGGTTTACTCCTCGGGTGATCCTGACTAATTCTTCTTTCAGGTTTGGAGGAGAATTTGTTGTTACAGTGGGAGGTTTCCTGATTAGATAAATTGGTAACCATTCTGATCTAGGTTAGATTGCACGCAGAGTGTTTCTTTTCTCTCTCTTTGGCAGCGACCATGGCCTGACCCTAGACTATGACTCAGTGACCAAGTTGACCGAACCTTCTTAAAACACTGGCTTTTGGATTGTCTGAGTTGCATACCTCATTGCCACTCCTACTTTTACCCTTTTCTCCAGAACACCCCGTATTAATACGAACATCCTCTTCCATTGGATAAAACAGTATGATTATATACGAACTCGAAAGAACTTGTTCTAGATTTGAGGATGGTTTCCGGTTCTGGAGAAAATGAATAAGACTATTCAGTTGTCTTTTCCTTTTACCTTCTCTCAGACTGCGAGTGCTCCTTGGATTAGGACGGTACACCTATTATGCTAATTGGATAGTCTTCATCCAAACCATAGGCAGGTGCCGAAAGGTAGGGAATGAAGAAAACCGATTAGCCTAAGAGAGGTGTGCAGAAGGTAATAAGTAAAGACAAATAAAGGGATTAGTAAGAGGGCAAAGTAAATTGCGGCTGCTATTCATGACCAAACCAAGTATTTCATCGCCACTCCTACTTCACCTTTGTATTTCTCTGGAACACCCCGTATCACTACGAAGATCCACAGTTTATTGGATACTCTGTCGTATGGTTATATACGAACTCGAAGGGACTTGTTCCAGTTCGGGGATGGATTCTGGTTCAGGAGAAATAGGAATGAGGTTTATTCAGTTGTCTTTTATCTTTACCCTCTCTCGGGTTGCGAGTGCTCCTATGATTAGGACAGTACACCTATTACGCTTATTGGATAGTCTTCTTCCAAACCATAGGCTGGTGCCGAACGGTAGGAAAGGAAGAAAACCATTTAGCCTAAGAGGGTGTACAGAAGGTAATGACTAAAGACATATAAAGGGATTTGGAGAGATGGCAAAGAAATATACGGTTATAGTTGTGAATCTGATAATGGAAGAGGCATTACTAGGAATACCCGGATACCCCTTCGAAACATTTACATGTTTCAGTTTCACTGTGTATTATTAAAAGAAAACAGATTTCCCATTTAGCCCTTACTCCAGGGTATGTATTTACTAGGTTTGATTCTCACATCTGTATGGTTTTACAGATGATGAGTGGGAGTAAGTTATTGGAAATTAGGTGATCATCCTCATTATATCGGGATTCGTTGTAATTGGTGATATTTGAGGAAATCACCTGGGTTGTTTGCCGGACGACAAATATTTGGTTTTGAATATCCGTTGTTATGCACCAATTTCAAATTGATATATCTGTACGTTTATTTTTATAAAGTGAGATATAAATTTTTGAAATTATGCCCATGACATTTACCTATATCAGTGGATAGTTAGGTAAGGAGCATTAAACAACGGTGTAATTCTTCTTAACCATAAGTACAGTTTTCAACCTACGACACATAGGGAATGAGTTATTAGACTCAGGGGACTTATAAATAGTATTGTATGTTGTCCAGTGTCCATTAGGACAGAGGGGTTGGTACTCGTGCTATATTCTATTTACTTATGACTTCTCTAGTTCTTAGATATGTGTTTCATAGAAATACAAGGTCCAAGTTTTGAGAAGTTTAGGTATAAGAGTAAAGTAGAGAACCAAGTATTGCAAGTTTCGGGATTCTTCAAAGTGATCGAAGATGTAGATACTTGTGTTTGGTATTCAGTTGATAGTAATGGTTTTGAAAAACTTGTTTCTCTTCCAGGTTACTCATGTTTGGATGCATTCCTGAGTTGAGTAACGCTGATCCTCCTCCTTCCATTTAGTTGACATGCACTAGAGACAGCTGCATGATTTGAATCTAGTTTCAATTAAATCAGTGCCTCTATTTTTATATTGTATATAGAATAGTTCATATCTTAACATTGTTAAGGTACGGGAAGTTTTCCGGCTTATGCTTAAAACCAGACTCTGGATAACTCAAGGCACGTTTCTGTAATGGCAGTTTGTGGGTTGAACCGGGCTATGATGAGGGTTGACTTTCTACCATCTGGAAGACCAATAGTGATATTGTTCTTGACTCACCACAGTTTTAATAAAAATGGACTTTTTTTCATAAAACAGTAGTGGGAGTATGGTAGAACTGGAAGTGACTCCAGAACCATAAACGAATACTGAAAATTTAATAGGACCTAAAGATTCAATCTGTTTTGACATTCCATTAGCCACTCCGCAGATATGGTGGGTAACCTCAGGCATCCAAAAGGTACTCCGGTAGCCTCAAGGACGGTGACAGGGAGGTTCTTGTTTACCCAGACTTGACACTATTGTTGTTCCAGGCTATGAGACCTGGCAGGAGGATGAGTATAGCGTCATTCTAAACTAGCTCTAGAAGTGTACGTGTATATGACTCTGCCAGAGGGTTGTCGTAGTCAGTGGGAGCAGCGGAAGCATAGTGGACAAGTAGCTTATGTCTATTTATAGACTAAAGTGGATATAGCGGAGATAGATCGTCTATTTCTGATGTGACAGTCATAGGTTTGACTTCATTAGAATAGGGAATGGATCTGTCAAGAAGGTAGTAGGGTGTGATGTCCTGGTATATGGATGACATACACATAGTAGGAAGTGAAATTCCTATACTACGATCGGTCATACTTTGGTTGTCACACAGTGGTTTCTCCACATAGGATATAGATATAATATCAGACATTCTGGTTACTAGATCTATGGTTTTAGATCTAGATTTAGGTAGTTTCCCAATTAGGGTACTAAGACAGCATTCTAAAGGTGTTTTAAAATGGACGACTCCTCGCACGGTAGTGTACCTGCAGGTGATGGAGTCACCCTCTCTAAAGGTGTCTTACAGACTAAAGGGGAGAGGGATGTGCATGATTGTCAGATTACTTGCTTAGGCAATTGAGTCAATCATGAGATGTCGAGTACCACACCAGATGTTGTTTTTGCACTAGATGCAATAAGTTGATATTAATCCTATCCTGGAGAAACGTTCGGAAGCAGTTTTAGAACATAAGTAGATGTTCTAGGGATATGATAACAACAACCACTTTTAGGAGACGGTTATCATTCCAGGCTTCCAAGGTGATCTGGATGTCAGAGTTATAGTTTTCCCCCTGACGAGGGGCAGTGGTTTGGATAGATGATCCAAGCGGACACTGAGGGAGGCATGACGCAGGATACTGATTAAATTCAGTTGACGATACAGTCTAAGAAGTTTGGATTTGGAGTTCATTTATGAACTAGGTCCCATCAGATATCCAAACATATTCTAAGACAGGTATTGCTCATTTCGGGAGATGGCTTTCTCCGCGAACTTGAGATAAAGAGAGACATAGAAAGAAACATTAGGGCGGATCCACTCACAGAGGCTATTCCTCGAATGCAATAGTTTCGCAAACGGGCTTTGTGAAACTGATTAGTAGAGGAGTTGGGTGTTCGGTATCACACGGGCTGTGAGTATGCGACATCGCAATAACTAGCCTTGAGTGCAAGTGGTTGTTGGATATAGTGCCCTCAATGTCAATTATTGGATCGCAGGCACATGATTGCAATGATTGAGGGAGGACTTATACCTGTAGGACAGTCTTACTCAAGATGATAGTATGCTATCTGGTTTATCTTTATCATCGTGTACAACTTTAGGTGACCTTACAGATCACTATTACACATTGATAGAGCCCTTAGGATTCTTGCTTGACTACCAGCAGTATGATGGCGATCATATACGTGGGAGCTGGGGTCTATCAGCACATCCTTAAAAGGTCCCTAGTCGAGGGAGTTTCGAGACAGGGCATCGATACTCCAGAGTAGACTAGTGTATACGGATCGAGACCCCGACGAGGGGCGGTGGCTGGTCTCACAAGCCATTGGTGTCAGTTGGTTCACCTAAGACGTATACAGGTGCACATTGGGTTATGAGTACACCAGACAGGACTCACCCGGAACTTGCTAGTTGGTTTTATACCTAGCGTCAGATAGCAGTTCCCTGGTGACATGTGTACAGGTTAGTTCTTCAACTTGAGATCATCATTTGTCTCGTGTGAGTTCCCACCGTGCTTTGATTACTATCCTACCACGGCTCAAAGGAGTCGTGCAAATAGGTTTTAGTTGGGTACAGTCCCGAGAGGAGGCAGTGAGCGGATCGACAGGGGTTTCGTCTCTCCCGGTATTAGGGGTGAGATCATGCTGTGTCTAGGAGAGCCATTACACGAATTCTTTAGCCAAGGCAGGAGATTTACTGGTAGGTATTCCAGTAGTATCTCAGGGTGTTCTGGGCTACACTCCGACACGACTTGTACCGCTTTTGGGTGTCTGACTTTTACCAACCCCCTTGGCCTGACATGCGATGGTCATAGACGAACGGACCGGACTGTACGGATATTGTCACTGACAGGCTCAGTAGGGTGTCAGGATGAGTTTGCTCATCGACCTCCCTTTTGGTCAATACCTGGTAGCCCGTTACGTACAGCTAGTACCACTGACGTGCTAGTGGTTAAATCCACAGCCAAAGTATTGACGAGTCTTTAGAGTCCCCCACAGACAGTTTCTGAAGTTTCGGGTGAAACGTTGTAGAGGCCGTATGATATTATTGCAGGGTTCGATCATATACGTGCAGCAGTGCACGGATCATGATCGGACGGATCATACTAGTGGGCTTTGGTTTAAGCCGGATCCTAGTATTAGATTTGTTGGATTACTTTAGTCTCATCGCATTCGCATTCAGTCGGAATGCGAATGCAGGTATGTATATACTGGTGAGGGGTATCCTTGTGATCCGTCACGAGTTTACTTTAGATGTTGCCATATCTTTTTATTGTTGTAAACATTTGGATTAATGTTTACAGACGGAAATAATGAGCTCAAAGTCATGATTAGGAGCATTAATTGTGACACATGCACAAGTGATGACTCATGATCTCTTTCTTTGTGCATATGTCACTTTATTGAGTGATTTATGTGTTGAAATGATAAGAAGAGAGAGAGAGGTGGCAGCCAAGGGGAAGGGTTTGCTCTTGTGTTTATCATTCCTTCTCACTCTCATTTTACCATACAACACAAAAAGAAAGCTCTCCGCATTTTGGCCTCGGATTGATGGCCGGGGCGCTAGGGTAGACTTACACTAGAGAGGCTCTATGAAGAAACGAACGTGCTTGGTTCGATGACTTCAAGGCCGAAGATGATCTACGTTGAGGAGACACTAACTCAAGCTATTCCTTCACTAGGTCATGAACTTTGTGAAGAGAACACACTCTACTACATGGCAAGTGGTAGAGGATGAAGAAGTAGGAGGTGGGCTCACTTTAGAATTGATTTTCTCACTTTATTTCTCATACCTCCATTGAAGCTAGAAAGCTTTTCATGGAGCTTGAAGAAGAAGAAGAAGTCATGAATAATTCATCCAAATGAATTATTGCACCCATGGTTGAGTTAAAACTATCATGCCTAACTCATGTAGAGAATTAACTCCACACTATGGTTGAGGGTTGGGTTTGATAAATATCTTTAACTAGACAAAAGTGTTGACTTTGTCAAAGCTTATCCAAAAGCTTTTGTCCAAGCTTTACCATGACAAAGTCAATCCCTTTTGAATTAGCTTAACATAAATAGAAACCCTAACTTAACCCTAGCATGGCTTTAATCTCATACACCCATCTTGTATGTATCATCAAACATGACACAATACTTATACACAAATATACATATCACATATACACAATGTGCACATCAAGTGAGAAAAGAAATCATTAGTGAGCTAAATATTAGTTAATGTAACATAATATATCAAATATATAATTATACATTAAATTATCAAATCAACTCTTGATTTAATAATCCGGCTATATCACATATAACCGACTAATATGAAACGCAACATCTTTTCGAATCAACGCTTGATCCGATAACTCGGATATATCATATATAACCAATCATGTCACACATTGTCACGACCCGAAATAGCACACGACTGGCCCTTGAATTATATGAAGCCTATAAGACCCCATCTAATTCAAGTAAGCTAAAAGCCCAGAAATCTAAAACCATTTTAAGGAGTAAATAAAGAAAACTAGTTTTTAAGAAGTAAGGAAAACATGTTTTAAAAACAAGTTTTTTAAATAAGTAAGCCGAATATGCATTTTTAAAATCTATAGACTTTTCTGAAAATTTCGGCAGAGTTTCCTTTGTAAATACTGGCCCCAAACGGGGTACAACATGAATAATATATATATACGATGAAAAAAGGCATCCCCAAGCGGGAGCTAGCTCTTCATCATGTAAGTCCGCGGTGGCGCCCCGCCCGTCTAACCGACGCCGGAAACGCGGAAACAAAAATTTGCAAACTACCAAAACCGGCACCACCGCGCACTTTTCACCCGGATCGGGCCATTAACCTAGCTACTAGCAAACTAGAAAAGAGTAGAGAAGCTATACCAAGCGATCCGTGTCCTTCGGTCTTCGTCTCCACTCCGATCTCCCGCGGAAACTCCGTCCGTCACGTCCTCGTCGGAAAGGGCACCACGTAGTCGATCTCTTTTATGGGCTCCCACCTCTTGACCGAGGCAACTCGGGCGCGAAGTTGGCTAGCCGACGCGTCCAAGATTTGCTGTAGACTAGTGTAGAATCGTTGTCTCTTTTGGGGTATGTGAAGTTGCCATGGGTGATGTGGAGGAATGAAGAACTTTGGAGAGGTGAGAAGGGTTTTGTGAGCATGCCAAAAAAATGAGATATATCAATTTCCCTCTCTCAATGAAATGAACCTCACCCACACTCAAAAATGGCCGGCCCCCTCACACATGAGAATGGTGGTGGAAAAAATGAGAATCAAAAACCCAAGTGTTATCAAGTGGAGGAAAAAGAAATTGATTAAAAGAAAAAGGCTCACATCAATATCCTTTTTCAATCCACTCACAAACCATTACAAGAAAAGCAAATGAATGGACTCAAAAAGCATCTCATGATGAAAGGATAATCATGAAGCCACACTTATGCAAGAAACACCCTCCACAAAATGTTATTTGCAAACGTGCAAATAACACCCTCCAACGGAAAGTCCGGCCGTGAAGGAATAAAGAAAAACCGGCCGGAACGGAATGCAAACTGGCAACTACAGAAAACTGATCCCGTAATAAATTACAGGAAAACCCCACTACTGCAAATACATGCCTGCATTTGTATTCTCACTGAACACAAATGCAAAGAGACAAAATCTACACTATCTCATACTAGGATCCGGCTTAAGCCAAAGCCGGCTAGTAAAAACCGTCCGATCACGATCCGTGCAATACCGTACGTATCTGATCGAACCCTGCCATATCTCCATACGGCCTCTACAGCGTTTCGCCCGAAACCTGAGTAACTGTGTGTGTGGTGGACTCTAAAGAATCGTCAATACTTTGGTTGTGGATTTAACCACTAGCACGTCAGAGGTATAAGCCAATACGTAACGGGCTACCAGGTATTGACCAAAAGGGACGTCGATGAGCGAACTCATCCTGACACCCTACTGAGCCTGTCAGTGACAATATCCGTACAGTCCGGTCCGTTCGTGTATGAGCATCGCATGGCGGGTCTAGGGGGTTGGTAAAAGTCAGACCCCCAATAGCGGTACAAGTCGTGTCGGAGTGTAGCCCAGAACACCCTGAGATACTACTGGAATACCTACCAGCAAATCTCCTGCCTTGGCCAAGGACTTTTCATGTACTGGCTCTCCTAGACACAGCGCGACCTCACCCCCAATACCGGGAGAGACGAACCCCTGCAGATCCGCTCACTGCCTCCATGTGGCTCGGGACTGTACCCAACTAAAACCTGTTTGCACGACTCCTTTGAGCCGTGGTAGGGTAGTAATCAAAGCACAGTGGGAACTCATACGAGACAAATGACGATCTCAGGTCGATGAACTAACCTGTACACATGTCACCTGGGAACTGCTATCTGACGTCTGGTATAATCCCAACTAGCAGGTTCCCGGCGAGTCCTGTCCGGTGTACTCATAACCTAATGAGCACCTGTATACATCTTAGGTGAACCAACTGACACCAGTGGCTTGTGAGACCGGCCACCGCCCCTCGTCGGGGTCCCGACTCTATACACTAGTCTACTCCGGAGTATCGATGCCCTGTCTCGAAACTCCCACGACTAGGGACCTTTTAAGGATGTGCTTATAGACTCCAGCTCTCACGTATATGATCGCCCTCATACTGCTGGTAGTCAGGCAAGAATCCTAGGGGCTCTATCAACGTGTAATAGCGACTCGTAAGGTCACCTAAAGCAGTACACGATGATAAAGATAAACCAGATAGCATACTATCATCTCGAGTAAGACTGTCCTACCAGCATAGGTCCTCCTCAATCATTGCAATCACGTGCCTGTGATCCAATAATTGACTCTGAGGGCACTATATCCAACAATCTCCCACTTGCACTCAAGGCTAATTATTGCGATGTTGCATACTCACAGCCCGTGTGATACCGAACACCCACCTCCTCTACTAATCAGTCTCACAGAGCTCGTTTACGAAACTATTGCATTCGAGGAATAGCCTCAGTGAGTGGATCCGCTCTGATGTTTCTTTCTATGTCTCTCTATATCCCATATTCGCGGAGAAAGTCATCTCCCGAAATGAGCAATACCTGTCTTAGAATGTCTGGATGTCTGATGGGACCTAGCTCATAAATGAACTCCAAATCCAAACTTCTTAGACTGTATCGTCAACTGAACTTAATCAGTATCCTGCGCCATGCCTCCCTCAGTATTGCCTTGGACCATCTGTCCATAATACTACCCCTCGTCAGAGGGAAAACTAAAACTCTGACGGCCTCTCTGTCGTCCAGGTCACCTTGGAAGCCTGGAATGATAACCGTCTCCTAAAAGAGGCTGCCGTTATAAAATCCCAAGAACATGCACTTATGTTCTAAAACTGCTTCCGACTGTTTCTCCAGGATTGGATTAATATCAACTTATTGCATCTACTGCAAGAACAACATCTGGTGTGGTACTTGACATCTCATGATTGACTCAATTGCCTAAGCAAGTGATCTGCCAATCATGCACATCCCTCTCCCCTTTAGTCTGTAAGACACCTTTAGAGAGGGTGACTCCATCACCTGCAGGTATACTACCATGCCAGGAGTCGTCCATTCTAAATACTCTTAGAATGCGGTCAAAGTACCCAAATTGGGAAACCGCCTAAATCTAGATCTAAAATCATAGATCTAGTAACCAGAATGTACGATATAATATCCAAGTCCCATGTGGAGAAACTACTGTGTGACGACCAAAGTATAACCGATCGCAGTATAGGAATATCACTTCCTACTCTGTGTATGTCATCCAAATACCAGGACATCACACCCTACTACCTTCTTAACAGATCCATCCCCTATTCTGATGAAGTCAAACCTATAACTGTCACATCAGAAATAGATGATCTATCTCCGCTATATCTGCTTTAGTCTGTAAATAGACATAAGCCTGATGTCCACCAATGCTTCCGCTGCTCCAACTGACTACGACAACCCTCTGGCAGAGTCATATACACGTACGCTTCTAAAGCTAGTTTAGAACGACGCAATACTCATCCTCCTGCCGGGTCTCACAGTCTGGAACAACAGCAATGGCAAGTCTGGGTAAACAAGAACCTCCCTGCCACCGTCCTTGAGCATACCGAAGTACCTCTCGGGTGCCTGAGGTTACCCACCATATCTGCGGAGTGGCCAAAGGAATGTCAAACCAGATTGAATCTTTAAGTTCTTATCAAATCTTCAGTAATCGTTTGCGGTTCTGGAATCACTTCCAGTTCTACCATACTCCCACTACTGTTTTCTGAAAAAATCCATTTTTAATTAAAACTGTGGCGAGTTAAGAACAATATTACTATTGATCTTCCAGATTGTAGAAAATCAACCCTCGTCATAGCCCGGGTCAACCCACAAACAGCCATTACAGAAACGTGCCTTGAGTTATCCGGAGTCTGGTTTTAAGCATAAACCGGACAACTCCCCGTATCTTAACAATGTCAAGATATGAACTATTCTTTATCCAATATAGAAACAGAGGCACTGATTTAATTGAACCAGATTCAAATCATGCAGCTGTCTCCAGTGCATGTCAAGTAAATGGAAGGAGGCCGATCAGCATTACTTAACTTAGGAATACTTCCAATTATGAGTAACCTGAAAGAGAAGCAAGTTCTCTTAAACATTACTATCAACTGAATACCATTCACAAGTATCTATATCTTCGATCACCTTGAAGAATCCCGATACTTGCAATACCTGGTTCTCTACTTTATTCATATACCCATAACTTCTCAAAACTTGGACCTTGTGTTTCTACGAAACACTTGTCTAAGAACCAGAGAAGTCATAAGTAAACCGAATATAGTACGAGGACCAACCCCTCTGTCCTAATGGACACTGGACAACATACAATACTCTGTATAAGTCCCTTGAGTCTAGTAACTCATTCACTGTGTGTCGTAGGTTGAAAACTGTACTTATGGTTAAGAAGAATTACACCGTTGTTCAATGCTCCTTACCTAACCATCCACTGATATAGGTAAATGTCGTAGACATAATTTCAAAAAGGTATATCTCACTCTATTGTTGCGCTACGGCAGTGCCCCGGCCGTCTATCCGAGGCCAAAATGCGGAATCAAAATTTTCTTAACTTTAAACTGGCGCTACCGCGGACAATATACCCGGATCGTTACCATTAACCGATACTAGCTATCAAGAGAGAAGGTGAGAGATATACCGAG
The DNA here is from genome assembly GCA_030015575.1 of Agapanthus africanus. Classification (NCBI taxonomy): domain Eukaryota; kingdom Viridiplantae; phylum Streptophyta; class Magnoliopsida; order Asparagales; family Amaryllidaceae; genus Agapanthus; species Agapanthus africanus. The sequence goes on from CM057345.1 coordinate 304,043,063, forward strand.
TGATCCGAGTCCTCCGGTCTTCTCGACGTCATCCCGATCTCTCGCGGAAACTCCGGTCGTCGCCTCCTCGCCGGAAGGGCACCACATCGTCTGTATCTTTTACGGGCTCCCACCTCAATGCCGAGGCAACTCGGGCACGAAGCTGGCAAGTCGACGTGCCCAAGACTTGCTGTAGGTTGTAGTGTAGAATTACTTTGTCTCATGGGGTTTGTGAAGTTGCCTTGATGAAGGAATCAACAAGATATGAACTTGGGGATTTTTGGTGGCAAGCTAAAAAGAGATGGATGATAAATTTCCACACACACAATCAAAATGAACCATTCCCTTCTCCTCAAATGTGGCCGGCCTTAATTGTATGGAAATGGTGGTGAGAAAAATCACAAAACAAGAAGGAAGGTAAGTGTAGGAAAAAAGAATGGGTGACCACATCCAAACATCAACCATGCTTATTTCTTCTATTCACACCATAACCTTTCAAATCTCAATAATGCAAAATCATGGATGAAAGATATCATAATGAAGACATTTGCAAGAAACCCCCTCCACAAAGTGTTATTTGCAAACTTGCAAATAACCCCCTCCATCGGAAAAGTCCGGCCGGGAAAGAACAAAGGAAAACCGGCCGGAACGGAATGCAAACTGGCAACTCCAGAAAACTGGTCCCGTAATAAATTACAGGAAAACCCCGATACTGTGCATACACACCCGCATCTGTATTCCGTCCGGATACAAATGCAAAGAGACAAAATCTACACTGTACTAAACTAGGATCCGGCTTAAACCAAAGCCGGCTAGTATTATCCGTTCGATCCTGATCCGTGCAATACCGCACGCATCTGATCGAACCCTGCCATATATCCATACGGCTACTAGTACAAACCGTCCGATCCTGATCCGTGCAATGCCGCACGTATCTGATCGGACCCTGCCATATCTCCATACGGCCTCTACAGCGTTTCGCCCGAAAGCTTGAGTAACTGAAAGTGTGGTGGACTCTAAAGACTCGTCAATACTATGGCTGTGGATTTAACCACTAGCACGTCAGAGGTATAAGCCAATACGTGACGGGCCACCAGCTATTGACCAAAAGGGACGTCGATGAGCGAACTCATCCTGACACCCTACTGAGCCTGTCAGTGACAATATCCGTACAGTCCGGTCCGTTCGTCTATGAGCATCGCATGGCGGGCCTAGGGGGTTGGTAAAAGTCAGACCCCCAAAGGCGGTACAAGTCGTGTCGGAGTGTAGCCCAGAACGCCCTGAGATACTACTGGAATACCTACCAGTAAATCTCCTGCCTCGGCCGAGGGCTTTGCGTAATGGCTCTCCTAGACACAGCGCGACCTCACCCCCAATACCGGGAGAGACGAACCCCTGCAGATCCACTCACTGCCTCCATGTGGCTCGGGACTGTACCCAACTAAAACCTGTTTGCACGACTCCTTTGAGCCGTGGTAGGGTAGTAATCAAAGCACAGTGGGAACTCACACGAGACAAATGACGATCTCAGGTCGATGAACTAACCTGTACACATGTCACCTGGGAACTGCTATCTGACGTCTGGTATAATCCCAACTAGCAGGTTCCCGGCGAGTCCTGTCCGGTGTACTCATAACCCAATGAGCACCTGTATACATCTTAGGTGAACCAACTGACACCAGTGGCTTGTGAGACCGGCCACCGCCCCTCGTCGGGGTCTCGACTGTATACACTAGTCTACTAATGGAGTATCGATGCCCAGTCTCGAAACTCCCACGACTAGGTACCATTTAAGGATGTGCTTATAGACCCCAGCTCCCACGTATATGATCGCCATCATACTGCTGGTCGTCAAGCAAGAATCCTAGGGGCTCTATCAACGTGTAATAGCGACCTGTAAGGTCACCTGAAACAGTACACGATGATAAAGGTAAACCAGATAGCATACTATCATCTCGAGTAAGACTGTTCTACCGGGATAGGTCCTCCCTTAATCATTGCAATCACGTGTCTGTGATCCAATAATTGACTCTGAGGGCACTATCTCCAACATCTATCAAAATAGACGTACAGATATATCAATTTGAAATTGGTGCATAACCACGGATATTCAAAACCAAATATTTGCCGACTGGCAAACAACCCAGGTGACTTCCTCAAATATCACCAATTACAACGAATCCCGATATAATAAGGATGATCACCTAATTCCCAATAACTTACTCCCACTCATCATCTGTAAAACCATACAGATATGAGAATCATACCTGGTAAATACATACCCTGGAGTAAGTGTCTAATTGGGAAATCAGTTTTTTTTAACAGTACACAGTGAACCTGAAACATTGAAATATTTCGATGGGGTATCCTGGTATTCATAGTAATGCCTCTTCCATTATCCAGATTCACGACTGTAACCGTATAATTCTTTGCCACCTCTCCAAATCCCTTTATATGTCTTTAGTCATTACCTTCTGTACACCCCTTTAGGCCAAATGGTTTTCTTCCTTCCCTACCGTTCGGCACCAGCCTATGGTTTGGAAGAAGACTATCCAATAAGCATAATGTGTGTACTGTCCTAATCCTAGGAGCACTCGCAATGCGAGAGAAGGTGAGGATAAAAGACAACTGAATGAACTTAATTCCTATTTCTCCTGAACCAGGATCCATCCCCGAACTGGAACAAGTTCCTTTCGAGTTCGTATATAACCATACGATGGATTATCCAATAAACTGGGATCTTCGTAGTGATACGGAGTGTCCTGGAGAAATACAAAGGTGATTTAGGATTGGCGAAGAAATACTTGGTTTGGTCGTGAATATCAGTCGCAATTTACTTTGCCTTCTTACTAATCCCTTGCTTTGTCTGAACTTAATACCTTCTGTACACCGTTTAGGCAATTGGCTTTCTTCATTCCCTACCGGTCGGCACCAGCCTAAGGTCTGGAAGAAGACTTTCCAATTTGCGTAATAGGTGTACTATCTCCTAAACCAAGGAGTACTCGCAACCTGAGAGAAGGTAAAAAGAAAAGACAACTGAATAGTCCTATTCGTTTTCTCCAGAACCGGAAACCATCCTCAAATTCCTTCGAGTTCATATCTAAGCATACGATGGTTTTGTCCAATGGAAGTGGACGTTCGTAGTAATACGGGGTGTCCTGGAGAAAAGGGTAAAAGTAGGAGTGGCAATGAGGTTTGCAACTCTGACAATCCAAAAGCCAGTGTTAAGAAGGTTCGGTCAACTTGGTCACTGAGTCATCGTCTAGGGTCGGGTCAATGGTCGCTGCCAAAGAGAGAGAGAAAAGAAACACTCAGCGTGCACTCTAACCTAGATCAGAATGGTTATCACTTTATCTAATCAGGAAACCTCCCACTGTAACGTCAAATTCTTCCCCAAACCTGAAAGAAGAATTAGCCGGGATCACCCGAGGAGTAAACCAACTCATCAGTGGGAATCGGGATCCAACCATCATCGCATGATAACGTGACGGAATCCGCTTACGCTATCACACTCCAGAAGGTATGCGCATATCTGGCAAGTTTCAGTTCTTTTGAAACTCCCGATGTGGATTTTTACCCCATGCTCTTATGACCTTGGCGTGAGGTCAAAATGTCATAAGTCACATGTCAAGTTCTACCCATCATTATCCAGGTTAATTTGAACCCACTCGTACATACCCTTGACGAAGGCCAAAATAGTAGTACGACCGTCCCAAACCAACGCATCTATCTATACTGCAGATAAATATCCGGCAGCTACCAATCACTATTCCTTGGTGTGAGGTCAAAATACATAGCTTGAATACTACCGAATATTTAACTGAAATGATAGAGGGCTACGAATGGTTTCTGGCGAAAACCTTTAACGTAATGAACTTGATATCGTTGAAGGAACTGATAGCTTTTAAAAAATATAGTGACGAAAACCTTTGCTAAAGAGGTCACTCCCGGTGAAGGGATCTCGGCTCTTTCCCCGTAGAATGAGGTGCAGGATATTCCAACTGAATACCACAATGCAAAGCAAAAGTAAACGGCTATAGTGAAGTTACTGCCCTGACGCAAACTTTTGTACAAGGGGTCACTCCCGGTGAAGGGATCTCGGCCCTTGCCTCGTCGACTGAGGAGCAGGATATTCCAACTGAATACCACTGTGCAAAACAAAAGTAAACGCCCTTGCAATAACAACTTTTTGAAAAATGTTCCAACAACATCAGAATAGGTTTGTTTAACTTGCATTGATCCGAATCAATGCAGTCCCATCAATTGATCACACCACAAAGAACGAAAATAATGACGTACGTATATGCCATCCGCATTCGCCACTGGGTCCCGTCATGACCCGTTAGGTTAACTAACTAACGACAGAGCGGGGACTGGACTAGCGCGGATGCAAAACATATACAACATCTACTAGTATATATATAATATATAATTTTCGCTCAAGGCGTGATAAAATGCAACATCACAGAAATGTACAACATCAGAGAACAATACAGATATCTGGGATCCCCGGGTTTCATAGAGCCGCTACCGAAACCCGACGTTCCCCTGGCCGTGTGGATAGCCTGTGCAATGAAATCCTAGACCCCTACGGGCGCGGCAAGTTACCCGCCAAAACCTGAAGCGAGGCAGCCCCCTTCAGCAACGTGAATGGACCACCCAGCACTTCACGGAATCCGGTAACTTGGGCACCCCTCCTGGGTCAATCCTATACCCCCTACGAGTGCGGCGAATAGCCCGCCAATTCTAGAGTAAAGCCCTTTCCGTCTCAATGCCATGAGATGCGGGCTCGTTGCCCTCTAGAACCCGGCTACCCGTGCACCCCTCCGCGGGGTAATCCTAGTACAGAAAGTAAGATATACATACAACGGGTACATCGACCGCAACCTGGTCGTGCCCCAAAAGAATAATACAAACAGGCAGTGACGGCAGTCCACATGTCGGACGCTTGCCCCGCAAAATCAAATGTACATATAAAACAAAACTGTACTAACATTGCATCCAGGCTATCCCCCACGACCGATCCGAAACATCACAGCACAACACAGAACATCAACATGAATGTCACGTTCGCAAATCCGTCTAACCGGGCTATAGCAGTTGGACAGGATTTACCGATCAAATGACATTCACGGTCGCAGATATAATGTAAATACTGTGAACTAGCATGTTTAAAATATCCGATCGAACAAATTTATCAAAGCGGGCCCCAAGCAGTACTGTAGCACTTACAGAAAATATGGGCCCAAAAAATAATATCCCAAAACCCCTAGTTCCAAGTCTAAAGCCCTCTGGAAAAATTTGGAACGCTGAACAGTCAAAAGAGCGGCGGAACCGCGGCCCAAGCATGGGTTTGGTCGCGGTTCCGCGGCGGTATGGAGCGATCTCATGACCAAATTTTCAAAGAATTCTTAGATTTACATGCACAGTATTCTGAAACAACCTGAAAAATTTTTGGAGCAAAAAATATTTCAACAGAAACACGATGCATTGGAAAATACGGTTTTTGGGGATTTTTGTTCGATCGAGTTCTAAACATACTAGAGCAAGCTAGGCATGGTTAATGGTGTGGCTCTGATACCAATGTAAGTCCGCGGCGGCGCCCCGGCCGTCGAAACGACACCGGAAACGCGGAAACAAAAATTTGCAAACTAGCAAAACCGGCACCACCGTGCACTTTTCACCCGGATCGGGCTATTAACCTAGCTACTAGCAAACTAGGAAAGAGTAGAGAAGTTATACCAAGCGATCCGTGTCCTTCGGTCTTCGTCTCCACTCCGATCTCCCGCGGAAACTCCGTCCGTCACGTCCTCATTGGAAAGGGCACCACGTAGTCGATCTCTTTTACGGGCTCCCACCTCTTGACCGAGGCAACTCGGGCGCGAAGTTGGCTAGCCGACGCGTCTAAGATTTGCTGTAGAATAGTGTAGAATCGTTGTCTCTTTTGGGGTATGTGAAGTTGCCATGGGTGATGTGGAGGAATGAAGAACTTTGGAGAGGTGAGAAGGGTTTTGTGAGCATGCCAAAAAAATGAGATATATCAATTTCCCTCTCTCAATGAAATGAACCTCACCCACACTCAAAAATGGCCGGCCCCCTCACACATGAGAATGGTGGTGGAAAAAATGAGAATAAAAAACCCAAGTGTTATCAAGTGGAGGAAAAAGAAATTGATTAAAAGAAAAAGGCTCACATCAATATCCTTTTTCAATCCACTCACAAACCATCACAAGAAAAGCAAATGAATGGACTCAAAAAGCATCTCATGATGAAAGGATAATCATGAAGCCACACTTATGCAAGAAACACCCTCCACAAAATGTTATTTGCAAACGTGCAAATAACACCCTCCAACGGAAAGTCCGGCCGTGAAGGAATAAAGAAAAACCGGCCGGAACGGAATGCAAACTGGCAACTACAGAAAACTGATCCCGTAATAAATTACAGGAAAACCCCACTACTGCAAATACATGCCTGCATTTGTATTCTCACTGAACACAAATGCAAAGAGACAAAATCTACACTATCTCATACTAGGATCCGGCTTAAGCCAAAGCCGGCTAGTAAAAACCGTCCGATTACGATCCGTGCAATACCGCACGTATCTGATCGAACCCTGCCATATCTCCATATGGCCTCTACAGCGTTTCGCCCGAAACCTGAGTAACTGTGTGTGTGGTGGACTCTAAAGACTCGTCAATACTTTGGTTGTGGATTTAACCACTAGCACGTCAGAGGTATAAGCCAATACGTAACGGGCTACCAGGTATTGACCAAAAGGGACGTCGATGAGCGAACTCATCCTGACACCCTACTGAGCCTGTCAGTGACAATATCCGTACAGTCTGGTCCGTTCGTCTATGTGCATCGCATGGCGGGCCTTGGGGGTTGGTAAAAGTCAGACCCCCAATAGCGGTACAAGTCGTGTCGGAGTGTAGCCCAGAACACCCTGAGATACTACTGGAATACCTACCAGAAAATCTCCTGCGTTGGCCAAGGACTTTTCATGTACTGGCTCTCCTAGACACAGCGCGACCTCACCCCCAATACCGGGAGAGACGAACCCCTGCAGATCCGCTCACTGCCTCCAGGTGGCTCGGGACTGTACCCAACTAAAACCTGTTTGCACGACTCCTTTGAGCCGTGGTAGGGTAGTAATCAAAGCACAGTGGGAACTCACACGAGACAAATGACGATCTCAGGTCGATGAACTAACCTGTACACATGTCACTTGGGAACTGCTATCTGACGTCTGGTATAATCCCAACTAGCAGGTTCCCGGCGAGTCCTGTCCGGTGTACTCATAACCCAATGAGCACTTGTATACATCTTAGGTGAACCAACTGACACCAGTGGCTTGTGAGACCGGCCACCGCCCCTCGTCGGGGTCTCGACTGTATACAATAGTATACTCCGGAGTATCGATGCCCTGTCTCGAAACTCCCACGACTAGGGACCTTTTAAGGATGTGCTTATAGACTCCAGCTCTCACGTATATGATCGCCCTCATACTGCTGGTAGTCAAGCAAGAATCCTAGAGGCTCTATCAACGTATAATAGCGACTCGTAAGGTCACCTAAAGCAGTACACGATGATAAAGATAAACCAGATAGCATACTATCATCTCGAGTAAGACTGTCCTACCGGCTTAGGTCCTCCTCAATCATTGCAATCACGTGCCTGTGATCCAATAATTGACTCTGAGGGCACTATATCCAACACATCAATCGATGGTCACAATCACGCAAGCAGTTTAATATACAACACCGAACGGCGAGGATCAAAACACAAAAGGAAACTCAAAAGCAGCATTAAAACCATAATACTACAACGCGCGAATCTAAGGTCGAAATAATACATAACTGGTTTTCTAAGTATGAAACAATATACAAGTTTGGTTGATGGAATTACTAGATACAACTGAATCAAATAATACAAGGGTGGTCACGTGCGAGTGAACCCACCTACCAATGCAATCACCCAGAAAGGAAGCAGTGTGGTAGAAAATCCACAATGGAACCTGTACGGAAAAACCTGCAAGAACTGTGGCACAACGTGGGTGAGTTGCCAACAAGTGAATAGAAAACATCACAGACAAGAAATCGTATGTATGACACAATCCTAGGTCAATACGATCAGATATATATATATATAAACCTCAAATGAATAAGTCTGAAGCATGATAAGGTGGCAAAGTAACATCTATACATGAGTGTAGTGCCAAGTGCTCATGCCAGTGCCTCAGGTAATAGCATGTCATAAATATGAGGTATGATCAATGACGACTATAGCATGAAGTCTATGAATATGTGGATATCATCCAACTATGTGATCGATGTCATCAATGTCAACTATATGTATGTGGATATCATCCAACTATGTGATCAATATCATCAATGTCAACTATATGTATGTAGAAATTGTCCACGTGTCACCCAATGACAATAAGCATCATGCATGTAAATATCATAAAATATATGCATGGAAGTATGAGGATGTAAATCAACATGTGTCGCTCGTGACATATCAAAATCATGGAACCTGAGTGTCAAGCTTCGACACTCTAAAACATCATGAAACCTGTGCCTAGCATCGGCACGTAAATCCTCATATACATATAGGGCTTCGTCAGTCTGGTTCGGCCCACATCATCTCTCAACTCCGGTCGTTATCTCCCAGATATCCGCCGAGCTCAAATACAATCACTGGTAGGTAGTACTCCCCTGCTAGGCTCACCGTCCAACATATACGAGTCTTCTTGTCCCGGGATACCTCATCGGGTCCACTATGTACCCGCAGACGGTGCCTACCACTCCTCGAATCGGGTTTCACATGCCACTCTCAGAACCGAGAAAACATATGGTGGACGCACTGAAATATCATATCAAGGGTAACCGGGTTTTTTAAAACAATACATACTCTCTTTTGAAATACCCACGGTTCTCAAATCCAGAAATATCATGGAAACAACATATCTCAATGCGTATAATCATAAGGTATGATGTATGTGACATATAAAAGAATGTAAGCATATCAGAACATCATGTAATATGGAATAGTAATATGCACATATTGAGGGAAACCGCTCTTTTAAAATGAATACAGTTTTAAAATATATTTTGCGGTTCCCAAATCTCCAAATCAAACCAGAATCATCTATGTATGTGCAAATACGTATGTATGCACGTATGGGTGTACAATATGTATGTACACAAGCATGAGCGTACAATATGTATGTATACAAGTATGAGTGTACAATAGGTATGTGCACAAGTATGAGTGTACAATATGTAAATACACGAGTCTGAGTGTACAATATATAAGTACACAAGTATGAGTGTACATTATGTATGTATACAAGTATGAGTATACAATAGGTATGTGCACAAGTATGAGTGTACAATATGTAAGTACACGAGTATGAGTGTACAATAGGTATGTGCATAAGCATGAGTGTACAATATGTAAGTACACGAGTAATATAGTATATATGATATATTATATAGACGTTACTTATGTTTTACACCCGCGCTAGCCCTGCCCCGCTCTGCCGTTAGTTACCTAACCTAACGGTGCACGAGGGGACATCGAGGCGAATGCGGATGGCATAAGTGTACGTCGTATTTATCTGTGATGTTTAGGTGATTTAAATGATGGGACTTCATTAATGTGATTAATGAAAGAAAAGAAACCTAAGATGTTGTGGAATCGAATTTCTAAATAAAACTATGCACAGCGGTATATATGATATATCCTGCACCTTATTCGATGAGGAAAGGACCGAGATCCTTTCACCGGGAGTGACTCCTTTAGAAATAACTGGTAGATGCTACAACCCTCGGTTTGTCTTTTGATTGCTTCTATAGTTTCTGCTTTGCACAGTGATATATATGATATATCCCGCACCTCATTCGATGAGGAAAGGGCCGACGATCCCTTCACCGGGAGTGACCCCTTTAGCAAAACTAGAAAAGCCTAAAAAACACTCCATTTTAAAATCATTTGATTCTACAACGATATCAAGTTCATTACGCAATAGGTTTTCAGAAAAACCCGTCGTAGCCCTCCGTCATTTCAGATAAGTCCTACTTAGTATTCTTGCTACGTTTGTTGGCCTGCGTCAAGGCGTAGTGTGCGGTAGCTAACTAGTATTTATCTGTTTCTGCATATGATGCAGATTGGATTAGGGTAGTCGTGCGACTTTGTTGGCCTGCGTCAAGGGTCGTGCGGGTGGGTTTAATTCAATCAAGAAATGACGGGTTGAACTTGACTAGCGGACTATGGTTTGTTGGCCTGCGTCAAGGTCATAGGACGCTAGGGGCAAAATATTATCGGGAGATTCAACTGTTGAAATTTGCAATGAGATTGCATACCTTCTATGTGATAGTTGGATCCCGATACCTACTGCGAGTAATTGTTACTCTTGGGAGAGTTTTACACATTACAATTAGCCGATCAAGTAGGTGTCTAGAAAGGTGTCAACAGGGTTACGCCTCTGGGAAAATGAGGTTTACATTAATTAGGTCCGTGCGAAAGCACGGGGCACCTCCCTCAAAGTACCGACACTGGCCTGGCTGAAAGATTGGCGAACTTGTAGCGTGTAATTAGTCCCGGCTAGTCTTTCCTTTTAAGGTTCGAAGGAAGATTTGATAAAAACAGTGGGAGCCATCCTGATTAGATAAAATATAACCAATCTGATCTTGCAAGAGCATATGCTGAGTGTTTTCTTCTCTCTCTCTCTCCAGGTAGCGACCATGTCACGCCTTAATCAAGATAATAATACGGATTATTGACCGAACCCGCTTGTTATACTGAGCTGGGGAACGTTGGTCCCGCTCCAACTTATAATTGTTATAAAACAGAGCAGGAATTGGGGAATACCAGATTTCCCATGCCGCCCAAACGAAGAAAGTGCATGTTGATGCATCATCTTCGGGTGTGTTCGTTACAAAGAACTGTTTCTCTGCTCTACGTCCTGGGTATTTGATACCGGATCAGGATCCCAGATATGTAACCTGTTACATAGGGCTACAGATAGGTAGAGAACTGAGAACGGGTGATAAGTTTCATGAGACAAAAATCGGGGCAAGTGTTGCAGCCAAGTCTGTTGGTCACTGTCACCCTGTATGACCAGTACATTGATTCTGAACGAATGTTATTAGATACCGAACCTGATATACAAAATCATATCAGTCTCTTTATTAGTAAAGAAATGATAAAATTTTGTATTGTTGGATAATGTTTTGAACATTTCCTATATCAAAAGTTGATCAGTTCAGGCACGTTATCTAAAGGCATTAATGTTCTAAATCAAACTGCAATTCTTAGTATAAAGAACACACACAAGAGGAACAGTTCAGAAATGAACAGATCCTTCTTGAGGTATTGTAGACTAGGTCAGATCAATGTGACCCGACTAGCTAAAGTTACATTAAGATGCATATTTAAATCTGTTTGAATTTACATCTTGTGAAACTTGCCAGTCATGTCACAAAGATTAGATGACCATAGCTCTGTTTACTGGAAACAGAGAAAGAGTTAGTGAACTCTTGGGATGATACATGTTGATGTATGTAGGTCCCCTGTCTACACATGCCAAGACTGGTTCTTTGTACTTCATTACATTCTCTGATGATCTCTTTAGATTCAGACATATGTTCCTGTTGAAACACAAGTCCGAACCTTTTGAGATATTCACAGAATATAAGTTAGAAGTAGAGAACCAAAACAGGTATCCTTTGATATGATCAAGGAGGAGAATACTTGAGCACGGAATTCCTGGTTTATTCTAAAGGAGAATGAGATTCTCTCTCAGCATTACTCCTCCGAATACACCATAGCACGATGGTATATCGGGGTGGAGCAATAGCACCCTATGTGATATGGTGTACTCTATGATGAGTACTACTGAGTTTCCTATTTCCTTTTGGGAGTTATGCGCTTGAGAAGCTGCATACCTATTGAATAGGGTTCAAATCAAATCAGTTGCCTACCGCTTCATATGTGATATGGAAAGGGAAGAGCCCATATCTTAAGTTAGTTAAGATTTGGGGTTGTCCGGCCTATGTCTAAAAGCAAAATTCGGACAAGCTCGAGGCAAGGTCAGTCAGGTAGAACTGGAAAGGTTCCAGCTATACAAACTACAGCAGATGATTTGGTAAAACCAAAGGATTCAGTAGATACCAACGAACCTCAGCCTCTCCGCCGATCTAGTAGGGTTTCTCACCCACCTGAGAGATACTTCTGTTTCTCTATGAAAGTGGGAGCGAGGATTGCATCATGAGATGATGACCGAACTAGTTTCGGGCTGGCCATCAAGAGTATGACTCTGTAAGAATGGCTGGATGTTTAGCGATTTGAGATGGAATCCTTATACACCAACAAAGTATGGACTTTAGTTGCTTTATCTGAAGGGTTAAATCCCCATCAGGAGCAAGTATATCTTGAGAAGATTACTTGGTGTACATGGAAAAGTTGAGACTTTCAAAGCAAGACTCGTTAAAGGTTTGCATAATAGACCAGTTGTGGCTAATGATGAAACCTTTTCTCGGGCCTATGCTTAAGTCCATCCAGATCCTACTTGCCACGGCTACATACCATGACTACGATATCTGGTGGTTGGGTGTCATGACTGCTTTTCTAAATAATGATTTAGAAGAGAACGTCTATAAGTACACAGCCAGAGGGCTTCGTAGACAGTGGGAGCAGCGGAAACGTGTGCAAGATGTTTTATCTGATAATGTAGGCATCGTGGAGTTGGAATATCTATTTTGATGTGGTAGTCAAAGAGTTTGACATCATCAAAATAGTAGATGAACCTTGTATATACAAAAAGATAGTAGGGAGTATGGTAGTGATCCTCGTAGAGTACGTGGATGACATACTCTTGATAGGGAAGGAGTTTCCTATGCTACGCTCGGTCAGTCTCCACTTATCACAATGATTCTCCATATAGAATCAAAGTGATACCTCCTAAATCCTGAGTTTTTGATCTATGAGATAGATCTAATTGGATATTAGGATACTCACTAGTTGTAGTGAGATGGTATCGATTGATCCTGGGGAGAATCACTGGAAAGGTTCCAGGGTGATAAAGACGAATGAATGTCAGTCGCAGGCATTGTCTTTACCCTCAGCGCAGGGACGGTATGTTGGAAGAGTTTCAAGCTAGATACCGTGGCAAACTAGACGATAAAGGCTGGTGACATCGCTATTAAAGATACTACCAAAGAGGCAGTTTGGGTGTATATTGGTTCATGAGATGAACTAGGTTCCTACCATTGTGTGACAATGGAAGTGTGGCTTTGGCCCAGGAATCCCGGTCCCATCAGTGACCCAGACGTATTCTAAGGCAGTGTCACCTGATCATGGAGATGGTTGATCTCCAGGGTGATCGACGTTAGGAGAGTAGACTCAGAGGACGACACGGCGGATCCACTCACAAAGGCCTTTTCCCAGAGAGAGACTTTTATGGGATCGTTGAGTATGAGATACTGCAACCACTGCTACAGATGGCCCTAGTGCAAGTGGGAGATTGTTAGTTATATGTATGCCCTAGAGGCCATTACTGTACATAGGATGTATATTGTAGTGGATGCTGGGACATATATAGGGAGGACTTTCTTGCTCGACATGATAGTATGCTATTTGGTTACTCTTTACCTTAACGTGTATACTGATTGTCTCTCTGTTACATCTTGGTAAAGCCCTTAGGATGTGTACTTGACTACCTGGACTATGATGCGGATCATACTAGTGGGGACATGGTAGTCCATAAGTACATCCTTCAAGGTCTCTAGTCGTGGGTGTATCGAGACGGGGCATCGATATACCAGTGTAGACTAGCGTATACCTTCTCGACCCATACAGATGGGCGATGGATGATCCCATATCCATTGGTGTTTGACATCAGAGATGATATACGGGTGCTCAGTGGAGACTGGGTACACTGGACGGACTCGCCGAGAACTCCCAGATGGTATTATACCTTACTTCAGATGGCAGTTCTCTGGTGACACTGGTACAGAGTAGTCTGTTGACCCGAGATCGTCATAGAGTCTTGTGTGATTTCCACTGTGCTTTGATTTCCACCTTACCACGTCCAAGAGGGCGTGCAAAATGGTGGCTTTTGGGTACAGTCCCGAATCACATGGAGGCAATGAGCGATAGGAGGGGATTCGTCTCTCCCGATATAGGGAGTTGATGTTGCGCTGTGTTCGATTGGCTATAACCGGATATCCCTGGCCAGGGTTGCTGAGATTTACTGGTAAGTGTTACCAGTAGTTTCTCGAACTGTTATAGACCTCATATCGACACGACTTATCAAGCTATTGGGGTCTGACGTTTACCACCCCTAAGCGAGATATGCGACATATCAGACGAACAGACCGGACTGTACGGTAAGTGTTACTGGTTGGATTCACAGGAGTGTGAGCGGGCTTGCTCGTCGATCTTCTGATCGCTCAATACCCGGGTGGCCGTTACGTTTAGCAGACCGCTTGCGGCTTGTGGGTGTTTGATATGATCATCACCGGCTGCCGGCGTATTGACGAGTCTTTAGAGTCCTACACAGAGGTTTCCTGGCTCAAGCGAAGCGAAATAGGAGCGCATATGAGATATGTACGGGACCGAGAATTATACCAGTATGTGATACTGTATTCTATTCTCGCGATTTGTATCATTGGTCGGTTATATGTGATATAGCCGGGTTACCGAATCAAGTGTTGATTCGATACATTGATACACTTGATATTAGTCGGTTATATGCGATATGACCGGATCGTTAAATCAAGTGTTGATTTAATGATTTAATGTATAATTATATATTTGATATATTACTTTACATTAACTAGTATTTGTTCATTTAAGATGGATTTTCTCACTTGATGTGCACATTGTATATATGATATAGTTTTGTGCACTAGTTTGTATCATGTTTGATGATACATGCAAACTTGGGTGTGTTTGGTTTAAACCATGGTTGGTCAATGGTTAGGGTTTCATTTGCTTCATTTACTTATTCATTTATTTATTTATTCATTTAAGAAAGAAATAAAATGGTTGCAAACTTTGGATTTTCTTTGAAGCTTCTTGAAGCTTCGAAAGACTTTGACCATTTTGTTTCTTTCCTTAACCCTAACCATTTACTTAACCTTAGTTTATTCTCTACACTTAACCATGGTTGCTAATATGATAAGAATGACTTATTTTCTATTTTCCAATAATTCTTATCATATTCTTTTTCTTCTTCTTCTTCTTCTTCTTCAAGAAGAAGAAAGCTTGCAACCTTCAATGGTGACTTGATGAAAAGAGTGAGAAATCCAATTCTAAAGTGAACCCACTTCCTATTTCTTCTTCCTCTACCACTTTCCAAGTAGTATAGGGTGTTTTCTTCACAAGTTTCATGACTTGGTGAAGTTGGAGCTCGAGTTAGAGTCGCCTCGACGTAGATCATCTTCGGCATCGAAGTCGACGATCTAGCCCGATCATTTCTTCGACGAAACCATTACTAGAGTCCGGGATCTGATGATCACAGCGGAGGGACGTCAACGCGGAGCTATGGAGGTGGAGGACCGGATCTACAAAGGTTGTATTTCCGTTCACTTAGTTAAGTTGTTAACTAGTTGCATGTTTCGCCTAAAATTCTAGTTAACGATCGCATTAGGGTTTCTCGGCACCGGAAATTTTTGAATTTGGCATGGTTGATGCCTTGTGAGACCTCCTTAGAGTGCCTAGGAACCCTTCAGTACCCTACTTCCTAAAATGACGGTGGGTTACGACAGGTTTTTAAGAAAACCTTTTGCGTAATGAACTTGATATCGTTGTAGAATCGAGTGATTTTAAATGGAATGTTTTTGAGGCCTTTTCGAGTTTTGCTAAAGAGGTCATTCTCGGTGAAGGGATCGTCGGTTCTTTCCTAATCGAATAAGGTGAAGGATATTTCACAAATATCACTATGCAAAGAAAAAACTATAGAAACAATCAAAAGACAAATCGATTTTGTAGCATCTGCTATTTTCGCTAAAGAGGTCACTCCCGGTGAAGGGATCTCGGCTCTTTACTTATCGAATAAGGTGCTGGATGTTCTACAAGGAACACCGCTTTGCAAAGCAAGAACTATAGCTATCAGTTTTTAAATAAGTTTCTACAACATCTTTAGGTTTCTTTTAGTTTCATTAATCTCATTAATGAAGTCCCATTTTATTATGCTTCACAAGCATCACATTTGAAACGAAATCTGCAATATAACATATATCTCATATATATAATATAAACATTCGTCTCAGGCAGTATTATGATCTCATCACAGAACATTGCAGCAGATGAACACATATGAAATATTGGATATACTAGGACGTCCGTGTTTTAATACGAGCCTATATAAAACACGGATTCCACGGTCGTGATGAATAGACAAACCCATATCCCTAGACCCCTACGAGAGCGCCAAGCAACACTGCCAATCCTAGGGTTAGGAGACCCGGTCCCGACTCTTCGAGATGGTCTCCCACTGGACCCTAGAACCCGGTTACTTTTGCTCCCCGCCTTGGGTCTACCTAATGCGGAGAAGTAAATAATATACAATGGTGATATCATCCTCAGCCCGGAAGTGCCCCAATAAAATAATATTACATACAATGAATTATACATGAATGAAAATAAAAACCCTCATCTCACATAAAACCCCCGGCTATTCAAAACGCGACGATCCAATATAACATATCACAGCAACACATAATATCTCATATCATCAACGTAAGCAAGTATGCGTATCCTGATTGTCATTGATGTATAGCAACGAATCCGGCGATACACCACATACTACGCTTACGGTCAAAGAAAAGAAAGTGTAAAACTACAACAGTTGGAATCCGCAACCTCTTTAGACATCGTATGCGTAACCAAATGAATTCCTTAGACATCGCATGCCTAACAATTATAAACCCCGCATTTTAGTCTCAATCTCGAAAACACTTTTCAATATCAAGTCGGGCAATTCAACAAGATTCCCGACATCCTGATCGAATGCTCATCGCAAACTTTAGTAGACGGCCGCACCCCCGGATGCCGTCGACGAAGTGCACTAAGGCGGAACACCGCTGCCGCGAGTACCCGAACGGATGTTTTTGGCGACGGGGTTCTCCTGCAGTCACTTGGTCGGGGCTATGGGGCATAGCTGTCCATTATGTTTACCCAGTGAGTATCCGCGTACACTACGTGATTGCGACGGACTTTTGATCGCATCAAAATCCCGTGGCAACCGATCATCTGAGACTGAACTGCTAGATTTATAACATTCAAATTAGTTATCTCATAACTACTTGTGGATTCCAAATATTGTATCACATTCCAGATAAATAGATAGTGTTAAACTTTCCAATCAAATAAACAAACACCCAAGATTTCCCAAATAGCTCAACACTTGAGCGGAGTTCAAAAAATATCCATCACATGCCACAGTACCAATGGTCCAGCCGTAGAAGGGTCAAGCCAACGCCTCACATGTGGCAACGCCGTACTGCCCCAAACCCTAAGGTTCAGAGGCGGTTCAGACGGTCACATAATCGAGTTAAGGTTTGTGTTCTTCTAGAGGGTCCACCGCGTTACTTGCATGATTTTCCGGAAGTTTCAAACTCGAGAAAAAATCCAACTTTTGAAAATTTTCCGACAGGGGAAAAAGTGAGTTATTGATATCCGTTCGAACTTGTTAACATGTTCTAAAATTATCCGGAATAACTTAAACGAAGTGAAATTATCCGATCGAAACAACGAGTCCCCAATACATCCTAGAAAACTTAACACTTGAGTAAAATTAAAAATTTCCAGAAGAATCAGGAAGTACCTACGGTCATTACTGTGCAAAGAACTGACCCTAACTCTATTGTATGGCTACGGAACCGCTGCGCAAGCTATGTTACGGCCGCGGTTCCGCGGCGCTTTAATGAGATTAGTGGCACATGCTGCACAGTAATTCTTGTATTTCCCTGCTGATTTTGTTGAGTATTTTTAATATGAAAAAATCAACATTTTTATAAAATTTCCAGAGAAGGGTATAAACCGGGGTTTCGGGGTTCGATCGGAATTTAAACTTCGCCTAAAGCTCTAGCTTGGCTCTGATAACACTGCAGGGTTACTAGGCACTTTCACAAGGGTCTATAAGGCATCAACCATGCCCGATTTAAAATTTAGACGTGCCGAACAACCCTAACCAAGATCTTTAAACTAGAGATTAGGCGAAACAAAGCATGTTAAACACTTTAACACTAAGAGTTTTGGATTACAACCTTTGGAGTCCGGTCCTTCACTTCTAAAGCTCCGTGTTGAGGTCCCTTCGCTGCGATCATTGAGTACCCGGACTCTAGAGAGGCTCCACAAAGAAAATGATGCAAACTTGCTTCCGATCTTCGATAATAAAGATGATCTACCTTGAAGTTTCTTTAACACAAGCTCTCACTCACTAATGAAGTGAACACCCTAATCTAAATGGCAAGGATAGATTAGGATGATGAAGTAGGATTTTAGCTCTCATTTTTTTTTCATAATCTCACTCAAAATCATCACTAATGAAAAAGCTAGTAAGCTTTTTCATCAAGAACTCAAGGAAGAAGAAGAAGAATCCTTTTGTGATGAATAATGAAAAACTAGTATGGTTAGAATTGCAACCATGGGTTAAGTATGAAGACTTAACCCATGTAGAGTTTTAACTAGGGTAAAGGGTTGGGTTGGGTTAAGGAAATATCTAAGCAAAATATCCTAGTCAAAGTCAAAGCTTCAAGAAGCTTCTTGAAAGCTTCATGAAGACTTAACCCTAATCCAAACCCTAACCTTAATTAAACTCTACAAAACATGTTGCATTTATAACCATAACATGTTACAATATTATATATCACGTATACAATATTTATTGTAACAAAATAAAATAATACAATTAACATATATCGCATATATATCAATGTATTACCCGAGTGAGAAAAAGAATCTTTTAGTGAGCTTATATCAGTTAATGTAATTTAATATATCAAATATATAATTATACATTAAATTATCGAATCAACACTTGATCCGATAATCCGGCTATTTCACAAATAACCGACTAATATTATCTGTATCAGTTCATCGAATCAACACTTGATCCGATGACCCGGCTATATCACATATACCCGGCCGATATCTCATATCGCGAGAATCTAACACGGTATCACATACACGTATTGTTCTCGGTCCCGCACATATCATATATGTGCTCTGTAAGTGTACGGTAGCGCACCGGCCGTCTGTACGAGGCCAAAATGCGGAAACGAAACTTTTTCTTAACTTGAAAACCGGCGCTATCGTATGCTTAAATCCCGGATCGAACCATTAACCTATAAACTAGCAACTAGAGAAGGGATAGAAAGCTATACCGATCAATCCGTGTCCTTCGGTCTTTGGCCACCATCCCAAGCTCCCTACGGCAACTCCGGTCTTGATCTCCTCGTCGGGAAGGGCACCACATCTACGAGTCTTTTTACGGGCTCCCGCTTCATCCGAAGCAACTCGGGCACGAAGTGTGCTAGCCGACGTGTCCAAGGTGTTGTAGAGAATGTTTGTGATCACTTTGTCTCTTGCATCTATGGATTTGGATGGAGGTTAGAGGTGTTGCCATTGATGGAAATAAAGAGCTAGAGGAGGAAGAAGAAGAGAAGGCTTTCTCTCCTTTTCTTTTGTTATGGAATGATAATGAGAGTGAGAGAGTTAGAATGAGATCAAGAATAATACAAGAGTAAACTACAACCATATGGTTGCCTTTCTCTCTCTCCTTATCATTTCAATACAAATCCATCACATTATGTGACACATGCACAAAGAAAGAGACCATGAGTCACCACTTGTGCACGTGTCACAATAAATGCTTCATATCATGACATATAGCTTACAATTTCCATTTACAAACTTTAATCTAAATGTTTGGTCCAACAAAAAGATCCGGCAACATCTAAACTAAACTCGTGACGGATCATAAGGATACCCCTCACCTGTATATAAATACCTGCATCCGCATTCCGACTGAATGCGAATGCGATGAGACTAAAGTAATCCAAAAAATCTAATACTAGGATCCGGCTTAAACCAAAGCCCACTAGTGTGATCCGTCCGATCATGATCTGTGCAATACCGCACATATGAGATCGAACCCTGCTATATATCATACAACCTCTACAACGTTTCACCCGAAACTTGAGAAACTGTCTGTGAAGGACTCTAAAGACTCATCAATACTTTGGCTGTGGATTTAACCACTAGCACGTCAGAGGTATTGCCGTACGTGACGGGCTACCAGGTATTGACCAGAAGGGAGGTCGATGAGCGAACTCATCCTGATACCCTACTGAGCCTGTCAGTGACAATATCCGTACAGTCCGGTCCGTTCGTCTATGAGCATCGCATGGCGGGCCTAGGGGGTTGGTAAAAATCAGACCCCCAAAAGCGGTACAAGTCGTGTCGGAGTATAGCCCAGAACATCCTGAGATACTATTGCAATACCTACCAGTAAATCTCCTTCCTTGGCCAAGGACTTCGTGTAATGGCTCTCTTAGACACAGCGCGATCTCACCCCCAATACCGGGAGAGACGAACCCCTGCCGATCCGCTCACTGCCTCCATATGGCTCGGGACTGTACCCAACTAAAACCTGTTTGCACGACTCCTTTGAGCCATGGAAGGGTAGTAATCAAAGCACAATGGGAACTCACACGTGACAAATGACGATCTCAGGTCGATGAACTAAGCTGTACACATGTCACCAGGGAACTGCTATCTGATGTCAGGTATAATACCAACTAGCATGTTCCCGGCGAGTCCTGTCCGGTGTACTCATAACCCAATGAGCACCTGTATACATCTTAGGTGATCCAACTTACACCAATGGCTTATGAGACTAGCCACCGCCCCTCGTCGAGGTCTCGACTGTATACACTAGTCTACTAATGGAGTATCGATGCCCAGTCTCGAAACTCCCACGACTAGGGACCTTTTAAGGATGTGCTTATAGACCCCAGCTCCCACGTATATGATCGCCATTATACTACTGGCAGTCAAGCAAGAATCCTAAGGGCTCTATCAACGTTTAATAGCGACCTTTAAGGTCACCTAAAGCAGTACACGATGATAAAGACAAACCATGGTAGCATACTATTCTCCATCAACGTGTAATAGTGTACCACAATGGCACCTAAAACATGTACACAATTAGTTTATTTTAAGTAGGTCCGTGGGAGAGCATAGGGAACCTTCCTCAGAATATCAATACCCACCTGGTTGAACGGTTAGCGAACTTATAAGGTGTTAATGATCCCGATTGGTTCTCCTTTTATGATTTGAAGGAGAATTCGAGTAAACAGTGGGAGCCATCTTGATTAGATAAATTAAAAACCAATCTAATCTTTCTAGAGCGCATGCTAAGTGTTTCTTTTCTCTCTCTTTCTCTCCAGGTAGCAACCATGTCACGCCTTAATCAAGATAATAATATGTATGACTTGACCGAACCAGCTTATTACACTGGGCTTGGGAACGTCGGTTCGGCTCTAACTTGTAACAACTGTTAGGAGTACGGGAAAGGGAAAGAGGAATGCAAGGACTTCCATTTGACATTGATGAAGGATCAACATTCTAATGCGTCTTCTTCGGGTGTATTTGTTATTGAGAACTATTTTTTAGTCAGTCCTGCCTCCTGGGTGCTAGATACCGGTTCAGGATCTCATATTTATAATTTATTATAGGGAATGAGAAAAAGTAGGATGGTTGGACATGGTGACATGTCCCTCAGAGTAGGGAATGGAGCACAAATTGATGTCGCCGCTGTCAGTGAATATTACCTAGTATTGCCAAGAGGCAATACTATGATTTTGAACAACTGCTACTATGTACCTTCCATGTTTTACAACATCATATCAGTTTCTTTACTTGATAAAGATGGATATAATTTTGTTCTAGATAGAAATATCATGACCATTTACCTTAATCAGGTATGTTGGATATTTAAGCCCTAGAGCCATTATTGTATATATATATAGTGGATGCTTGGACATATGTATCTACAGGACAATCTTGCTCGATATGATAGTATGTTATTTGGTTTGTCTTTATCATAACATGTGTATATATTTTACTTGTTATTACGTATCGTTAATACATGTTGATAAAACCCGTAGAATTATTGCTTGACTACCAGCGTTATGATGGTGATCATACATGTGGGGGTTGGGTAGTCAATAAGCTCATTCTTAAATGTCCCTAGTCATAGGAGTATCGAGACTGGGCATCGATATTCCTGAGTAGACTGGTGTATGCATTTATAGACCCTAACGAGGGGCGATGGTTGGTCCCACAGCCATTGGTCTTTGGCACCTAAGATCGTATACAGGTGCTGACTGGGGTGAGTACACTGGACAGACTCGCCGAGAACTTCTAGATGGTACTATACCTATCGTCAGATATTAGTTCTCAGGTGACATGAGTACAAGTTAGTCTTTAGACCTGAGATCGTCATTTGTCTCATGTGAGTTCCCACTGTGCTTTGATCACTACCCTATCACGGCTCTACCGAGTCATGCAAACATCTTTTGGTTGAATACAGTCCCGAGCCACATAGAGGCAATGAGTGATTGTCAGGGATTCGTCGCTCCCGGTATTGGGAGTCGATATCGCACCATGTTCGGATGGTTATACCCATAAGATCTTGGCCAAGGCAGTTGAGATTTACTAATGGTTAGATCAGTAGTTTCTCAGATTGGTCCTGAGCCACATCGGTATGAAATATCGGGTTATTAGGGTTTGACGTTTACCACCCCTAAACCTGGTATGTGATACTCTTAGACAAATAGACCAAACTGTACGGAGATTGTCATGGATAGGCTTAGTAGGGTTTCGGATGAGCTTGCTAGTCGGCCTTCCTTTTCGACAGGTATCTGGGTTGCCGTTACGAACAGCTAGTGCCTCTGACGTGCTTGTGGTTAAACCCGCTGCCAGCGTACTATCGAGTGTTTAGAGTCCCACACAGAGGGTTTCCCTGGTTCAGGCAAAATGATGTAGTAGCCGTATTTTGATACGTGCAGGGTTCCGATCAAATGAGTGCATTGGCTACCCGGACTTTTGATCGGATGATTGATAATACTAGCCGGCTTAGGATTAATCCGGATTATTAAATCAGGTATTGATTTAATAATTTACATATAAATATATTTTCGATACGTATATTCTAGTATTATGTTCATTGTATTATTCTATCTCTTTGGGTATTCGTATTTTGATACGAATACGTGTATGTATATATGGTAGAGTGTATTCCGTATTTATACGGAAAGACATTCTAGAAGGAGGACATCTCATTTCTTTTGTATTTGCATTTATGGAAATTGGAAATGAGGTGGAAGGGTGTGGTGGCTTGAGAATGGTGGGAGGCATAGATGAATAGGGTTCATTTGTCTACACTATTCAAGTATATTTGGTTTTTAATATTGCAAAAATCATTTTATCAAAACCATGCTAGCATTATTATTTTGGGTGAGATTTTTTATTTCCACCATTCTCTTTCTCTTTCCTTTTCTTGAGCTCTTCCTTCTTCTTCCTCCCTACACTCTCATGTGTTGAGAATCAAGGGAGAAAGAGAGATAGAAAATTACTAGAACAACTAACTAAATCTCTAGACATCCTAGTGTAGCAAGTTAGGATCTTTAGTTTCTCCACTTGATTCTTAGTATGGAGCTAGAGCCTTGAACCAAATCCTTCGGGTGGATCATCTTCGACAAAGGGAAGACCGGTGGTCAAGCTCGATCACGGAGAATACGAGGAGCTAAGGAAGAGGGTTGAAGACTGAAGGACATGAATTTCTTGGTATAACCTTCTTTCCATAGTAGATAATATCTTTGTAGATTTCTAGTTTAAATGTTTGGTTAAGATTCTAGGGTTTGTAGTTTTTAGCTGTCACGACCCGAAAGAGCACATGACTGGCCCTTGAACCATATGAAGTCTATAGGACCCCATCCGATCCAAGTAAGCCAAAAGCCCAGAAATCTAAAACCATTTTAAGAGTAAAGAAACATATTTTGTAAATTTTTCGATTTAGGAATTTTATCAAACACTTGCTACGCATAAACAAAGGGTATAACCCACACAAGCAATATAATATACAACGCCGAAGGGCGAGGATTAAACTCAAAAGAAACTCACAATAACATGGAAACCTTAACACAGCTAAGCGCGACTCTAAGGTCGAAATAATACATCACTAGTGTCTGAATCTGAAACAATATTCAAGTTTTGGTTGATGGAATTTCTAGATACAAAGAATAATACATATACAAGGGTGGTTCTGATGCAAAGAACCCACCTACCAAGCAAATCACCCGCAAAGGAAGCAATGTGCCAGAAATGCCGCTATGGAACCTGTACGGCAAAACCTGCAAGAACTATGGTACAACGGGGGTGAGTTGCCAACTCGTGAATAGAAAATATCTATAAGCAGAAATTGAAAGCATGACATAATCCTAAGTCAAAACGATCAGATATAATACAAACCTCAAATGAATAAGTCTGAAGCATAGTAAAGTGGCAATGTAACATCTGAACATAAGTGTAGTGCCAAGTACTCGTTCCAGTGCCTCACGTAATAATATATCATAAATATGATGTATGTATGCGGTAAAATGAAAACAGAAGATATCATGAATGAAATCATCAGAAAATCAACGTCGAGCATCGACACAGGCTATATCTCTCAATATCAAGTGAAACCTATATATCATGTATCCGATATGTATGCAGCATTCATGAAGGTACTCTATCAGGTACTACTAATATATGATACGATGCATATAATATAAATGTGGGGGTAGGGGAGATATAATATGCCATTGACCATAACGGCCCCGAGCACATAGGCTCCTCTCAAATCGAGCTCATAGGCTCCGAGCACGTAGGCTCCTCTCACATCGAGCTCATAGGCTCCGAGCACGTAGGCTCCTCTCACATCGAGCTCATAGGCTCCGAGCACATAGGCTCCTCTCACATCGAGCTCATAGGCTCCGAGCACATAGACTCCTCTCATAATGCATATGTAAATTTGCATAGATCATCATGATGATATATTAAGTCTGCGTATATATATATATCAGCGTCCCATACCACTAATATATATATACTCTATGGGTATACATATATATTTCAGCGTCCCATACCATTGATATATATACCCAGGAGTAAAACAATCCAGAATCATCATATGCAACCATATCACAGTGCGAAATCCATGAATTATAATACATGCAACAAGAACACTAATATAAGCATGCAACTATGTAAAGGCATATGCATAAGGAATATGAATCAATAACATATGAGCATGCAATGCAATGCGAGCCGTAGAATAAATGGTAAATGAATAATAATGCGGCTTGCCATTTGGAATAAGACAAATCGGGGTTTAGGTATGACTTGGGTCTAGTCTAACATCTATTATGCAAACCACAGATCTAAGTATCAAGTCAACTGGGAGGGGTATGGAATCCACCTAAATCTAAGTCGATATAAATATATATACATATAATAGTCGGTGATCCCGCCTCAATAGTATCGCGTACAATACAGTATATCATATGACAATCCTCAAGTCATGAGTGCGGATCTATCATCAGTATAAATCTCGTACGGTAAATCGTCGTACGGCATCCCAATAGCTGGGTACGGGTCAATATCACATTATCTCATCAAGTACCTGGTATTCTTATCATCATAACACATAATCTGGGATACTGAATCTAAGTCTAGTACAAATCGATACCAGCTATATAATTATGAATGCGGGGGTAAAACACATGCCCAAAGGCCCGCTAAGAATCGCATATCGTATCCCAAATACGAGTCATATCAAATCACCGATCTCACGGCACCAAGCCCAATATCATCGACTCATCTCCAAAGTCATCCAATATCATCATCAACACAGTGTAAGTATAGTGAATATGCAAGGGTGTGCGTGTGGGTGTAAACCTATTCTAGGGTTCGTGGCTATGAACTACACTAGTTTACTTCTAAGCCTAAACTATCCATAAAACACCTAACACAATATCCATGACACACTATAACTATCATATATAGTATATCAACTACGGACTGCGGGGGTACTATACGTCATCCCCCGACTTCCCCCTGTAGATATAATCTAATCACTTTGCGTTTTCGTTGTCGACGTCACCACGCGTTTGCTTGTTGTCCCGAAGTCTTCATGGGGTGCCTACACATTAACGTATCGCAAATGCGTATCAAAACCAATTCCGAACTAAAACAGCATACGAATCTCAAAACGATACGCTAAGATCTATAGGTTAGAACCTATGGACAACGCCTTCCAAAACCATCAACTCTCTCGATATCGTCGTATAAACGCCAAATAGTCGAGGTAAAACACAATACAAAAATTCAGAACTAAAAATACGGAATACGAAAACACGAATCCAAAACAGCAACAAGGGAATAAGCTCCAGATTTCACCCTAGGTCAAATTATACAAATCTACACATACCAGGGGTCTAATCTACTGACAAGGGGGCACCAAAACAAAAACGAGCCAATTCCTCTCTGGTCTGGCCGCAATTTGCGGCCAGAAAGGATATATTTGCGGCCGGGGTTAGGAGTTAGGGGCTAGGGTTCTGGTGGTAGCTTCCTGGGTGCCTACACATCTCACTGTCCAACCAAAATATTTTTCAGAGTCTCATTGATAGCAGATCTCATATAACCTTCACAGATTCCTTAAATTTTTCGATATCGGTTTCTATAAATCCGTATTTTGGGTTTAAGCTTCAGGTTTGGGTCTCAAATCATGCACTAGGGTGTTGATATAACCTCTACTAAGCTCAATTGCTCACCACAACTCACAATTCCCTCAAACCTTAACTAGGGTTTTCCTAAAGTCCACCAAATCTCACTATATCGGTTCTATCACAACATGGGGGTATAAGTAACGCTAAAACTAAGCAAATGGTTCTGTAATTAGCTCATTTGGCAACTCAAGAATTTTCTTGAGTACTAGTGGCTAAAATCCTCGCTTTCTTGGTCCAATGTATAGATCTTGAGCTTATGCACACATTTAATGAAATGGGGGTAGGGTTTTGGTGATGTTTGTGAGATGATTTGGGGCTTGAAGAGGGGAGGATGAAGAAGGGCAGCAGCTGCAGCAGGAGATGGAGGAAGAGGGAGAGAGAAAATGAGAGGAAGAATGAAGAGAATGGCTAAGTCTTTGGTCAAAGAAGCCCATACCTTTCTCTCTCACGCCATACCTCATATAATAATCCTTTTCCATTTCTTTTTCTTTTCCTTTTCTTTCCTCTCTAACCCTTCTCACTAGAATAGTAACCCCAAAAGCAACATGGTGGAAAAATGCATAAGTGTAAGAAAAAGGTATGTGCATGTTTTGCACAAAATTGCTAAAAACCCGATTAGCGATTTTTAATCGCGATTAGCACTAAATTTGCATATAACTAAACATAAAAACTTATAAATTGCATAATCCTCTAAATTACCCTATTTTAGAGTTTTCCATAATTTTTCCAAAATTTCCCCCCATTTATTTGTATTTAATTATACCGAATTATTAAAATATTCAATAAAATAATATTAAATTATAAAAATTCCCTAATAAAAATATTTTATATTTTGAAATGTTACAATCTACCCTCTTTAAATAAATTCGGTCCCCGAATTTAAATTTAAACTCCCAAGTACTAAAACATTTCAGCAAAAACCCAAATTGTCGGGCTCCACAAACAAAAATCCTAAGGCGTATATAAGAATACCTCGTGCGTCAGGTGCGCACGGAAAATAGAATCCACATAAGTACCATTCAGGTGCAACGGGTGTACACACAACATCTGTCATAGGCAACGTGTGTGCCTGACAGCAAAACCAGGTGCATCTGACATGCATAAGGAAACCCGATTTAGTGCATCTGGTGTGCACCAAAATCGTACCTCAAAACACTAAGGGTGCATCCAATGCTAGCACGCAAGATATCTACTTGCCTCTTGCTCACGGTCTGGCATCCTCTGTCTCTGGGTCCTTATCTCCTCTGCGGATTACCAACCTCACAATCAATCGGCTCATCGGCCCTGTCAGGTGTGGTAACGGGGACGATTCCGTTCTGGAACTTCTTTAGTCATCTTTCGGTCAATCATCACGACCACTCGTAAAGCAGCATGTCACGGGCGTCGGCCTCTGGCTCTCTGAATGCCCGTGACGCATCTGATCCTGGGTGCGAATATCATTGCAGTAGTGTCCTGGAAGGAATCCTGCTCAAAGTCTCTTCCAATCTTGCCTATGCCGAACTATACGGAGGCTGGCTCTCTTGCATAATCTCTTCTCACTCGATGGACATCTGTGTCCTCAGCACAACATTTTCTCGGAAATTGGTTGCATCCTAACGCCTCTGTAAGCATATCAGGTCTCTAGCCTCGATAGCTCGTCAGCGTCTCGCACGAACCTCTGGTTCCACTTATCTCTTTCGTCGTCTACTATAACGTCACGCCATGCTATCTACGCACTGCACTGTTCTTGGCCACGGTCAATCCGAAGTCTCTCGCACGGACTCGAAATCGCGTACTCTGTAGCTTCACCATTCTATAAAATATGTCTGGCCGAACAGGTCCTCGGGAACGCGTCCCAACCATTGGAGGAATACTCAATACTCGTCCATCCTTGATCAATTCGCAACGCATCTGGGTAAGGTCCCTTATCCGAACCTGGTCAACTACCTCGTCAACAATGCCGAACTCTGGCCTGCTGGGTGTGCGTAATATGACCACTCCTGGGTCTAGGTCTTCTCGTATAGTATTCTAGAAAGGTCCTGTCGAGGTCTCTCTCAATCTCATTCCTACCGAATTGCCCGGAAGTCATCATCCATTGCTGAAGCAAATTCTTGTTCCGGAATAGCTGCATACTCGTCGCAACTCCTTCTTGAAGGTATATCCATATACAATGCCTCTGCGTGCGTATCGCATCTCTGATGTCAGCGGAGTGGGACGTCATCGCGTCGAAATCTCTTGCGAACTCTTTACTTCACTCTGCTTCAATGTTGACTGATTTGGACTCGTCTCATCGTGGCTGCACGGACTGCGCTCTAATGGCTATCCTCATATCTGGAGTCTTCCCAGTAGTGTATCCCATCACATGATATCCGAATGATGTCGAATCATCCGACCGAATCGTCAGACCCTCATAATCCCCCAAGAGATCAACATCTGGGGTACAGTTTAATAGTATCAAGTACATACCACAGCATCAATGGTCCAGCCGTAGAAGGGAAAACCCAAGCCTCACTAATGGCACCGCGGAACTGCCGCAAACCCTAAGGTTCAAAGGCTTTCACACGGCCATTAAGTCGAGTTAGGGTTTCATTCTTCTAGAGGGTCCATAGAATCGCTTGCATGTCCTTCCGAATACTTTAAACTTGGAAAATAGGCTCCTGACATTCGATCGTCTCAATCGACTCTCAACGAACCTGCACGAAGTCGCCTCTAGCTGGAATCATTCTATCTGATGACCTCGCATCGGGGTAGGCGAACAATCCACATGTCCTAATTATTCGTTCTCGATGACTAACGACCTTCTATCATCTCATAGTACAACTCGTACCGCAATAGCTCCAACATCCGGGGCAACATCTCGTTGTTCGCAGCAACAACTGGCTCCTTCGCCTGTACGTTGAACAGCACCTCAATCCTCCAGGAAAGGCGATACATTGGTGGTCATCTCTAAATTGGTCTGCTCTAGATCTGAGTAAGACTCTCCATACGGAAAATCTTCAACTCAACTGGGCCTGCTCCGGCACATAAATCGGACGAATCACCTTCGTCTCTTAAATTGGGTAGACAAGCTATCATCTTTCTTATATCTGCCTAGAAGCTCCGTCGATCTCAGCTCGTAAGCTCCGAAAGCGACATCCTATCAATCTCAGCCACAGCTGGTCCATCTGTCTGCACGGTAGGCAACATCATACACTCTGAGGTATGCTATACATCAACAGTCCTCTCTCAACTGACAGCTCTAACAATGGCCCGATCATCCGGTGTAAAACCAAGCACTCGCCTCCACTAGAGGTCACAATCACCAGTACTAACTCGAGACGTTCCCATGTCACCAGAAAACACAATGGTCGGCCCTCGTACCAGACGAGCTCGCCCTGATCGTAACCCTAGCAGCAGCCCAACTGCGCTCAGACAATGGCGACAGGAACCTCAATCGAGTATCGAAGAGAGCAGATCAATGGCAAGAAAGAAAACAACAGATCCAGAGTGGATACATGATCCTAAGAAGAAACAGCATCAATGAAAGTGTGATCATGGAACTAATAGCATCGAGGATCTCAAATGAATGTATAATCATGGATATGATGAGAATCACTGATCTCAAAAATATATGCATCCTAAGGTTCCTTAAGCTGAGTAGCGTATCGTAAGTATGCCGCGGAACATACCCACGGTACGTCACTCTACTTTAGTCACCTATTCCATCAACCAAGGGTCATCCTACGCGATGAAAGTTCGGGTCTAATACCCCCTCGACTAAGTCTAAGTTCCGTAAGGTCAAGCTTAAGTTCCGTGTATATATAGACGCCCTAGGCTCTACATAGTCAAACTTAGACTCGAACCAAGGTTAACCTAGTGCTCTGATACCAACTTTGTCACGACCCGAAAGAGCACGTGACTGGCCCTTGAACCATATGAAGTCTATAGGACCCCATCCGATCCAAGTAAGCCAAAAGCCCAGAAATCTAAAACCATTTTAAGAGTAAAGAAACATATTTTGTAAATATTTCCATTTAGGCATTTTATCAAACACTTGCTACGCATAAACAAAGAGTACAACCCACACAAGCAATATAATATACAACGCCGAAGGGCGAGGATCAAACTCAAAAGAAACTCACAATAACATGGAACCTTAACACTACTAAGCGCGACTCTAAGGTCGAAATAATACATCACTAGTGTCTGAGTCTGAAACAATATACAAGTTTTGGTTGATGGAATTTCTAGATACAAAGAATAATACATATACAAGGGTGGTTCTGATGCAAAGAACCCACCTACCAAGCAAATCACCCGCAAAGGAAGCAATGTGCCGGAAATGCCGCTATGGAATCTGTACGGCAAAACCTGCAAGAACTGTGGCACAACGGGGGTGAGTTGCCAACTCGTGAATAGAAAATATCTACAAGCAGAAATTGAAAGCATGACATAATCCTAAGTCAAAACGATCAGATATAATATAAACCTCAAATGAATAAGTCTGAAGCGAAGTAAAGTGGCAATGTAACATCTGAACATAAGTGTAGTGCCAAGTACTCGTGCCAGTGCCTCACGTAATAATATATCATAAATATGATGTATGTATGCGGTAAAATGAAAACAGAAGATATCATGAATGAAATCATCAGAAAATCAACGTCGAGCATCGACACAAGCTATATATCTCAATATCAAGTGAGACCTATATATCATGTATCCGATATGTATGCAGCATTCATGAAGGTACTCTATCAAGTACTACTAATATATGATACGATGCATATAAAATAAATGTGGGGTAGGGGAGATATAATATGCCATCGACCATAACGGCCCCGAGCATATAGGCTCCTCTCAAATCGAGCTCATAGGCTCCGAGCACATAGGCTACTTTCACATCGAGCTCATAGGCGGCTCCTCTCACATCGAGCTCATAGGCTCCGAGCACATAGGCTCCTCTCACATCGAGCTCATAGGCTCCGAGCACATAGGCTCCTCTCATAATGCATATGTAAATTTGCATAGATCATCATGATGATATATTAAGTATGCGTATATATATATCAGCATCCCATACCACTAATATATATATACTCTATGGGTATACATATATATATCAGCGTCCATACCACTGATATATATACGCAGGAGTAAAACAATCCAGAATCATCATATGCAACCATATCACAGTGCGAAATCCATGAATTATAATACATGCAACAAGAACACTAATATAAGCATGCAACTATGTAAAGGCATATGCATAAGGAATATGAATCAATAACATATGAGCATGCAATGCAATGCGAGCCATAGAATAAATGGTAAATGAATAATAATGCAACTTGCCATTTGAAATAAGACAAATCGGGGTTTTTGTAATAGGTATGACTTGGGTCTAGTCTAACATCTATTATGCAAACCACAGATCTAAGTATTAAGTCAACCGGGAGGAGTATGGAATCCACCTAAATCTAAGTCGATATAAATATATATACATATAATAGTCGGTGATCCCGCCTCAATAGTATCGCGTACAATACAGTATATCATATGACAACCCTCAAGTCATGAGTGCAGATCTATCATCAATATAAAGCTCGTACGGTAAATCGTCGTACGGCATCCCAGTAGCTGGGTACGGGTCAATATCACATTATCTCATCAAGTACCTGGTATTCTTATCATCATAACACATAATCTGGGATACTGAATCTAAGTCTAGTACAAATCGATACCATCTATATAATTATGAATGCGGGGGTAAAACTGTAGGGTTCCTAGGCACCCTATGAAGGTCTCACAAGGCATCGAACATGCCAATATAAAATTTTACGGGTGCCGAGAGACCCGACTACGGATCGTTTGCTAGAAGACTAGGCGAAAAGTAAACTAGTTAACAATTAACTAAGAGATACGGAAATACAACCTTTGTAGATCCGGTCCTCCACCTCCACGGCTCCGAGATGAGGTCCTCTCCGCTGTCCAAATTAAATCCGGGCTCTAGCGTCGGCTTCATCGGAGAATGGGCAAGCTAGGTCGTCGATGTCCGTGCCGAAGATGATCTACGTCGAGGCATCGCTAGATCAAGCTCACAACTTCACCAAGTCAAGAAAGTTGTGAAGTAAACACACTCTACTAGTTGGCAAGAGATAGAGGATGAAGAAATAGGAAGTGGGTAGACTTTAGTTTTGGATTTCTCACTCTTTTCCAACAATCACCATTGATGGAGCTTGGTTTTCTTTAAAGAAGAATGAAGAAGAAGAAGAGCAAGAAGAAGATAAGTATTATGATAAGTTATTAGAAAATAGAAAATAATAGAATACTTATCATAATTCTAACTATGGTAATGTGTAGAGAATTAACCAAGGTTAGTTGAATGGTTAGGGTTAAGAATGAGATAAGAATGGTGGACTTTGGTCAAAGCTTCATGAAGTTTCAACTAAACAACAAAAGAAGCCACCATTCTTTTCTCATTTTCTTTTATTCATTTATCAAAAATAAATGGATAACTAAATAAGATAAATGAATAACAAATAATAAACCCTAACCATTTCATTAACCAAGGTTTAATACTTTACACTTAACCAAAAGCATGTATCATCAAACATGATACAAGCAAGTGCACAAAATCATATCACATATATAATGTGCACATCCGAGTGAGAAAATCCATCTGAAGTAAACCGATACTAGTTGATGCAAAGTAATGTATCAAATATATAATTATACATTAAATCATTAAATCAACACTTGATTTAATGATCCGGTCATATCGCATATAACCGACTGGTATCCAATGTATCGGCTTATCGAATCAACCCTCGATTCGATAACTATGTTATATCGCATATAACCATTCAACACATTCATCGCGAGAATGAAATACGGTATCACATACACGCATTATTCTCGGTCCCGCACATATCTCATATGCGCTCCTATTTCGTTTCTCTTGAGCCAGGAAACCTCTGTGTAGGACTCTAAAGACTCGTCAATACGCCGGCAGCGGATGATGATCATATCAAACATCCACAAGCCGCAAGCGGTCTGCTAAACGTAACGGCCACCCGGGTATTGAGCGATCAGAAGATCGACGAGCAAGCCCGCTCACACTCCAGTGAATCCAACCAGTAACACTACCGTACAGTCCGGTCTGATCGTCTGATATGTCGCATATCCCGCTTAGGGGTGGTAAACGTCAGACCCCAATAGCTCGATAAGTCGTGTCGATATGAGGTTTATAACAATTCGAGAAACTACTGGTAACACTTACCAGTAAATCTCAGCAACCCTGGCCAGGGATTTCCTGTTATAGCCAATCGAACACAGCGCAACATCAACCCCCTATACCGGGAGAGACGAATCCCCTCCTATCGCTCATTGCCTCCATGTGACTCGGGACTGTACCCAAAAACCACCGTTTTGCACGCCCTCTTGGACGTGGTAAGATGGAAATCAAAGCACAGTGGGAACCACACAAGACTCTATGACGATCTCGGGTCAACAGACTACTCTGTACCAGTGTCACCAGAGAACTGCCATCTGACGTGAGGTATAATACCATCTGGGAGTTCTCGGTGAGTCCATCCAGTGTACCCAGTCTCTACTGAGCACCCATATATCATCTCTGATGTCTAACACCGATGGATATGGGATCATCCATCGCGCATCTGTATGGGTCGAGAAGGTATACGCTAGTCTACTCTGGTATATCGATGCCCCGTCTCGATACACCCACGACTAGGGACTTTGAAGGATGTACTTATGGACTACCATGTCCCCACTAGTATGATCCGCATCATAGTCCAGGTAGTCAAGTACAGATCCTAAGGGCTTTACCAACATGTAACAGAGAGACAATCAGCATACACGTTAAGGTAAAGGGTAACCAGATAGCATACTATCATGTCGAGCAAGAAAGTCCTCCCTATATATGTCCCAGCATCCACTACAATATACATCCTATGTACAGTAATGGCCTCTAGGGCATACATATAACTAACAATCTCTCACTTGCACTAGGGCCATCTGTAGCAGTGGTTGTAGTATCTCATACTCAACCATCCCATAAAAGTCTCTCTCTGGGAACAGGCCTTTGTGAGTGGATCCGCTGTGTTGTCCTCTGAGTCTACTCTCCTAACCTCGATCTCCCTGGAGATCAACCATCTCCATGATCAAGTGATACTGCCTTAGAATATGTCTGGATCACTGATGGGACTGACGTTCCTTGGCATAAGCCACAACTCCATTGTTTCACAATGGGAGGAACATAGTTCATCTCATGAACCAATATACATCCAAACAGCCTCTTTGGTAGCATCTTAAGTAGCGATGTATCCTGCCTTTATCGTCTAGTATGCCACGGTATCTAGCTTGGAACTTTTCCAACATACCGTCCCTTTATTGAGGGTAAAGACAATGCCTGCGACTGACATTCAGTCGTCTTTATCACCCTGGAACCCTTCCAGTGATTCTCCCCAGAATCGATTGATACCATCTCACTACTACTAGTGAGTATTCTAACATCCAATTAGATCTATCTCATAGATCCAAAACTCAGGATTTAGAAGGTATCATTTTGATCCTATACGGAGAATCTTTGTGATAAACGGAGATTGATCGAGCGTAGCATAAGAAACTCCTTTCTTATCAAGAGTATGTCATCCACGTACTCTACGAGGATCGTCACCATACTCCCTACTACCTTTTTGTTTATACAAGGTTCATCTACCATTTTGATGATATCAAACTATTTGACTTATCCATCAAAACAGACGTTCCAACTCCGCGATGCCTGCTTTATCCTATAAAGCATCTTGCACACGTTTCCGCTGCTCCCACTGTCTACGAAGCCCTCTGGCTGTGTACTTATAGACGCTCTCTTCCAAATCATCATTTAGAAAAGCAGTCAAGACACCCAACCACCAGATATCGTGGTCATGGTATGTAGCCGTGGTAAGTAGGATCTGGATGGACTTAAGCATAGATCCTTAGAAAAGGTTTCATCATAATCCACGCCTGGTCAATGACGAAAACCTTTAACAAGTCTAGCTTTGAAAGTCTCAACTTTTCCATCTACACCAAGTAATCTTCTCAAGATATACTTGCTCCTGATGGGGATTTAACCCTTCAGATATAGCAACCAAAGTCCATACTTTGTTGGTGTATAAGGATTCCATCTCAGATCGATAAACATCCAGCCATTCTTACAGAGTCTCACTCTTGATGGCCAGCTCGAAACTAGTTGGGTCATCATCTCATGATGCATTCCTCGCTCCCACTGTCATAGAGAAACCGAAGTATCTCTCAGGTGGGTGAGGAATCCTACTAGATCGGCGGAGAGGCTGAGGTTCGTTGGTTTCTACTGAATCCTCTGGTTGTACCAAATCATCTGCTGTAGTTTGTATAGCTGGAACACTTCCAGTTCTACATAACAGACCTTGCCTTGAGCTTGTCCAGATTTTGCTTTCAGACATAGGCCGGACAACCCCAAATCTTAACCAACTTAAGATATGGGCTCTTCCCTTTCCATATCACATATGAAGCGGTAGGCAACTGATTTGATTTGAACCCTATTCAATAGGTATGCATCTTCTCAAGTGCATAACTCCCAAAAAGAAATAGGTAACTCAGTAGTACTCATCATA
This sequence comes from Agapanthus africanus, assembly GCA_030015575.1. Taxonomy (NCBI): domain Eukaryota; kingdom Viridiplantae; phylum Streptophyta; class Magnoliopsida; order Asparagales; family Amaryllidaceae; genus Agapanthus; species Agapanthus africanus. The sequence goes on from CM057345.1 coordinate 304,079,508, forward strand.
GAGCACACCATATCAAATAGGGTGTATCTGCTCCGCCCCGATATACCATCGTGCTATGGTGTATACAGAGGAGTAATGCTGAGAGAGAATCTCATTCTCCTTTTGAATAATCCAGGATTTCCGTGCTCAAGTATTCTCCTCCTTGATCTCATCAAAGGACATAATACTTATACCTGTGTTTTGGTTCTCTACTTCTAGCTTATATTCTGTGAATATTTCAAAAGGTTCGGACTCATGTTTCAACAGGAACATATGACTGAATCTTGAGAGATTATCAGAGAATATAATGAAGTATAAAGAACCGGTCTTGGCATGTATAGACAGGAGACCTTACATACATCATCATGTATCAGTCCCAAGAGTTCATTAACTCTTTCTCTGTTTCCATTAAACGGAGCTATGGCCATCTTATCTTTGTGACATGACTGGCGAGTTTCACAAGATGTAAGTTCAAACTAATTTAAATATGCATCTTTATGTAACTCTAGCTAGTCGGGTCACATTGATATGACCTAGTCTACAATGCCTCAAGAAGGATTCGTTCATTTCTGAACTCTTCCTCTTGTGTGTGTTCCGTATACTAAAGAACTGTAGTTTGATTTAGAACATCAACGCTTTTAGATAACGTGCCTGAACCGATCAACTTTTGATATAGGAAATGTTCAAAACATTATCCAACAATACAAAATTATATCATTTCTTTACTGATAAAGAGACTGATATGATTTTGTATATCAGGTTCGGTATCTAATAACATTCGTTCAGAATCAATGTATTGGTAATACAGGGTGACAGTGACCAACAGACTTGGCTGCAACACTTGCCCCGTTTTCTGCCTCATGAAACTTATCACCCGTTCTCAGTTCTCTACCTTTCTGTAGCCCTATGTAACAGATTACATATCTGGGATCCTGATCTGGTATCACATACCCAGGACGTAAAGGATACTGAGAAACAGTTCTGTATAATGAACACACCCGAAGATGATGCATCAGCATGCACTCTCTTCGTTTGGGCGGCACGGGAAATCTGGTATTCCCCAATTTCCTGCTCGGTCTTATAACAATTATAAGTTGGAGCGGGACCAACGTTCCCCAGCTCAGTATAACAAGCGGGTTCGGTCAATATTCCGTATTATTATCTTGATTAAGGCGTGATATGGTCGCTACCTGGAGAGAGAGAGAAGAAAACACTCAGCGTGCGCTCTGTCAAGAATAGATTGGTTATTATTTTATCTAATCAGGATGGCTCCCACTGCTTTTTATCAAATCTTCCTTCAAACCCTAAAAGGAAAGACTAGCCGGGATTAATTACACACTACAAGTTCGCCAATCTTTCAGCCAGGCCAGTGTCGGTACTTTGAGGGAGGTCCCCCGTGCTTTCGCACGAACCTAATTAATGTAAGCCTCGTTTTCCCAGAGGCGTAACCTCGTTAACACCTTTCTAGACACCTAATTGATCGACTAATTGTAATGTGTAAAACTCTCCCAGGAGTAACTCTTACTCGCAGCGGGTATCGGGATCCAACTATCTCATAGAAGGTATGCAATCTCATTGCAAATTTCAACACTTGAAATTCCCAATAATATTTTTCCCCTAGCTCGCTATGACCTTGACGGAGGCCAAACAACCCATAGTCCGCTAGTCAAGTTCAACCCGTCATTTCCTGATTGAATTAAACCCACCCGCACGACCCTTGACGGAGGCCAAACAACGCCGTACGAATACCCTAATCCAATCGCATCATATGCTAGCAGATAAGCACTAGTTAGCTACCGTACACTACGCCTTGACGGAGGCCAAACAACCGCAGCACGAATACTAACTAGTACGTATCTGAAATGACGGAGGGCTACGACAGGTTTTTCTGAAAACCTATTGCGTAATGAACTTGATATCGCTGTAGAATCAAATGATTTTAAAATGGAGTGCTTTTGAGGCTTTTCTAGTTTTGCTAAAGGAGTCACTCCCGGTGAAGGGATTGTCGGTCCTTTCCTCGTCGAATGAGGTGCGGGATATATCATATATATCGCTGTGCAAAGCAAAAACACTTAAAAGCAATCAAAAGACAAACCGAGTGTGTAGCATCTGCCAGTTATTGCTAAAGGAGTCACTCCCGGTGAAGGGATCTCGGTCCTTTCCTCATCGAATAAGGTGCAGGATATATCACATATACCGCTGTGCAAAGCAAGAACTGTAGCTACCTGTTTTAATTTTGAAATTCGATTCTACAACATCTTAGGTTTCTTTTATTTCATTAATCATATTAATGAAGTCCCATCATTTATGTACCTAAACATCACAGATAAATACGACGTACACTTATGCCATCCGCATTCGCCTCGATGTCCCCTCGTGCACCGTTAGGTTAGGTAACTAACGGCAGAGCGGGGCAGGGCTAGCGCGGGTGTAAAACATAAGTAACGCCTATATAATATATCATATATACTATATACTGTATCTATCACAGAACATCACATGATCACATCACAGATATCGCAGCAGAAGAAACATATGAAATATTGGATATACTAGGACGTCCGTGTTTTCAATACGAGCCAGTATAAAACACGGATTCCACGGTCGTGATGAATAGCCAAACCCACACCCCTAGACCCCTACGAGAGCGGCAAGCAACCCTACCAATTCTAGAGTTAGGAGACCCGGACTCGACTCCTCGAGTTGGTCTCCCACTGGACTCCAGAACCCGGTTACTTGTGCTCCCCTCCTTGGGTCTATCCTAGTGCGGAAAAGTAAATAATATACAAAAGGTGACTACTTCCGCAACCTGGAAGCGCCCCAATAAAAGAATATTACATACAAGTTTTTACATGAATGAAAATGAAAAACACTCATCTCACATAAAAACCCCCGGCTATTCGAACACGACGATCCAATATAACATATCCAGCAACACATAACATCACATGTCATCAACGTAAGTAAATATGTCCATCCCAATTGTCGTTGACATATAGCAACGAAACCGGCGATATCACATATTACACTTACGGCCACAGAAAAGAAAGTGTAAAACTACAACAGTTGGAATCCGCAACTACCTCAGACATCGCATGCCTGACCAAATGAATTCCTTAGACATCGCATGCCTAACAATTATAAACCCCGCATTTTAGTCTCATTATCGAAAACACTTTTCAATATCAAGTCGGGCAATTCAACAAGATTCCCGACATCCTGATCGAATGCTCGTCGCAAACTTCAGTAGACGGCCGCACCCCCGATACCGTCGACGAAGTGCACCAAGGCGGAACACCGCTGCCGCGAGCACCTGAACGGATGCTTTCGGCGACGGGGTTCTCCTACAGTCACTTGGTCGGGGCTATGGAGTGAGGCTGTCTATTAAGTTTACCCGGCGAGTATCCGCGTACGCTACGTGATTGCGACGGACTTTTGATCACATCAAAATTCCGTGGCAACCGATCAAGTGAGACTAAATTGCTAGATTTACAACATTCATTCAGTTATCTCATAACTTATTGTGAATTCCAATTATTGTATCCCATTCCAGATAATTAGAAAATGTTAAACTTTCCGATTGAACATTCGAACACCCAAGTTTTCCCGATACAGATCAACACATGAAATAAGTCTAACAACATTCAGTTCGTGCCTCAGTACCAACGGTCCAGCCGTAGAAGGGTCAAGCCAACGCCTCACATGTGGCACGCCGTACTGCCCCAAACCCGAAGGTTCAAAGGGCAGTTCAAGACGGTCACATAATCGAGTTAAGGTTTGTTGTCTTCTAGAGGGTCCATCGCGTTACTTGCACTACTTAGAACGTCGTTAAACTACGGAAAAAATCCAACACTTGGAAATTTCCCGACAGGGGAAAAATTGGGTATTAATATCCGGTCGAACTTTTTAACATATTCTAAAAATTATCCGGAAAAACACAAAGACGAAATTTGATACTCCGATCGAAACACCGAATCCCCAAAATAACCCTGAAAATACAACTCTGGAAAACATATTAAAAATTCCCAGAAAAAGAACCACTGGAAAATAAGAATAAAGGTACAAAATTCGATGCACAAAATGCCAAAGATGCCGCGTAACCGCCGCATGAGCTTGCTCATGCCGCGGATCCGCGGCGATATTAACGAATTAGTGGCTCGAATTTTGCAGTTATCCTTAGATCTTCCTGCTGAGTTTTCTGAATATTTTTAATCAACAAAAATCCACATTTTACGAAAAAGTCCAGAGAGCATGTTAAGGTTTGCGTTTTCGGGTCGTTCGGACTTCAAAATCCTTCTAGACTTCGCCTAAGGCTCTAGCTAGGCTCTGATACCACTGTAGGGTTCCTAGGCACCCTATGAAGGTCTCACAAGGCATCGAACATGCCAATATAAAATTTTACGGGTGCCGAGAGACCCGACTACGGATCGTTTGCTAGAAGACTAGGCGAAAAGTAAACTAGTTAACAATTAACTAAGAGATACGGAAATACAACCTTTGTAGATCCGGTCCTCCACCTCCACGGCTCCGAGATGAGGTCCTCTCCGCTGTCCAAATCAAATCCGGGCTCTAGCGTCGGCTTCATCGGAGAATGGGCAAGCTAGGTCGTCGATGTCCGTGCCGAAGATGATCTACGTCGAGGCATCGCTAGATCAAGCTCACAACTTCACCAAGTCAAGAAACTTGTGAAGTAAACACACTCTACTACTTGGCAAGAGGTAGAGGATGAAGAAATAGGAAGTGGGTAGACTTTAGTTTTGGATTTCTCACTCTTTTCCAACAATCACCATTGATGGAGCTTGGTTTTCTTTAAAGAAGAATGAAGAAGAAGAAGAGCAAGAAGAAGATAAGTATTATGATAAGTTATTAGAAAATAGAAAATAATAGAATACTTATCATAATTCTAACTATGGTAATGTGTAGAGAATTAACCAAGGTTAGTTGAATGGTTAGGGTTAAGAATGAGATAAGAATGGTGGACTTTGGTCAAAGCTTCATGAAGTTTCAACTAAACAACAAAAGAAGCCACCATTCTTTTCTCATTTTCTTTTATTCATTTATCAAAAATAAATGGATATCTAAATAAGATAAATGAATAACAAATAATAAACCCTAACCATTTCATTAACCAAGGTTTAATACTTTACACTTAACCAAAAGCATGTATCATCAAACATGATACAAGCAAGTGCACAAAATCATATCACATATATAATGTGCACATCCGAGTGAGAAAATCCATCTGAAGTAAACCGATACTAGTTGATGCAAAGTAATGTATCAAATATATAATTATACATTAAATCATTAAATCAACACTTGATTTAATGATCCGGTCATATCGCATATAACCGACTAGTATCCAATGTATCGGCTTATCGAATCAACCCTCGATTCGATAACTAGGTTATATCGCATATAACCATTCGACACATTCATCGCGAGAATGAAATACGGTATCACATACACGCATTATTCTCGGTCCCGCACATATCTCATATGCGCTCCTATTTCGTTTCGCTTGAGCCAGGAAACCTCTGTGTAGGACTCTAAAGACTCGTCAATACGCCGGCAGCGGATGATGATCATATCAAACATCCACAAGCCGCAAGCGGTCTGCTAAACGTAACGGCCACCCGGGTATTGAGCGATCAGAAGATCGACGAGCAAGCCCGCTCACACTCCAGTGAATCCAACCAGTAACACTACCGTACAGTCCGGTCTGATCGTCTGATATGTCGCATATCCCGCCTAGGGGTGGTAAACGTCAGACCCCAATAGCTCGATAAGTCGTGTCGATATGAGGTCTATAACAATTCGAGAAACTACTGGTAACACTTACCAGTAAATCTCAGCAACCCTGGCCAGGGATTTCCTGTTATAGCCAATCGAACACAGCGCAACATCAACCCCCTATACCGGGAGAGACGAATTCCCTCCTATCGCTCATTGCCTCCTTGTGACTCGGGACTGTACCCAAAAACCACCGTTTTGCACGCCCTCTTGGACATGGTAAGATGGAAATCAAAGCACAGTGGGAACCACACAAGACTCTATGACGATCTCGGGTCAACAGACTACTCTGTACCAGTGTCACCAGAGAACTGCCATCTGACGTGAGGTATAATACCATCTGGGAGTTCTCGGCGAGTCCATCCAGTGTACCCAGTCTCTACTGAGCACCTATATATCATCTCTGATGTCAAACACCGATGGATATGGGATCATCCATCGCCCATCTGTATGGGTCGAGAAGGTATACGCTAGTCTACTCTAGTATATCGATGCCCCGTCTCGATACACCCACGACTAGGGACTTTGAAGGATGTACTTATGGACTACCATGTCCCCACTAGTATGATCCGCATCATAGTCCAGGTAGTCAAGTACAGATCCTAAGGGCTTTACCAACATGTAACAGAGAGACAATCAGCATACACGTTAAGGTAAAGGGTAACCAGATAGCATACTATCATGTCGAGCAAGAAAGTCTTTCCTATATATGTCCCAGCATCCACTACAATATACATCCTATGTACAGTAATGGCCTCTAGGGCATACATATAACTAACAAAAACACATGCCCAAAGGCCCGCTAAGAATCACATATCGTATCCCAAATACGAGTCATATCAAATCACCGATCTCACGGCACCAAGCCCAATATCATCGACTCATCTCCAAAGTCATCCAATATCATCATCAACACAGTGTAAGTATAGTGAATATGCAAGGGTGTGCGTGTGGGTGTAAACCTATTCTAGGGTTCATGGCTATGAACTACACTAGTTTACTTCTAAGCCTAAACTATCTATAAAACACCTAACACAATATTCATGACACACTATAACTTTCATATATAGTATATCAACTACGGACTGCGGGGGTGCTATACGTCATCCCCCGACTTCCCCCTGTAGATATAATCTACTCACCTTGCATCTTCATTGTCGACGTCACCACGCGTTTGCTTGTTGTCCCGAAGTCTTTATAGGGTACCTACACATTAACGTATCGCAAATGCGTATCAAAACCAATTCCGAACTAAAACAACATACGAATCTCAAAACGATACGCTAAGATCTATAGGTTAGAACCTATGGACAACGCCTTCCAAAACCATCAACTCCCTCGATATCGTCGTATAAACGCCAAATAGTCGAGGTAAAACACAATACACAAATTCAGAACTAAAAATACGGAATACGGAAACACGAATCCAAAACAGCAACTAAGGGAATAAGCTCCAGATTTCACCCTAGGTCAAATTATACAAATCTACACATACCAGGGGTCTAATCTACTGACAAGGGGGCACCAAAACAAAAACGAGCCAATTCCTCTCTGGTCTGGCCGCAATTTGCGGCCAGAAAGGATATATTTGCGGCCGGGGTTAGGAGTTAGGGGCTAGGGTTCTGGTGGTAGCTTCCTGGGTGCCTGCACATCTCACTGTCCAACCAAAATATTTTTCAGAGTCTCAGGTTGATAGCAGATCTCATATAACCTTCATAGATTCCTTAAATTTTCCGATATCGGTTTCTATAAATCCGTATTTTGGGTTTAAGCTTCAGGTTTGGGTCTCAAATCATGCACTAGGGTGTTGATATAACCTCTATTGAGCTCAATTGCTCACCACAACTCACAATTCCCTCAAATCCTAACTAGGTTTTTCCTAAAGTCCACCAAATCACACTATATCGGTTCTATCACAACATGGGGGTATATGTAACGCTAAAACTAAGCAAATGGTTCAGTAATTACTTCATTTGGCAACTCAAGAATTTTCTTGAGTTGCCCCTAATGGCCAAAATCCTCGCTTTCTTGGTCCAATGTATAGATCTTGAGCTTATGCACACATTTAATGAAATGGGGGTAGGGTTTTGGTGATGTTTGTGAGATGATTTGGGGCTTGAAGAGGGGAGGATGAAGAAGGGCAGCAGCTGCAGCAGGAGATGGAGGAAGAGGGAGAGAGAAAATGAGAGGAAGAATGAAGAGAATGGCTAAGTCTTTGGTCAAAGAAACCCATACCTCTCTCTCTCACACCATACCTCATATAATAATCCTTTTCCATTTCTTTTTCTTTTCCTTTTCTTTCCTCTCTAACCCTTCTCACTAGAATAGTAACCCTAAAAGTAACATGGTGGAAAAATGCACAAGTGTAAGAAAAAGGTATGTGCATGTTTTGCACAAAATTGCTAAAAACCTGATTAGCGATTTTTAATCGCGATTAGCACTAAATTTGCATATAACTAAACATAAAAACTTATAAATGGCATAATCCTCTAAATTACCCTATTTTAGAATTTTCCAAATTTTTTCCAAAATTTCCCCCCATTTATTTGTATTTAATTATACCGAAATATTAAAATATTCAATAAAATAATATTAAATTATAAATATTCGCAAATAAAAATATTTTATATTTTGAAATGTTACATTAGCGCCTCTCGAATTTTTGTTTTTCATTCTACATAGGCCGCGGTTGTAGCGGCATGGGAGATAGAAACTCTAACATGGTATCAGAGCCACCCAAGCATTTAAACTAGTTAGTTACGACGTTCAAATTCCTCCGTTTTCGTCGTGCAAAAACTCCCGACAAAAACAGTCCCGAAAATCCTTTTTTTGTATGTTTCCACTCCACGTGGGCTTACAGTTTAGATCAAGAAGCAGCAAGGTGTTGCTGTTAGTGTATATGCCCTAGGGGCCATTAATGTATCATACTAGCTTGTATATTACTTAATGGAAGCTTGGGATATTCACAGTTATATTAACAGTCTTGCTAAACATGGTAGTATGCTACTTGGTTTATTTCTATCTTAATATGTGTATATGTTAGCATATCGAGAATACATATTGATAGAGCTCCTAGGATCTTGCTTGACTACCAGCGTTGTGATGGCAGTCACACTAGTGGGAGCTGGGTAGTCTACAAGCACATCCTTTTTCAGGTCCCTAGTCGTAGGATTATCGAGACAGGGCATCGATACTCCAGAGTAGACTAGTGTGTACGCTTCTCATCCCAGTTGGGGAGATGGTCAGTCCCACAGCCATCAGTACGTTGTACAGGAGATAGTATACAGGTGCTTGTTGGGTTACGGGTATACCGGACAGGACTCACAGGGAACTGTTGGTTGGTATTATACCCGTCGTCAGTTAACAGTTCCCAGGTGACATGAGTACAGCATAGTCCGCAGACTTGACACTGCTACTTCGTCTCGAGTGTGTTCCCATTGTTCTTAGATTGCTACCCTACCACGGCTCAAAGGAGTCGTGCAAACAGATAGCAGTTGGGTGCAGTCCCGAAGCACTTGGAGGCAGTGGCGGTTAGATAAGATTCATCTCTCCCGGTATTGGGAGTTGATATCGCACTGTGTTTAGAAAGCCATTACGCAAAGTCTCTGGCCAGGGCAAGCGAGATTTACTGGTAGGATTTCCAGTAGCTTCTCAAGGTGTAATGGGCTTCGCTCCGACACGACGTATACAGCTTTTAGGGGACTGACGCTTGTGTTGGAGATAGTGCCCTCAGAGTCAATTATTGGATCACAGGCACGTGATTGCAATGATTGAGGGAGGACCTATTCCGGTAGGACAGTCTTACTCAAGATGATAGTATGCTATCTGGTTTATATTTATCATCGTGTACTGCTTTAGGTGACCTGACAGGTCGCTATTACACGTTGATAGAGTCCCTAGGATTCTTGCTTGACTGCCAGCAGTATGAGGGCGATCATATACGTTGGAGCTGGTAGTCTATAAGCACATCCTTAAAAGGTCCCTAGTCGTGGGAGTTTCGAGACAGGGCATTGATACTCCAGAGTAGACTAGTGTATACAGTCGAGACCCCGACGAGGGGCGGTGGCCGGTCTCACAAGCCACTGGTGTCAGTTGGTTCACCTAAGATGTATACAGGTGCTCATTGGGTTATGAGTACACCGGACAGGACTCGCCGGGAACCTACTAATTGGGATTATACCAGACGTCAGATAGCAGTTCCCTGGTGACATGTGTACAGGTTAGTTCATCGACCTGAGGATCGTCATTTGTCTCGTCTGAGTTCCCACCGTACTTTGATTACTACCCTACCACGCTCAAAGGAGACGTGCAAACAGGTTTTAGTTGGGTACAGTCCCGAGCCACATGGAGGCAGTGAGCGGATCTTCAGGGGTTCGTCTCTCCCGGTATTGGGGGTGAGGTCACGCTGTGTCTAGGAGAGCCATTACACAAAGCCCTCGGCCGAGGCAGGAGATTTACTGGTAGGTATTCCAGTAGTATCTCAGGGTGTTCTGGGCTACACTCCGACACGACTTGTACCGCTTTTGGCGTTCTGACTTTTACCAAACCCCTAGGCCCGCCATGCGATGCTCATAGACGAACGGACCGGACTGTAAAGATATTGTCACTGACAGGCTCAGTAGGGTGTCAGGATGAGTTCGCCCATCGACGTCCCTTTTGGTCAATAGCTGGTAGCCCGTTATGTATGGCTAATACCTCTGACGTGCTAGTGGTTAAATCCACAGCCATAGTATTCACGAGTCTTTAGAGTCCCCCACAGACCAGTTTCTCAAGTTTCGGGCGAAACGCTGTAGAGGCCGTATGGAGATATGGCAGGGTTCGATCAGATACGTGCGGTATTGCACGGATCATGATCGGACAGATAATACTAGCGAGCTTTGGTTTAAGACGGATCCTAGTATTGTACAGTGTAGATTTTGTCTCATTGTATTTGTATTCGGTCGGAATACAAATGCGGGTATGTATATACAGTAGCGGGGTTTTCCTGTAATTTATTACGGGATCAGTTTTTGGAGTTGCCAGTTTGCTTTCCGTTTCGGCCATTTTCCTTTGTATCTTTCATTGGCCGAAGATTGGTGGAGGAGGGCTTATTTGCATTTGTGCAAATAAGCATTTTGGGGGGTTGTCTTTGCATATTGTAGCTTCATGATGGTTGCACCCTCATTTTACTTTCCTTGGATAATCATTATTTGACTTTTGGTTCATCATGGTTGTTGATGATGGGAGTGGTTTTGGATTGGATTGTGATCATCATTTCATATGATAATCATTTTACTTTTGCTTGTATTAGTTGCTTTCCCACCCCTTGACCTTTCCTCTCTCTCTCTCCATTCTCCTAGTGAGGCCGGCCACATTCTTGTGGTGGGGGTGGGGGTTCTTCATTTTTGGTTATGGGAAAAATGTTCATCACTTTTTTCCTTTGCTTGCTACAAAATCATTCATCTCCATATTGTTCATTTGCTCCACCAAATACATGGCAACTTCAACCCCTAGAGACACATAGAGTTCTACACAATTCTACAACAACTCTTGGGCACGTCGGCTTGCCAACTTCGTGCCCGAGTTGCCTCGGTCCAAAGGTGGGAGCCCGTAAAAGAAGCCGGCGACGTGGTGCCCTTCCGGCGAGGAGGTGAAGACCGGAGATTCCGCGGGAGATCAGGACGACGACGAGAAGACCGAAGGACACGGATCGCTCGATATATCTCTCTATCCCATTCTTTACTTAGCTAGAACTAGATTAATGGCCCGATCCGGGTCTTTTGTGCGCGATGGTGCCGGTTCAAAAGTTAAAGAAAATCATTGCTTCCGCACTTTGGCTTCGAAAAGACGGCCGGGGCGCCGCCGTGCACTTACACTGATATCAGAGCCACGCCATTAACCTAGTCTAGCTTGGTCTAATGTGTTTACATTTCCGATCGAACAAAATTCCAAAACCAGCGTTTTCGTTTGCATCAGTTTCTGTCGAAATTTTTTTAGCTCCAAATTTTTTTCAGGTTTCAGAATAATGTGCAGGGAATTGTAAGCTTACTGTGAAAAATTGGTTGCATGACGTCATCATACCGCCGCGGAACCGCGGCCAAACCCATGCTTGGGCCGCGGTTCCGCCGCCGTATTTACTATTCAATGCACCAATTTTTTACAGAGGCCTCCTGACTTGAAAATAGGGTTTTTGGAACATTCTTTTTGGGCCCAGATTTTCTGTGAGTGCTACAGTAGTGCTTGGGGCCCACTTGGGTAAATTTGATCGATCGAAAATTTTAAACACATTAGTTCACAGTATTTACATTATATCTGCGACCGTGAATGTCACTTGATCGGTAAATCCTGTCTAACTGCTATAGCCCGGTTAGACGGATTTGCGAACGTGACATTCACGTTGATGTTCTGTGATTGTGCTGTGATGTTGCGGATTTGTCGTGGGGATAGCCTGGATGCAATGGTAGTACAGTTTTGGTTGTATTATGTACATTTGATATTGTGGGGCGAGCGTCCAACATGTGGACTGCCGTCACTGCCTGTTTGTATATTATTCTTTTGGGGCACGACCGGGTCGAGGTCGATGTACCCGTTGTATGTATATTTTACTTTCTGTACTAGGATTACCCCAAGGAGGGGTGCACGGATAGCCGGGTTCTAGAGGGCAACGGGCCCGCATCTTATGGCATTGAGACGGAGGGGGCTTCACTCTAGAATGGGCGGGCTATTCGCCGCACTCGTAGGGGGTACAGGTTGACCCAGGAGGGGTGCCCAAGTTACCGGATTCCGTGAAGTGCTGGGTGGTCCATTCACATTGCTGAAGGGGGCTATCTCGCTTCAGGTTTTGGCGGGTAACTTGCCGCACCCGTAGGGGTCTAGGATTTCATTGTATAGGCTATCCACACGACCAGGGGAACGTCAGGTTTCAGTAGCGGCTCTGTGAAACCCGGGGATCCCAGATATCTGTATTGTTCTATGATCTGTACATTTCTGTGATGTTGCATTTTATCACGCCTTGAGCGAAATATTATATATTGATATATATACTAGTAGATGTTGTATATGCTTTGCATCCGCGCTAGTCCAGTCCCCGCTCTGTCGTTGGTTAACTAACCTAACGGGTAATGACGGGACCCAGTGGCGAATGCGGATGGCATATACGTACGTCATTATTTTCGTTCTTTATTGGTGTGATCAATTGATAGGACGGCATTGATTCGGATCAATGCAAACTAAACAAACCTAATTGATGTTGTTGGAACATTTTTCAAAAAGTTGTTATTGCAAGGACGTTCACTTTTGTTTTGCACAGTGGTATTCGGTTATGAATATCCAGCACCTCAGTCGACGAGGCAAGGGCCGAGATCCCTTCACCAGGAGTGACCCCTTGGACAGAAGTTTGCGTCAGGGAAATAACTTCACTATAGTCGTTTACTTTTGCTTTGCATCGTGGTATTTAGTTGGAATATCCTGCACCTCATTCTATGGGGAAAGAGCCGAGATCCCTTCACCGGGAGTGGCCTCTTTAGCAAAGGTTTTCGTCACTATATTTTCATAAAAGCTATCCAGTTCCTTCAACGATATCAAGTTCATTACGTTAAAGGTTTTTCGCCAAAAACCATTCGTAACCCTCCGTCGTTTCATATGGGTAGTCAATAGTATTCAAGCTGTGTTTGTTGGCCAAAGTCAAGGCACAGTGTTTGGTAGCTGTTGGGTATTCATATGCAGCATAGATAGATGCGTTGGTTTGGGACAGTCGTACTACCTTGTTGGCCAAAGTCAAGGGTATGTACGGGTGGGTTCAAATTAACCTGGAGAATGACGGGTAGAACTTGACATGTGACTTATGATTTGTTGGCCAAAGTCAAGGTCATAAGAGCATGGGGCAAAAATCACATCGGGAGTTTCTAAAGAAACTGAAACTTGCCAGATATGCGCATACCTTCTGGAGTATGATAACGTGAGCGAAGTCCGTCACGTTATCATGCGATGATAGTTGGATCCCGATTCCCACTGATGAGTTGGTTTACTCCTCGGGTGATCCCGACTAATTCTTCTTTCAGGTTTGGAGGAGAATGTGACGGTACAGTGGGAGGTTTCCTGATTAGATAAATTGGTAACCATTCTGATCTAGGTTAGAGTGCATGCTGAGTGTTTCTTTTCTCTCTCTCTTTGGCAGCGACCATGGCCCGACCCTAAGACTATGACTCAGTGACCAAAACTAACCGAACCTTCTTAAACACTGGCATTTGGATTGTCGGAGTTGCAAACCTCATTGCCACTCATACTTTTACCCTTTTCTCCGGGACACCCCGTATTACTACGAACGTCCACTTCCATTGGACAAAACCATCGTATGGTTATATACGAACTCGAAGGAATTTATTCGAGGATGGTTTCCGGTTCTGGAGAAAACGGATATGATTATTCAGTTGTCTTTTCCTTTTACCTTCTCTCAGGTTGCGAGTGCCCCTTAGATTAGGGGATAGTACACCTATTACGCAAATTGGATAGTCTTCTTCCAAACCGTAGGCAGGTGCCGACCGGTAGGGAATGAAGAAAACCAATTAGCCTAACGATGGTGTACAGAAGGTATTATGTAAAGACAAAGAAAGGGATTAGAAGGAGGGCAAAGTAAATTGCGACTGCTATTCACGACCAAACCAAGTATTTCATTACCACTCCCACTTCACCTTCGTATTTCTCCAGAACACTCCGTATCACTACGAAGATCCACAGTTTATTGGATATTCCATTGTATGGTTATATACGAACTCGAAAGGAACTTGTTCCAGTTCGGGGATGGATTCTGGTTCAGGAGAAATAGGAATAAGGTTTATTCGGTTGTCTTTTATCTTCACCTTCTCTCGCATTGCGAGTGCTCCTAGGATTAGGACAGTACACCCATTAGGCTTATTGGATAGTCTTCTTCCAAACCATAGGCTGGTGCCGAACGGTAGGGAAGAAAGAAAACTATTTGGCCTAAAGGGGTGTGCAGATGGTAATGATTAAAGACATATGAAGGGATTTGGAGAGATGGCATAGAAATATATGGTTACAGTTGTGAATCTGATAATGGAAGAGGCATTACTAGGAATACCAGGATACCCCATCGAAACATTTCAATATTTCAGTTTCACTGTGTACTGTTAAAAGAAAACTGATTTCCCAATTAGACACTTGCTCCAGGGTATGTATTTACCAGGTATGATTTTCACATCTGTATGGTTTTATAGATGATGAGTGGGAGTAAGTTATTGGGAATTGGGTGATCATCCTCATTATATCGGGATTCGTTGTAATCGGTGATATTTGAGGAAGTCACCTGGGTTGTTTGCCGGACGGCAAGTATTTGGTTTTGAATATCCGTTGTAATGCACCAATTTCAAATTGATATATCTGTACGTCTATTTTTATAGAGTGAGATATACCTTTTTGAAATTATGTCTATGACATTTACCTATATCAGTTGATGGTTAGGTAAGGAGCATTAAACAGCGGTGTAATTCTTCTTAACCATAAGTACAGTTTTCAACCTACAACACACAGGGATTGAGTTATTAGACTCAAGGGACTTATACAGAGTATTGAATGTTTTCCAGTGTCCATTAGGACAAAGGGGTTGGTCCTCGTACTATATTCAGTTTACTTATGACTTCTCTAGTTTTTAGATAGGTGTTTCGTAGAAACACAAGGTCCGAATTTTGAGAAGTTATAGGTATATGAATAAAGTAGAGAACCAGGTGTTGCAAGTATCGGGATTCTTCAAAGTGATCGAAGATGTAGATACTTGTGTATGTTATTCAGATGATAGTAATGATTAAGAGAACTTGCTTCTCTTTCAGGTTACTCATAATTGGAAGCATTCCTAAATTGAGTAATGCTGATCGGCCTCTTTCCATTTAGTGGACATGCACCGGAGACAGATGCATGATTTGAATCTGGTTCAATTAAATCAGTGCCTCTGGTCCTATATTGGATATAGAACAGTTCGTATCTTAACGATGTTAAGGTACGGGCAGTTGTCCGGCTTATGCTTAAAACCAGACTCTGGATAACTCAAGGCACGTTTCTGTAATGGCTGTTTGTGGGTTGACCCAGGCTATGACGAGGGTTGACTTTCTACCATCTGGAAGATCAATAGTGATATTGTTCTAAACTCGCCACAGTTTTGACAAAAATGGATTTTTTCAGAAAACAGTAGTAGGAGTATGGTAGAACTGGAAGTGATTCCAGAACCGCAAACGATTACTGAAGATTTGAAAAGAACCTAAAGATTCAATCTGGTTTGACATTCCATTGGCCACTCCGCAGATACGGTCGGTAACCTCAGGCACCCGAGGGGTACTCTGGTAACCTCAGGCACCCGACAGGGAGGTTCTTGTTTACCCAGACTTGCCGTTGCTGTTGTTTCAGGCTGCGAGACCCGGCAGCAGGATGAATATAGCGTCGTTCTAAACTAACTTTAGAAGTGTACGTGTATATGACTCTGCCAGAGGGTTGTCATAGTCAGTGGGAGCAGCGGAAGCATTGGTGGACAAGTGGCTTATGTCTATTTATAGACTAAAGCAGATATAGCGGAGTTAGATCATCTATTTCTGATATGACAGTCATAGGTTTGACTTCATCAGAATAGGGGATGGATCTATTAAGAAGGTAGTAGGGTGTGATGTCCTGGTATTTGGATGACACACACAGAGTAGGAAGTGAAATTCCTATACTGCAATCGGTTATACTTTGGTTGTCACACAGTGGTTTCTCCACATAGGACTTGGATACAATATCAAGACATTCTGGTTACTGGATCTATGGTTTTAGATCTAGATTTGGGTAGTTTCCCAATCAGGGTACTTAGACAGCATTCTAAAAGTTTTTAGAATGGACGACTCCTGGCAAGGTAGTATACCTGCAGGTGATGGAGTCGTCCTCTCTAAAAGTGTCTTACAGACTAAAGGGGAGAGGGATGTGCATGATTGGCAGATCACTTGCTTAGGCAATTGAGTCAATCATGAGATGTCAAGTACCACACCAGATGTTGTTTTTGCAGTAGATGCAAGAAGTTGACATTAATCCAATCCTGGAGAAACAATCGGAAGCAGTTTTAGAATATAAGTGGATGTTCTAGGGATATGATAACGACAGCCTCTTTTGGGAGACGGTTATCATTCCAGGCTTCCAAGGTGACCTGGATGACAGAGAGGTTGTCAGAGTTATAGCTTTCCTTGTGACGAGGTGCAGTATTTTGGACAGGTGGTCCAAGGGGATACTGAGGGAGGCATGGCGCAGGATACTGATTAAATTCAGTTGATGATACAGTCTAGGAAGTTTGGATTTGGAGTTCATTTATGAGCTAGGTCCCATCAGATATCCAGACATACTCTAAGACAGGTATTGCTCATTTCGGGAGATGGGTTTCTCCGCGAACATGAGATTAAGAGAGACATAGAAAGAAACATTAGAGCGGATCCACTCACTGAGGCTATTCCTCGAACGCAATAGTTTCGCAAACGGGATTTGTGAGACTGACTAGTAGAGGAGTTGGGTGTTCGGTATCACACGGGCTGTGAGTATGCGACATCGCAATAATTAGCCTTGAGTGCAAGCGGGAGATTGTTAGAGATAGTGCCCTCAGAGTCAATTATTGGATCACAGGCACGTGATTGCAATGATTGAGGGAGGAGCTATTCCGGTAGGACAGTCTTACTCAAGATGATAGTATGCTATCTGGTTTATCTTTATCATCGTGTACTGCTTTAGGTGACCTGACAGGTCGCTATTACACGTTGATAGAGCCCCTAGGATTCTTGCTTGACTGCCAGCAGTATGAGGGCGATCATATACGTGGGAGCTGGTAGTCTATAAGCACATCCTTAAAAGGTCCCTAGTTGTGGGAGTTTCGAGACAGTGCATCGATACTCCAGAGTAGACTAGTGTATACAGTCGAGACCCCGACGAAGGGCGGTGGCCGGTCTCACAAGCCACTGGTGTCAGTTGGTTCACCTAAGATTTATACAGGTGCTCATTGGGTTATGAGTACACCGGACAGGACTCGCCGGGAACCTGCTAGTTGGGATTATACCAGACGTCAGATAGCAGTTCCCTGGTGACATGTGTACAGGTTAGTTCATCGACCTGAGGATCGTCATTTGTTTCGTAGGAGTTCCCACTGTACTTTGATTACTACCCTACCACGCTCAAAGGAGACGTGCAAACATGTTTTAGTTGGGTACAGTCCCGAGCCACAGGGAGGCAGTGAGCGGATCTTCAGGGGTTCGTCTCTCCGGGTATTAGGGGTGAGGTCGCGCTGTGTCTAGGAGAGCCATTAAACAAATCCCTCGGCCGAGGCAGGAAATTTACTGGTAGGTATTCCAGTAGTATCTCAAGGTGTTCTGGGCTACACTCCGACACGACTTGTACCGCTTTTGGGGGTCTGACTTTTACCAACCCTCTAGGCCCGCCATGCGATGCTCATAGACGAACGGACCGGACTGTACGGATATTTTCACTGACAGGCTCAGTAGGGTGTCAGGATGAGTTCGCTCATCGACGTCCCTTTTGGTCAATAGCTGGTAGCCCGTTATGTATGGCTAATACCTCTGACGTGCTAGTGGTTAAATCCACAGCCATAGTATTGACGAGTCTTTAGAGTCCCCCACAGACCAGTTTCTCAAGTTTCGGGCGAAACGCTGTAGAGGCCGTATGGAGATATGGCAGGGTTCGATCAGATACGTGCGGTATTGCACGGATCATGATCGGACAGATAATACTAGAGAGCTTTGGTTTAAGCCGGATCCTAGTATTGTACAGTTTAGATTTTGTCTCATTGCATTTGTATTCGGTCGGAATACAAATGCGGGTATGTATATACAGTAGCGGGGTTTTCCTGTAATTTATTACGGGATCAGTTTTTAGAGTTGCGAATTTGCTTTCCATTTCGGCTATTTTCCTTTGTATCTTTCATTGGCCGAAGATTGGTGGAGGAGGGCTTATTTGCATTTGTGCAAATAAGCATTTTGGAGGGTTGTCTTTGCATATTGTAGCTTCATGATGGTTGCACCCTCATTTGACTTTCCTTGGATAATCATTATTTGACTTTTGGTTCATCATGGTTGTTGATGATGAGAGTGGTTTTGGATTGGATTGTGATCATCATTTCATATGATAATCATTTTCCTTTTGCTTGTATTAGTTGCTTTCCCACCCCTTGACCTTTCCTCTCTCTCTCTCTCCATTCTCCTAGTGAGGCCGGCCACATTCTTGTGGTGGGGGTGGGGGTTCTTCATTTTTGGTTATGGGAAAAATGTTCGTTACTTTTTTCCTTTGCTTGCTACAAAATCATTCATCTCCATATAGTTCATTTGCTCCACCAAATACATGGCAACTTCAACCCCTAGAGACACATAGAGTTCTACACAATTCTATAGCAACTCTTGGGCACGTCGGCTCGCCAACTTCATGCCCGAGTTGCCTCGGTCCAGAGGTGGGAGCCCGGAAAAGAAGCCGGCGACGTGGTGCCCTTCCGGCGAGGAGGTGAAGACCGGAGATTCCGCGGGAGATCGGGACGACGACGAGAAGACCGAAGGACACGGATCGCTCGGTATATCTCTCTATCCCATTCTTTAGATAGCTAGAACTAGATTAATGGCCCGATCCGGGTCTTTTTTGCACGGTGGTGCCGGTTCAAAAGTTAAAGAAAATCATCGCTTCCGCACTTTGGCCTCGGAAAGACGGCCGGGGCACCGCCGTGCACTTACAGCTTGCCGCCCCCTAGGCCGGATATACGATAGTCTTAGACGAACAGACCGGACTGTACGGAGATTGTCACATCAGGCTCAGTAGGAGTTCGGATGGGTTTCCTCATATCGACATCTACCTGGGGACCGTTACGTACAGCTAGTGCCGCTTGCGGTCTGTGGTTAAACCCACTGCCAGCGTAGTGTCGAGTCTTTAGAGTCCCATACAGAGAGTTTCCCTGCTTCGGACGAAACGATATAGAGGTCGTATGGTTTTATGACAGGGTTCGGACATATACGTGTTTTTACGCACGTACGATGTTCGGACAGTTTACTAGCAGGCTTTGGTTTAAGCCAGATTCTTGTATTGGATTATTGGATTTATGCAGTCTCAGTATTTCCGTGTTTTCATGGATGGGGGGGACATTCTCGTAATTAGTCGAGAATCTTCTTGAAGATTGATGAGTTGGAGGCTTAGGTGGAATTTGCATTAAATGATTTAATGACTTATGGTGTGATTCATCCAAAGGAGTTAATGATGCATTTATTGCTTAATGACTCATGAGATGAATCACACAAAGTGAGTTAATGAAGCATGGTTGATATTATTATTTGTTATTTATTTAATAATTATTATGCTTCATATATTTACAAATGAGATATTATTTCATATCATTCCCACTCTCACTTCTCTCTCCTCAAGCTCTCTCTCTTTAAAGAACTAACCCTAACCTCTCATGCGTTGAGATCCAAGGGTTAGCAAGGCTAATAGATCCCTAATCCTATTCTATATCCTCTAGGTTACTTTGACTAGCACTCATAGCAACCTAGTTACCTCAAGTGAGATGTTAAGCTTGGAGAAGTAGCTCTCGGGCGGATCTTCTATCACAATGAGGAGGCCGACGAGGAGGTGGTCTACGAGAACAAAAAGGACTTGATTCATTAGGTATAATCATCTTTCATAGTAGCTAATCACTTCTATGTTGTTGTTAGTTCGGGTTTAGCAAAGATCCGTAAAGTTAGTTGATGTTAGTTTAAACAAAATGATTGTTTTACCTATTCCGCCTCCCCGCATCATGTGGGGTGTCTAACGTCGACTTACAGTGGTATCAGAGCCTCGCTAAACCATAACTAACTTGTTAGCAAAGTCGTTAGAAATTCGATCGCAGAACGAACCCGAAAAAACATCATTTTCTCCATGTTTCTGCCGATTTTAAAACGGGGTCTAAAAATTTTTCAGGGACCCTTAAAAATGCAAGCAGGGAATTATAAGATTACTGGAGAAATTTGGGATCATGACTCAGCCAAACCGCCGCGGAACCGCGGCCGATCCAAAGCAATCCGTCGCGGATCCGCGGCCGAGTTGAAGCCGAGTCAGCCAAAATTTGCCCAGTAACTCTTCTGTGTTGATTTTGTATTTTCTGGGATGTTTTGTTTCTGCTCAGGTTTCAGGTGCACAGAGAATTATTTGGAGTAGAATCATTTGTGTTTGCTTGATCGAAATTCTAAGATGTTTGGCTAACTTGATTATATCTGTGATGTGTTTAATGTGTTCGTAAACCTCCCCTAACTGCTAGTATATCGGTTAGCAAGGGGTTGCACATTTCCGTAATGGTTTTTTTACTGGTTTGTGTTTGTGGACTTGTTAGATTGTCGTGAATGGATAGCCGGGGATGTGAGACGAGTGTTTCTTTCATTCAAATGTAATTTGTAAATTGTTGTAATATTCTTTTGCGGGGCACATCCGAGTTGAGGTTGTAGCCACCGTTGTATTATTTTATTTACTGTTTTCTGCTCCTAAGATAGACCCAAGGTGGGGTACACAAACTATCGGGTACTTTGAAGTGTTTAGTGGCCTACTCACGTTGTTGAGGGAGACCGCTTCACTTCGGGTACTAGGCGGGTAGTTTGCCGTACCTATAGGGGTCAAGGGTGGGGTTTTGGCTATTCATCGCGACTGTGTAATCCGTCTTTCTTTGCAGGCTCAAAAGGAATGCGGATTCGTAGAAAATCCAATATGTTCATCTGTGATCTGGAATTCTTATTATTGCGTCTCACAAATGTACAATATCTATATATGATATCTATTAGGCGTCACTTATGTTTTACACCCGCGCTAGCCCAGCCCCCACTCTGTCGTTAGTTAAGTAACCTAACGGGTGAATGACGGGACCCAGTGGCGAATGCGGATGGCATAAGAGGACGTTGTATTTTTGTTGTTTTCTGCAATGATAGGTTAATTGATGGGACGCATTATATTAATGCAAAGAAAATAAACCAAAGTTGAATCGTTGGAACAGTTTAAAAGAAACCACTCGGTTATTTTAAAACAGAAGATATTTTTAATTGCGGAGCTTTAACCACTCCTTTTAAAAGCTATCAGGTTCCTTTGATCATATCAAGTTCACGGTTTCGCCAAAACCATTCGTGGCCCTCCGTAATTTCATTTGGATATTCAGTAGTATTCAAGCTATATATTTTAACCAACGTGAAGGCATAGTGTTTGGTAGCTGCTGGGTATTCATTTGTTGCATAGATAGATGAGTTAGTTTGGGACAGTCGTATTATCATTAGGCCAACGTCAGGGGTATGTACGGATGGGTTCAAATTAACAAGATAATGATGGGTAGAACTTGACATGTGACTTATGACATTTTGACCAACGCTAAGGTCATAAGACCATGGGGCAGAAAAAGATATCGGGAATTTCTAAAGAAACTGAAATTTGCTAAGAGTTGCATACCATTTGGAGTGTGATAATTCTGGTAGGATTACTTCAATTTTATCACACGATGATATTTGGATCCCGATCCTACTGTGAGTATCCGCTACTCATCAGGAGATTCGTCACTTAACGATCAATGCTATAAACCAAGTAGGTGTCGAGAAAGGTGTCAGCGGGGCTACGCCCCCAGAGTAAAGAGGTTATTTAATTAAGGAACTTCGTGAAAGCGTCGTAAAACCTCCCTCGAAGTACCGACACCGGCCTGGCTGAACGGTTAAGAAAGTATTGTACGGTGAGAATAGTCCCGACTAGTTCTTCCTTTTTGGTTTGAGGAGGGATTCGAGAAACAATGGGAGCCATCATGTTTAGATAAACTAAAAACCACTCTAAACTTGCAAGAGCATCATGCTAAAGTGTTCCCTCTCTCTCTCTTTGCAGCGACCCAGAACATGACAGGCCTTAAGTTACTATTAGATAAAAATATTTTGACAGGGCCAAACTATAAAGATTGGTTCCGGAATGTTAAGATGGCTATTACTTATGACAAATTGGGGTATGTCCTTACCACTAAGGCACCTGTTGTCCCTGGTCCAGAATCCAGTGTCGCGGATAAGGAAATCCGCAAGACCTGGGAGATTGATTGCGCGAAGGCCAAATGCATCGTGCTTGCCTCTATGAATAATGAACATCAGAGGAGGCACGAGAATATGGATATTAAATCCATATTTCTCCACACCAAGGAACTGTATGGAGAGCAATCTCGTATAGCTAGATATGAAACTTCGAAGAACTTGTTTCAGTCGAGGCTGGCCGTCGGATCATCTGTAGGAGAACATGTCCTAAAGACGATTGGCTATATATAAGAGCTCGCGGACCTCGGGATGACTTTAGAGAACGAGCTCTATACAGACTTGGTTCTTCAGTCCCTTCCTTCCACCTACGCCCAGTTTATTCTGAATTTCAACATTCAAGGAAAAGAAGTTGAACTTCCAGAACTCCTTAACATGTTGAGGAGTGCAGAGGGCACCTTGCAGAAAGCAAGGGAAACACCCACTATGTTTGTTCACGGTGCTTCCTCTTCCGGGTCCAAGGCTAGGGCCAAAGGAAGGAAGAAGAAGGCCGCTACCAAACCGAGAGGTGGTGTTGGTAAGGTGGGAGTTAAGGGAAAGGCAAAGGTTGCGGTGCCAGAAGTGGCAAAGGACGAGTTCTTCCACTGTCGTAGGAAAGGCCATTGGAAGAAAGATTGCAAAGCTTGGATTGCCAAGAACCAAGACCTGAAGCAAGCCATAGCTTTGACTTTGTCACGACCCGAAAGAGCACGTGACTGGCCCTTGAAACATATGAAGCCTATAGGACTCCATCTGATCCAAGTAAGCCAAAAGCCCAGAAATCTAAAACCATTTTTAAGAATAAGTAAAGAAACTGGTTTAAAGAAGTGATGAAAAACATGTTTGAAATCAAGTTTTTTTTTTAAATAACTAAGCCGAATGTGCATTTTAAAAACAATAAGGTCTTTTCTAAAAATTTCGGCAGAGTTTCTTTTGTAAAACTGGCCCCGAATGGGGTACAACAAGGATAACAATATATATATGCAATGATAAAGGCATCCCCAAGCGGGAGCTAGCTCTTCGTCAATCGACGGTCACAACCACACAAGATATAATATACAACGCCAAGTGGCGAGGATCAAATTCAAAGAAAAACTCAAAAACAATAAGAAACCGCAATACCACTAAGCGCAACTCTAAGGTCGAATAATATAACACTAAAGTCTATGTCTGAAACAATACACAGGTTTTGGTTGATGGACAATTTCTAGATACAATGAAATAAATACATGCAATGGTGATTCTTGATACGAAAGAATCCACCTACCAAAGCAAATCACCCGCAAGAAGGTAGTGTGCCAGAAATGCCGCAATAGAACCTGTACGGCAGAACCTGCAAGAACTGTGGCACAACGGGGGTGAGTTGCCAACTCGTGAATAGAAACATCTACAAGCAGAAACCGAAAGCAAGACATCCCTAGGTCCATACGATCAGTATATAAAATGCTCAATATACAAATATGCAGCCTATAGCAAGGCTAGGGTAAATATCTAACCCGAGTGCAATCTCATGTGTCTGTGTCAGTGCCTCAGATAACAATATAGCATATGAATGATATATGAATGCGTGAAAACAGAATACATTTACATGAAGCAACTGTTTTCATACTTTTAGTGAGATTTCCCTTGTATTTTTAAAATGAGGTACCATAATGAAATCAGCATAAAACTGTGCCTAGCATCGGCACAAACGAAATCCCAATATCCCGATATCTCAAAGTCTCAACCACGATATCTAGGGCGCCGTCAGTCCAGACCGGCCCCTACCATAAATCTCAAGACCACGACGGTATCCTCCGGATATCCGACGCGTCGGGTAAAATCACCGGTAGGTAGTACTCCCCTGCCAGGCTCAACGTCATCACCACATTCCTCTTGCCCCGGGGTACCGTACCGGGTCCACCATGTACCCGAAACGGTTCATCCGTCTCCTCGAATCGGGTTTCCAAATCCATCAGCAAACTCATGGTGGACGACTCATACATCATGGGAAAACCGCACTTTTTATTTTAAAAGAGAGAATATGTTTAATTGTGTTTTTGCGGTTTTCCTCCAAATCCAGAAAATCTCATAGAAGTCCAAATCCAAACTTCAATAGCATGCAAAATAGTGAATATATGCATGAGAATCCATGAATGCGGCATAACAATGAATAACAGTATGCAGGAAGTAGCAGGTAATAACTACAATGTCTAAACTACTAGCAAAAAGGCTATGTCAAGCAATACTATACTTTCTAAGGTGTACGTGACATGGCAATTACCGATGAAGATGTGTGAGCCGGCAAGTAAGTGTACGTGGTACATACGCATCATCGGTAATAGTGCTGGTGTCCTATCAGCATGATATTAATACTGGAGTTTGAACATAGTAATAAAATGCGATGCAAAGCGAACCACAAAAGGGGAGTGGGAGCTGAAACTGGACGTAACTAAAACTAATCTGCATTAATCCAACATAAGTCCTACAATTGGTGCCTTTTGAAATAACACGAATCATGGGGTTTTGAAAATAGGGGCTACGGTGTTTTTGTGAAAAGATACGTCGTTTTTGAAATATCCGTAGATTCCCTTGAGCTGTCTTTAAAAATGCCCACGATTCGTTAGTTTTTGAAATAGGTAAGAAGTCTAATCTACTCTAACAACTACACTAACTATACGGCTGAACTAACAAGCTGAACTACAGGTAAGGAAACCGCCTAACATCTGAGTCGATATATATATATATATATAGATATATAGTCGGTGATCTCGCCTCAATGTCATATCGTAAGATATCCTCGAGTTATGAGTGCGGATCTATCATCAATATCGGCTCGTACGGTAAATCATCGCACGGCATCCCCAATAGCTGGGTAGGGTTCAACATCTCACTGTCTCATCACATAATAGGTATCACTATCATCAGATCAAATAGTCTGGGGTACTACTCTATGTCTAGTACAATCGATACCATCAAAGAAGTATGCATGCGGGGGTAAACACATATCCCAAGCCCGCAAGAATCACAAGTCATATCCCACATATGAATCGTATCAAATCACCGATCTCACGGCACAAGCCCACACCATCGACTCATCTCCAAAGTCATCCCATATCATCAAACACGGTGCAAGTACAAGAAACACACAAGTGTATACGTGTGGGTGCAAATCTATCCTATGGTTCGCAACTAGGAGCTATGCTGGTTATTTCTACCCCTAACTAACCAAGACACACTAAAGCTATCACACACATAAAAATACTACATAATACTAATTACGGACTGCGGGGGTGCTATACGCCATCCACCCGACTTCCCCCTGTAGATATAATCTACTCACCTGTATCCTGCGTGTCGGTGTCGATGTCTCCGTCATCTTCCGCATCGCCTCGGATCGTCGCGGTGTACCTACACGAATCACACGTATCGCATCGCATCAAAACCAATTCAATACTTGAAACGACACACTAAATCCAATACGATACGCTAAAACCGACACGATACGCAAAAAGGCTTATAGGTTAGAACCTACGGTTAGCCTTCGCAAAACAACTCGAAATCACTCGATATAGACGTACAAACGTCACACGATCGAGATAACACACTAACATCAAAATCTGGAAATCAAAACACGCAAAACCAAATCAAATTTCAAAGCTGCAACTTGAGAAAATGCTCCCAGATTTTATCTCAGGCCAAACCAAGGCAAATAAACAACTCCAGGGTGCTATGCAGGGTGTATATGAGGTATGGAAGCAAAATGGGGAGGTTTCATCACAGAGGGGCCGGCCACATACACTGTTTGGCCGGCCTGGCCGGCCCTCCTATTCCCAAAGGGGTTCGTACTCCTAGGGTGGCCTCCTGTGGTCTAATGTGGGTCTCTGGTATTGCTTATTTTACCTAGAAATGTCCCAGTGCATCCCAGATTTCCCTGCACACACAAACACTCACAAACCGACATGAAAGTCCTGAAATTCCATATTTTTGGTTTCCAGTGGGATTGGGCTGGGTTTCTAGCTCTAGGGGGCTCATATGATCTCTTCTAAACTCAAATTCCCCCTCACAACTCACCATTTCCTCAAACCCTAACTAGTTTTCACCAAGTCCACAAATTCACCCGATATCGATTCTAAACTTGCATAGGGGTATAGGAAATGCTAAAATTAAGATCATGGTTCAGAAATTACCTCAATTGGCAACTCAAGAATTTTCTTGAGTTGCCCCTAGTGGCCACAATCCAAGCTTTCTTAGTCCATCTTGAAGATCTCGGGCTTGTGCACATTTTTAATGAAACCGACATGGGGTTTTGGTGTAGTTTTTGAGATGTTTTTGGGCTTTGAAGAGGGGAGGGAGATGAGGAAGGGGCAGCAGCAGTAGGAGGAGGAAGAAGAGGGAGAGAAATTAGGAATGAAGGGGTATGGCTAAGGGTATAAGTCAAAGTCCACCTCTCTCTCTCACCTACCCTCATTTTCTTTTCTTTTCTCTTTTCTTTTCCTTTCTCTTCCTTAAACCAAACCTTCTCACCTCAATAGTGAACACAAAAAGAAATCCATGGCTAGAAAAATGCACAAGTGTAGAAAATGTGATATGTGCAAGTTTTGCACAAAATTGCCGAAAAACCCGATTAGCGATTTTAATCGCGATTAGCGCTAAATTAGTGTCAAAATGATCACAACAACTTAAAATGTCATAATCCCAATAAATAACCCATTTTAGAATTTTCCATAATTTTTCTCAAAATTTTCCTATTTATTTGCATTTAAATATTAATTTAATATTAAAATAATCAATAAAATAATATTAAATCATAAAAATTCCCAAAATTAATATTTTATATTTTTGAAAATGTTACAATCTACCCCCCTTAAAGAAATTCGGTCCCCGAATTTAAATTTAAACCCCCAGATACAAAAACATTTCAGTAATAAACCAAAGTCGTCGGGGCTCCGAAACCATCAACACATAGAACGTCACAGCGCAATGCATGCGCAAGGGTACTGAGCAGATAACTCAAAAACAGAACTCCGTTAGGCATCCGCAATCATCGGAGTCAATGTAAAAACACAATGTCAAATCCAATACAAAACCGATATGATAGGGATCGGAACTACACATGTAGACATCCAATCTATACATAACACAATCCTGTGCGTCTGGTGCGCACTGAAATCAAAAATCCATATATGTGCTAAACAGGTGCACAAAACAACATCTAAGTGCAACGGGTGTGCACGAAGCATCCGTCATGGGCAACGTATGTGCCTGACAGCCAAGGTCCGGTGCATCTAACATGCACGAAGAAATCTCGATTTAGTGCATCGGGTGCGCACCAAAATCGTATCTAAAAACATGCGCCCAACATGCGCGAAAATCCAAATCGATGTATCCATCGTGCACGAATGAAAATCTAAACCTTGCGCACTCAACATGCACGGAATCACGAAATCCAATAGCAAACACCGAACAGGCGTAAAGCACATCACCAGCACGGAGGCAAAAATCAACTATCAAAAATCCGGTCAAAATCAACGATATAATGCGGCTCAAACCAAAATCAGGTGTACCGCAAAGGAAAATCTCACAACCGTGTGCATCAGCGTGCACGAATCAAAGCATAACACTAAAATGCATGAAAACTCTGCGCAAAATATATAAATATCCAGTGGGTGCATGAAACCAATATCATAAAACTCAGTCACCAAAACTAAATCATGCAAACAGAACGCCCAAAATACCGAAATCCAAAATGACGGATACGTGATAATTGAATCACAAAATCACAAATCATAAATACCGTCTTCGGTAGTTCCTCCTTCAAGGTCGAGAAGGAGTCGGTGCATCCACTGCTAGCAGCGCAGGATATCTACCTGCCTCTTGCTCACGGTCTGGCGTCTTCTGACTCTCTGGGTCCTTATCTTCCCTGTGGATTACCTATCACGCGGTCAATCGGCTCATCGGCCCTGTCAGGTGTGCTAACGGGGACGATTCCGTTCTGGCACTTCTCTGGTCACCTCTCGGTCAAACCTCATGACCACTCGTAAGGCAGCATATCACTGTCATCAGCCTCGGGCTCTCTGAAAGCACGTCACACATCTGATCCTGGGTGCAAACATCATTGCCGCAATGTCCTGGAAGGAATCCTGCTGAAGGTCTCTTCCGATTTCGCCTATGCCGATCTGCACAGAGGCTGGCTTTATTGCACAACCTCTTCTCACTCAAAAGACACCTGTGTCCTCAGCACAATATTTTCTCAGAAACTGGTCACATCCCAACGTCTCTGTAAGCATATCAGGTCTCTAGTCTCGACGGGAAGCAATGACAGCTCGTCAGTGTCTCGCACGAACCTCTTGTTCCAACTGTCTCCATCGTTGTCCACTATGACGTCACGCCAAGCTACTATGCACTGCACTGTTCTCGGCCACGGTCAATCTGAAGTCTCTCACACGGACTCGAAATCGCGTATTCTGTAGCTTCATCATTCTGTAGCAGATGTCAGGCCGAACAGGTCCTCGGGAACACGTCCCAACCATCGGAGGAAAACTCATCACTCGTCCGTACTTGATCAATTCGCAACGCATCTGGGTAAGTTCCTTTATCCGATCCTGGTCAACTACCCCGTCGACAATGCCGAACTCTGGCCTGCTGGGTGTGCGCAACACGACCACTCCTGGTCTAGGTCTTCTCGTATCGTACTCCAGAAAGGTCCTGTCGAGGTCCCTTTCACAAATCTCAATCCTGCCGAAATGCCCGGAAGTCATCATCCAATGCTGAAGCTAAAGCTTATTCCGGAACGGCTGCATACTTATCGCGCTTCTTCCTGGAAGATATATCCATATACAACGCCTCGGGGTGCGTATCACATCTCTAATGTCAGCGGAGTGGGACGTCATCTCGTCGAAATCTCGTACGAACTCTTATCTTCATTCTGCTCAAATGTCGACTGATTCGGACTCGTCTCATCGTGGCTACACGAACTGCTCCCCGACGGCTATGCTCGTATCTGGAGTCTCCCAAGCAGTGTCCCATCACGATATCCGAAAGATGTCGAACCATCCGATCGACTCGTCAGATCCTCATAATCCCCCAAGAGCTCACATCTCGGGTACAGTTTAATAGTATCGAGTACATGCCACAGCGTCGGTGGTCCAGCCGTAGAAGGCAAACCCAAGCCTCACTAATGGCGCCGCGGAACCGCCGTAAACCCTAAGGTTCAAAGGCTGTCACACGGTCATTAAGTCGAGTTAGGGTTTCATTCTTCTAGAGGGTCTATAGAATCACCTGCATGTCTTTCCGTATACTTTAAACTTGGAAAATAGGCTCCTGACATTCGATCGTCTCTATCGACTCTCAACGAACCTGCGTGAAGTCGTCTCTAGCTGAAATCAATCCACCTGATGACCTCGCATCGGGGTAAGCGAATTCACCACACGTCCTAGTCATTCATCCTCAGGTGACTAGCGACTCGCTATCATCTCTCTAAGAACATGCTCATGCTGCAGTAGCTCCAATCATCTGGGCGATATCTCATCATTTGCAGCAACAACTGGCTCATATGCCTGTATGCCGAACAGCGCCTCAATCCTCCAGGAAAGGCAATACATAAGCGGTCATCACTGAATCAGCCTGCTCTAGATCTGAGTAAGACTCTCCACACTGGAAATCTTCAACTCGACTGGGCCCGCTCTGGCGCAAAATCGGACGAATCACCTTCGTCTCTCAAATCGGGTAGACTAGCTATCATCTGCCGCATATCTGCCTGGAAGCTCCGGCAATCTCAGCTCGTAAGCTCCGAAAGCGACATCCTGTCAATCTCAGCAACAGCTGGTCCATCTGTCTGCACGGTAGGCGACATCACAATCTCTGAGGTATGCTGTACATCAACAGTCCTCTCTCAACTGGCAGCTCTAACAATGGCCCGATCATCCGGTGCAAGACCAAGCACTCGCCTCCACTAGAGGTCACAATCACCAACACTAACTCGAGACGTTCCCATGTCACCAGAAAACACAATGGTCGGCTCTCGTACTAAACGAGCTCACACCGGCCGTAAACCTAGCAGCAGCCCAAACTGCGCTCAAACATGGTTACAGGAACCTTAATCGAGTATCAAAGAGAGCACATCAGTGGCAAGAAGGGAAACAACAGATCCAAAGTGGATACATGATCATAGGGAGGAACAACATCAATGAAGGTATGATCATGAAACTAATAGAATCGGGGATCTCAAATGGATGTATAATCCTGGATATAAAGAGAATCACTGATCTCAAAAGTATGCACATCCTAAGGTTCCTTAAGCGGAGTGGCGTGTCGTAAGTATGCCGCGGAACATACCAACGGTACGTCACTCTACTTTAGTCACCTAATCCATCAACCAAGGGTCATCCTAAAACGACGAAAGTTCGGGTTTACACCCCCTCGACCAAGTCTAAGTTCCGTAAGGTCAAGCCTAAGCTCCGTATATAAATAACTCCCTAGGCTCCACATAGTCAAACTTAGACTCGAACCAAGGACAACCTAGCGCTCTGATACCAACTTTGTCACGACCCGAAAGAGCACGTGACTGGCCCTTGAAACATATGAAGCCTATAGGACTCCATCTGATCCAAGTAAGCCAAAAGCCCAGAAATCTAAAACCATTTTTAAGAATAAGTAAAGAAACTGGTTTAAAGAAGTGATGAAAAACATGTTTGAAATCAAGTTTTTTTTTTTAAATAACTAAGCCGAATGTGCATTTTAAAAACAATAAGGTCTTTTCTAAAAATTTCGGCAGAGTTTCTTTTGTAAAACTGGCCCCGAATGGGGTACAACAAGGATAACAATATATATATGCAATGATAAAGGCATCCCCAAGCGGGAGCTAGCTCTTCGTCAATCGACGGTCACAACCACACAAGATATAATATACAACGCCAAGTGGCGAGGATCAAATTCAAAGAAAAACTCAAAAACAATAAGAAACCGCAATACCACTAAGCGCAACTCTAAGGTCGAATAATATAACACTAAAGTCTATGTCTGAAACAATACACAGGTTTTGGTTGATGGACAATTTCTAGATACAATGAAATAAATACATGCAATGGTGATTCTTGATACGAAAGAATCCACCTACCAAAGCAAATCACCCGCAAGAAGGTAGTGTGCCAGAAATGCCGCAATAGAACCTGTACGGCAGAACCTGCAAGAACTGTGGCACAACGGGGGTGAGTTGCCAACTCGTGAATAGAAACATCTACAAGCAGAAACCGAAAGCAAGACATCCCTAGGTCCATACGATCAGTATATAAAATCCTCAATATACAAATATGCAGCCTATAGCAAGGCTAGGGTAAATATCTAACCCGAGTGCAATCTCATGTGTCTGTGTCAGTGCCTCAGATAACAATATAGCATATGAATGATATATGAATGCGTGAAAACAGAATACATTTACATGAAGCAACTGTTTTCATACTTTTAGTGAGATTTCCCTTGTATTTTTAAAATGAGGTACCATAATGAAATCAGCATAAAACTGTGCCTAGCATCGGCACAAACGAAATCCCAATATCCCGATATCTCAAAGTCTCAACCACGATATCTAGGGCGCCGTCAGTCCAGACCGGCCCCTACCATAAATCTCAAGACCACGACGGTATCCTCCGGATATCCGACGCGTCGGGTAAAATCACCGGTAGGTAGTACTCCCCTGCCAGGCTCAACGTCATCACCACATTCCTCTTGCCCCGGGGTACCGTACCGGGTCCACCATGTACCCGAAACGGTTCATCCGTCTCCTCGAATCGGGTTTCCAAATCCATCAGCAAACTCATGGTGGACGACTCATACATCATGGGAAAACCGCACTTTTTATTTTAAAAGAGAGAATATGTTTAATTGTGTTTTTGCGGTTTTCCTCCAAATCCAGAAAATCTCATAGAAGTCCAAATCCAAACTTCAATAGCATGCAAAATAGTGAATATATGCATGAGAATCCATGAATGCGGCATAACAATGAATAACAGTATGCAGGAAGTAGCAGGTAATAACTACAATGTCTAAACTACTAGCAAAAAGGCTATGTCAAGCAATACTATACTTTCTAAGGTGTACGTGACATGGCAATTACCGATGAAGATGTGTGTGAGCCGGCAAGTAAGTGTACGTGGTACATACGCATCATCGGTAATAGTGCTGGTGTCCTATCAGCATGATATTAATACTGGAGTATGAACATAGTAATAAAATGCGATGCAAAGCGAACCACAAAAGGGGAGTGGGAGCTGAAACTGGACGTAACTAAAACTAATCTGCATTAATCCAACATAAGTCCTACAATTGGTGCCTTTTGAAATAACACGAATCATGGGGTTTTGAAAATAGGGGCTACGGTGTTTTTGTGAAAAGATACGTCGTTTTTGAAATATCCGTAGATTCCCTTGAGCTGTATTTAAAAATGCCCACGATTCGTTAGTTTTTGAAATAGGTAAGAAGTCTAATCTACTCTAACAACTACACTAACTATACGGCTGAACTAACAAGCTGAACTACAGGTAAGGAAACCGCCTAACATCTGAGTCGATATATATATATATATAGATATATAGTCGGTGATCTCGCCTCAATGTCATATCGTAAGATATCCTCGAGTTATGAGTGCGGATCTATCATCAATATCGGCTCGTACGGTAAATCATCGCACGGCATCCCCAATAGCTGGGTAGGGTTCAACATCTCACTGTCTCATCACATAATAGGTATCACTATCATCAGATCAAATAGTCTGGGGTACTACTCTATGTCTAGTACAATCGATACCATCAAAGAAGTATGCATGCGGGGGTAAACACATATCCCAAGCCCGCAAGAATCACAAGTCATATCCCACATATGAATCGTATCAAATCACCGATCTCACGGCACAAGCCCACACCATCGACTCATCTCCAAAGTCATCCCATATCATCAAACACGGTGCAAGTACAAGAAACACACAAGTGTATACGTGTGGGTGCAAATCTATCCTATGGTTCGCAACTAGGAGCTATGCTGGTTATTTCTACCCCTAACTAACCAAGACACACTAAAGCTATCACACACATAAAAATACTACATAATACTAATTACGGACTGCGGGGGTGCTATACGCCATCCACCCGACTTCCCCCTGTAGATATAATCTACTCACCTGTATCCTGCGTGTCGGTGTCGATGTCTCCGTCATCTTCCGCATCGCCTCGGATCGTCGCGGTGTACCTACACGAATCACACGTATCGCATCGCATCAAAACCAATTCAATACTTGAAACGACACACTAAATCCAATACGATACGCTAAAACCGACACGATACGCAAAAAGGCTTATAGGTTAGAACCAACGGTTAGCCTTCGCAAAACAACTCGAAATCACTCGATATAGACGTACAAACGTCACACGATCGAGATAACACACTAACATCAAAATCTGGAAATCAAAACACGCAAAACCAAATCAAATTTCAAAGCTGCAACTTGAGAAAATGCTCCCAGATTTTATCTCAGGCCAAACCAAGGCAAATAAACAACTCCAGGGTGCTATGCAGGGTGTATATGAGGTATGGAAGCAAAATGGGGAGGTTTCATCACAGAGGGGCCGGCCACATACACTGTTTGGCCGGCCTGGCCGGCCCCCCTATTCCCAAAGGGGTTCGTACTCCTAGGGTGGCCTCCTGTGGTCTAATGTGGGTCTCTGGTATTGCTTATTTTACCTAGAAATGTCCCAGTGCATCCCAGATTTCCCTGCACACACAAACACTCACAAACCGACATGAAAGTCCTGAAATTCCATATTTTTGGTTTCCAGTGGGATTGGGCTGGGTTTCTAGCTCTAGGGTGCTCATATGATCTCTTCTAAACTCAAATTCCCCCTCACAACTCACCATTTCCTCAAACCCTAACTAGTTTTCACCAAGTCCACAAATTCACCCGATATCGATTCTAAACTTGCATAGGGGTATAGGAAATGCTAAAATTAAGATCATGGTTCAGAAATTACCTCAATTGGCAACTCAAGAATTTTCTTGAGTTGCCCCTAGTGGCCACAATCCAAAGCTTTCTTAGTCCATCTTGAAGATCTCGGGCTTGTGCACATTTTTAATGAAACCGACATGGGGTTTTGGTGTAGTTTTTAAGATGTTTTTGGGCTTTGAAGAGGGGAGGGAGATGAGGAAGGGGCAGCAGCAGTAGGAGGAGGAAGAAGAGGGAGAGAAATGAGGAATGAAGGGGTATGGCTAAGGGTATAAGTCAAAGTCCACCTGTCTCTCTCACCTACCCTCATTTTCTTTTCTTTTCTCTTTTCTTTTCCTTTCTCTTCCTTAAACCAAACCTTCTCACCTCAATAGTGAACACAAAAAGAAATCCATGGCTAGAAAAATGCACAAGTGTAGAAAATGTGATATGTGCAAGTTTTGCACAAAATTGCCGAAAAACCCGATTAGCGATTTTAATCGCGATTAGCGCTAAATTAGTGTCAAAATGATCACAACAACTTAAAAATGTCATAATCCCAATAAATAACCCATTTTAGAATTTTCCATAATTTTTCTCAAATTTTTCCTATTTATTTGCATTTAAATATTAATTTAATATTAAAATAATCAATAAAATAATATTAAATCATAAAAATTCCCAAAATTAATATTTTATATTTTTGAAAATGTTACAGACTTCAGGTGTGTTTTTAATTGAAAATTGTCTGTTAATCAACTCTACTTCCTGGGTATTGGATACCGGATCAGGATCTCATATATGCAATTCATTGCAGGCACTGAGAAACCGTAGAGTGCTGAAGGTTGGTGATATGACCCTCTAGGTTGCTAACGGAGCTAGCGTGGGTGCTGTGTCCGTAGGGGATTATCACCTAGGATTGACGAGTGGACATATTTTGGTTTTGTGCAACTGTTTTTGTGTACCTAGTTTAACGTGTAATATCATATCAGTATCGTTGTTATCAAAAGAAGGTTATGATGTCATGTTTGTAAGCGATGTTGTTAACATCCACCTTAATCATGGTTTGATTGGGTCCGGTACACTAGATAACGGTATATACGTGCTAAACCAATTGCAGATTTTCAATGTCCAGAACACACTAAAAAGAAAGTCTCCAGATATAAATCAGGCTTTCTTATGGCATTGTAGAATGGGTCACATTAATGAGACAAGGTTAACTAAGTTACATAGAGAAGGATATTTGGATCCGTTCGAATATCAATCTTATGCAACTTGTCAATCATGTCTCAAAGAAAAGATGACAAAAACTCCATTCACTGGACATGGTGTAAGAGCGAGCGAGCTCTTAGGACTCATACACAACGATGTATGTGGTCCAATGTCTACACATGCAAGAGGTGGTTTTTCCTATTTTATTACTTTTACGCATGATTACTCAAGGTACGGATTCATTTATCTGATGAAACATAAATCCGAGGCTTTTAAGAAATTCCAAGAATATAAGAATGCAGTAGAAAACCAAACCGGCAAAAGTATCAAGACACTGTGATCTGATCGAGGTGGTGAATACTTAAGTGCCGAGTTCCTGGGTTACCTAAAAGAGAAAGGATCTCTCTCTCAGCTTACTCCTCCATACACTCCACAGCATAACGGTGTATCGGAGAGACAGAACCGAACCCTATTGGATATGGTACGTTCCATGATGAGTAATGCTGAGTTACCGCGATCTTTCTGGGGTTATGCACTAGAATCAGCTGCATATCTTTTGAACAGGGCTCCTACCAAGACTGTGCCTACCACGCCATATCAGATGTGGAGTAGGAAGAAACCCTATCTTCAGTATCTGAAGATATGGGGATGTCCAGCTTTTGTTAAAAAGCAGCATGCGGACAAACTCGAGGCACGATCAGTACAGTGTAAGTTTGTGGGATATCCAAAGAACTCCAAGGGGTATTTCTTCTATTACGCAGAGGAACAAAAGGTTTTTGTTTCTCGTAATGCCCATTTTCTAGAACAGTAGTTTTTAGAAAAGGAAACAAGTGGGAGCGAAATAGAACTGGAAAAAATTCCAGAACCACAAACTACTACTGAAAGTTTGGTAGAACCATTAGTTCAAGAAGAACAGG
Source organism: Agapanthus africanus (assembly GCA_030015575.1). NCBI lineage: Eukaryota > Viridiplantae > Streptophyta > Magnoliopsida > Asparagales > Amaryllidaceae > Agapanthus > Agapanthus africanus. Next base: position 304,116,401 of record CM057345.1, read on the forward strand.
ACATTCCCGCACCCCTCCGCAGGAGTAGTAGGCCATGTCATCCGCCTGAGAGATACTACGGTTTTCTCATAGATGGGGATAGAGAGGATTGCATCATTGATAATGATGAACCTACTAGCTTCTAGCAGGCCATCCAAAGCGGCAACTCGGTAAGATGGCTGGATGCAATACGGACTGAGATGGAGTCTATGTACACCAACAAAGTATGGACTTTGCACTTTGCTCCTGGTGGGGTAAAACCCATAGGATGCAAATGGATCTTCAAGAAAAAGATTGGTGTAGATGGAGAGGTGGAAACCTATAAGGCTAGACTTGTTGCAAAGGGTTTTCGTCAAAGACCTGGTTTGGACTATGACGAAACTTTTTCTCCAGTGGCTATGCTCAAATCCATTCGGATCTTTCTTGCCATTGCCGCCTTCCATGATTATGAGATCTGGTAGATGGACGTAAAGACGACGTTTCTAAATGGTAATTTAGAAGAGTGCATCTATATGGATCAGCCAGAAGGTTTCAATCAGAGTGGGAGCAGCGGGAAAGTGTGCAAGTTGCTTAAGTCCATTTATGGATTAAAACAGGCATCGCAGAGTTGGAACATCTATTTTGATGGAATGGTCAAAGAATATGACTTTATCAAAAATCCAGATGAACCATGTATATATAATAAAATTGTAGCACGAACTGTCGTATTCCTCGTCTTGTACATGGATGACATTCTATTAATAGGAAATGACATTCCTATGCTACAATCTGTCAAAGGATTCTTGTCACACAGGTTCTCCATGAAAGACCTGGGTGATGCCTCTTACATTCTGGGGATCTAGATCTATCGTGATAGATCTAAGAGGATGTTGGGACTTTCGCAGTCCTGGTATATCAACACTATACTGAAAAGATTCAGTATGGAAGATTCTAAGCACGGTAATTTACCGGCTTGTCACGGAATCACCCTATCCAAAGAGATGTCTCCCAAGACTGATTTGGAAAGGGATCGCATGTCAGTTATACCCAAGGCTTCTGTGGTAGGCTCTATAATGTATGCGATGTTGTGCGCCAGACCAAATGTAGCTTACGCACTGAGCGTGGTAAGCAGGTATCAGTCAGACCCAGGGAAGAAACACTGGATAGCAGTAAAGAACATTCTCAAGTACCTGAGAAGGACTAAGGATATGTTCTTGGTTTACGGCGGAAAAGACCTCCAGATCGAGGCTTTTGCCGACTCCAGCTTCCAGAGTGACAAGGATGACTCTAAGTCCAAGTCAGGTTATGTATTTACCCTCAATGGAGGGGCGGTGTGCTGGAAGAGTTCCAAGCAGGACACCGTTGCTGACTCGACGATGGAAGCGGAGTATATCGCTGCTTGCGATGCCGCAAAAGAAGCAGTCTGGATGAAGAAGTTCCTAACAGAACTTCAGGTGGTTCCTACCATTGCTGATCCAATACCGCTGGATTGTGACAACAACGGAGCTATAGCTTTAGCGAAAGAACCCAGGTCCCATCAGAAGTCCAGACACATCTTAAGGCGGTATCTCCTGATCAGTGAGATCATAGATCGACAGGAGATCGAGGTCCGGAGTGTTCCTACAGAGGAGAACACTGCAGATCCATTTACTAAGGCCTTACCTCAGATTCAGTTCGAGAGGTTACTCGAGATGATAAGTCTTTGATACGCCAGTACATGGCCCTAGTGCAAGTGGGAGATTGTTAGTGTATATGCCCTAGGGGCCATTATTGTATCATACTAGCTTGTATATTACTTAATGGAAGCTTGGGATATTCACAGTTATATTAACAGTCTTGCTAAACATGGTAGTATGCTACTTGGTTTATTTCTATATTAATATGTGTATATGTTAGCATATCGAGAATACATATTGATAGAGCCCTTAGGATCTTGCTTGACTACCAGCGTTGTGATGGCAGTCACATTAGTGGGGGCTGGGTAGTCAACAAGCACATCCTTTTTCAGGTCCTTAGTCGTAGGATTATCGAGACAGGGCATCGATACTCCGAAGTAGACTAGTGTGTACGCTTCTCATCCCAGTTAGGGAGATGGTCTGTCCCACAGCCATCAGTACGTTGTACTGGAGATAGTATACAGGTGCTCGTTGGGTTACGGGTACACCGGACAGGACTCGCAGGGAACTGTTGGTTGGTATTATACCCGTCGTCAGTTAACAGTTCCCAGGTGACATGAGTACAACATAGTCCGTAGACTTAACACTGCTGCTTTGCCTCGAGTGTGTTACCATTGTTTTTAGATTGCAACCCTACCACGGCTCAAAGGAGTCATGCAAACAGGTAGCCGTTGGGTGCAGTCCCGAAGCACTTGGAGGCAGTGACGATTAGATAGGATTCGTCTCTCCCGGTATTGGGAGTTAATATCGCGCTGTGTTTGGAAAACCATTATGCAAAGTCCCTGGCCAGGGCAAGCGAGATTTACTGGTAGGATTTCCAGTAGCTTCTCAAGGTGTAATGGGCTTCGCTCCGACACGACTTATGTAGGGTTCCTAGGCACACTCAAGAGGTTCCACAAGGCATCAACCATGCCAAAATCAAATTTTTCATGTGCCTAAGAATCCTATGCAGGATCGTTAACTAGAGATTAGGCGAAAAGCAAGCAAGCAAACAATTTTGCTACAAGTGAAAGTGACTACAACCTTTGTAGATCCGGTCCACCACATCTTTAGCTCCGTGTTGACGTCCCTCCGCTGCGATCATCGGAATCCCGGACTCTAGCGATGGTTTCGTCGGAGAAATAATCGGGCTAGGTCGTTGACTTCGATGCCGAAGATGATCTACGTCGAGGCGACTCTAACTCAAGCTCCATCTTCACTTAGTCATAAACCTTGTGAAAAAACACCCTATACAACATGGCAAGTGGTAGAGGATGAAGAAATAGGAAGTGGGTTCACTTTGGATTTGGATTTCTCACTTGATTTCAACACTTGAAATTTTTCAAGAAAGGTTTTCTTTTTCTTCATGAAGAAGATGAAGAAGAAAGAAAAGAATGAATGAATTATCAAAAATAGAAAATCAAGTGATGCTTATTATTTAGCAACCATGGGTGAGTGTAACCAATGTAGAGAATAAACTAGGGTTTAGGTAAATGGTAAGGGTTAAGGATAAAACAAAAATGGTAGACTTTTTCAAAGATGCTAGAAAAGCTTCATGAAGTATCAAGCATAACAACAAAAAGCCACCATATAGTTTTGTCAAAAATAAATAAATAAAATAAATAAATAAGGCAAATGAAACCCTAACCATTAACTAAACATGGTGTATAGCGTACACACACCCAAGTTTGCATGTATCATCAAACATGATACAATCAAGTGCATAAAAATATATCACATATACTACTTGTGCACATCAAGTGAGAAAATCAATCTTAAGTGAACAAATACTAGTTAATGTAAAGTAATATATTAAATATATAATTATACATTAAATCATTAAATCAACACTTGATTTAATGATCCGGTCATATTGCATATAACCGACTAATATCAATAGTAACAACTTATCGAATCAACACTTGATCCGATAACCCGGCTATATCGCATATAACCGATCAATGTCACAAATAGCGAGAAGCGAATACAGTATCACATACTGGTAATATTCTCGGTCCCGCACATATCTCATATGCGCTCCTATTTCGTTTCGCTTGAGCCAGGAAACCTCTGTGTAGGACTCTAAAGACTCGTCAATATGCCGACAGCAGGTGATGATCATATAAAACACCCACAAGCCGCAAGCAGTCTGCTAAACGTAACGGCCACCCGGGTATTGAGCGATCAGAAGATCAACGAGCAAGCCCGCTCACACTCCTGTGAATCCAACCAGTAACACTAACCGTACAGTCCGGTTTGATCGTCTGATTTGTCGCATATCTCGCCTAGGGGTGGTAAACGTCAGACCCCAATAGCTCGATAAGTCGTGTCGATATGAGGTCAATAACAGATCGAGAAACTACTGGTAACACTTACCAGTAAATCTCAGCAACCCTGGCCAGGGATTTCCGGTTATAGCCAATCGAACAAAGCGCAATATCAACTCCCTATACCGGGAGAGACGAATCCCCTCCTATCGCTCATTGCCTCCATGTGATTCGGGACTGTACCCAAAAACCACCATTTTGCACGCCCTCTTGGATGTGGTAAGGTGGAAATCAAAGCACAGTGGGAATCACACAAGACTCTATGACGATCTCGGGTCAACAGACTACTCTGTACCAGTGTCAACAGAGAACTGCCATCTGACGTAAGGTATAATACCATTTGGGAGTTCTCGGCGAGTCCGTCCAGTGTACCCAGTCTCACTGAGCACCCGTATATCATCTCTGATGTCAAACACCGATGGATATGGGATCATCCATCGCCCATCATATGGGTCAAGATGCGTATACGCTAGTCTACTATGGTGCATCGATGCCCTGTCTCGATACACCCATGACTAGGGACCTTGAAGGATGTACTTATGGACTACCATGTCCCCACTAGTATGATCCACATCACAGTCCAGGTAGTCAAGTACACATCCTAAGGGCTTTACCAACATGTAACAGAGAGACAATCAGTGTACACGTTAAGATAAAGAGCAACCAGATAGCATACTATCATGTCGAGCAAGAAAGTCCTCCCTATATATGTCCCAGCATCCACTACAATATACATCTTATTTACAGTAATGGCCTTTAGGGCATACATATAACTAAAAATCTCCCATTTGCACTAGGGCCATCTGTAGCAGTGGTTGTAGTATCTCATACTCAACCATCCCATAAAAGTCCCTCTCTGGGAAAAGGCCTTTGTGAGTGGATCCGCCGTGTTGTCCTTTGAGTCTACTCTCCTAACCTCGATCACCCTTGAGATCAACTATCTCCATGATTAGGTGATGCTGCCTCAGAATATGTCTGGATCACTGATGGGACAGGCGTTCCTAGGTATAAGCCACAACTCCATTGTCTCACAATGGTTGGAACGAAGTTCATCTCATGAACAAATATACACCCAGACTGCCTCTTTGGTAGCATCTTAAGTAGCGATGTATCCAGCCTTTATCATCTAGTAAGCCACGGCATCTAGCTTAGAACTCTTCCAACATACCGTCCCTCCACTGAGGGTATAGACAATGCCTGTGACTGATATTCAGTCGTCTTTATCACCCTGGAACTTTTCCAGTGATTCTCCCCAGGATCAATTGATACCATCTTACTACAACTAGTGAGAATCCTAACATCCAATTAGATCTATCTCATTGATCCAAATCCCAGGATTTAGGAGGAATCATTTTGATCCTATATGGAGAATCATTATGATAAGCGGAGATTGACCGAGCGTAGTATAGGAAACTACTTCCCTATCAAGAGTATGTCATCCACGTACTCTACGAGAATTACCACCATACTCCCTACTACCTTTTTGTATATACAAGGTTCAACTACCATTTTGATTATGTCAAACTCTTTGACTAATACATCAAATCAGACGTTCCAACTCCGCGATGCCTGCTTTAATCTGTAAAGCAACTTGCACGCGTTTCCACTGCTCCCACTGTTTACGAAGCCCTCTGGCTGTATACTTATAGACGTTCTCTTCTAAATCAATATTTAGAAAAGCAGTCATGACACCCAACCACCGGATATCGTAGTCATGATATGCAGCAATGGCAAGTAGGATCTGGATGGACTTAAGCATAGACCCCAGAAAAGGTTTCATCATTAGCCACAACTGGTCTATGATGACGAAAACCTTTAACAAGTCTAGCTTTGAAAGTCTCAATTTTTCCATCTACACCAAGTAATCTTCTCAAGATATACTTGCTCCTGATGGGGATTTAACCCTTCAGATATAGCAACCAAAGTTCATACTTTGTTGGTGTACATGGATTCCATCTCAGATCGCTAAGCATCCAGCCATTCTTACAGAGTCCCACTCCTGATGGCCAGCTCAAAACTAGTTGGGTCATCATCTCATGATGCAATCCTCGCTTCCACTGTCATAGAGAAACCGAAGTATCTCTCAGGTGGGTGAGAAACCCTACTAGATCGGCGGAGAGGCTGAGGTTCGTTGGTTGCTATTGAATCCTTTGGTTCTACCAAATCAGCAGCTACAGTTTGTATAGCTGGAAATCTTTCCAGTTCTACCTCATGTCCACTTATTACTTCACAAGAAATTCCCTTTCATAAAGGTGGCATGCTGAGAAACAAAACATTTTTGTTCCTCGGTTAGGTAGAAGATATTCCCTTGCGAATGCTTAGGATATCCAATAAACTTCCACAGAACTGAGTTTGCCTCGAGCTTGTCCGGATTATGCTTTTTAGACATAGGTCGGACAACACCAAATCTTAACAAACTTAAGATATGGGCTCTTCCCTTTCCATATCTCATATGAAGTAGTAGGCAGTTGATTTGATCGAAACCCAATTCAATAGGTATGCAACTTCATAAGTGCATAACTCCCTAAAAGGAAATAGGAAACTCAGTAGTACTCATCATAGAGCACACCATATCTAATAGGGTGTGATTGCTCCGCCCCGATACACCGAGGTGTTGTGGTGTATCCGGACGAGTAATGCTGAGAGAGAATCACATTCTCCTTTAGAATAATCCAGGAATTCCGTGCTCAAGTATTCTCCTCCTTGATCATATCAAAGGACATAATACTTATACCCGTTTTGGTTCTCTACTTCTAACTTATATTCTGTGAATATCTTAAAAGGTTCGGACTTGTGTTTCAAAAGAAACATATATCTGAATCTTGAGAGATCATCAGAGAAGGTAATGAAGTACAAAGAACCGGTCTTGGCATGTGTAGACAGGGGACCTTCATACATCAATATGTATCATCCCAAGAGTTCACTGACTCTTTCTCTGCTTCCAATAAACAGAGCTATGGTCATTTTATCTCTATGACATGACTGGCAAGTTTCACAAGATGTAAATTCAAACTAATTTAAATATACATCTAAAATGTAACTTCAGCCAGTCGGGTCGCATTGATATGACCTAGTCTACAATGCCTCAAGAAGGATTCGTTCATTTCTGAACTCTTCCTCTTGTGTGAGTTCCATATACTAAGAACTGTAGTTTGATTTAGAACATCAATGCTTTTAGATAACGTGCCTGAACCGATTAACTTTTGATATAGGAAATGTTCAAAACATTATCCAACAATACAAAATTTTATCATTTCTTTACTAATAAAGAGACTGATATGATTTTGTATATCAGGTTCGGTTTCTAATAATATTCGTTCAGAATCAATGTATTTGGAATACAGGGTGACAGTGACCAACAGACTTGGCTGCAACACTTGCACCGTTTTTTGTCTCATGAAACTTATCACCCGTTCTCAGTTCTCTACTTTTCTGTAGCCCTATGTAACAGATTACATATCTGGGATTCTGATCCGGTATCAAATACCCAGGACGTAGAGGATACAGAGAAACAGTTCTTTGTAATGAACACACCCGAAGGAGATGCATCATATGCACTTTCTTCGTTTGGGCGGCATAGGAATTCTGGTATTCCTCTATTTCCTGCTCTATCTTATAACAATTATAAGTTAGAGCGGGACCAACGTTCCCCAGCTCAGTATAACAAGCGGGTTCGGTCAATACATCTGTATTATTATCTTGATTAAGGCGTGACATGGTCGCTACCAGAAGAGAGTGAGAAGAAAACACTCTGCGTGCGCTCTTGCAAGATCAGATTGATTATTATTTCATCTAATCAGGATGGCTCCCACTGTTTTTATCATATCTTCCTTCAAACCCTAAAAGGAAAGACTAGCCGGGATTAATTACACTCTACAAGTTCGCCAATCTTTCAGCCAGGCCAGTGCCGGTACTTTGAGGGAGGTCCCCCGTGCTTTCGCACGAACCTAATTAAAGTAAACCTCGTTTTTCCAGAGGCGTAACCTCGTTAACACCTTTCTAGACACCTACTTGATCGGCTAATTGTAATGTGTAAAACTCTCCCAGGAGTAACAATTACTCGCAGCGGGTATCGGGATCCAACTATCTCATAGAAGGTATGCAATCTCATTGCAAATTTCAACACTTGAAATTCCCGATAATTTTGCCCCTAGCACCCTATGACCTTGACGGAGGTTAACAAACCATAGGCTACTAGTCAAGTTCAACCCGTCATTTCTTGATTGAATCAAACCCACCCGCACGACCCTTGACGGAGGTCAACAAGGTCGCACGACTACCCTAATCCAATCTGCATCATATGCATAAGCAGATAAATACTAGTTAGCTACCGCACACTACGCCTTGACGGAGGTCAACAAACGTAGCACGAATACTAAGTAGGACTTATCTGAAATGACGGAGGGCTACGGCGCGTAATGAACTTGATATCGTTGTAGAATCAAATGATTTTAAAATGGAGTGTTTTTGAGGCTTTTCTAGTTTTGCTAAAGCGGTCACTCCCGGTGAAGGGATCGTCGGCCCTTTTCTCGTCGAATGAGGTGCGGGATATATCATTTATATCACTGTGCAAAGCAGAAACTATAGAAGCAATCAAAAGACAAACCGAGTGTGTAGCATCTGGCAGTTATTGCTAAAGGGGTCACTCCCGGTGAAAGGATCTCGGCCCTTTCCTCATCGAATAAGGTGCATGATGTTCTACAAGGAATACCGCGATGCAAAGCAAGAACTGAAGCTACCTGTTTTTGAAAATTCGATTCCACAACATCTTTAGGTTTCTTTTTGTTTCATTAATCATATTAATGAAGTCCCATCATTTAAGTCACCTAAACATCACAGATAAATACGACGTACACTTATGCCATCCCCATTCGCCTCGATGTCCCCTCGTGCACCGTTAGGTTAGGTAACTAACGGCAGAGCGGGGCAGGGCTAGCGCGGGTGTAAAACATAAGTAACGTCTATATAATATATCATATATACTATATACAATATCTATTTGAACATATCACATGATCACATCACAGATAACGCAGCAGAAAATATCATATGAAATATTGGATATACTAGGACGTCCGTGTTTTATTTTGAGCCTCTATAAAACACGGATTCCACGGTCGTGATGAATAGCCAAACCCACACCTCTAGACCCCTACGAGAGCGGCAAGCAACCCTACCAATTCTAGAGTTAGGTGACCCGGACTCGACTCCTGGAGATGGTCTCCCACTGAACCCTAGAACCCGGTTACTTGTGCTCCCCTCCTTGGGTCTATCCTAGTGCCGAAAAGTAAATAATATACAAATGGTGACATCTTCCGCAACCTGGAAGTGCCCCAATAAAACAATATTACATACAAGTTTTTACATGAATGAAAATGGAAAAACACTCATCTCACATAAAAACCACCGGCTATTCAAACACGACGATCCAATATAACATATCCAGCAACACATAACATCACATGTCATCAACGTAAGTAAATATGTCCATCCCAATTGTCGTTGACATATAGCAACGAAACCGGCGATATCACATATTACACTTACGGTCATAGAAAAGAAAGTGTAAAACTACAACAGTTGGAATCCGCAACCTCTTTAGACATCGCATGCCTAATCAAATGAATTCCTTAGACATCGCATGCCTAACAATTATAAACCCCGCATTTTAGTCTCATTATCGAAAACTCTTTTCAATATCAAGTCGGGAAATTCAACAAGATTCCCGGCATCCTGACCGAATGCTTTTGCAAACTTTAGTAGACGGCCGCACCCCCGATACCGTCGACGAAGTGCACTAAGGCGGAACACCGCTGCCGCGAGCACCCGAACGGATACATTCGGCGACGGGGTTCTCCTACAGTCACTCGGTCGAGGCTATGGGGCGTGGCTATCTATTAAGTTTACCGGCGAGTATCCGCGTACGCTACGCGATTGCGACGGACTTTTGATCACATCAAAATCCCGTGGCAACCGATCAAATGAGACTAAATTTCTATGTTTATAACATTCATTCAGTTATCTCATAACAACTTGTGAATTCCAAATATTGTATCACATTCCAGATAAATAGAAAATGTTAAACTTTCCGATCGAACAATCAAACACCCAAGTTTTCCCGAAACAGCTCAACACATGAAATAAGTTTAAAAACATTCACTTCATGCCACAGTACCAACAGTCCAGCCGTAGAAGGGTCAAGCCAACGCCTCACATGTGGCACGCCGTACTGCCCCAAACCCTAAGGTTCAAAGGGCAGTTCAAGACGGTCACATAATCGAGTTAAGGTTTGTTGTCTTCTAGAGGGTCCATCGCGTTACTTGCACTACTTGGAACATTCTCAAACTACGGAAATATCCAACACCTGGAAATTTCCCGGCAGGGGAAAAATTGGGTATTTATATCTGGTCAAACTTTTTAACATGTTCTAAATTTACCCGGAAAAACACATAGACGCAGTTAAATTTTCCGATCGAATCATCGAGCCCCCAATACAACCCAGAAAACTCAACTCTTGAGTATAGATTAAAAATACCCAGAAAACAGAGAAAACTAAAAAGGACATTACTGTGCAAAATTCAAAAACTAATGTGACTGTATGGCCGCGGAACCGCCGCACGAGCCATGCTCGTGCCGCGGTTCCGCGACGCTTTAGTCGACTCAGGCGCACGTGATGCACAGTAATTCCAATAAATCCCTGCTGAATTTTTTGGATATTTTTAATTAGGAAAAATGCACAGTTTCAGAAAATGTACAGAAAGGGGTGAAATTTAGGGTTTCGGGGTTCGATCGGGTTTCTAACATCGTCAACACATCGCCTAAAGCTCTAGCTAGGCTCTGATACAACTGTAGGGTTCCTAGGCACACTCAAGAGGTTCCACAAGGCATCAACCATGCCAAAATCAAATTTTTCATGTGCCTAAGAATCCTATGCAAGATCGTTAACTAGAGATTAGGCGAAAAGCAAGCAAGCAAACTACTTTGCTTCAAGTGAAAGTGACTACAACCTTTGTAGATCCGGTCCACCACTTCTTTAGCTCCGTGTTGACGTCCCTCCGCTGTGATCATCGGAATCCCGGACTCTAGCGATGGTTTCGTCGGAGAAATAATCGGGCTAAGTCGTTGACTTCGATGCCTAAGATGATCTACGTCGAGGCGACTCTAACTCAAGCTCCATCTTCACTTGGTCATGAACCGTGTGAAGAAAACACCCTATACAACATGGAAAGTGGTAGAGGATGAAGAAATAGGAAGTGGGTTCACTTTGGATTTGGATTTCTCACTTGATTTCAACACTTGAAATTTTTCAAGAAAGGTTTTCTTTTTCTTCATGAAGAAGATGAAGAAGAAAGAAAAGAATGAATGAATTATCAAAAATAGAAAATCAAGTGATGCTTATCATTTAGAAACCATGGGTGAGTGTAACCAATGTAGAGAATAAACTAGGGTTTAGGTAAATGGTTAGGGTTAAGGATAAAACAAAAATGGTAGACTTTTTCAAAGATGCTAGAAAAGCTTCATGAAGCTTCAAGCATAACAACAAAAAGCCACCATTTAGTTTTGTCAAAAATAAATAAATAAAATAAATAAATAAGTCAAATGAAACCCTAACCATTAACTAAACATGGTTTATAGCATACACACACCCAAGTTTGCATGTATCATCAAACATGATACAATCAAGTGCACAAAAATATATCACATATACTACTTGTGCACATCAAGTGAGAAAATCAATCTTAAGTGAACAAATACTAGTTAATGTAAAGTAATATATCAAATATATAATTATACATTAAATCATTAAATCAACACTTGATTTAATGATCCGGTCATATTGCATATAACCGATTAATATCAATAGTAACAACTTATCGAATCAACACTTGATCCGATAACCCGGCTATATCGCATATAACTGATCAATGTCACAAATCGTGAGAATCGAATATAGTATCACATAATGGTAATATTCTCGGTCCCGCACATATCTCATATGCGCTCCTATTTCGTTTCGCTTGAGCCAGGAAACCTCTATGTAGGACTCTAAAGACTCGTCAATACGCCGGCAGCAGGTGATGATCATATCAAACACCCACAAGCCGCAAGCGGTCTGCTGAACATAACGGCCACCCGGGTATTGAGCGATCAGAAAATCAACGAGCAAGCCCGCTCACACTCCTGTGAATCCAACCAGTAACACTAACCGTACAGTCCGGTCTGATCGTCTGATATGTCGCATATCTCGCCTAGGGGTGGTAAACGTCAGACCCCAATAGCTCGATAAGTCGTGTCGATATGAGGTCAATAACAGATCGAGAAACTACTGGTAACACTTACCAGTAAATCTCAGCAACCCTGGCCAGGGATTTCCGGTTATAGCCAATCGAACACAGCACAACATCAACTCCCTATACCGGGAGAGACGAATCCCCTCCTATCGCTCATTGCCTCCATGTGATTCGGGACTGTACCCAAAAACCACCATTTTGCACGCCCTCTTGGACGTGGTAAGGTGGAAATCAAAGCACAGTGGGAATCACACAAGACTCTATGACGATCTCGGGTCAACAGACTACTCTGTACCAGTGTCACCAGAGAACTGCCATCTGACGTAAGGTATAATACCATCTAGGAGTTCTCGGCGAGTTCGTCCAGTGTACCCAGTCTTCACTGAGCACCCGTATATCATCTCTGATGTCAAACACCGATAGATATGGGATCATCCATCACCCATCATATGGGTCAAGATGCGTATATGCTAGTCTACTCTGGTGCATCGATGCCCTGTCTCGATACACCCACGACTAGGGACCTTGAAGGATGTACTTATGGACTACCATGTCCCCACTAGTATGATCCACATCACAGTCCAGGTAGTCAAGTACACATCCTAAGGGCTTTACCAACATGTAACAGAGAGACAATCAGTGTACACGTTAAGATAAAGAGCAACCAGATAGCATACTATCTGTCGAGCAAGATAGTCCTCCCTATATATATCCCAGCATCCACTACAATATACATCCTATGTACAGTAATGGCCTCTAGGGCATACATATAACTGACAACTTATACAGCTTTTAGGGGACTGACGCTTGCCGCCCCCTAGGCCGGATATGCGATAGTCTTAGAAGAACAGACCGGACTGTACGGAGATTGTCATATAAGGCTCAGTAGGAGTTCGGATGGGTTTCCTCATATCGACATCTACCTGGGGACCGTTACGTACAGCTAGTGTTGCTTGCGGTCTGTGGTTAAACCCACTGCCAGCGTAGTGTAGAAACTTTAGATTCCCACACGGAGAGTTTCCCTGCTTCGGGCGAAACGATATAGAGGTCGTATGGTTTTACGACACGGTTCGGACACATACGTGTTTTTACGCACGTACGATTTTCGGACAGTTTATACTAGCAGGCTTTGGTTTAAGCCAGATTCTAGTATTGGATTATTGGATTTATACAGTCTCAGTATTTCCGTGTTTTCACGGATGGGAGGGGCATTCTCGTAATTAGTCGAGAAGCTTCTAGAAGATTGATGAGTTGGAGGTTTAGGTGGAATTTGCATTAAATGATTTAATGACTCATGGTGTGATTCATCCAAAGGAGTTAATAATGCATTTATTGCTTAATGACTCATGAGATGAATCACACAAAGTGAGTTAATGAAGCATGGTTGATATTATTATTTGTTATTCGTTTAATAATTATTCTGCTTCATATATTCACAAATGTGATATTATTTCATATCATTCTCACTCTCACCTTCTCTCTCCTCAAGCTCTCTCTCTTCAAAGAACTAACCCTAACCTCTCATGTGTTGAGATCCAAGGGTTAGCAAGACTAATAGATCCCTAATCCTATTCTATATTCTCTTGGTTACTTTGATTAGCACTCATAGCAACCTAGTTACCTCAAGTAAGAGGTTAAGCTTGGAGAAGTAGCTCTCGGGTGGATCTTCTATCACAACGAGGAGGCCGATGAGGAGGTGGTCTACGAGAACAAGAAGGACTTGATTCATTAGGTATAATCATCTTTCATAGTAGCTAATCACTTCTATGTTGTTGTTAGTTAGGGTTTAGCAAAGATCCGTAAAGTTAGTCGATGTTAGTTTAAACAAAATGATTGTTTTATCTATTCCGCCTCCCCGCATCATGTGGGGTGTCTAACGTCGACTTACAGTTGCGTGGGTACCTCGGGGATTGTTCCGAGGGATGAAGGTCGGGCACACCACCCGAGACCACCATGAGGTAGCCTTAGGGGGTGGGGACCCGAGACCTACCCCATAAGGGTAGGCTCGGGTCTGCCTAGACCTCCAGGCCACCTCGTGGTTGCCTCACGGGGTGGGTACCCCTTAGCCCTCCGAGCGACAATTAATTTTGGATACTTCGCTTCTGTGAAGGTTCGAGCGAGTTTCGAGTTCGTTTTAACTCCCGGATTGGCTTAAAACGATGGAATTTTGGGGTTTAATAAACTGGGTTTACCGGTTTTGGAAAAATTTGCTGTTTCTTTTGTTATTTGTGCACGGAATTCTATTGTCTTAGCTTTCTTTACTTGCTTATATGATGCGTATATATGTTGTTTAACATATTCTAATCACTATACATCTATTAGAAAGGGTTACACGAATCTTGCTTACCTGTGATGTTACTTGACATAACTTTGTGATGGTTTCGACGGATTGTCGTGATGGATAGTCTTTTGTGCAATGTCTGTTGTACAGTTTTGAGTTCATTTGTATATTCATTATTGCTGGGCGAGCGTCCGACATGTGGACTGCCGTTTCTGTCTGTTAGTATATTCTTTTATTGGGACACGACCGGGTTGAGGTCGATGTCACCATTGTATATTATTTCATTTCCGTACTAGGATAAACCCACCGAGAAGTGCTCGAATAGATGGGTTCTAGAGTGTGCTAGGTGGTCGTCTCGCAATGGCGAGTTCGACCCCCTTGCTCTAGAATTGGCGGGCTATTCGACGCACTTGTAGGGGTTTTAGGATGACTCGCGGTGGAGTGCTCAAGTTACCGGATTCCATGACGTGCCGGGTGGCCCACTCATCACCTAGAGTACAGGTTGTGTTAGTGTATATGCCCTAGAGGCCATTACTGTATCATACTAGTATGTATATTACTTAATGGAAGATTGGGATATTCACCTTGTATTGACAATCTTGCTCAAAATAGTAGTATGCTACTTGGTTTGTTTCTACTTCAATGTGTACATGTGTTTATTTTAGTATATCGCCTATACACATTATTGGAGCCCTTAGGATCTTTGCTTGATTACCAGCGTTATGATGGCAGTCACACTAGTGGGGCTGGGTAATCTATAAGCACATCCTTATGCAGGTCCCTGGTCGCAAGACTATCGAGACAGGGCATCGATACTCCGGAGTAGACTAGCGCATGCGCTTCTCATCCCAGTGTGGGAGACGGTCTGTCCCACAGCCGTCGGTACGTCGTACTTGAGATAGTATGCGGGTGCTCGTTGGGTTACGAGTACACTGGACAGGACTCGTCGGGAACTGACTAGTTGGTATTATGCCTATCGTCAGTTATCAGTTCCCAGGTGACATGAGTACAGCTTAGTCCGCTGACTTGACACTGTCACTTAGCCTCGAGTGTGTTCCCACTGTACTTTGATTACTACCCTACCACGGCTCAAAGGAGTCGTGCAAACAGGTGGTAGTTGGGTGCAGTCCCGAAGCACTTGGAGGCAGTGACGGTTAGACAGGATTCGTCTCTCCCGGTATTGGGGGTTGACATCGCGCTGTGTCTAGGAGAGCCATTACACGAGTAGTCCCTGGCCAGGGCAATCGAGATATACTGGTAGGCTTCCAGTGTTATGTCAGGGTGTTTTGGGCTTCACTCCGACACGACTTGTACTGCTATTGGGGGACTGACGTTTACCGCCCCCTAGGCCCGCCATGCGATGTATCAGACGAACAGACCGGACTGTACGGAGAATGTCACATTCAGGCTCAGTAGGAGTTCAGATGGGTTTCGCCTCGTCAGTCTTCTTGTCGGCATCTACCTGGGGACCGTTACGCACAGCTAGTGCTGCTTGCGGTCTGTGGTTAAACCCACTGCCAGCGTAGTGTCGAGTCTTTAGAGTCCCACACAGAAAGCTATTCGCCTTTTGGCAAAAGAGTAGAGGTCGCATGGTTTTGCGACAGGTCGCATGGTTTTGCGACAGGTCGCATGGTTTTGCGACAGGGTTCGGTCACATCCGTGCACTTGTGCACGTACAGTGTCCGGACAGTTTACACTCGCGGGCTTTGGTTTAAGCCAGATCCTAGTGTACCTTTTGGGATTGGTTTTATCCAGTATGTATTCGTGTTCCTCAGAACGCGGATGCGGGTGTGTATGCACAGTTGACGGAGAGACAGAGGCTGAGGATTCTCATTAGGGTTGTTGACTATTGACTGTTGACTATTGACCTTTTGCTCAACCCTAATGAGATTATGATATATATATATATTTAGCAATTATATTAATTAAGTATTATAGTGACATGGTTGTTGGAGGGTTGACTTTGTTGACTTGTTGAATTTGTTGATCGGTTGACTAGGTTGGACTAGTTGACCATCATCATCACAATGGTTGTCATTTTCATGCAAAGACTTTTGCTTGCTTGTTGTAGTTTGCAAAATGAGTGCATGGAAATGATATTGCCTTTGTCATGATATGAACCATCACATAATACTTGGTTGACATTATGGCTAATGATGCTTTTGGATTATGAGAGGGTGAAAGGCAAAAGAGAGGCTCATTCTTGCTTGACCATTCTCTCTCTTGTTTTTGAGCTCTCATGCTCTTGCTCTCACCCTCTTCCTCTTGCTCTCTCTCTTTTGGTCTATGGTTCATTTTTGTCTCGTGAGTTGAGAAGCAAGAACCATAGAGTAAAATCCTAACATACTCTTCTCTACTCATTCTAGTTCACAAGGCCTAGCAAGCCAAGTGATCTAGTTTTCTTCAAAGTCCGAAGAACAAGCCAAAGGTAGAAGCTTTCAGGTGGATCCATCTTCGACGCAAGGAGACGACGAGGTGAGGCCGATCCGAACCCCGGGAGGAGTTGAAGACGAAGGAGTTCAAGAAAGGTATAGCCCCCTAACCGAGTAGGTAAACTCTTGTTAGGTTGTTATTTAGATGTTTAACAAAGATCCGGGTCTTTAAGTCCATGTTACCACCTCTAAGAAAATCGTTTTTTATCAAATTCCGCATGCCCGAAAGTACCGGGAGAGGTAGCATGGACTTACAGTGGTATCAGAGACTAGTTAAACTCTATCTAACATGTTGGCAAAGTAGCTAGAGGATCGATCAAAGAAAAAGTCGCAAAACGAACCCCGTTTTTTAAACTTTCTGTCGATTTTAATAGTGCTGGAAATTTTTTTTGAGATACACCAAAAATCGACTCTGGGTTTTCTGAAGAAACTGCAAAAATTTGACCCCCTAACTCGAACAAAGCGCCGCGTTTCCGCGGCGGGAGCTTGCTCCCGCCGCGGAACCGCGGCCGAGTTGACTCGGTCATGGGGTTTCTTCTTTGCAGTTTGCTCATAGGGGTATTTTGGGATTTTTGGAATATATATTTTCTGCCCAGATTTTCCAGAACGAAAATTTTATATTTGGGGACCTGAAAATCCGTATTTTTGATCGAACTTCTAAAAGACTTTAGCTGACGGGTTTTTCTGTAATGTGATATTTGTATTGAACGTCAGCTAATCGCTATATGTTGATTAGTGGGGGTTATACAAATCTGTGATCTGTAATGTTATTGGAATGTGTATATGAATTCATTGGATTGTCGCGGGTGAATAGCCGGGGGTTGTGAGACGAGAGTTTTCTTTTCTTTCAATTCATGTAAATTTATAAATTGATGTAATTATTATTTGTATGGCCGCACAACCGGGTCGGGTTGTAGCCGTCATTGTATAATTTCTTTTTACTGTTTTTGCTCCTAGGATAGACCCATGGAGGGGGTGCACAAACTACCGGGTATGCCGAAGTGCCGAGTGGCCTACTCACGGAGTTGAGGGAGGTTGCTTCGCTTCGGGTACTTGGCGGGTAGTTTGCCGCACCCGTAGGGGTCTTGGGTGGGGTTTTGGCTATTCACCACGACCGTGTAATTTGCTTTTCGTTACAGGCTCGTACGAATTGCGGATTCCTAGTATATCCAATATATTCATCTGTGATCTGAAATGGCTATCATTGCAGTATATATCTATATATGATATTATTTAGGCGTTGCTTATGTTTTACAGCCGCGCTAGCCCAGCCCCCGCTCTGTCGTTAGTTAAGTAACCTAACGGGTAATGACGGGGCCCCGTGGCGAATGCGAATGGCATAAGCGTACGTCATATTTTGGTTGTTTTCTGCAATGGTAGGATTAAATGATGGGACGCATTAAAAGAACTAATGCAAGAATAACACGCATTAAAAGAACTAATGCAAGAAAATAAACCAAGTACAAGTCGTTGGAACACTTTGAAAACCACTCGGTTCTTTTCAAAGCTAACTTTTAAATGCGGAGCTTGAGCCACTCCTTTTAAAAGCTATTTCGTTCCTTCGATTATATCAAGTTCACTACGTTCAAGGTTTCGCCAAAACCATCCGTAGCCCTCCGTCGTTTCATATGAATAATCAACAGTATTCAAGCTGTGTTTGTTGGCCTTAGTTAAGGCACAGTGTTTGGTAGCTGGTGGGTATTCATATGTTGCATAGATAGAATGCGTTGGTTTGGGACAGTCGTATTACTTTGTTGGACATAGTCAAGGGTATATACGGGTGGGTTCAAATCAACCTGGACAACGACGGGTAGAACTTGACATGTGACTTATGATTTGTTGGCCTTAGTCAAGGTCATAAGAGCATGGGGCAAAAATCCACATCGGGAGTTTCAAAAGAACTGAAACTTGCTAGTGTTGCATACCATTTGGAGTGTGATGATTCTGGTAGGATTCCATCAGTTTCGTCACACGATGATATTTGGATCCCGATCCTACTGTGAGTATATGCTACTCCTCGGGAAATTTCTCACTTAACGATCAATGCTATAAACCAAGTAGGTGTCTAGAAAGGTGTTAGCGGGGCTACGCCCACAGGGAAAAGAGGTTATTTAATTAAGGAACTTCGCGAAAGCGTTGGAAAACCCCCCTCGAAGTACCGACACCAGCCTGGCCGAACGGTTAAGCAAGAATTGTACGGTGAGATTGATCCTGACTAATTCTTCCTTTTTGGTTTGGGGAGGGATTCGAGAGACAGTGGGAGCCATCCTGTTTAGACAAATTAAAAACCACTCTAAACTTGCAAGAGCATCATGCTGAGTGTTTTCTTCTCTCTCTCTTAATTGCAGCGACCAAGTGACCGCACCTAGGTTACATCTAGATAATAAAATGACTGAATCTGACTGTTGTGACTGGCAAAGATCTGTCCAGATGTCCATTACCCATGACAAGCTGGGACACCTCTTAACTAATCAAACCCCTGCCGTCTCAGGTCCAGTTTCCCCTGTCACGGATGTTTACATCCAAAGGACATCGGAAAAGGATTGTGCGAAAGCCAAGTGCCTCGTGTTAGCCTCAGTTGATGGTGCAAACTAGGGGCAGCACGAGAAGATGGACTCAGTTTCTATCTTCCTCCATAACAAAGATTTATATGGAGAGCAATCTCGTATCGCAAAATATGAGACCTCGAACGAATTGCTTCAAGCGAGGTTGGCTGTCGGGTCATCTGTAAGGGACAACGTCCTTACAGAGACCAGCTATTTTAAGCTCACGGACCTGGAGACCACGATGAAGAATGGGTCAAGTACTGACTTAATTCTACAGTCCCTGCCCTCTGCTTATACCCTGAAAGAAACCAGGGAAGAAAAAGGAAAAGCAAGGGCAAAAGTTTCAGGACTGGATATAGTAAAAGAGGGATGTTCCTATTGTAACGGGAATGAACAATGGCAGAAAGATTGCAGGGCTTGCAAAGCCAGTAGCCAGAATTCGAAGCATGTTGTGGCTTCGGCTTCGAGTGTGTTTGTAATAGAGAACTGTTTGTCAGTTAACCCTACTTCCTGGGTATTGGATACCGGATCAGGATCTCATATCTGTAATTCGTTACAGGCTCTGAGAAACCGTAGGGTTATCAGGAAAGGTGATATGACTCTCAGGGTTGCTAACGGAATGAGCATGGATGCTGTATCCGTAGGAGAATATCACCTAGGACTGACAACTGGGCAGATATTGGTTCTGCGTGTCTGTTTGTATGTACCAGGTGCGACTTGTAATATCATATCTGTATCCTTACTTTCTAAGGAAGGATATGATTTTGCTTTTGTAAGCGATGTAGTAAACATCCACCTAAATCAAGTACTGATTGGGTCAGGTACATTAAATAACGGTATATACGTATTGAATCAAGCTCAGATATTCAGTGTCCAGAACACACTTAAAAGAAAGTCTCCAGAATTAAATCAGGCTTTCTTATGACATTGTAGACTGGGTCACATCAATGAGACACGGTTGACTAAGTTACATAAAGAAGGATACTTGGATCCGTTCGAGTACCAGTCTTATGCCACTTGTGAATCTTGTCTCATGGGAAAGATGACAAAGACTCCGTTCACTGGACACGGAGTAAGAGCGAGCGAGCTCTTGGGACTCATACACAGAGACGTGTGTGGTCCAATGTCTACACATGCGCGAAGCGGTTATTCATACTTCATTACTTTCACAGATGATTTCTCTAGGTATGGACATGTCTTCTTAATGAAGCACAAATCCGAGGCCTTTGGGAAATTTCAAGAATACAAGAATGAAGTTGAAAAACAAACCGGCAAAAGTATCAAGATTCTAAGATCGGATCGAGGTGGAGAATACTTGAGTGCCGAGTTTCTGGGCTACTTAAAAGAGAATGGAATTCTCTCTCAACTTACTCCTCCATACATACCACAACACAACGGTGTATCGGAAAGGAGGAATCGAACCCTATTAGATATGGTTCGTTCCATGATGAGTAAGGCTGAGTTACCGCGATCTTTCTGGGGTTATGCACTAGAAACAGCTGCACATCTCTTGAACCAAGTTCCTACTAAGACAGTGCCTACCACACCATATCAGATGTGGAGTGGGAAGAAACCCTGTCTTAAATCCTTTAAGACATGGGGATGTCCAGCTTTTGTAAAAAAGCAGCATGCGGACAAGCTCGAGGCACGATCAGTACAGTGCAAGTTTGTGGGATACCCAAAGAACTCCAAGGGGTACCTTTTCTATTACGCAGAGGAGCAAAAAGTCCTTGTTTCTCGTCATGCCCGCTTCTTGGAAACTGAGTTTTTAGAAAATCAGATAAGTGGGAGCGCAATAGAACTGGAAGAAATTCCAGAACCACAAGCTATTACTGAAACCTTAGTAGAACCAGAAGGTTCAAAGGAACCGGACATTCCTACGCCACTCCGCAAGAGTAGTAGGCAGTCTCATCCGCCCGAGAGATACTACGGTTTTCTCATAGACGGGGATAGAGAGGATTGCACCATGGATTATGGTGAGCCTACTAGCTTCCAGCAAGCCATTCAGAGCAGTGACTCGGTAAAATGGCTGGATGCAATGCGGACCGAGATGGAGTCCATGTACACCAACAAAGTTTGGACTTTGGACTTTGCTCCAGAAGGGGTAAAACCCGTAGGCTGCAAATGGATCTTCAGAAATAAGATTGGTGTAGATGGGCAGGTTGAAACCTATAAAGCTAGGCTCGTTGCAAAGGGTTTTCGTCAAAGACCTGGTTTGGACTATGACGAGACCTTTTCTCCGGTAGCCATGCTTAAATCCATTCGGATCCTTCTTGCCATTGCTGCCTTCCACGATTATGAAATCTGGCAGATGGACGTAAAGACGGCTTTTCTAAATGGAAATTTGGAAGAGTGCGTCTATATGGATCAACCAGAGGGATTCAATCAGAGTGGGAGCAGCGGTAAAGTGTGCAAATTGCTCAAGTCCATCTATGGACTCAAGCAGGCATCGCGGAGTTGGAACATCTGCTTTGATGATACTGTCAAAGAATTCGACTTTGTCAAAAACCCAGATGAACCATGCATTTACAGTAAGATTATAGGGAGAAATGTGGTATTCCTCGTCTTGTACGTCGATGACATTCTCCTAATAGGAAATGATATTCCTATGCTACAGTCAGTCAAAGGATTCTTATCGCAGAGGTTCTCCATGAAGAACCTGGGCGATGCCAACTACATTCTGGGGATCCAGATCTATCGTGATAGATCTAAAAGGATGTTGGGACTTTCACAGTCAAGGTACATCGACACCATACTGAAACGATTCAGTATGGAAGATTCCAAGCGCGGTAATCTACTGGCTTGTCACGGAATCACCCTCTCCAAAGAGATGTCTCCCAAGACTGATTTGGAAAGGGCTCGCATGTCATCAATACCCTACGCATCTGCGGTAGGCTCTATTATGTATGCGATGTTGTGTACCAGACCAGATGTAGCATACGCATTGAGCGTTGTATGCCGGTATCAGTCGAACCCAGGGGAGAAACACTGGATAGCAGTAAAGAACATTCTCAAGTACCTGAGAAGGACTAAGGAGATGTTCTTGGTGTATGGCGGAAAAGACCTCCAGATTGAGGCCTTTGCTGACTCCAGCTTCCAGAGTGATAAGGATGACTCCAAGTCCATGTCGGGTTATGTCTTTACCCTCAATGGAGGGGCGGTTTGCTGGAAGAGTTCCAAGCAGGAAACCGTTGCCGACTCAACTATGGAAGCGGAGTACATAGCTACTTGCGATGCCGCAAAGGAAGCTGTCTGGATGAAGAAGTTCCTCATGGAACTTCAGGTGGTTCCTACCAGTGTTGATCCAATACCGCTGTATTGTGACAACAACGGCGCTATAGCTTTAGCGAAGGAACCCATGTCCCATCAGAAGTCCAGGCATATTTTGAGGCGGTACCACCTGATCAGGGAGATCGTTGATCGCCGGGAGATCGAGATGAAGAGAGTAAATACGGAAGATAACACTGCTGATCCACTCACGAAGGCCTTACCCCAGACTCAGTTCGAGCGGCTGATCGAGATGATAGGTCTTCGATACGCCAGTACATGGCCTTAGTGCAAGTGGGAGATTGTTAGTGTATATGCCCTAGAGGCCATTACTATATCATACTAGTATGTATATTACTTAATGAAAGCTTGGGATATTCACCTTGTATTGACAATCTTGCTCAAAATAGTAGTATGCTACTTGGTTTGTTTCTACTTCAATGTGTACATGTGTTTATTTTAGTATATCTCCTATACACATTAGTGGAGCCCTTAGGATCTTTGCTTGATTACCAGCGTTGTGATGGCAGTCACACTAGTGGGGCTGGGTAATCTATAAGCACATCCTTATGCAGGTCCCTGGTCGCAGGACTATCGAGACAGGGCATCGATACTCCGGAGTAGACTAGAGCATGCGCTTCTCATCCCAGTGTGGGAGACGGTCTGTCCCACAGCCGTCGGTACGTCGTACTTGAGATAGTATGCGGGTGCTCGTTGGGTTACGTGTACACTGGACAGGACTTGTCGGGAACTGACTAGTTGGTATTATGCCTATCGTCAGTTATCAGTTCTCAGGTGACATGAGTACAGCTTAGTCCGCTGACTTGACACTGTCACTTCGCCTCGAGTGTGTTCCCACTGTACTTTGATTACTACCCTACCACGGCTCAAAGGAGTCGTGCAAACAGGTGGTAGTTGGGTGCAGTCCCGAAGCACTTGGAGGCAGTGACGGTTAGACAGGATTCGTCTCTCCCGGTATTGGGGGTTGACATCGCGCTGTGTCTAGGAGAGCCATTACACGAGTAGTCCCTGGCCAGGGCAATCGAGATATACTGGTAGGCTTCCAGTGTTATCTCAGGGTGTTTTGGGCTTCACTTCGACACGACTTGTACCGCTATTGGGGGACTGACGTTTACCGCCCCCTAGGCCCGCCATGCGATGTATCAGACGAACAGACCGGACTGTACGGAGAATGTCACATTCAGGCTCAGTAGGAGTTCAAATGGGTTTCGCCTCGTCAGTCTTCTTGTCGGCATCTACCTGGGGACCGTTACGCACAGCTAGTGCCGCTTGCGGTCTGTGGTTAAAACCACTACTAGCGTAGTGTCGAGTCTTTAGAGTCCCACACAGAAAGCTATTCGCCTTTTGGCAAAAGAGTAGAGGTCGCATGGTTTTGCGACAGGTCGCATAGTTTTGCGACAGGGTTCGGTCACATCCGTGCACTTGTGCACGTACAGTGTCCGGACAGTTTACACTCGCGGGCTTTGGCTTAAGCCAGATCCTAGTGTACCTTTTGGGATTGGTTTTATCCAGTATGTATTCGTGTTTCTCAGAACGCGGATGCGGGTGTGTATGCACAGTTGACGGAGAGACAGAGGCTGAGCATTCTCATTAGGGTTGTTGACTATTGACTGTTGACTATTGACCTTTTGCTCAACCCTAATGAGATTATGATATATATATATATATATATTTAGCAATTATATTAATTAAGTATTATAGTGACATGGTTGTTGGAGGGTTGACTTTGTTGACTTGTTGACTTTGTTGATCGGTTGACTAGGTTGGACTAGTTGACCATCATCATCACAATGGTTGTCATTTTCATGCAAAGACTTTTGCTTGCTTGTTGTAGTTTGCAAAATGAGTGCATGGAAATGATATTGCCTTTGTCATGATATGAACCATCACATAATACTTGGTTGACATTATGGCTAATGATGCTTTTGGATTATGAGAGGGTGAAAGGCAAAAGAGAGGCTCATTCTTGCTTGACCATTCTCTCTCTTGTTTTTGAGCTCTCATGCTCTTGCTCTCACCCTCTTCCTCTTGCTCTCTCTCTTTTGGTCTATGGTTCATTTTTGTCTCATGAGTTGAGAAGCAAGAACCATAGAGTAAAATCCCAACATACTATTCTCTACTCATTCTAGTTCACAAGTCCTAGCAAGCCAAGTGATCTAGTTTTCTTCAAAGTCCGAAGAACAAGACAAAGGTAGAAGCTTTCAGGTGGATCCATCTTCGACGCAAGGAGACGACGAGGTGAGGCCGATCCGAACCCCGGGAGGAGTTGAAGACGAAGGAGTTCAAGAAAGGTATAGCCCCCTAACCGAGTAGGTAAACTCTTGTTAGATTGTTATTTAGATGTTTAACAAAGATCTGGGTCTTTAAGTCCATGTTACCACCTCTAAGAAAATCGTTTTTTATCAAATTCCGCATGCCCGAAAGTACCGGGAGAGGTAGCATGGACTTACAGGTTGCCCTACTTCTGGGATTGGCAGGTAACTTACTGCACTTGTAGGGGTCTTGGTTTTACATTGAACAGACTATCCACACGACCGGGGAATGTTAAGTTTCATTTGCTGCTCAAATGAAACCTGGGGCTCCTAGATTATCCGCTATTCCATATTGCTTATCGCTTTTCTCTGATGTTGCTTATATCATGCCTAAGATGACTATATATTTATATATAGATAAATAAATGTTGTATATGATTTGCATCCGCGCTAGCCCAGACCCTGCTCTGCCGTTAGTTAATTAACCTAACGGTGCATAACGGGGAGCCGTGGCAAATGCGGATGGTATATACGTACATTCTATTTTCGTTCTTTTCAGGTGTGATAGGTTTTAATTGATGGGACCGCTTTAATTTGATTAATGTAAGGAAAAATAAACGTAAAAGATGTTGTCGGAACAAATTTTTTTGAAAAACTATAGTCGTATTCTTTTGCTTTGCATAAAGGTATTCGTTTAGGAATATCCTGCACCTCATTCTACGAGGCAAGAGCCTAGATCCCTTCATGGGGATTGATCTCTTGAGCAAAAGTTTATGTTACTATAAATTATTCGGTATTATTCAAAACCATTAGTTTTTAAAAGCGGAGCCTAAACCACTACTTTTCAAAGCTATTTGGTTCCTTCAACGATATCAAGTTCATTACGTTAAAGGTTTTTCGCCAAAAACTAGCCGTAGCCCTCTGTTGTCTCCTACGAGTATTATTAGTATTCATGCTATGTATGTTGGCCTTTGTCAAGGCGTAGTGTGCGGTAGCTAAGTAACATCTCGTTTGTAGCATATAATGTGATTAACTAGGATAGTCGCACAGCTATGTTGGTCTTTGTCAAAGGTTCATGCGAGTGGGTCTAGGGTAATCATGATGATAATGGGTCAAACTTGACTAGCGACTTAGGATATGTTCGCCCTTGTCAAGATCATAAGCCACTAGGGGTAAAAACTACATCGGGAGTTTCAAATATACAGGAAACTTGCTAGTGATGCATACCTTCTGGAGTGTGGTGACTAGAGTGTCTTCTATCTAGGTTATCACACGATGATAATTGTGTCCTGATCCCATTGATGAGTAGGATTACTCTTGGGAGATATTTTTCACTTCACAATTATCTAATCTATTAAGTGTCTAGAAAGGTGTTAACGGGGCTACGCCTCTGCGGAAATGAGGTTTATTTTAATTAGGTCCGTACGAGAGCACGAGAAACCTCCCTCGGAGTACCAACACCCACCTGGCTGAACGGTTAGCAAACTTGTAAGGTGTAAATGATCCCGACTAGTTTTCCTTTTAAGATTTGAAGGAAAATTCGAGGAAACAGTAGGAGCCATCCTGATTAGATAAATTAATAACCAATCTAATCTTGCAAGAGCTCACGTTGAGTGTTTCTTTTCTCTCTCCAGGTAGCAACCATGTCATGCCTTAATCAAGATAATAAAATGTATGACTTGACCGACCCAGATTCTTATTCGGGGCTAAGGAACGTCGGTTCGACTCTAACTTATGACAACTGTCACGAGTATGATCAAGGGAAAAAAGAATGCAAGGACTTCCATTTGACCCTGATGAAGAAGA
Organism: Agapanthus africanus; assembly: GCA_030015575.1. Taxonomy (NCBI): domain Eukaryota; kingdom Viridiplantae; phylum Streptophyta; class Magnoliopsida; order Asparagales; family Amaryllidaceae; genus Agapanthus; species Agapanthus africanus. The sequence goes on from CM057345.1 coordinate 304,143,237, forward strand.
AGCATATTATTGCGTCTCCTTCAGGTATTCTTGTTATTGAGAATTGCTTTTCGGTCAGTCCTACCTCCTGGGTAGTAGATACCGGATCAAGATCTTATATTTGTAATTTATTACAGAGACCGAGAAAAAGTAGGATGGCTGGACCTAGTGATATGTCCTTTAGAGTAGGGAATGGAGTACAAGTTGATGTTGCTGCCGTCGGTGAATATCACATAGTATTGCTGTCACAACCCGAAAGAGCACGTGACTGGCCTTTGAACCATATGAAGTCTATAAGACTCCATCTGATCCAAGTAAGCCAAAAGCCCAGAAATCTAAAACCATTTTAAGAGTAAAGAAACATATTTTGTAAATTTTTCCATTGAGGCATTTTATCAAACACTTACTACGCATAAACAAAGAGCACAACCCACACAAGCAATATAATATACAACGCCGAAGGGCGAGGATCAAAACCCAAGAGAATCTCCAACAAACAAGAAAATCGTAATACTACTGAGCGCGACTCTAAGGTCGAAATAATACATCACTAGTGTCTAAGTCTGAAACAATATACAAGTTTTAGTTGATGGAATTTCTAGATACAAAGAATAATACATATACAAGGGTGGTTCTGATGCAAAGAACCCACCTACCAAGCAAATCACCCGTAAAGGAAGCAATGTGCCGGAAATGCCGCTATGGAACCTGTACGGCAAAACCTGCAAGAACTGTGGCACAAAAGGGGTGAGTTGCCAACTCGTGAATAGAAAATATCTACAAGCAGAAATTGGAAGCATGATATAAACCTAAGTCAAAACGACCAGATATAATATAAACCTCAAATGAATAAGTTTGAAGCATAGTAAAGTAGCAATGTAACATCTGAACATAAGTGTAGTGCCAAGTACTCGTGCCAGTGCCTCACGTAACAATATATCATAAATATGATGTATGTATGCGGTAAAATGAAAACAGGAGATATCATGAATGAAATCATCAGAAAATCAACGTCGAGCATTGACACAAACTATATATCTCAATATCAAGTGAAACCCATATATCATGTATCCGACATGTATGCAGCATTCATGAAGGTACTCTATCAGGTACTACTAATATGTGATGCAATGCATATACAATAAATGTGGGGTAGGGGAGATATAATATACCATCGACCATAAAGGCCACGAGCACATAGGCTCCTCTCAAATCGAGCTCATAGGCTCCGAGCAAATAGGCTCCTCTCACATCGAGCTCATAGGCTCCGAGCACATAGGCTCCTCTCACATCGAGCTCATAGGCTCCGAGCACATAGGCTCCTCTCATAATGCATATGTAAATTTGCATAGATCATCATGATGATATATTAAGTAGGCGTATATATATATATCAGCATCCCATACCACTAATATATATATACTCTATGGGTATACATATATATTTCAGCGTCCCATACCACTGATATATATATGCTGGAGTAAAACAATCCAGAATCATCATATGCAACCATATCACAGTGCGAAATCCATGGATTATAATACATGCAACATGAACACTAATATGAGCATGCAACTATGTAAAGGCATATGCACAAAGGAATATGAATCAATAACATATAAGCATGCAATGCAATGCGAGCCGTAGAGTAAATGGTAAATGAATAGTAATGCAGCTTGCCATTTGAAATAAGACAAATCGGAGTTTTTAGTAAACTAAGGGCTACAGTGTTTTTAAGATATTCCCGATTCGTTAATTTTTGAAATAGGTATGACTTGGGTCTAGTCTAACATCTACTATGCAAACTACAGATCTAAGTATCACGTCAACCGGGAGGGGTATGGAATCCACCTAAATCTGAGTCGATATATGTATATATAGTCGGTGATCCCGCCTCAATAGTATTGCGTACGATACAGTATGTCATATGGCATCCTCAAGTCATGAGTGCGGATCTATCATCAATATAAAGCTCGTACGGTAAATCGTCGTACGGCATCCCAATAGCTGGGTACGGGCCAGTATCACATTCCTCTCATCAAATATCAGGTATCATTATCATCGTATCGCATAATCTGGGGTACAGATCTAAGTCTAGTACAAATCAATACCATCTATATAAGTATGAAAGCGGGGGTAAAACACATGCCCAACGACCCGCTAAGTGTTAGTTATATGTATGCCCTAGAGGCCATTGCTATACATAGGATGTATATTGTAGTGGATGCTGGGACATATATAGAGAGGACTTTCTTGCTCGACATGATAGTATGCTATCTGGTTGTTCTTTACCTTAACGTGTACACAGATTGTCTCTCTATTACATGTTGGTAAAGCCCTTAGGATGTGTACTTGACTACCTGGACTATGATGCGGATCATACTAGTGGGGACATGGTAGTCCATAAGTACATCCTTCAAAGTCCCTAGTCGAGGGTGTATCGAGACGGGGCATCGATATACCAGAGTAGACTAGCGTGTACCTTCTCGACCCATACAGATGGGCGATGGATGATCCCATATCCATCGGTGTTTGACATCAGAGATGATATACGGGTGCTCAGTAGAGACTGGGTACACTGGACGGACTCGCCGAGAACTCCCAGATGGTATTATACCTCACGTCAGATGGCAGTTCTCTGGTGACACTGGTACAGAGTAGTCTGTTGACCCGAGATCGTCATAGAGTCTTGTGTGGTTCCCACTGTGCTTTGATTTCCATCTTACCACGTCCAAGAGGGCGTGCAAAACGGTGGTTTTTGGGTACAGTCCCGAGTCATATGGATGCAATGAGCGATAGGAGGGGATTCGTCTCTCCCGGTATAGGGAGTTGATGTTGCGCTGTGTTCGATTGGCTATAACAGGAAATCCCTGGCCAGGGTTGCTGAGATTTACTGGTAAGTGTTACCAGTAGTTTCTCGAATTGTTATAGACCTCATATCGACACGACTTATCGAGCTATTGGGGTCTGACGTTTACCACCCCTAGGCGAGATATGCGACATATCAGACGATCAGACCGGACTGTACGGTAGTGTTACTGGTTGGATTCACTGGAGTGTGAGCGGGCTTGGTCGTCGACCTTCAGATCGCTCAATACCCGGGTGGCCGTTACGTTTAGCAGACCGCTTGCGGCTTGTGGGTGTTTGATATGATCATCACCTGCTGCCGGCGTATTGACGAGTCTTTAGAGTCCTACACAGAGGTTTCCTGGCTCAAGCGAAACGAAATAGGAGCGCATATGAGATATGTGCGGGACCGAGAATAATACCAGTATGTGATACTGTATTCGATTCTCGTGATGTGACATTGATCGGTTGTATGCGATATAGCCGGGTTATCGGATCAAGTGTTGATTCGATAAGTTGTTACTAATGATACTAGTCGGTTATATGCGATATGACCGGATCGTTAAATCAAGTGTTGATTTAATGATTTAATGTATAATTATATATTTGATATATTACTTTGCATTAACTAGTATCGGTTCACTTTAAATGGATATTCTCACTCGGATGTGCGCATTGTATATGCGATATATTTTTGTGCACTTGATTGTATCATGTTTGATGATGCATGCAAAATTGGTTAGTGTAAAGAATTAAACCTAGGTTAAGTAAATGGTTAAGGTTTCTTTTTATTTGTCCATTCATTTATCTTTTTATTTGAATTAAAATGAAATGACAAAAGAAAACAAAATGGTTATCATTCTTTCTTTCTTTCATGAAGCTTGATGAAGCTTCATGAAGCTTTGACCATATGACCATTTTGTCTTCAAGCTTAACCCTAACCATTCTTTTAACCTTAGTCATTTCTCTACACCTAACTATAGTTAATGTTATGATAAGGATCTTTTTATTTTTCCTATTCTAATTAACTTATCATATCATTATCTTCTTCTTCTTCATCTTCAACCTTGAAGAAAGCTTTCTACCAACAATGGTGGAATGTGAAAATGAGTGAGAAATCCAATTCTAAAGTGAACCCACTTCCTATTTCTTCATCCTCTACCTCTTGCCAAGTAGTAAAGTGTGTTTCCTTCATAAGTTTTCATGGCTTGGTGAAGGTGGAGCTTGATCTAGCGATGCTTCGACGTAGATCATCTTCGGCACGTCGTCGATGACCTAGCCCGCCTATTCTCCGATGAAGCCGACGCTAGAGCCCGGGAACTCATTTGGACAGCGAGGGGACTTCGTTGCGGAGCTATGGAGGTGGAGCACCGGATCTACAAAGGTTGTATTTCCGTATTCTTTATAGTTAAGTTGTTAACTAGTTTCTAGTTTCGCCTAAACTTTAGCCAACGATCCGTATTAGGGTTTCTCGGCATCTAGATTTTTTGAAATTGGCATGGTTGATGCCTTGTGAGACATCATTAGTGTGCCTAGGAACCCTACAGTGGTATCAGAGCCTAGCTAGAGCCTTAGGCGAAGTCTAGACGCAATTTGAAGTCCGAACGAACCGAAACCCCAAAATTTTCACGCTCTCTGGACTTTTTTTGAAAACGTGGATTTTTCCAAATTAAAAATTGCTAAAAAATTCAGCAGGGAAATCTATGAATTACGGCACAAAATTGGACCCATGATTCATCCAAACCGCGGCGGAACCGCGGCAGAAGCCCTACTTCTGCGGCGGTTCCGCGGCTATGTGATGACGTCACCTTCCCATTGTTGCACAGTAATTCCTATTTTCATATGCTGGGTTTTCTGGGAATTTTTAATATTTATTCAAGAGTTGAATTTTCTGGGGTTGTTTTGGGAATTCGGTGTTTCGATCGGAGTATCAGATTTTGTCTATGTGGCTTTCCGGATAATTTTTAGAATATGTTAAAATGTTCGACCGGATATAAATACCCAATTTTTCCCCTGTCGGGAAATTTCCAAGTGTTGGATTTTTCCGTAGTTTAACGACGTTCTAAGTAGTGCAAGTAACTCGATGGACCCTCTAGAAGACAACATACCTTAACTCGATTATGTGACCGTCTTGAACTGCCCTTTGAACCTTCGGGTTTGGGGCAGTACGGCGTGCCACATGTGAGGAGTTGGCTTGACCCTTCTACGGCTGGACCGTTGGTACTGAGGCACGAACTGAATGTTGTTAGACTTATTTCATGTGTTGAGCTGTACCGGGAAAACTTGGGTGTTCAATTGTTCGATTGGAAAGTCTAACATTTTCTAATTATCTGGAATGTGATACAATAATTGGAATTCACAAAGAGTTATGAGATAACTGAATGAATGTTATAAACATAGCAGTTTAGTCTCACTTGATCGGTTGCCACGGAATTTTAATGTGATCAAAAGTCCGTCGCAATCACGTAGCGTACGCGGATACTCGCCGGGTAAACTTAATAGACAGCCTCACTCCATAGCCCCGACCAAGTGACTGAAGGAGAACCCCGTCGCCGAAAGCATCCGTTCGGGTGCTCGCGGTGGCGGTGTTCCGCCTTGGTGCACTTCATCGACGGCGTCGGGGGTGCGGCCGCCTACTGAAGTTTGCGACGAGCATTCGATCAGGATGTCGGGAATCCTGTTGAATTGCCCGACTTGATATTGAAAAGTGTTTTCGATAATGAGACTAAAATGCGGGGTTTATAATTGTTAGGCATGCGATGTCTAAGGAATTCATTTGATTAGGCATGCGATGTCTATGCAGGTTGCGGATTCCAACTGTTGTAGTTTTACACTTTCTTTTCTGTGACCGTAAGTGTAATATGTGATATCGCCGGTTTCGTTGCTATATGTCAACGACAATTGGGATGCGCATATTTACTTACGTTGATGACATGTGATGTTATGTGTTGCTGGATATGTTATATTGGATCGTCGTGTTTGAATAGCCTGGGGTTTTTTTATGTGAGATGAGTGTTTTTCATTTTCATTCATGTAAAAACTTGTATGTAATATTCTTTTATTGGGGCGCTTCCAGGTTGTGGAAGTTGTCACCGTTTGTATATTATTTACTTTTCCGCACTAGGATAGACCCAAGGAGGGGAGCACAAGTAACCGGGTTCTGGAGTCCAGTGGGAGACCAACTCGAGGAGTCGAGTCCGGGTCTCCTAACTCTAGAATTGGTAGGGTTGCTTGCCGCTCTCGTAGGGGTCTAGGGGTGTGGGTTTGGCTATTCATCGCGACCGTGGAATCCGTGTTTTATACTGGCTCGTATTGAAAACACGGATGTCCTAGTATATCCAATATTTCATATGATTCTTCTGCTGCGATATCTGTGATGTGATCATGTGATGTTCTGTGATAGATACAATATATAGTATATATGATATATTATATAGGCGTTACTTATGTTTTACACCCGCGCTAGCCCTGCCCCGCTCTGCCGTTAGTTACCTAACCTAACGGTGCACGAGGGGACATCGAGGCGAATGCGGATGGCATAAGTGTACGTCGTATTTATCTGTGATGTTTAGGTACTTAAATGATGGGACTTCATTAATGTGATTAATGAAATAAAAGAAACCTAAAGATGTTGTAGAATCGAATTTCAAAAATAAAACAGGTAGCTACAGTTCTTGCTTTGCACAGCGGTATATGTGATATATCCTGCACCTTATTCGATGAGGAAAGGATCGAGATCCCTTCACAGGGAGTGACTCCTTTAGCAATAACTGGCCGATGCTACAACCCTCGGTTTGTTTTTTGATTGCTTTTAAGAGTTTTTGTTTTGCACAGAGATATATACGATATATCCCGCACCTCATTCGACGAGGAAAGGACCGACGATCCCTTCACCGGGAGTGACTCCTTTAGCAAAACTAGAAAAGCCTCAAAAACACTCCATTTTAAAAATCATTTGATTCTACAACGATATCAAGTTCATTACACAATAGGTTTTCAGAAAAACCTGTCGTAGCCCTCCGTAATTTCAGATAAGTTGTATATAGTATTCGTGCTGCATTTGTTGGCTTTCGTCAAGGTGCAGTGTGCGGTAGCTATATGCTGCTTATCTGCTAGCATACGATGCGATTGGATTAGGGTAGTCGTGCGGCTTTGTTGGCTTTCGTCAAGGGTCGTGCGGGTGGGTTTAATTCGATCAAGAAATGTACGGGTTGAACTTGACTAGCGGGCTATGGTTTGTTGGCTTTCGTCAAGGTCATAGCACGTTAGGGGCAAAATATTATCGGGAATTTCAAGTGTTGAAATTTGCAATGAGATTGCATACCTTCTATGAGATAGTTGGATTCCGATACCCGCTGCGAGTAAGAGTTACTCCTGGGAGAGTTTTATACATTACAATTAGCCGATCAAGTAGGTGTCTAGAAAGGTGTCAACGGGGTTACGCCTCTGGGAAAACGAGGTTTACATTAATTAGGTTCGTGCGAAAGCACGGGGGACCTCCCTCAAAGTACCGACACTGGCCTGGCTGAAAGATTGGCGAACTTGTAGTGTGTAATTAATCCCGGCTAGTCTTTCCTTTTAGGGTTTGAAGGAAGATTTGATAAAAAGCAGTGGGAGCCATCCTGATTAGATAAAATAATAACCAATCTATTCTTGACAGAGCGCACGCTGAGTGTTTTCTTCTCTCTCTCTCCAGGTAGCGACCATATCACGCCTTAATCAAGATAATAATACGGAATATTGACTGAACCCGCTTGTTATACTGAGCTGGGGAACGTTGGTCCCGCTCCAACTTATAATTGTTATAAGACAGAGCAGAAAATAAAGGGAATACCAGATTTCCCGTGCCGCCCAAACGAAGAGAATGCATGCTGATGCATCATCTTCGGGTGTGTTCATTATACAGAACTGTTTCTCAGTATCCTCTACGTCCTGGGTATGTGATACTAGATCAGAATCCCAGATATGTAATCTGTTACATAGGGCTACAGATAGGTAGAGAACTGAGAACGGGTGATAAGTTTCATGAGGCAGAAAACGGGGCAAGAGTTGCAGCCAAGTCTGTCGGTCACTGTCACCCTGTATTACCAATACATTGATTCTGAACGTATGTTATTAGATACCGAACCTGATATACAAAATCATATCAGTCTCTTTATTAGTAAAGAAATGATATAATTTTGTATTGTTGGATAATGTTTTGAACATTTCCTATATCAAAAGTTGATCGGTTCAGGCACGTTATCTAAAAGCATTGATGTTCTAAATCAAACTACAGTTCTTAGTATACGGATCACACACAAGAGGAAGAGTTCAGAAATGAACGAATTCTTCTTGAGGTATTGTAGACTAGGTCATATCAATGCGACCCGACTAGCTAAGTTACATTTAGATGCATATTTAAATCAGTTTGAATTTACATCTTATGAAACTTGCGAGTCATGTCACAGAGATAAGATGACCATAGCTCTGTTTACTGGAAACAGAGAAAGAGTTAGTGAACTCTTGGGATGATACATGTTGATGTATGTAGGTCCCCTGTCTACACATGCCAGGACTGGTTCTTTATACTTCATTACGTTCTCTGATGATCTCTCAAGATTCAGACATATGTTCCTGTTGAAACACAAGTCCGAACCTTTTGAGATATTCACAGAATATAAGTTAGAAGTAGAGAACCAAAATACGGGTATAAGTATTATGTCTTTTGATGAGATCGAGGAGGAGAATACTCGAGCACGGAATTTATGGAAAATTCTAAAGGAGAATGAGATTCTCTTTCAGAATTACTCCTCCGTATACACCATAGCACGATGGTATATCGGGGCGGAGCAATCACACCCTATATGATAAGGTGCGCTCTATGATGAGTATTACTGAGTTACCTATTTCCTTTTGGGAGTTATGCACTTGAGAAGTTGCATACCTATTGAATAGGGTTCAAATCAAATCAGTTGCCTACCACTTCATATGTGATATGGAAAAGGAAGAGCCCATTTCTTAAGTTAGTTAAGATCTGGGGTTGTCCGGCCTATGTCTGAAAAGAAAAATCTGGACAAGCTCGAGGCAAGGTCAGTCATGTAGAACTGGAAATGTTCCAGCTATACAAAACTGCAGCTGAAGATTTGACAGAACCAAAGGATTCAATAATTACCAATGAACCTCAGCCTCTCCGCCGATCTAGTAGGGTTCCTCACCCACCTGAGAGATACTTCGGTTTCTCTATGACAGTGGGAGCGAGGATTGCATCATGAGATGATGACCCAACTAGTTTCGAGCTGGCCATCAGGAGTAAGACTCTATAAGAATGGCTGGATGCTTAGTGATCTGAGATGGAATCCTTATACACCAACAAAGTATGGACTTTGGTTGCTATATCTGAAGGGTTAAATCCCCATCAGGAGCAAGTATATCTTGAGAAGATTACTTGGTGTACATGGAAAGGTTGAGACTTTCAAAGCTAGACTTGTTAAAGGTTTACATCATTGACCAGGTGTGGATCATGATGAAACTTTTTCTAAGGATCTATGCTTAAGTCCATCCAGATCCTACTTGCCACGGCTACATACCATGACTACGATATCTGGTAGTTGGGTGCCATGACTGCTTTTCGAAATGATGTTTTAGAAGAGTGCGTCTATAAGTACACAGCCAGAGGGCTTCGTAAACAGTGGGAGCAGCGGAAACGTGTACAAGATGCTTTATAGGATAAAGCAGGTATCGCAGAGTTGGAACATCTGTTTTGATGTGTTAGTCAAAGAGTTTGACATCATCAAAATGGTAGATGAACCTTGTATAAAACAAAAAGGTAGTAGGGTGTATAGTGACGATCCTCGTAGAGTACGTGGATGACATGCTCTTGATAGGGAAGGAGTTTCCTATGCTGCGCTCGGTCAATCTCTGCTTATCACAATGATTCTCCATATAGGATCAAATTGATACCTCCTAAATCCTGGGTTTTGGATCTATGAGATAGATCTAATTGGATGTTAGGATTCTCACTAGTTGTAGTGAGATGGTATCAACCGATCCTGGGGAGAATCACTGGAAGGGTTCCAGGGTGATACAGACGACTGAATGTCAGTCGCAGGCTTTGTCTTTACCCTCAGTAAAGGGACGGTATGTTGGAAGAGTTCCAAGCTAGATACCGTGACATACTAGACGATAAAGGCAGGATACATCGCTACTTAAGATGCAACCAAGGAGGATGTTTGGGTGTATATTGGTTCATGAGATGAACTACGTTCCAACCATTGTGAGACAATGGAGTTATGGCTTATGCCAAGGAACGTCCGTCCCATCAGTGATCCAGACATATTCTAAGGCAGTGTCACCTGATCATGGAGATGGTTGATCTCCAGGGTGATCGAGGTTAGGAGAGTAGACTCAGAGGACAACACAGCGGATTCACTCACAAAGGCCTGTTCCCAGAGAGAGACTTTTATGGGATGGTTGAGTATAAGATACTACAACCACTGCTACAGATAGCCCTAGTGCAAGTGGGAGATTATTAGTTATATGTATGCCCTAGAGGCCATTGCTATACATAGGATGTATATTGTAGTGGATGCTGGGACATATATAGGGAGGACTTTCTTGCTCGACATGATAGTATGCTATCTGGTTGTTCTTTACCTTAACGTGTACACAGATTGTCTCTCTATTACATGTTGGTAAAGCCCTTAGGATGTGTACTTGACTACCTGGACTATGATGCAGATCATACTAGTGGGGACATGGTAGTCCATAAGTACATCCTTCAAAGTCCCTAGTCGAGGGTGTATCGAGACGGGGCATCGATATACCAGAGTAGACTAGCGTGTACCTTCTCGACCCATACAGATGGGCGATGGATGATCCCATATCCATCGGTGTTTAACATCAGAGATGATATACGGGTGCTCAGTAGAGACTGGGTAGACTGGACGGACTCGCCGAGAACTCCCAGATGGTATTATACCTCACGTCAGATGGCAGTTCTCTGGTGACACTAGTGTTGGAGATAGTGCCCTCAGAGTCAATTATTGGATCACAGGCACGTGATTGCAATGATTGAGGGAGGACCTATCCCAGGAGGACAGTCTTACTCGAGATGATAGTATGCTATCTGGTTTATCTTTATCATCGTGTACTGCTTTAGGTGACCTGACACGTCGCTATTACACGTTGATAGAGCCCCTAGGATTCTTGCTTGACGACCAGCAGTATGATGGCGATCATATACGTGGGAGCTGAGGTCTATAAGCACATCCTTAAATGGTCCCTAGTCGTGGGAGTTTCGAGACTGGGCATCGATACTCCATTAGTAGACTAGTGTATACAGTCGAGACCCCGACGAGGGGCGGTGGCCGGTCTCACAAGCCACTGGTGTCAGTTGGTTCACCTAAGATGTATACAGGTGCTCATTGGGTTATGAGTACACCGGACAGGACTCGCCGGGAACCTGCTAGTTGGGCTTATACCTGACGTCAGATAGCAGTTCCCAGGTGACATGTGTACAGGTTAGTTCATCGACCTGAGGATCGTCATTTGTCTCGTGTGAGTTCCCACTGTGCTTTGATTACTACCCTACCACGGCTCAAAGGAGTCGTGCAAACAGGTTTTAGTTGGGCACAGTCCCGAGCCACATGGAGGCAGTGAGCGGATCTTCAGGGGTTCGTCTCTCCCGGTATTGGGGGTGAGGTCGCGCTGTGTCTAGGAGAGCCATTACGCAAAGCCCTCGGCCGAGGCAGGAGATTTACTGGTAGGTATTCCAGTAGTATCTCAGGGCGTTCTGGGCTACACTCCGACACGACTTGTACCGCTTTTGGGGGTCTGACTTTCACCAACCCCCTAGGCCCGCCATGCGATACTCATAGACGAACGGACCGGACTGTACGGATATTGTCACTGACAGGCTCAGTTGGGTGTCGGGGTGAGCTTCCTCATCGACGTCCCTTTTGGTCAATAGCTGGTGGCCCGTCACGTATTGGCTTATACCTCTGACGTGCCAGTGGTTAAATCCACAGCCATAGTATTGACGAGTCTTTAGAGTCCACCACACTTTCAGTTACTCAGCTTTCGGGCGAAACGCTGTAGAGGCCGTATGGAGATATGGCAGGGTCCGATCAGATACGTGCGGTATTGCACGGATCAGGATCGGACAGTTTTGTACTAGTGGCCGTATAGTTATATGGCAGGGTTCGATCAGATACGTGCGGTATTGCACGGATCAGGATCGAACGGATTTTACTAGCCGGCTTTGGTTTAAGCCGGTACTAGTTTAGTACAGTGTAGATTTTGTCTCATTGCATTTGTATCCGGTCGGAATACAGATGCGGGTGTGTATGCACAGTATCGGGGTTTTCCTGTAATTTATTACGGGACCAGTTTTCTGGAGTTGCCAGTTTGCATTCCGTTCCGGCCGGTTTTCCTTTGTTCTTTCCCGGCCGGACTTTTCCGATGGAGGGGGTAATTTGCAGTTTTGCAAATTACACTTTATGGAGGGGTTTTATGCAATTGTGTTGATTATGATGGCTTTCATATCTTGCACATTGACTTGATTTAAATGTGAAGTGAAAGGGTATGGGTTTGTAAGTTAAAAGCATGGTTGATGTTTTGTTGACCTTGGATGTGGTCACCTCCTCTCTTCTCCTACACTCACCTCCCTTTGCCTTATGTTTTCATTCCTCCACCATTCTCATACTCACTTGAAAAAAGTCTTTCATGGTTATGAAAAAAAAAGAGAGTAGAAGAAAAAGAAAGAGAGAAAGAAAAAGAATGAGAGAGTTCATTTCATCTTCTTCTTGCTAGAAAATTGAAAGCACCAATTTTCTTTACCTCTTCCTCCATCCATCAATGGCAACTACATAAACTCCAAGAGACAAAGTTTCTACACTACTTCCTACAGCAAATCTTGAGCATGTCGAGTTGCCGGCTTCATTCTCGAGTTGCCTCGGTATTGAGGTGGGAGCCCGTAAAAGACGAAGGCGATGTGGTGCCCTTTCCGGCGAGGAGGCGACGATGTGGAGCCAAGCTTTTCCGCGGGAGATCGGGATGATGAAGAGAAGACCGGAGGACTCGGATCACTCGGTATACTTCTCACCCTATCTCTTGATTGCTAGCGTAGGTTAATGGTTAACGATCCGGGTTTTCTTTGTCCGCGGTAGCGCCGGTTTCCGAGTAAGGAAAAATTTTGATTCCGCAATTTGGCCTCGAGTAAGACGGCCGGGGCGCTGCCGTGGCGCAACATGGTATCAGAGCCTAGCCATTAACCTTACCTAGCTTGTTCTAATGCGTTTTACTTATCCGATCGACCAAAATCTCAAAAAACCGTATTTTGTTCACATCAGTTTTCTGTTGGAATTTTTTGGTGTCTAAAAATTTTTCAGGTTACAGAAAAATAATGTGCACGAAATTCTAAGACCACTGTAAAAAGTCGACAGTGTCAGTCGTACAGTGGAGCGCGGAAGCGCGGCCAAACCCCACTTTGGGCCGCGCTTCCGCCGCAGTCTACTGTGCTTACACTGTGAAAATTTTACAGTGGGCTTTTGGGCTAATTTTGTGGGTTTTGGAATATAAATTTAGGGCCCAGGTTTTCTGTGACTGCTACAGTATTGGTTTGGGGCCCGCTTGTTAATTGTTTGATCGATCGGATATTTTAAACACATTATTTCACAGTATTTACATTATATCTGCGACCGTGAATGTCACTCGATCGGTAAATCCGGTCTAACTGCTATAGCCCGGTTAGACGGATTTGCGAACGTGACTTTCACGTTGATGTTCTATGTTTATGCTGTGATGTTGCGGATCGGTCGTGGGGGATAGCCTGGATGCAATGCTAGTACAGTTTTGGTGTATTATGTACATTTGATATTGCGGGGCGAGCGTCCGACATGTGGACTGCCGTCACTGCCTGTTTGTATTATTCTTTTGGGGCACGACCTGGTTGCGGTCGATGTACCCGGTGTATGTATATTTTACTTTCTGTACTAGGGTTACCCCGCGGTGGGGTGCACGGATAGCCGGGTTCTGGAGGGCAACGGGCCCGCATCTCAGGGCATTGAGACGGAGGGGGCTTCAGTCCAGGATTGGCGGGCTATTCGCCGCACTCGTAGGGGGTACAGGCTGACCCAGGAGGGGTGCCCAAGTTACCGGATTCCGTGAAGTGCTGGGTGGTCCATTCACGGTGCTGAAGGGGGCTGCCTCGCTTCAGGTTTTGGCGGGTGACTTGCCGCGCCCGTAGGGGTCTAGGATTTCATTGCACAGGCTATCCACACGACCAGGGGAACGTCGGGTTTCAGCAGCGGCTTTGTGAAACCCGGGGTTTCCAGATATCTGTATTGTTCTGTGATGCTGTACATTTCTGTGATGTTGCATTTTATTCACGCCTTGAGCGAAATACTATATATTGGTATATATATTAGTAGATGTTGTATATGTTTTACATCCGCGCTAGTCCAGTCCCCGCTCTGCCGTTAGTTAGCTAACCTAACGGGTGATGACGGGACCCAGTGGCGAATGCGGATGGCATATACGTACGTCAGTATATTTTCGTTCTTTGTGGTGTGATCAATTGATGGGACTGCATTGATTCGGATCATTGCAAGTTTAAACAAACCTATTCTGATGTTGTTGGAACATTTTTCAAAAGGCTGTTATTGCAAGGACGTTCACTTTTGTTTTGCATCGTGGTATTCATTTGGAATATCCTGCTCCTCAGTCGACGAGGCAAGGGCCGAGATCCCTTCACCGGGAGTGACCCCTTGGACAGAAGTTTGCGTCAGGGCAATAGCTTCACTATAGCCGATTACTTTTGCTTTGCATCGTGGTATTCAGTTGGAATATCCTGCACCTCATTCTACGGGGAAAGAGCCGAGATCCCTTCACCGGGAGTGACCTCTTTAGTAAAAGTTTTCGTCACTATATTTTTATAAAAGTTATCCAGTTCCTTCAACGATATCAAGTTCATTACGTTAAAGGTTTTCGCCAGAAACCATTCGTAGCCCTCCGTCATTTCGGATTAGTATTGCTTAGTATTCGCGCTACGTTTGTCGTTGCTATTCGCCGAGGCGTAGTGTGCGGTAGCTCTGTAATGCTTTCTGTCGCATGGATATGTGGATTGGTTAGGACAGTCGTGCGACTTTGTTGATTATTCGTCAAGGGTCGTGCGGGTGGGTTTAACGCAATCAAGATAATGACGGGTTGAACTTGACTAGGACCTTTTGATTTGTTGATTATTCGTCAAGGTCACTTGGGTCCTAGGGGTAAAAATCACATCGGGAGTTTCAAAAGAACTGAAACTTGCCAGGCATGCGCATACCTTCTGGAGTGTGGTAACTTGAGTGGATTCCGTCAAGTTATCATGCGATGATAGTTGGATCCCGATTCCCACTGATGAGTTAGTTTACTCCTCGGGTGATCCCGACTAATTCTTCTTTCAGGTTTGGAGGAGAATTTGAGGTACAGTGGGAGGTTTCCTGATTAGATAAATTGGTAACCATTCTGATCTAGGTTAGAGTGCACGCTGAGTGTTTCTTTTCTCTCTCTCTCTTTGGCAGCGACCATTGACCCGACCCTGGACTATGACTCAGTGACCAAGTTGACCGAACCTTCTTAACACTGGCTTTTGGATTGTCAGAGTTGCAGACCTCATTACCACTCCTACTTTTACCCTTTTCTCCAGGACACCCCGTATTACTACGAACGTCCACTTCCATTGGACAAAACCATCGTATGGTTAGATACGAACTCGAAGGACTTCGAGGATGGTTTCTGGTTCTGGAGAAAACGGATAGGACTATTCAGTTGTCTTTTCTTTTCACCTTCTCTCAGGATGCGAGTACTCCTTGGTTTAGGAGTAGTACACCTATTACGCAAATTGGATAGTCTTCTTCCAAACCATAGGCTGGTGCCGACCGGTAGGGAATGAAGAAAACCAGTTAGCCTAAAACGGTGTACAGAAGGTATTAAGTTCAGACAAAGCAAGGGATTAGTAAGAGGGCAAAGTAAATTGCGACTGATATTCACGACCAAACCAAGTATTTCTTCGCCAATCCTAAATCACCTTTGTATTTCTCCAGGACACTCCGTATCACTATGAAGATCCCATTTTATTGGATACTCCATCGTATGGTTATATACGAACTCGAAAGGAACTAGTTCCAGTTCGGGGATGGATTCTGGTTCAGGAGAAATAGGAATAAAGTACATTCAGTTGTCTTTTATCTTCACCTTCTTTCGCTTTGTGAGTGCTCCTAAGATTAGGACAGTACACCTTTTATGCTTATTGGATAGTCTTCTTCCAAACCATAGGCTGGTGCCGAACGGTAGGGAAGGAAGAAAACCATTTGGCCTAAGGGGGTGTGCAGACGGTAATGACTAAAGACATATAAAGGGATTTGGACAGATGGCAAAGAGATATACGGTTACAGTTGTGAATCTGGATAATGGAAGAGGCATTACTAGGAATACCAGGATACCCCGACGAAACATTTCAATGTTTCAGTTTCACTGTGTACTGTTAATAGAAAACTGATTTCCCGATTATACACTTACTCCAGGGTATGTATTTACCAGGTTGGATTCTCACATCTGTATGGTTTTACAGATGATGAGTGGGAGTAAGTTATTGGGAATTGGGTGATCATCCTCATTATATCGGGATTCGTTGTAATCGGTGATATTTGAGAAAGTCACCTGGGTTGTTTGCCGGTCGGCAAATATTTGGTTTTGAATATCCGCTGTTGTGCACCAATTTCAAATCGATATATCTGTACGTCTATTTTCATAGAGTGAGATATACCTTTTGATATTATGTCGATGACATTTACCTATATCAGTGGATGGTTAGGTAAGGAGCATTGAACAGCGGTGTAATTCTTCTTAACCATAAGTACAGTTTTCAACCTACGACGCACAGTGAAAGAGTTGTTAGACTCAGCGGACTTATACAGAGTATTGTATGTTGTCCAGTGTCCATTAGGACAGAGGGGTTGGTGCTCGTACTATATTCGGTTTACTTATGGCTTCTCTAGATTTTAGACAGCTGTTTCGTGGAAACACAGGGTCTAAGTTTTGAGGAGTTATAGGTATTTGAATAGAGTAGAGTACCAGGTGTAGCAAGTATCGGGATTCTTCAAAGAGATTGAAGATGTAGATACTTGTGTATGATATTCAGTTGATAGTAATGATGAAGACAGATTGCTTCTCTTTCAGGTTACTCATAATTGGAAGCATTCCTAAGTTGAGTAACGCTGATCGACCTCCTTCCATTTAGTTGACATGCACTGGAGATAGTTGCATGATTTGAATCTAGTTCAATTGAATCAGTGCCTCTGGTTCTATATTGGATATAGAACAGTTCATATCTTAACGATGTTAAGGTACGGGGAGTTGTCCAGCTTATGATTAAAACCAGACACTGGACAACTCAAGGCACGTTTCTGTAATGGCTGTTTGTGGGTTGACCCAGGCTATGACGAGGGTTGACTTTCTACCATCTGGCAGATCAATAGAAATATTGTTCTAGACTCGCCACAGTTTTATTAAAAATGGATTTTTTCAAAAAACAGCAGTGGGAGTATGGTAGAACTGGAAGCGATTCCAGAACCGCAAACGATTACTGAAGATTTGATAAGGAACCTAAAGATTCGATCTGATTTGACATTCCATTGGCCACTCCGCAGATAAGGTGGGTAACTTCAGGCACCCGAGAGGTACTCCGGTAGCCTCAAGGACGGTGACAGGGAAGTTCTTGTTTACCCACAATTACCATTGCTGTTGTTCCAGGCTGCGAGACCCGGCAGGAGAATGAGTATAGCGTAGTTCTAAACTAGCTTTGGAATTGCACGTCTATATGACTCTGGCAGAGGGTTGTCGTAGTCAGTGGGAGCAGCGGAAGCATTGGTGGACTTCATGCTTATATCTATTTGTAGACTAAAGCAGATATAGCGGAGTTAGATCATCTGTTTCTGATGTGACAGTCATGGGTTTGACGTCATCAGAATAGGGGATGGATCTGTTGAGAAGGTAGTAGGAAGTGATATTCCTATACTACGATCGGTTATACTTTGGTCGTCACACAGTGGTTTCTCCACAAGGGACTTGGACATTATATTAGACACGCTGGTTACTAGATCTATGGTTTTAGATCTAGATTTGGGTGGTTTCCCAATCAGGGTACCTTGACAGCATTCTAAGAGTATTTAGAATGGACGACTCCTGGCATGGTAGTGTACCTGCAGGTAATGGAGTCACCCTCTCTAAAGGTGTCTTATAGACTAAAGGGGAGAGGGATACGCATGATTGACAGATCACTTGCTTAGGCAATTGAGTCAATCATGAGATGTCAAGTACCACACCAGATGTTGTTCTTGCAGTAGATGCAATAAGTTGATATTGATCCAATCCTGGAGGAACAGTCGGAAGCAGTTTTAGAACATAAGTGATTGTTCTAGGGATATGATAACGGCTGCCTCTTTTAGGAGACGGTTATCACTCCAGGCTTCCAAGGTGACATGGACGACAAGCAGGTTGTCAGAGTTATAGTTCTCCTTCTGACGAGGGACAGTATTTTGGACAGGTGGTCCAAGGCAATACTGAGGGAGGCATGGCGCAGGATACTGATTAAGTTCAGTTGATGATACAGTCTAAGAAGTTTGGATTTGGAGTTCATTTATGAGCTAGGTCCCATCAGACATCCAGACATTCTAAGACATGTATTGCTCATTTCGGGAGATGGCTTTCTCCGTGAACTTGAGATATAGAGAGACATAGAAAGAAACATCACAGCGGATCCACTCACTGAGGCTGTTCCTCGAACGCAATAGTTTCGCAAACAAGCTTTGTGAGACTGACTAGTAGAGGAGTTGGGTGTTCGGTATCACACGGGCTGTGAGTATGCGACAACGCAATAATTAGCCTTGAGTGCAAGTGGGAGATTGTTGGAGATAGTGCCCTCAGAGTCAATTATTGGATCACAGGCACGTGATTGCAATGATTGAGGGAGGACCTATCCCAGGAGGACAGTCTTACTCGAGATGATAGTATGCTATCTGGTTTATCTTTATCATCGTGTACTGCTTTAGGTGACCTGACACGTCGCTATTACACGTTGATAGAGCCCCTAGGATTCTTGCTTGACGACCAGCAGTATGATGGCGATCATATACGTGGGAGCTGAGGTCTATAAGCACATCCTTAAATGGTCCCTAGTCGTGGGAGTTTCGAGACTGGGCATCGATACTCCATTAGTAGACTAGTGTATACAGTCGAGACCCCGACGAGGGGCGGTGGCCGGTCTCACAAGCCACTGGTGTCAGTTGGTTCACCTAAGATGTATACAGGTGCTCATTGGGTTATGAGTACACCGGACAGGACTCGCCGGGAACCTGCTAGTTGGGCTTATACCTGACGTCAGATAGCAGTTCCCAGGTGACATGTGTACAGGTTAGTTCATCGACCTGAGGATCGTCATTTGTCTCGTGTGAGTTCCCACTGTGCTTTGATTACTACCCTACCACGGCTCAAAGGAGTCGTGCAAACAGGTTTTAGTTGGGCACAGTCCCGAGCCACATGGAGGCAGTGAGCGGATCTTCAGGGGTTCGTCTCTCCCGGTATTGGGGGTGAGGTCGCGCTGTGTCTAGGAGAGCCATTACGCAAAGCCCTCGGCCGAGGCAGGAGATTTACTGGTAGGTATTCCAGTAGTATCTCAGGGCGTTCTGGGCTACACTCCGACACGACTTGTACCGCTTTTGGGGGTCTGACTTTCACCAACCCCCTAGGCCCGCCATGCGATACTCATAGACGAACGGACCGGACTGTACGGATATTGTCACTGACAGGCTCAGTTGGGTGTCGGGGTGAGCTTCCTCATCGACGTCCCTTTTGGTCAATAGCTGGTGGCCCGTCACGTATTGGCTTATACCTCTGACGTGCCAGTGGTTAAATCCACAGCCATAGTATTGACGAGTCTTTAGAGTCCACCACACTTTCAGTTACTCAGCTTTCGGGCGAAACGCTGTAGAGGCCGTATGGAGATATGGCAGGGTCCGATCAGATACGTGCGGTATTGCACGGATCAGGATCGAACAGTTTTGTACTAGTGGCCGTATAGTTATATGGCAGGGTTCGATCAGATACGTGCGGTATTGCACGGATCAGGATCGAACGGATTTTACTAGCCGGCTTTGGTTTAAGCCGGTACTAGTTTAGTACAATGTAGATTTTGTCTCATTGCATTTGTATCCGGTCGGAATACAGATGCGGGTGTGTATGCACAGTATCGGGGTTTTCCTGTAATTTATTACGGGACCAGTTTTCTGGAGTTGCCAGTTTGCATTCCGTTCCGGCCGGTTTTCCTTTGTTCTTTCCCGGCCGGACTTTTCCGATGGAGGGGGTAATTTGCAGTTTTGCAAATTACACTTTGTGGAGGGGTTTTATGCAATTGTGTTGATTATGATGGCTTTCATATCTTGCACATTGACTTGATTTAAATGTGAAGTGAAAGGGTATGGGTTTGTAAGTTAAAAGCATGGTTGATGTTTTGTTGACCTTGGATGTGGTCACCTCCTCTCTTCTCCTACACTCACCTCCCTTTGCCTTATGTTTTCATTCCTCCACCATTCTCATACTCACTTGAAAAAAGTCTTTCATGGTTATGAAAAAAAAAGAGAGTAGAAGAAAAAGAAAGAGAGAAAGAAAAAGAATGAGAGAGTTCATTTCATCTTCTTCTTGCTAGAAAATTGAAAGCACCAATTTTCTTTACCTCTTCCTCCATCCATCAATGGCAACTACATAAACTCCAAGAGACAAAGTTTCTACACTACTTCCTACAACAAATCTTGAGCATGTCGAGTTGCCGGCTTCATGCTCGAGTTGCCTCGGTATTGAGGCGGGAGCCCGTAAAAGACGAAGGCGATGTGGTGCCCTTTCCGGCGAGGAGGCGACGATGTGGAGCCAAGCTTTTCCGCGGGAGATCGGGATGATGAAGAGAAGACCGGAGGACTCGGATCACTCGGTATACTTCTCACCCTATCTCTTGATTGCTAGCGTAGGTTAATGGTTAACGATCCGGGTTTTCTTTGTCCGCGGTAGCGCCGGTTTCCGAGTAAGGAAAAATTTTGATTCCGCAATTTGGCCTCGAGTAAGACGGCCGGGGCGCTGCCGTGGCGCAACAACTAGTACAGAGTAGTCTGTTGACCCGAGATCGTCATAGAGTCTTGTGTGGTTCCCACTGTGCTTTGATTTCCATCTTACCACGTCCAAGAGGGCGTGCAAAACGGTGGTTTTTGGGTACAGTCCCGAGTCACATGGAGGCAATGAGCGATAGGAGGGGATTCGTCTCTCCCGGTATAGGGAGTTGATGTTGCGCTGTGTTCGATTGGCTATAACAGGAAATCCCTGGCCAGGGTTGCTGAGATTTACTGGTAAGTGTTACCAGTAGTTTCTCGAATTGTTATAGACCTCATATCGACACGACTTATCGAGCTATTGGGGTCTGACGTTTACCACCCCTAGGCGAGATATGCGACATATCAGACGATCAGACCGGACTGTACGGTAGTGTTACTGGTTGGATTCACTGGAGTGTGAGCGGGCTTGGTCGTCGATCTTCAGATCGCTCAATACCCGGGTGGCCGTTACGTTTAGCAGACCGCTTTCGGCTTGTGGGTGTTTGATATGATCATCACCTGTTGCCGGCGTATTGACGAGTCTTTAGAGTCCTACACAGAGGTTTCCTGGCTCAAGCGAAACGAAATAGGAGCGCATATGAGATATGTGCGGGACCGAGAATAATACCAGTATGTGATACTGTATTCGATTCTCGTGATGTGACATTGATCGGTTGTATGCGATATAGCCGGGTTATCGGATCAAGTGTTGATTCGATAAGTTGTTACTAATGATACTAGTCGGTTATATGCGATATGACCGGATCGTTAAATCAAGTGTTGATTTAATGATTTAATGTATAATTATATATTTGATATATTACTTTGCATTAACTAGTATCGGTTCACTTTAAATGGATATTCTCACTCGGATGTGCGCATTGTATATGCGATATATTTTTTTGCACTTGATTGTATCATGTTTGATGATGCATGCAAAATTGGTTAGTGTAAAGAATTAAACCTAGGTTAAGTAAATGGTTAAGGTTTCTTTTTATTTGTCCATTCATTTATCTTTTTATTTGGATTAAAATGAAATGACAAAAGAAAACAAAATAGTTATCATTCTTTCTTTCTTTCATGAAGCTTGATGAAGCTTTGACCATATGACCATTTTGTCTTCAAGCTTAACCCTAACCATTCTTTTAACCTTAGTCATTTCTCTACACCTAACTATAGTTAATGTTATGATAAGGATCTTTTTATTTTTCCTATTCTAATTAACTTATCATATCATTATCTTCTTCTTCTTCATCTTCAACCTTGAAGAAAGCTTTCTACCAACAATGGTGGAATGTGAAAATGAGTGAGAAATCCAATTCTAAAGTGAACCCACTTCCTATTTCTTCATCCTCTACCTCTTGCCAAGTAGTAGAGTGTGTTTCCTTCACAAGTTTTCATGGCTTGGTGAAGGTGGAGCTTGATCTAGCGATGCTTCGATGTAGATCATCTTCGGCACGTCGTCGATGACCTAGCCCGCCTATTCTCCGATGAAGCCGACGCTAGAGCCCGGGAACTCATTTGGACAGCGAGGGGACTTCGTTGCGGAGCTATGAAGGTGGAGCACCGGATCTACAAAGGTTGTATTTCCGTATTCTTTATAGTTAAGTTGTTAACTAGTTTCTAGTTTCGCCTAAACTTTAGCCAACGATCCGTATTAGGGTTTCTCGGCACCTAGATTTTTTGAAATTGGCATGGTTGATGCCTTGTGAGACCTCACTAGTGTGCCTAGGAACCCTACAGTGGTATCAGAGCCTAGCTAGAGCCTTAGGCGAAGTCTAGACGCAATTTGAAGTCCGAACGAACCGAAACCCCAAAATTTTCACGCTCTCTGGACTTTTTCTGAAAACGTGGATTTTTCCAAATTAAAAATTGCTAAAAAATTCAGCAGGGAAATCTATGAATTACGGCGCAAAATTGGACCCATGATTCATCCAAACCGCGGCGGAACCGCGGCAGAAGCCCTGCTTCTGCGGCGGTTCCGCGGCTATGTGATGACGTCACCTTCCCATTGTTGCACAGTAATTCCTATTTTCATATGCTGGGTTTTCTGGGAATTTTTAATATTTATTCAAGAGTTGAATTTTCTGGGGCTGTTTTGGGGATTCGGTGTTTCGATCGGAGTATCAGATTTTGTCTATGTGGCTTTCCGGATAATTTTTAGAATATGTTAAAAAGTTCGACCGGATATAAATACCCAATTTTTCCCCTGTCGGGAAATTTCCAAGTGTTGGATTTTTCCGTAGTTTAACGACGTTCTAAGTAGTGCAAGTAACTCGATGGACCCTCTAGAAGACAACAAACCTTAACTCGATTATGTGACCGTCTTGAACTGCCCTTTGAACCATCGGGTTTGGGGCAGTACGGCGTGCCACATGTGAGGCGTTGGCTTGACCCTTCTACGGCTGGATTTCACCCTAGGTCAGTTTAGACAAATCTATACATGTCAGTGGCTTAATCTACATATGTAGGAGCTACAGAACCATAACGAGGCAAAATGGTAGGGTCTAGGCCGCAATTTGCGGCCAAACAGGATAAATCTGCGGCCTGAAGAAGGAGTTGGGGGCTGGGGTTTTGTGTGGTGGTTCCTGGGTGCCTGCACATCTCACTGTCCAATCAATTTTATTTTAGGATGTCTCGGGTGATAGCAGATCTCATATAAGCTTCCCAGATTTCATAACTTTTCCGATATCGGTTTCTAAATCCGTATTTCGGGTTTCAACTCTTAGGTTGGGGCCTCAATTCATGCACTAGGGTGTTTACATAACCTCTACTGAGCTCAATTTCACATCATAACTCAACTTTTCCTCAAACCCTAACTAGGTTTTCCTCAAGTCCACAAAAACAAACAATAACGGTTCTATCTAAAACATGGGGTAAAGGTAATGCATAACTAAGCTTTAAGGTCCAGAAAATACCTCATTTGGCAACTCAAGAATTTTCTTGAGTTTCCCCTAGTGGCCAAAATCCTTGCTTCCTTAGTCTAATGTGTAGATCTTGAGCTTGTGCACACTTTTAATGAAATGAATATGGGGTTTTGGTGATGTTTTTGAGATGTTTTGAGGAGGTGAAGTGGGGAGGGAGGTGAGGAGCAGCAGCAGCAGCAGTAGGGAGTTGAGGGAGAGGGAGAGAAAATGAGTGTTGGGATCAAAGGAAATGGCTAAGTCCTTGGTCAAAGAAGTCCATACCTCTCTCTCTCTCTCACCATACCTCATATAATATTCCCCTTTCTCTTTTCTTTTCTTTTTCTTTTCTCTAAATTCCTTCTCACTCAAATAGTAAACCCAAATGAGAAACCATGGTAGAAAATGCACAAGTGTAGGAAAATAAATGATATGTGCATGTTTTGCACAGAATTACTAAAAAACCGATTAGCGATTTTTAATCGCGATTAGCACTAAATTAGCATATAACTAATCATAAAAACTTAAATATGTCATAATTCTCTAAATTACCCTATTCCATAATTTTCCAAAATTTTCCCCCATTTATTTGTATTTAATTATACCGAATTATTAAAATATTCAATAAAATAATATTAAATTATAAATTTCCCAAAAATAATATTTTTATTATTTCGAAATGTTACAATTGCCAAGCGGCAATACTATGATTTTGAACAACTGCTACTATGTACTTTCCATGCTTTGCAACATCATATATGTTTCTGTAACGTATTAGAAATCGTTTTGCGAATTTTCCCGTTTTAGGGCAAAATTGTCGGTATTTTCCGTTTTAACCCGATTTCGATCAAACTTCCGTAGAAACTTACCGGCACCTTTTTTTTACCTAAAATAAAGCTTGTGCGTGAACTTTAGGGGTATTTGGGTGGTTTTGGTTCAGATAGAATTTTTCCCAAATAAAATATTATTTTAAGCGGTATTTGGTGCACGTAAATCGGGAAATTTCTTTTCTTAAGAATAAATTTATTGTTTTGTCACTAGAATATTTTGGAAACTTCTTTTTAAATATCTAGATATTTTTTTGAGTGCAAAAGGTTTTATTTTAAAAAGAAAAGAAAATGTGTAAAGGTGGCAAAGTGCATTTATTAGCATTTATTACTCTTTTTCCTAGCAATTTCTTCACAAAAAATTCACAAAACTACCCCCTCACCTCCTTGGCCGGCCACACTCTTTCCTTGGTGCCCTCTCTCTTTTCTCACTCCATTTTCATCATTTCTTGCACAAATAAATCATGAAAAATCTAAATAAAATCACAAAATTTCAAATATAATCATTTTCCTTCATTTCCTTCACTAATCCTTCATGGATCTTCAATAAAGCTTGGTTTTTGATGCTAAGATGTTGGATTAAGATTCATTTTATGTTCTTGGGGAGGTATAATTCTTACCTTAATCCTTTTATATTTTCTTTAATCTTATTCTAGCTAATTTAGTTAGCTAATTATGTGTTTAGTCTAGTTTTTAAATTATGATTAATTCATTTATATTTGGTTTAAGAAATTCATGTTAGGGTTAAATTTTGTTTAAGTGATTAGTGTTCATTTGAAGTGTTAATTTGTGTTTTGGAGAAGATTAACCTAGTAGAAAATGTTAATTTTTGCTAATGAACACTTTGTTTAATTATGCAATTCGCTTACTAGGTTTTTGCTAAAACATAATTAGCGAGTGTTAAAAATATAGGAATGGTTTAGATAGCTTAGTTAAGCTATTTTAAGGTGTTTGTAATCGCTAGATATACGTTAGCTTGAAACTAGTACGAAATATTGCAATAGGTTACTTACTAGATTTCGGGGTTTTTCCGACGTGGGTTCGTTTGGTCGTTGCGAGGTTATATCTATTGTATTCCTCGTAATTTTTGTGTTGTGTTGCGCGATCGGAACGATCGGGGTCTAGACTTAGTGTTTTGTTGTTTAGCGACCCCAATTAGGGTTTTTGGCCGATGTCGTGCGCGATAGATGCGCTAAGCGCGCAGTGTAATTTTCCGGG
This sequence comes from Agapanthus africanus, assembly GCA_030015575.1. Taxonomy (NCBI): domain Eukaryota; kingdom Viridiplantae; phylum Streptophyta; class Magnoliopsida; order Asparagales; family Amaryllidaceae; genus Agapanthus; species Agapanthus africanus. The sequence continues at coordinate 304,169,166 of CM057345.1, forward strand.
CGTTTTCCTCGTGTTTCGTTGTCTTTTCGTCATTGTTGAATTTTTGCTTATGTGATGTGTTTGTGAAATTTTAGGTTCGCAAGCGGGGACTTCAGACGCTACGACAAGGAAAAACAGGTGGTAGGCTTCACTTAGCCAGGAGCGTTGGTGAGGAGATTTAACATCTACAGGGGAATCGCCCGCATGGCGTTATGCGTCTGGGCTAGAGATGTTATTTCTGTCGTATATTCTATGTCATATTAAGAATTGCGCATTTACCCTATTACTTAGATATTGTTGTTCTTGGACTAGTATCCTTAGGACACTGCACATATTATTGACGATTCATGTTGCATGAGCACTGATTGTATACTACACACACCGTCAATAATTGCCATGTCACGCACAACCCACATATAGAAATGCTATTGTTGGATAGGAACATTGAGACAATGATTCATATTTCTTATCGCATATGACATTTAGCATACCTGTATATCCACATGCTTACACATATGCCTTCACATACTTACATGTTAGATACCTGTATACCTATAGAGTATCGTACCATTAGTGATAGGTACATACACACTTTATGCCATAGCTACAAGTATACCTTGCACACATTTTTCACTTATACCCAGGGGGTATACTAAATCATTACTCATAGGTAAATACATATATCTTGCTATACCTTTATGTTTTCACATACATCTGGTTATAGCTATATGTTTACCTTTACTTGATATTATTTAGAATTGGAGAAAATAGAAACCGCATGATTTTTATATTAACTTGTTGTAGTTAATTAGCGGCTTTTCCTTATATGCTTACATTTCAGTTTTATGTTGCGTATATTATATTCATGGATTTTCGCATTGTGATATGGATTTTTCATGATGTTTTCTGGATTTGGGGACCGTGGGAGTTCATGAAATTATGCATTATTTGAAAAACCCGGTTTCCCTTGATATGATATTTCAGCATCCACCATGAGATTTATCGGTTCTGATTATATACTCCATACGAGGAGTGGCTGCCGTATGAGGGTATATGGTGGGGCCCGGTACGGTTCCCCTCGGCAAGATGATCGATGGACTTTGCCGATTGAGCCTGGAGGTAGGCAAGTACCTACCGGTGACAGTACTTATGACTCAGTGGCTATCATGTAGATACCGACGTGAGTCATGAACGTATTGATACGTCGAAAGGCGAGGGTCAGAGCTAGGCACTCGTGCTTTCGGGATAGCGTACGATACGTACCTATCAGGATGCTAGTCTTGGTGGCAGCATCTGATAGATTAGTATTTTTGTGTCGATACTTGGCACATTGGTTTCATGATATTTCTAATTACTCCTTGTATATATAACAGGGAATTTAGCCGCTGTTATATATACCCTTACACCATTATTAGTGGAATGGGACGCTAATATATGTGTATTGACCCCATCATATTTATTTATGCAAATATATTTAGGATGTTAGAATGTTACTTGAGATATAAGTGATTCATTGAGATTGGATACTGGATAGATATGTGAGATCTACTTGATGTTGTACAGTCGGGATATGCGAGATATACTTGATATTGTACATTGAGGAGATGTGAGACTTATATGTTATGAGAGCCAATTGGGGGCTGATTGAGGAATTGGGATTTTGGAGTATGTTGATGGATTGTGATCCTACCACGATATCAGGATTCTGTGGAAATGACATATTTCACTCCATACCTCACCTTTATCTGTTTGTGCACTGTTTCATGTATTAGTAGTACCTGTTAGAGTACCTTTCATGATTGTTGCATATTTATATTATCACACCCTTATTGCATGATTATTGCATACTATTGTCATATTATTATTGCTTCATATATTGGTTGTACCTGCTAGAGTACTTTCCATTATTCTGCATTCATATGACATGTTATTGCTGTTAATTGCATATCTTAGATTCACGCTTTACGTGCATTCTTGCGATTATCTGCATATGTTATTTACTGTTCACGAGTTGGCAACTCACCCCCGTTGTGCCACAGGTGTTACAGAGTGTTCCTCAGAGTAGTCGAGGCTGGCTATTCATCTTATCATCTTTTGCTACGATACCGCATCAGCTCACAGTGTGCAATTTGCTTAGGTGGGTTTTGTGGTTATTCGTTGTATTGTATATTCGTTGTATCCCTATACTCTCCATCTACTATTATGTTGTTGACTTAAAGACTTGGTGAGGACGATATTGTATAAATTGTGGATTTGTTGTCTTTTATACAGCTTTCTCTCTATCGTCTTTTATTTCTTCGCTACGGCGTCGTATATTTGCTGTGGTGGTTGTTTTCCGCCTTTGGGCGTGTATTTGCTCCTGTTTAGGGATGCTTTACTTCATATTTATGTTGTACCCATTTTTGGGCCTAGCTTTTACAAAGGAGGTGCTGCCAAAATTTTAAAGGAAATAAAGTTGGACTTTTAAAGAATTTGGGTTGTGATTTCAAAGACTTTTAAACAATATTTCTTATCTTTTCTTGTCTTTTACTGGTTTAGATTTCTGGGTTTTGGCTTTCTTTTACTGCGTTACACCTGTAGACGTTGCGTAGTATTAGGGCCGTCACGTGCCAATTTCGGGTCGTGACAAAGTTGGTATCAGAGCGCTAGGTTTTACCTTTCGGAGAGTAGGATGACCTTGGTATAATGGAGTAGGTAGCTTAAGCAGAGTAACGTAGTGTGTGTATGTCTGCAGTATGCTCACGATGCGGTACATCGCCTAAAGTGACCTAAGTATAATTACTTGAAATTCCTTCCTTGATGATTCATATCCTTGTGATTCGATTTCCGTGTTCATATCGAATCCTATCCTTATTTATAGACTTTGCCGCCGCCGACTATGGGGATTCAGTGAGGTGCAGCGAGGGCCGAGGTCAGAGTTGACTCGGGTGGGTCAAGGACTGACCAGGATGGCACACTCGTTGCACAGGTGTAGACGGATCCGCCATCGACAGATAGTATCGTTAGGCTTGTAGCAGAGATGCAGGACATGCGCCAGACGATGAGTTCTTTAGTGGAAACCATTTGAGCGCAGCGACAGGAGGTTATCACCCCTGTTACCCAGTTGTTCCTAGCGATCAGCACACAGCTTTCCGTTACTTACATAGCACCAGTAGATGCAGCCCTAGTTGACGAGACACGTATTCCAGAGACTTCGGGAGTTCCGGGACCGTGGAGGACTCATACCGGGGTATCAGCTCAGAGACAGAGGCTTAGTCGTCGAGACAGCTTCCGTGACCGTTGCAGGAGTAGCAGAGGTTTGGGACGAGGGGATTCATGTTAGCTAGATCAGCCGTTTGTTGTGTTAACTTCTGTCAGCGATTCTTTTGTTGCGCGACACGTATTTCAGTCGTATGCCAATCGGTTAGGAGATTCATCCGTCACTTGATCCTTCTAGAGATGTTGGATTTGACGTTCTCCTGGGCACGGACTGGTTAGTTACGTGCTAAGCGTCTGTGGACTACCGTGAGGAAACAGTCAGGTTTTGTTTTCCCCGGCGAGTCAGTTCTTGTTGTGCAGGTGGATAGTTGTGCCACCTCTCACAACTTGAATTCAGCCTTTTTGCTAGTCGGCTTTTGAGGAGAGGATGTTGTTCATACCAGAATATTGCATTTTATACCGCCCATTCTTACGCTCGTTTGGTTATAGGCAGGTGCTTTTAATCAGTGCTTGCTACATATTTACAGGATACTGGTTCTCAGCTCTAAACAGTGAAATTCATAGAAAAGTACGTCAAATTCCGGGTTACTGCCAAAAACAGATAAAACACGGGTCTCCACTCTCTATCCGTGTGTTGCCACACACCAGTTTAAGGGACAAAATGGCAAATCGATGTCATTTTCGTGCACAAAGCTCAATGTCAACACAAGATCCAACATATCTATGCGGAGCTCGAGAAAATCATGGCAAAAGATCCACATCACATCACCTTTTGATCTACTAAAATTCTGGAAGAAACGTGAAGAGATTCTGAGAAAAGTCATATACCAAACAGCAGACAACTACAAACCAGGGATCCCCACAAAATACGACAGCCCAATTCCCTTCTATAGCCGCGGTTCCGCGGCATAAGCAGGCTTACGCCGCGTAACCGCGGCCATATGGGCTCCTCTCTTTGTCGTTTTCTGGGGGCATATTGGTACATTCATGTAGAGCCCGATTCTTGCCCTAGGTTTGCAGTTCCCTTCCTATAAATACCCCAAAATTTGCCAAGCCAATAGGTGTTCATTCTCATGCCTCTTTTTTGTTAGTTTTTATTCTTCTTCTTCTTCTTCTTCTTCATTCTTTCCTCCATGAAAATGTAGTGAGAGCATTGAGTGGATGTTAAATGAAGATGAGGGTTTTTGTATCATTCTTTTTTGCTTAGCTTCCCCCTTGAGCTCTCTACCTTAACTCGATCTTGCAACCTCTTAAGTGATCTTGCAAGTTTAAGCTTTGGTCATTGATCTCAAGGGGTTGTATCATTTTTCTCTCTCTTTTGTGCTTCATTTCACATGAGTTCTTTACCCTTCTTTTAATCTTGCAACCTCTTGATTGAGCTTGCAAGTTTAAGGGTTGGCTATTGATCCCATGGCTTGTCTTGAGTTCTATGGTTCTTAGTGTTACTTTCTTACTTATTTCTTTCTTTCTTTTTATTACCTTGCTTTACTTTCATGCACTTAAATTCCATGCACTTTTAATTACTTGCTTGTAATCTTTTCTTTTCTTTGTTTATCTTTTCTTTTGCTCTTTTTAGTTTGTTTTGTGAATGGTTGTAATATTGTTGTTAAGACTAAATACGATATTGTAAGTTAATGTTTCTTTGCTCATTTCGTTTTCCCGTTATTTTCCTTTGAACTCCGCCCAAACATTACGCAAGCGCTCCATTAGGCATCCTACCCTACCAAGATAACGGTGATTCCTAACCGCGACCGGTTGCGTTCAGTTTGGCCGGAGGCGAAAGTAAGAGACAAGAACGGACGGACAAGGGTCAATAAGCCGGATTCCACGAATACCGTGCTTAAGTACCCTAATCCACGTTGTTGCCGATTGCTCTAGCTTCAATTGGTCAAGACTCGGCTCAAAGGTTTTGAGTGCGGATTTCCTTAGCTTACACTTTCGTATCTTTTTCTTAACAACTTTATACTTGCATATACACTTAGGATAGAACTGAACAAACATATACAAATTCTTTATTGACTCGTCTAAAACTCGAACGGACATACAACCATCTCCCTGTGGATCGATCCGTGCTCAACCGGCTAGCTGCATAGCGACACCGTCCTGATCGCGGTTATAACTTTAGAACTTTGAACATCCGACACGCCAAAAGCGTGCGATCAAATGGCGCCGTTGCCGGGGATACGGTAGCGTATTTTCTTTCTTGTTATTCGGGTTAATATTCTTTTTGTATATATTTAAAAATAAAAAAAAATAAAAAAAATAAAATCTTTTTGTTTTTTTTTATAATTTTTGTGAGCAAGTCTGCAGATTTTTGCGGATTTGCGAACTGCGATTGTGGGGAGCAAAGTGTACGTTCAAGGCTAAGGTGATTACGAAGTACAGTGCCAAAGATCCGGGAAGTTTGACCCGCGCAAGCGAACTCTTCAAGCTTACCGGAATTGATTCAACGGGGGTTTTCTAACCCAAAAACTTAACGGTACGTATTTCTTAAACACCTTCTTCTCAAATCCGACGCATCCAATATACTATTCTTTGCAGGATTCTTTGCAAGTTCGCTAGCAAATGCTAAAAATTGACTAACCCGTATTTGTTGCAGTGCCGTGCTTAAACTAAAAAACGATTGTTTGATTCTTTGAACAAATTTTTTTTTGGTTTGCGCATTGCATACATTAATACGGACTTAAGGGCAAGCGAACCCCACAACATACGGTAAATGATTTCATCACCTTTTCCGTGGCCCACAAATCACGAACTTGAGCATAACGTTTACCCACACAAACTTTAAAAGAAATTAGACTTTAAGCCTTAAGGATTTCGCGCTCACTAGGAGAAGTTAACTGTGTTTAGAACCTCGCTTAACGATATATTGTTTACGGGGTGTCTAGGAAAGTGTTAACGGTGAAACCGCCAAAAGAGAAAGGGTTATTTAATTAAGGACCTTCGCGAAAGCGTCGGAAAACCTCCCCTTATCTCTGCACTTACCTGGCCTCGTGATCAGTGTATCTTAAGCCCGTTTCTCGACACAGTTTTACTTCGACAATCAAGTTCTGGAGCAGGTCTAGTTGACCTAGGTGAACCCTAGAACGATTAGGTGTGTGGTATTTTTGTGTCGTGATTGTTTTTGTGTGTATATTTCATTCTTTTGTTAAAAACTACCTAAAAAAAAATCACATTCTTTTTCCCCTCCTTTTCTCTGCCTTTCTTTCTTTCTCTCTTCATATCATGGGTACACCATCTCGCAAAACTCTTGCCGAACTTTGGTACCCACAACCAGACATTATTTCTTACGGTTCTTGCTTTGGCCGAACGTCGAACGATCCCTCCATGCCCAAAATCTCTTTGAAAGATCGGATAAACGCGTCTAGGATAAACACTTGCCCTCCGCAATCCACTTTGTATCAACCTTTTCAACCTCCCCCACCCTCTTATGTTGATACCCCTTTTGCAAGTCGTCCTTTGTCCGTCGCTGAACATATTGAACAATCCTGTCGCCGATCTTTCACTCCTTTCACCACTACAGATTCTTGGGATCAACAATTCCATTCACCTTCTTATCCAAATGTTGATCCTGCTCCTGTCCAGCCATTCAATTCCTACCAGTCCTACCCGACTTTTGCACCTTCCCTAGACATTGCTTCTGAACCGCCATTTGGGAGTTTTCACTATCCAAACAACTTTGAATCTTTTACTGAAACCCCTTCACAACCCATGTCTAGTCTGGAACAGTCTTTGGAAGACTTTAGGGTAGCGTCGTACCAACAGATGATGGATTAGCCATGGCCGCCCTCATACAACCTAGTGACCCGGCAGCTAGTTTTCAACTAGCCCCAAATTTTCCAATGTATGAAGAGGCGGTAGGACAGGTTGAGAATTTGAGTGGAGAGAGTGAGATGTACCCCCTTCCGAATCAAGCCTACCCGTTTCAACTTGAATCCCACAACTCCGGTTTTGAATGTCTATCTAGTGTTCCAAACGATTCATTGATTAAAGATAGAACAGATAATGAGTTGTGTGACTTTGTAGTGTTTGATTTGCCCGATTGTGAAGGGTCCCTTTCGAGTGAAACCACACCCAATCCTTTTGACCTCTACACCTCCACTCTAGAACCTGAATTGATTAATATCCATGCTTTTGTTGAGGTGTCTGAGAATATTGATTTTCACTTGATTGAGGATATTGACGCCGGGAATATTTTGGATGATGAACCTGTAGATTTGGCAGAGTTTTTCTCTCCAATTCATCATCCCGAGTCATTAACTGTTTTTCCCGAACCCCATATGCGTCTTGATTTTGATGAAATTTGCATGGATAAACTGAATTTTGAGGAAACTTTTGAGGATATTTTTGAGGATGAACCAGTTTTAATTGATGAGTCGGATTTTCCAATTCATCCTGTTCCTTTCATTGACTGTGTACACCTTCCGGAACCTTTAACCGATAACCTTCCTCAATCACCTACCTCCATCCTTTCAATCGTTCCGACCTTGCAAGAAACCGTATCACTTTCATTTCATATGTCTGGTTTACCGAGTTCAGCATACCCATGGTTTCTCACGAATCTTGAGGGATTTGACCCCATTTCTCAATAGGTTAATAGATTAGCACAAACGCTTCTTACACATCAGTCATCACAAATTGTGCTAATCTATTCACTCCATTTCCACCCTCAAGTTCATATTCCACTTCCTTCTCCCTTCCGCCATTCTTCTTCTTATATACCGAGACCGTATCCCGCTTCTATCTCCATACGGTCTCGCGTATTCTCCATTTCTTTCCTCTTCACCTTCTTTCACCAACCCGCATCTTACAGAGATAGAATTTTTGAATGGTTGGTGTTAACTTTTGGCCTTTGTAAGGCCTTGTATAGCTTGATACTATTCTTTTTCCCCCCTAATCCTGAACTTCAACGCTTAACAGTGGAAACACTGTTTTACTTAAGTTTGGGGGTGACTCCTTTTTTGTATATATTTTTTGTTTTCCTTTTTGTTTTGTATATAATTTGTTTCTAGGGAGCGCCGACAATTTTGACCCTCTTGGTGTAGCCTGACAGTGAGGGCACTGTCAAGTTTAAGTTTGGGGGTGTGCTCGGTAAGCTTTCTTCCTTCGCATTCATTTGTATATTTTGCATTTGCATACCTTATTAAAAACCCACAAATATTGAAAATTTTCCAAAAAATATAAAAACTTTGTCGTCAAGTTAGCTAATTGGGTAACTTAGATTTTTATTCTGAAAGTTTAGTTGATATGTTAGAAATAACTAAATTCTAGACTTAGGAATTGAAAATCCTTAAAATAACCCTCATTCTGTCTAATTTTGGTAAGTATACGTCCTTACAGTTTTTTGAGTTCAGTTCTTGAGTTAAGTCAAGATGAAGGGAAAGTATTGAAGTTTTACTGGAGGATAAGTCTGAAAAATAGTTTCTTTTCTTAAGTTCAAATTTAGAAAGTATATACCCTACAAACTGCACTTACACGCACCTTGAAACTTGGGATAGTAGAGGATACCTAGAAATACTCTTTCCTGAAAGCCTAGTATGAAAGAAAAAACGGTATTTAAAGCTAAACACCAAAAGAGCATATTGAAAAATATATCCGGTCTTGAAAAAGAAAAAGAAAAAGAAAAAGAAAAAATAGAATAAAGTAAAGACCTGGAAACTGCTATTTACGCTTTAAAGTTCACACATTCAGTAATCGGTCGTTAGTGCCTCAAGAAGCATTAATAGTCGCATGAAAGGTGTGTGAGCAAATCCGTCCATCCTTAATGAAAAGAAGTAGTATTAGGTATTAGTGCAAGGGTATTATAGCTTGAATTGAATTCTTGAGTATAGGGGTGCAAATATACACACACGTAGAGGTATACAATCGATGTTTGGATAAAAGATAGAAATAAAGAATAAGACTTGTGTTTTCACTAAAGTTGATAAAAATCCCTGATTTGAGGCCGCACTTTAGAAGGAAAACTCAGGAGATCCAAGGTTAAATAGATAGGAGGTGTGGCAAATAAGGGTTGGATATTTCTAACTTAGGATGATAGAATTTCTAACGTAAATACAAAACTGTAGGAGTAGAATCGACGTTAACTTATGACACTAGCGTGACGGGATTTTGTGGGTGTAATCCGCTGAAAACACTCAGGAGACAACACTCCTCCTACTAGGGACACCTAGAGGTTTAACGGCTTGTTGCACATGCTCAGTGCAATCGCGTTCCCTGCGAAAGTGCGGTTAGGACTTTTTTGTGAATAATTGATTTTGCTCGGGACGAGCAAAATTTAAGTTTAGGGGTATTTGTTCATACCAGAATATTGCATTTTATACCGCCCATTCTTACGCTCGTTTGGTTATGGCAGGTGCTTTTAATCAGTGTTTACTACATATTTACAGGATACGGGTTCTCAGCTCTAAACAGTGAAATTCATAGAAAAGTACGTCAAATTCCGGGTTACTGCCAACAACAGATAAAACACGGGTCTCCACTCTCTATCCGTGTGTTGCCACACAACAGTTTAAGGGACAAAATGGCAAATCGATGTTATTTTCGAGCACAAAGCTCAATGTCAACACAAGATCCAACATATCTACGCGGAGCTCGAGGAAATCATGGAAAAAGATCCACATCACATCACCTTTTGATCTAGTAAAATTCTGGAAGAAACGTGAAGAGATTCTGAGAAAAGTCATATATCAAACAGCAGACAACTACAAACCAGGGATCCCCACAAAAATACGACGGCCCAATTCCCTACTATAGCCGCGGTTCCGCAGCATAAGCAGGCTTAGGCCGCGTAACCGCGGCCATATGGGCTCCTCTCTTTGTCGTTTTCTGGGGGCATATTGGTACATTCATGTGGAGCCCGATTCTTGCCCTAGGTTTGCAGTTCCCTGCCTATAAATACCCCAGAATTTGCCAAGCCAAGGGGTGTTCATTCTCATGCCTCTTTTTTGTTAGTTTTTAGTCTTCTTCTTCTTCTTCTTCATTCTTTCCTCCATGAAAATGTAGTGAGAGCATTGAGTGGATGTTAAATGAAGATGAGGGTTTTTGTATCATTCTTTTTTGCTTAGCTTTCCCCTTGAGCTCTCTACCTTAACTTGATCTTGCAACCTCTTAAGTGAGCTTGCAAGTTTAAGCTTTGGTCATTGATCTCAAGGGGTTGTATCATTTTTTTCTCTCTTTTGTGCTTCATTTCACATGAGTTCTGTACCCTTCTCTTGATCATGCAACCTCTTGATTGAGCTTGCAAGTTTAAGGGTTGGCTATTGATCCCATGGCTTGTCTTGAGTTCTATGGTTCTTAGTGTTACTTTCTTGCTTATTTCTTTCTTGCTTTTTATTACCTTGCTTTACTTTCATGCACTTAAATTCCATGCACTTTTAATTACTTGCTTGTAATCTTTTCTTTTCTTTGTTTATCTTTTCTTTTTCTCTTTTTGGTTTGTTTTGTGAATGGTTGTAATTATTGTTGTTAAGAATAAATACGATATTGTAAGTTAATGTTTCTTTGCTCATTTCCTTTTCCCGTTATTTTCCTTTGAACTCCGCCCAAACATTACGCAAGCGCTCCATTAGGCACCCTACCCTACCAAGGTAACGGTGATTCCTAACCGCGACCGGTTGCGTTCGGTTTGGCCGAAGGCGAAAGTAAGAGACAAGAACGGACGGACAAGGGTCAATAAGCCGGATTCCACGAATACTGTGCTTAAGTACCCTAATCCACGTTGTTGCCGATTGGTCAAGACTCGGCTCAAAGGTTTTGAGTGCGGATTTCCTTAGCTTACACTTTCGTATCTTTTTCTTAACAACTTTATACTTGCATATACACTTAGGATAGAACTGAACAAACATATACAAATTCTTTATTGACTCGTCTAAAACTCGAACGGACATACGACCATCTCCCTGTGGATCGACCCATGCTCAACCGGCTAGCTGCATAGCGACACCGTCCTGATCGCGGTTATAACTTTAGAACTTTGAACATCCGACATGCCAAAAGCATGCGATCAGATGTCGTGGATTCTTGGCGTTCATTCGTGATACCATAGCCATAGAAGGTTGTTGGACCGGTTTTCTTTCGTGCAAGAGTTTTCCGACGATGTTCCAGAAGAGCTGGCGAAACTTAGGGAGCTTAAAGATCAGCTATAGAGTTGTTTGTTGGGGAGTTTTGTGCGTCTGAGCGTTTCTCTTTTGGAAGCTCCTATTTCTGTTCGTCAAGGAGAAAGACGACAGATTGCGGTTGTGGATTGATAGATCGTCAATTGAACCGGCTTACGGTGCGGATAGGTATACTTTACCTCACCTTGACGATTTCTTCGATCAGCTCCACATTACGAGACATTTTCTAAGTTTGTTCGGGATCCGGTCATCATTGTTGCGGGTTCGGAGTGATGACATTCCGAAGGCTGCCTTGTGCGTGCTACGGGCTTTATGTATTTTGGTGTGTCATTGGACTCACCAATGCCCTAGCAGCATTATTAGATGTGATGAACCGGATTTCTTCAGGCCTTTCCTCGACCAGTTATTGTTGTATTATTCACGATATTCTGGTCTATTTTAATGTGTCTTTGTTGGAGATAGTGCCCTCAGAGTCAATTATTGGATCACAGGTACGTGATTGCAATGATTGAGGGAGGACCTATCCCGGTAGGACAGTCTTACTCGAGATGATAGTATGCTATCTGGTTTACCTTTATCATCGTGTATTGTTTTAAGTAACCTGACACGTCGCTATTACACGTTGATAGTGCCCCTAGGATTCTTGCTTGACCACCAGCAGTATGAGGGCGATCATATAAGTGGGAGCTGGGGGTCTATAAGCATATCCTTAAAAGGTCCCTAGTCGTGAGAGTTTCGAGACAGGGCATCGATTCTCCTTAGTAGACTAGTGTATACAGTCGAGACCCCGACGAGGGGCGGTGGCCGGTCTCACAAGCCACTGGTGTCAGTTGGATCACCTAAGATGTATACAGGTGCTCATTGGGTTATGAGTACACCGGACAGGACTCGCCGGGAACATGCTAGTTGGTGATATACCAGACGTCAGATGGCAGTTCCCTGGTGACATGTGTGCAGGTTAGTTCATCGACCTGGGGATCGTCATTTGTCTCGTGTGAGTTCCCACTGTACTTTGATTACTACCCTACCACGGCTCAAAGGAGTCGTGCAAACAGGTTTTAGTTGGGTACAGTCCCGAGCCACATGGAGGCAGTGAGCGTATCTTTAGGGGTTCGTCTCTCCCGGTATTGGGGGTGAGGTCGTGCTGTGTCTAGGAGAGCCATTACACAAAGTCCTTGGCCAAGGCAAGGAGATTTACTGGTAGGTATTCCAGTAGTATCTCAGGGTGTTCTGGGCTACACTCCGACACGACTTGTACCGCTTTTGGGGGTCTGACTTTTACCAACCCCCTAGGCCCGCCATGCGATACTCATAGACGAACGGACCGGACTGTACGGATATTGTCACTGACAGGCTCAGCAGGGTGTCAGGATGAGTTCGCTCATTGACGTCCCTTTTGGTCAATAGCTGGTGGCCCGTTACGTATTGGCTTATACCTCTGACGTGCTAGTGGTTAAATCCACAACCAAGGTGTTGACGAGTCTTTAGAGTCCCCCACATTCAGTTACTCAGCTTTCGGGCGAAAGGTTGTAGAGGCCGTATGGAGATATGGCAAGGTCCGATCAGATACGTGCGGTATTGCACGGATCAGGATCGGACAGTCTGTACTATAGGCCGTATGGATATATGGCAGGGTTCGATCAGATACGTGCGGTATTGCACGGATCAGGATCGGACAGTCTGTACTATAGGCCGTATGGATATATGGCAGGGTTCGATCAGATACGTGCGGTATTGCACGGATCAGGATCGAACAGACATTACTGGCCGGTTTTGGTATAAGCCGGATCCTGGTATAGTACAGTGTAGATTTTGTCTCATTGCATTTGTATTTCGGTCGGAATACAAATGCGGGTGTGTATGCACAGTATCGGGGTTTTCCCGTAATTTATTACGGGACCAGTTTTCTGGAGTTGCCAGTTTGCTTTCCGTTTCGGCCAATTTCCTTTGTTCCGTTCATTGGCCGAAGATTGGTGGAGGAGGGCTTATTTGCATTGTTGTAAATAAGCATTTGTGGAGGGGGTCTTTGTATTTTATCATGTCATGATACTTGTCCCATCTTTTGACTTCATAAACTCATGATTGCTTGACTTTGTATATCATCATGGTTGTTGATGATGAGGTTGGTGGTAGGTGGTTGAGTGTGGGTTTTGATCTGGTGATCATTTCCTTTTGCATGATAGTCTTCTCTCTCTCTCCTTTTGGGATTATTTGGATGGCTCTCTCATTATCTTGCATATGACACTCTCATTCTCTCCTCTCTTCATGTCATGGCCGGCCTTCCCCTTGGAAGGGCTGTCCAAGTTTTTTGAGGGTGGAAATCTTGTTCATTTCATGCTCCAAAAGCCTACAAGTTCCTCCACATAATCCTTGTATCATCCCTCCACCAAAAGGCACCTTCATGAACCCCAAATGAGACACAATCCTCTACTACACATTCTACAGCAAACCTTGGGCACGTCGAGTAGCCGGCTTCGTGCCCGAGTTGCCTCGGCATTGAGGTGGGAGCCCGTAAACAAAGTAGGCGATGTGGTGCACTTCCGGCGACGAGGAGGAGACGGGACATTCCGCAGGAGATCGGGACGATGGCGAGAAGACCGGAGGACTTGGATCGTCGGTATATCTCTATTCCCCTTCTTCTAGTTAGCTTGGACTTGTTAATGGTTACGATCCGGGTGTTTAGTGCGCGGTGGTGCCGGTTTGCTAAGTCCGCAAAATTTAAGTTTATCACCGCTTCCGCAATTGGCCGTCGGATTGACGGCCGGGGCGCCGCCGTGCACTTACAGTCTTGAGGGACAGGAGTAGCACTTGAGGATTTGTTATGCAGATGCTAGGAGAGTGCCAGCTATTTGTTAGATTCTCGGAGTGTTCCTTCAGGCTTGTTTGTGTTGACTCCTAGGTCTTGTAGTCACGGGAGACGGTTTTGTATGGTTCCGAGGGAGATCATGGCCATACAGCTTAGGCCCAGACTTGTGTGCAGGAAGGAGGTTCGCAGATTTTGGGCTTAGCAGGTTTCTACCGCCGTTTCGTGCAGGATCTTTAGTGTAGTGCTGCACAGTCGACTGAATTGACCGGAGTGGAGGTTTCTTTGTTTGGACTGAGGCATGTGTGTGGAGTTTCGGCAGTCGAAGATTCGGTTATCAATTGCATCAGTTCTTTCTTTGCTTTTGGTTCGTGCGACTTTGTGGTTTAACTGTAATGTTTCTTGAGTGGGCTCGATTGTTTGCTGAGGTAGCACTATAAAGTTATCGCTTTTGCTTCGCTACATTTGGAGGAAGTACTAGCTGGATATTCCACTCACGATCTGGAGATGGCCGCGGTGGTCTTGCGTTGGAGATTTGGAGACACTACTTGTTCGAGAATCGTGTCAGATTTTCACGGACTACCAGAGCTTAATGTACATCTTCTTACAGCGGATTTTGATTGTTGAGATAGTCTTCTGCAGATTCACAGTTCTTGTGCGATCGTTGAGTATAGCTTAAGTTCGCTTCTACTGAGGGGACAGCTTACTCATATCCGCAGCCGACCACTTTTCCTTAATCGCTTTCGCGAGACACTGCCCGCCGATGCTCGATCGTCAGAAATACTTGAGCATTCTCGGCTGGGTAATAATTCAGAGTCCTTGATTTGTGACAATAGTGTGCTAAGTTAGGGACGCGTTTGTGTACCTGATATTATCGGGTAGAGACGTGAAATCCTAGAGCTGGTACATCTGTCAATTCTCTGTATTCATTCAAGTTCCACCAACATTGATGTGACTTGTGAGATAGTTACGGGTGGGCAGGAATGTAAAGAGAAATTTCAGGTTTCGTTTCAAGGTGTTTGTCTTGTTGTGTGTTTTGGGTTGAGCATCTGAGACCGGCTGGAGAGTTGCAACCTTTAACCGTTCCGAAGTGGGAATGAGGGCAGATTTCCATGAATTTCGTTATGGGTCTACCGAGGTTTACTCAGGGTGTGACTCAATTCGGGTGCTTGTTGTCCGGTTTTACTCAGTTTGCTCAGTTGTTCTTTGTTAAGTTATGCGTTGAACGGAGTTCCTTCTAGGGTCGTATCCAATGAAGGCACCATGTTCGCTTGCCGTCTTAGGCAGAAGCTTCAGGAAGCCTTGGGTACTGGTTAAGCTTTAGCTCCATCTTTCCATCCGCAGGATGATGGGTTTGTGAGAGCGGGCTATATCGACTCTGGTGTTTGTGCGTTCGTGTTGTTGTTGTCGGCAGTTGGGGATCGTCACTCGCCATTGTTAGGATTCTCCTTCGATAGTTGTTATCAGGAGACACTCCAATTGGCAACCTTTAGGTTTAAGGGTTAGGTCGTGTCGATCACCAATCTGTTTTTCTGACTCTGCGTAAGTAGGATTTTTGGACCCCAGCTAGTCTAGAGATTTCGGAGATGATCCAGTTGGTTCAGGTCAGGATGAGAGTGGCCCAGTGCAGACAGAGGTCTTATGCCGACCGTTGTGGTCGCAGACTTGAGTTTGCAGTGGGAGCTCATGTATTCCTGCGGATTTTTCCGATAAATGACGTGTGGAGTTTTGGGAATCTTCTCCCAGGATTGTAGGTCCTTGTAAGATCCTCAAGCGAGTTGGTTCCGTTGCCTATAATTTGGCACTTCCGCCCAGATTTTGAGTTTTCACCTCGCATTCTTTGTGTTGATACTTTGCAATTACCTTCATGACTTTTTTTCACATGATTCAGCATTAGACCATTTGCTTTGACGCGATCTTTTCGCTCACCGGCAGCCATTGGTGTTAATGGCCCGGCAGGTGGAGAAACTTCGGTCAAGGGTCTTGCTATCTGTGGAGAGTTTTTTTGGACGTAGCCGTATAGTGAGATGATCACTCGGGAGGCCGCGAGCAAGAATTGGGAGTTTTGTACTCTTCTTTTTGAAGCTACGCTTAGTGAAAATTTTAAATTCGGAGACGAATTTTTATAAGGGGGGAGATTGTAACGTTTTAGAAATCGTTTTGCGAATTTTCCCGTTTTAGGGCAAAATTGTCGGTATTTTCCGTTTTAACCCGATTTCGATCAAACTTCCGTAGAAACTTACCGGCACCTTTTTTCAGCTAAAATAAAGCTTGTGCGCGAACTTTAAGGGTATTTGGGAGGTTTTGGTTCAGATAGAATTTTTCCCAAATAAAATATTATTTTAAGCGGTATTTGGTGCACGTAAATCGGGAAATTTCTTTTCTTAAGAATAAATTTATTGTTTTGTCACTAGAATATTTTGGAAACTTCTTTTTAAATATCTAGATATTTTTTTTGAGTGCAAAAGGTTTTATTTTAAAAAGAAAAGAAAATGTGTAAAGGTGGCAAAGTGCATTTATTAGCATTTATTACTCTTTTTCCTAGAAATTTCTTCACAAAAAATTCACAAAACTACCCCTCACCTCCTTGGCCGGCCACACTCTTTCCTTGCTGCCCTCTCTCTTTTCTCACTCCATTTTCATCATTTCTTGCACAAATAAATCATGAAAAATCCAAATAAAATCATAAAAATTCAAATATAATCATTTTCCTTCATTTCCTTCACTAATCCTTCATGGATCTTCAATAAAGCTTGATGCTAAGATGTTGGATTAAGATTCATTTTGTGTTCTTGGGGAGGTATAATTCTTACCTTAATCCTTTTATATTTGCTTTAATCTTATTCTAGCTAATTTAGTTAGCTAATTATGTGTTTAGTTTAGTTTTTAAATTATGATTAATTCATTTATATTTGGTTTAAGAAATTCATGTTAGGGTTAAATTTTGTTTAAGTGATTAGAGTTCATTTGAAGTGTTAATTTGTGTTTTGGAGAAGATTAACCTAGTAGAAAATGTTAATTTTTGCTAATGAACACTTTGTTTAATTATGCAATTAGCTTACTAGGTTTTTGCTAAAACATAATTAGCGAGTGTTAAAAATATAGGAATGGTTTAGATAGCTTAGTTAAGCTATTTTAAGGTATTTATAATCGCTAGATATGCGTTAGCTTGAAACTAGTGCGAAATATTGCGATAGGTTGCTTACTAGATTTCGGGGTTTTTCCGACGTGGATTCGTTTGGTCGTTCCGCGGTTATATCTATTGTATTCCTCATAATTTTTGTGTTGTGTTACGCGATCGCGACGATCGAGGTCTAAACTTAGTGTTTTGTAGTTTAGTGACCCCAATTAGGGTTTTTGGCCGATGTCGTGCGCGATAGATGGGCTAAGCGCGTAGTATAATTTTCCGGGCGTTTTCATCGCGTTTCGTTGTCTTTTCGTTATTGTAGGATTTTTGCTTATGTGATGTGTTTGTGAAATTTTAGGTTCACAAGAGAGGACTTCGAACGCTACGACAAGGGAAAACAGGTGGTAGGCTTCACTTAGCCAGGAGCGTTGGTGAGTAGATTTAACATCTATAGAGGAATCGCCCGCATGGCGTTATGCGTCTGGGCTAGAGATGTTATTTCTGTCGCATATTCTATGTCATATTTAGAATTGCGCATTTACCCTATTACTTAGATATTGTTGTGCTTGGACTAGTATCCTTAGGACACTGCACATATTATTGACGATTCATGTTGCACGAGCACTGATTGTATGCTACACACACCGTCAATAATTGCCATGTCACGCACAACCCACATATAGAAATGCTATTGTTGGTTAGGAATATTGAGACAATGATTCATATTTCTTATCGCATATGACATTTAGCATACATGTATATCCACATGCTTACACATATGCCTTCACATACTTACATGTTAGATACCTGTATACCTATAGAGTATCGTACCATTAGTGATAGGTACATACACACTTTATGTCATAGCTACAGGTATACCTTGCACACATTTTTCACTTATACCCAGGGGGTATACTACATCATTACTCATAGGTAGATACATATATCTTGCTATACCTTTATGTTTTTACATACATCTGGTTACAGCTACATGTTTACCTTTACCTGATATTATTTAGAATTGGAGAAAATAGAAACCGCATGATTTTTATATTAACTTGTTGCAGTTAATTAGCGGCTTTTCCATATATGCTTATATTTCAGTTTTATGTTGCATATATTATATTCATGGATTTTCACATTGTGATATGGATTTTTCATGATGTTTTCTGGATTTGGGGATCGTGGGAGTTCATGAAATTATGCATTATTTGAAAAACCAGGTTTCCCTTGATATGATATTTCAGCATCCACCATGAGATTTATCAGTTCTGATTATATACTCTATACGAGGAGTGGCTGCCGTATGAGGGTACATGGTGGGGCCCGGTACGGTTCCCCTCGGCAAGATGATCGATGGACTTTGCCGATTGAGCCTGGACGTGGGCAAGTACCTACCGGTGACAGTACTTATGACTCAGCGGCTATCATGTGGATACCGACGTGAGTCATGTACGTATTAATACGTCGAAAGGCGAGGGTCAGAGCTAGGCATTCGTGCTTTCGGGATAGCGTACGATACGTACCTATCAGGATGCTAGTCTTAGTGGCAGCATCTGATAGATTAGTATTTTTGTGTCGATGCTTGGCACATTGGTTTCATGATTAACAGACTCTGACTGCTCGGTTTTTGACGATGCTCAAATTAGTGTCCGCACGAAGACTATCTTTGATAGGCCAATAGTGGGTTGGGCTCAACTTCTGATTTCCCGATTTCGATTGATTGCCAGTAGCTTTTTTTTTCAGTACCATAGAACCTCGGATTCAATAATCAAATCCTAATCTTCTTTCTTCTTTTTTAGCTTAAAGATAGGCCTTCTCGAGCCTTTTTAGACGAGGTGCCGGTTCAATTCCGGCTCCCGGGGCTAAGGTAACTCCAGTGGGAGAGCCGTGCGCGAAAGCCGTTGTGCGGTAGCACATCCGTTTTCTTGCGAAAGTCAACTACCTTTTTTTAGGTTTTTTCTGAGTTCCGTCATAAGCTTTAGGACTCCTTTCCGAAATCGATGATTCTTGGCTACTTGATTAGGCATTTCCATCTCTCAAACTAGAAAGCGCTTTAGCTTAGGAAAGCTCCTTACTTCTTTTTATACGAAAGAAAGTGAAAGGCCAACTACTTCTTCATTCATGGCCTATTGATTTTCTTGATCTCCCTTTCGTATTCATCTCCATTTCAAAGAGCTAAAACCTCACTAAAAATAGCCAAAAAACACGGGTTTTCAACACTTATTCACTCGAAACCAATCATACAGAGATTTTATAACTTTTACTTGGGGCTCCAGAAAAACGAATTTCACTCATATCTGTGACCTGAACTTACTCGGACTCGGTAAAAAGAGGACTACCTCGCCGCCTGTAATCTAATCACTCGTATCTGCTCCCCACGTATACGGATGAAAATCCAGTGCATTTTAAACTTATTATCCAAGTCTCGTGGAGCTAACTAGCAGTGACCATGACCCGTCAAGCGAACAAGCCCAGTTGAACAAAGAAAAGAGTAGGCCTGTCAAGAAGACAAGCTCCACGCTCAAGCTCAAGCTGTATCTCCTTCCTTCCCCCCTTTAGCTCTTAGGTAAGTAAGCTCCTTGCTCTTTCTCCAGAGTCAATTCTTTTCTTTGCCAGGTCGGCAGTTGTAAGTGTCAATTGGTTCATTATGGGCGCGGCGCACGAAGCCCAGGCCATTCATGGCGGTTTCTGGGTGGCCCCCTGCACACGAGGCCCCTCGTTCTTCACTAAAGGAAGCACTTCGTTCCACTAACTGAAGGAAACCTAATTATTCCTTGTATATATAACAGGGGATTTAGCCGTTGTTATATATACTCTTACACCATTATTAGTGGAATGGGACGCTAATATATATGTATTGATCCCATCATATTTATTTATGCAAATATATTTAGGATGTTAGAATGTTACTTGATATTTGATTTGGGATATAAGTGATTCATTGAGATTGGATACTGGATAGATATGTGAGATCTACTTGATGTTGTACAGTCGGGATATGCGAGATATACTTGATATTGTACATTGAGGAGTTGTGAGACTTATATGTTATGAGAGCCAATTGGGGGCTGATTGAGGAATTGGGATTTTGGAGTATCTTGATGGATTGTGATCCTACCACGATGTCAGGATTCCGTAGAAATGACATATTTCACTCCATACCTCACCTTTATCTGTTTGTGCACTGTTTCATGTATTAGTAGTACCTGTTAGAGTACCTTTCATTATTGTTGCATATTTATATTATCACACCCTTATTGCATGATTATTGCATACTATTGTCATATTATTATTGCTTCATATATTGGTTGTACCTGCTAGAGTACTTTCCATTATTCTGCATTCATATGACATGTTATTGCTGTTAATTGCATATCTTAGATTCACGCTTTACGTGCATTCTTGCGATTATCTGCATATGTTATTTACTATTCACGAGTTGGCAACTCACCCCCGTTGTGCCACAGGTGTTACAGAGTGTTCCCCAGAATAGTCGAGGCTGGCTATTCATCTTATCATCTTTTGCTACGGATACCGCATCAGCTCACAGTGTGCAATTTGCTTAGGTGGATTTTTTGGTTATTCATTGTATTGTATATTCGTTGTATCCCTGTACTCTCCATCTACTATTATGTTGTTGACTTAGAGACTTGGTGAGGACGATATTGTATAAATTATGGATTTGTTGTCTTTTATACAGCTTTCTCTCTATCGTCTTTTATTTCTTCGCTACGGCGTCGTATATTTGTTGTGGTGGTTGTTTTCCACCTTTTGGCGTGTATTTGCTCCCGTTTGGGGATGCTTTACTTTATATTTATGTTGTACCCATTTTTGGGGCTAGCTTTTACAAAGGAGGTGCTGCCAAAATTTTAAAGGAAATAAAGTTGGACTTTTAAAGAATTTGGGTTGTGATTTCAAAGACTTTTAAACAATATTTTTTATCTTTTCTTGTCTTTTACTGGTTTAGATTTCTGGGTTTTGGCTTTCTTTTACCGCGTTACGCCTGTAGACGTTGCGTAGTATTAGGGCCGTCACGTGCCGATTTCGGGTCGTAACAGTTTCTTTACTTGATAAAGATGGATATAACTTTGTTCTAGATAGAAATATCATGAACATTTATCTTAATCAGGTATTGGTTGCAGAAGGTACACTGTATAATGGTATCTATATTCTTAATCAAAACACAGTTCTTTATGTACAAAACTTACGCAAGAGGAAGAGTTCAGATATGAACGAAACCTACTTGTGGCATTGTAGATTTAGTTATATCGGTGAGAAAAGACTAAGTAAGTTGCATAAGAATGGCTATCTGAATCCGCTCGAATTTTCATCTTATGTAACTTGTCAGTCTTCTCTCAAACGGAAGGTGGCTAAATCTCCATTCACCGGACACGGAGAAAGAGCGACAGAGCTCTTGGGACTCATACACAGTGATTGTAAGTGCACGGCGGCGCCCCGGCCTCCATCCCGAGGCCAAATGCGGAAGCGATGGTTAACTTTAATTTTGCAAACTAGCAAACCGGCACCACCGCGCACTAAAACCCGGATCGAACCATTAACTAGTCCTAGCTAACTACAAGATGGGGAATAGAGATATACCGACTGATCCGAGTCCTCCGGTCTTCTCGTCATCGTCCCGATCTCCCGCGGAATGTCCTGTCTCCACCTCGTCGCCGGAAGTGCACCGCATCGCCTACTTCTTTTACGGGCTCCCACCTCAATGCCGAGGCAACTCGGGCACGAAGCTGGCTAGTCGACGTGCCCAAGGTTTGCTGTAGAATGTAGTGTAGAGGCTTGTGTCTCATTTGGGGTTTTATGGAATTGCCTTATTGGTGGAGGATAATGAGATAAGCTTTTGGAGATTGATCTTGTGGGATTTTTGCAAAGCCAATTGAACAAAACCCCACAACAAAATGAATTGGGCATCCCCTCTCCATGCTTGGCCGGCCACTTCTTGGCAAGAGAGTGAGTGAGGGAGGGAGGGATCAAAGAATGATAAAAACCACAACCATAATGCAAGGGGGAGAGAGAAAGGTCATGATATCAAGAGATGATTACAAGTAAATCCAACACTCATACAACCATCATCAACAACCATGATTGCTCACAAAGTCAAGCAATCATGAACCATGGAAAGTCAAGGGATGGTCCTCCATCATGATACAATAAAATGCAAAGACCCCCTCCACAAATGCTTATTTGCACAAATGCAAATAAGCCCTCCTCCACCAATCTTCGGCCAATGAAAGATACAAATGAAAATGGCCGAAACGGAAAGCAAACTGGCAACTCCAGAAAACTGGTCCCGTAATAAATTACAGGAAAACCCTGATACAGTGCATACACACCCGCATTTGTATTCCGACCGAAATACAAATGCAACGAGACAAAATCTACACTGTACTATACTAGGATCCGGCTTAAACCAAAGCCGGCCAGTAAAATCCGTCCGATCCTGATTCGTGCAATACCGCACGTATCTGATCGAACTCTGCCATATATCCATACGGCCTCTAGTACTAACTGTCCGATCCTGATCCGTGCAATAACGCACGTATCAGATCGGACCCTGCCATATCTCCATACGGCCTCTACAGCTTTTCGCCCGAAAGCTTGAGTAACTGAATGTGGGGGACTCTAAAGACTCGTCAACACCTTGGTTGTGGATTTAACCACTAGCACATCAGAGGTATAAGCCAATACGTAACGGGCTACCAGGTATTGACCAAAAGGGACGTCTGTGAGCGAACTCAGCCTGACACCCTACTGAGCCTGTCAGTGACAATATCCGTACAGTCCGGTCCGTTCGTTTATGAGCATCGCTTGGCGGGCCTAGGGGGTTGGTAAAAGTCAGACCCCCAAAAGCGGTACAAGTCGTGTCGGAGTGTAGCCCAGAACACCCTGAGATACTACTGGAATACCTACCAGTAAATCTCTTACCTTGGCCAAGGACTTCGTGTAATGGCTCTCGTAGACACAGCACGACCTCACCCCCAATACCGGGAGAGACGAACCCCTGAAGATACGCTCACTGCCTCCATGTGGCTCGGGACTGTACCCAACTAAAACCTGTTTGCACGTCTCCTTTGAGCGTGGTAGGGTAGTAATCAAAGTACAGTAGGAACTCACACGAGACAAATGATGATCCCCAGGTAGATGAACTAACCTGTACACATGTCACCAGGGAACTGCTATCTGATGTCAGGTATAGGACCAACTAGCATGTTCCCGGCGAGTCCTGTCCGGTGTACTCATAACCCAATGAGCACCTGTATACATCTTAAGTGAACCAACTGACACCAGTGGCTTGTGAGACCGGCCACCGCCCCTCGTCGGGGTCTCGACTGTATACACTAGTCTACTCTGGAGTATCGATGCCCGGTCTCGAAACTCTCACGACTAGGGACCATTTAAGGATATGCTTATAGACCCCCAGCTCCCACTTATATGATCGCCCTCATACTGCTGGTGGTCAAGCAAGAATCCTAGGGGCTCTACCAACGTGTAATAGCGACCTGTAAGATCACCTAAAGCAGTACACGATGATAAAGGTAAACCAGATAGCATACTATCATCTCGAGTAAGACTGTCCTACTGGGACAGGTCCTCCCTCAATCATTGCAATCACGTGCCTGTGATCCAATAATTGACTCTGAGGGCACTATCTCCAACAATCTCCCACTTGCACTCAAGGCTAATTATTTCGATGTCGCATGCTCACAGCCCGTGTGATACCGAACACCCAACTCCTCTACTTGTCAGTTTCACAAAGCTCGTTTGCGAAACTATTGCGTTTGAGGAATAGCCTCATTGAGTGGATCCGCTTTGATGTTTCTTTCTATGTCTCTCTATATCTCAAGTTCGCGGAGAAAGCCATCTCCCGAAATGAGCAATACCTGTCTTAGAATGTGTCTGGATGTCTGATGGGACCTAGCTCATAAATGAACTCCAAATCCAAACTTCTTAGACTGTATCGTCAACTGAACTTAATCAGTGTCCTGCGCCAAGCCTCCCTCAGTATTTCCTTGGACCACCTGTCCAAAATACTGCCCCTCGTCAGAAGGAGAAACTATAGCTCTGACAACCTCCTTGTCGTCCAGGTCACCTTGGAAGCCTAGAATGATAACTGTCTCCTGCATGAGGCTGTCGTTATCATATCCCTAGAACATCTACTTATGTTCTAAAACTGCTTCCGACTGTTTCTCCAGGATTCGATTAATGTCAACTTATTGCATCTAGTGCAAGAACAACATCTGGTGTGGTACTTGACATCTCATGATTGACTCAATTGCCTGAGCAAGTGATCTGCCAATCATGCACATCCCTCTCCTCTTTAGTCTATAAGACACCTTTAGAGAGGGTGACTCCATTACCTGCAGGTACACTACCATGCCAGGAGTCGTCCATTCTAAATACTCTTAGAATGCTGTCTAAGTACCCAGATTGGGAAACCACCCAAATCTAGATCTAAAACCATAGATCTAGTAACCAGTATGTCAGATATAATGTCCAAGTCCCATGTGGAGAAACCACTGTGTGACGACCAAAGTATAACCGATCGTAGTATAGGAATATCACTTCCTACTCTGTGTATGTCATCCAAATACCAGGACATCACACCCTACTACCTTCTTAACAGATCCATCCCTTATTCTGATGAAGTCAAACCTATGACTGTCATATCAGAAACAGATGATCTATCTCCGCTATACCTGCTTTAGTCTATAAATAGACATAAGCCACCTGTCCACCAATGCTTCCGTTGCTCCCACTGACTACGACAACCCTCTGGCAGAGTCATATAAACGTACACTTCTAAAGCAAGTTTAGAACGACGCTATACTCATCCTCCTGCCGGGTCTCACAGTCTGGAACAACAGCAATGGCAAGTGTGGGTAAACAAGAACTTCCCTGTCACCGTCCTTGAGGCTACCGGAGTACCTCTCGGGTGCCTGAAGTTACCCACCGTATCTGCAGAGTGGCCAATGGAATGTCAATCCAGATTGAATCTTTAGGTTCCTTATCAAATCTTCAGTAATCGTTTGTGGTTCTGGAATTACTTCCAGTTCTACCATACTCCCACTGCTGTTTTCTAAAAAAAAATCAATTTTTATTAAAACTGTGGCGAGTCAAGAACAATATCACTATTGATCTTTCTTATGGTAGAAAGTCAACCCTGGTCATAGCCTGGGTCAACCCACAAACAGCCATTACAGAAACGTGCCTTGAGTTATCCAGAGTCTGGTTTTAAGCATAATCCGAACAACTCCCCGTACCTTAAGATCGTTAAGATATGAACTGTTCTATATCCAATATAGAAACAGAGGCACTGAATTAATTGAACCAGATTCAAATCATGCAGCTGTCTCCAGTGCATGTCAACTAAATGGAAAGAGGCCGATCAGCGTTACTCAACTTAGGAATGCTTCCAATTATGAGTAACCTGAAAGAGAAGCAAGTTCACTTTATCATTACTATCAACTGAATACCATACACAAGTATCTACATCTTCGATCACTTTGAAGAATCCCGATACTTGCTATACCTGGTTCTCTACTCTATTCAAATACCAATAACTTCTCAAAATTCGGACCCTGTGTTTCCACAAAACACCTGTCTAAAAACTAGAGAAGTTATAAGTAAACCGAATATAGTACGAGGACCAACCCCTCTGTCCCGATGGACCCTGGACAATATACAATACTCTTTATAAGTCCTTTGAGTCTGATAACTCATTCACTGTGTGTCGTAGGTTGAAAACTGTACTTATGGTTAAGAAGAATTACACCGCTGTTTAATGCTCCTTACCTAACCATCCACTGATATAGGTAAATGTCGTAGACATAATTTCAGAAAGGTATATCTCACTCTCTGAAAATAGACGTACAGATATATCAATTTGAAATTGGTGCATAACAGCGGATATTCAAAACCAAATATTTGCCGACCGGCAAACAGCCCAGGTGATCTCCTCAAATATCACCGATTACAACGAATCCCGATATAATGAGGATGATCATCCAATTCCCAATAACTTACTCCCACTCATCATCTGTAAAACCATGCAGATGTGAGAATCATACCTGGTAAATACATACCCTGGAGTAAGGACTAACTGGGAAATCAGTTTTCCTTTAACAGTACACAGTGAGACTGAAACATTAAAATGTTTCGACGGGGTATCCGGGTATTCCTAGTAATGCCTCTTCCATTATCCAGATTCACAACTGTAACCGTGTAATTCTTTGCCACCTCTCCAAATCCCTTTATATGTCTTTAGTCATTACCTTCTGCACACCCCTTAGGCCAAATGGTTTTCTTCCTTTCCTACCGTTCGGCACCAGCCTATGGTTTGGAAGAAGACTATCCAATAAGCATAATGGGTGTACTGTCCCAATCCTAGGAACACTCACAATGCGAGAGAAGGTGAAGATAAAAGATACCTGAATAAACCTTATTCCTATTTCTCCTGAACCAGAATCCATCCCCGAACTGGAACAAGTTCCTTTCGAGTTCGTATATAACCATACGATGGAGTATCCAATAAACTGTGGATCTTCGTAGTGATACGGAGTGTCCTGGAGAAACACAAAGGTGAAGTGGGAGTGGTAATTAAATACTTGGTTTGGTCGTGAATATCAGTTGCAATTTACTTTGCCCTCTTACTAATCCCTTACTTTGTCTTAACTTAATACCTTCTGTACACCATCGTTAGGCTAATTGGTTTTCTTCATTCCCTACCGGTCGGCACCAGCCTATGGTTTGGAAGAAGACTATCCAATTTGCGTAATAGGTGTACTATCTCCTAAACCAAGGAGTACTCGCAACCTGAGAGAAGGTAAAAGGAAAAGACAACTGAACAGTCCTATCCGTTTTCTCCAGAACCTGAAACCATCCTCGAATAAATTCTTTCGAGTTCGTATCTAACCATACGATGGTTTTGTCCAATGGAAGTGGACGTTCGCAGTAGTACGGGGTGTCCTGGAGAAAAGGGTAAAAGTAGGAGTGGCAATGAGGTTTGCAACTTTGACAATCCAAAAGCCAGTGTTAAAGAAGGTTCGGTCAATTTTGGTCTCTGAGTCATAGTCTTAGGGTCGGGTCAATGGTCGCTGCCGAAGAGAGAGAGAAAAGAAACACTCAGCGTGCACTCTAACCTAGATCAGAATGGTTACCAATTTATCTAATCTGGAAACCTCCCACTGTACCGTCAAATTCTTCTCCAAACCCAAAAGAAGAATTAGTCGGGATCACCCGAGGAGTAAACCAACTCATCAGTGGGAATCGGGATCCAACTCTCATCGCATGATAATGTGACGGAATCCGCTCACGCTATCACACTCCAGAAGGTATGTGCATATTTGGCAAGTTTCAGTTCTTTTGAAGCTCCCGATGTGGATTTTTACCCCATGCTCTTATGACCTTGACTTTGGCCAACATATCATAAGTCACATGTCAAGTTCTACCCGTCATTCTCCAGGTTAATTTGAATCCACCCGTCCCTACCCTTGACTTTGGCCAAAATGGCAGTACGACTGTCCCAAACCAACGCATCTATCTATGCTGCATATGATTACCCCAATAGCTACCAATCACTGTGCCTTGACTTTGGCCAACATACACAGCTTGAATACTATTGACCATCCATATGAAACGACGGAGGGCTACGAATGGTTTCTGGCGAAAACCTTTAACGTAAAGAACTTGATATCGTTGAAGGAACTGATAGCTTTTTAGAAAAATATAGTGACGAAAACCTTTGCTAAAGAGGTCATTCCCGGTGAAGGGATCTCGGCTCTTTCCCCGTAGAATGAGGTGCAGGATATTCCAACTGAATACCACGGTGCAAAGCAAAAGTAATCGGTTATAGTGAAGTTAATGCCCTGACGCAAACTTCTGTCCAAGGGGTCACTCCCGGTGAAGGGATCTCGGCCCTTGCCTCGTCGACTGAGGAGCAGGATATTCCAACTGAATACCACGGTGCAAAACAAAAGAGAACGTCCTTGCAATAACAGCTTTTTGAAAAGTGTTCCAACAACATCAGATTAGGTTTGTTTTAACTTGCATTGATCCGAATCAACGCAGTCCCATCAATTGATCACACCACAAAGAACGAAAATATACTGATGTACGTATATGCCATCCGCATTCGCCATTGGGTCCCGTCATTACCCGTTAGGTTAGCTAACTAACGACAGAGCGGGGACTGGACTAGCGCGGATGCAAAACATATACAACATCTACTAATATATATACCAATATATTATATTTCGCTCATGGCGTGATAAAAATGCAACATCACAGAAATGTACAGCATCACAGAACAATGCAGATATCTGGGATCCCCGGGTTTCACAGAGCAGCTACTGAAACCCGACGTTCCCCTGGTCGTGTGGATAACCTGTGCAATGAAATTCTAGACCCCTACGGGCGCGGCAAGTTACCCGCCAAAACCTGAAGCGAGGCAGCCCCCTTCAGCAACATGAATGGACCACCCAGCACTTCACGGAATCCGGTAACTTGGGCACCCCTCCTGGGTCAACCTGTACCCCCTACGAGTGCGGCGAATAGCCCGCCAATTCTAGAGTGAAGCCCCCTCCGTCTCAATGCTATGAGATGCGGGCTTGTTGCCCTCTAGAACCCGGCTATCCGTGCACCCCATCTTGGGGTAATCCTAGTACAGAAAGTAAAATATACATACACCGGGTACATCGACCGCAACCTGGTCGTGCCCCAAAATAATAATACAAACAGGCAGTGACGGCAGTCCACATGTCGGACGCTCGCCCCGCAATATCAAATGTACATGATACAACAAAACTGTACTAGCATTGCATCCAGGCTATCCCCCACGACCGATCCGCAACATCACAGCAAAATCACAAAACATCAGCGTGAAAGTCACGTTCGCAAATCCGTCTAACCGGGCTATAGCAGTTAGACAGGATTTACCGATCGAGTGACATTCACGGTCGCAGATATAATGTAAATACTGTGAAATAATGTGTTTAAAATATCCGATCGATCAAATTTTAACAAGTGGGCCCCCAAGTACTACTGTAGCAGATCAAGAAATTCTGGGCCCAAAATTAATATTCCAGAAACCCTAAAATCAACCCAGAGAGCAACTGCAGAAATTTCATGCAGTGATCTCAACATAGAGCGGCGGAACCGCGGCCCAAAGGGGTGTTTGGCCGCGGTTCCGCGCTCCCACTATGGAGTCACTGTATCGAATTTCTACAGTGTTCTTACAATTTCCAGTACATCACTTTTCTACAACCTGAAAAAAATTTCGAGCAAGAAAAAATTCAACAGAAAACTGATGTATGTGAAAACGCCGGTTTTTGGAATTTTGGTCGATCGGAAATGTAAACACATTAAACAAAGCTAGACTATGTTAATGGCGAGGCTCTGATACCACTGTAAGTGCACGGCGGCGTCCCGGCCTCCATCCCGAGGCCAAATGCGGAAGCGATGGTTAACTTTAATTTTGCAAACTAGCAAACCGGCACCACCGCGCACTAAAACCCGGATCGAACCATTAACTAGTCCTAGCTAACTACAAGATGGGGAATAGAGATATACCGACTGATCCGAGTCCTCCGGTCTTCTCGTCATCGTCCCGATCTCCCGCGGAATGTCCTGTCTCCACCTCGTCGCCGGAAGTGCACCACAGCGCCTACTTCTTTTACGGGCTCCCACCTCAATGCCGAGGCAACTCGGGCACGAAGCTGGCTAGTCGACGTGCCCAAGGTTTGCTGTAGAATGTAGTGTAGAGGCTTGTGTCTCATTTAGGGTTTTATGGAATTGCCTTATTGGTGGAGGATAATGAGATAAGCTTTTGGAGATTGATCTTGTGGGATTTTTGCAAAGCCAATTGAACAAAACCCCACAACAAAATGAATTGGGCAGCCCCTCTCCATGCTTGGCCGGCCACTTCTTGGCAAGAGAGTGAGGGAGGGAGGGAGGGATCAAAGAATGATAAAAACCACAACCATAATGCAAGGGAGAGAGAGAAAGGTCATGATATCAAGAGATGATTACAAGTAAATCCAACACTCATGCAACCATCATCAACAACCATGATTGCTCACAAAGTCAAGCAATCATGAACCATGGAAAGTCAAGGGATGGTCCTCCATCATGATACAATAAAATGCAAAGACACCCTCCACAAATGCTTATTTGCACAAATGCAAATAAGCCCACCTCCACCAATCTTCGGCCAATGAAAGATACAAATGAAAATGGCCGAAACGGAAAGCAAACTGGCAACTCCAGAAAACTGGTCCCGTAATAAATTACAGGAAAACCCTGATACTGTGCATACACACCCGCATTTGTATTCCGACCGAAATACAAATGCAACGAGACAAAATCTACACTGTACTATACTAGGATCCGGCTTAAACCAAAGCCGGCCAGTAAAATCCGTCCGATCCTGATCCGTGCAATACCGCACGTATCTGATCGAACTCTGCCATATATCCATACGGCCTCTAGTACTAACTGTCCGATCCTGATCCGTGCAATACCGCACGTATCAGATCGGACCCTGCCATATCTCCATACGGCCTCTACAGCTTTTCGCCCGAAAGCTTGAGTAACTGAATGTGGGGGATTCTAAAGATTCGTCAACACCTTGGTTATGGATTTAACCACTAGCACGTCAGAGGTATATGCCAATACGTAACAGGCTACCAGGTATTGACCAAAAGGGACGTCTGTGAGCGAACTCAGCCTGACACCCTACTGAGCCTGTCAGTGACAATATCCATACAGTCCGGTCCGTTCGTTTATGAGCATCGCATGGCGGGCCTAGGGGTTTGGTAAAAGTCAGACCCCCAAAAGCGATACAAGTCGTGTCGGAGTGTAGCCCAGAACACCCTGAGATACTACTGGAATACCTACCAGTAAATCTCTTGCCTTGGCCAAGGACTTCGTGTAATGGCTCTCCTAGACACAGCATGACCTCACCCCCAATACCGGGAGAGACGAACCCGTGAAGATACGCTCACTGCCTCCATGTGGCTCGGGACTGTACCCAACTAAAACC
This sequence comes from Agapanthus africanus, assembly GCA_030015575.1. Lineage (NCBI taxonomy): Eukaryota > Viridiplantae > Streptophyta > Magnoliopsida > Asparagales > Amaryllidaceae > Agapanthus > Agapanthus africanus. The sequence continues at coordinate 304,200,443 of CM057345.1, forward strand.
TGTTTGCACGTCTCCTTTGAGCGTGGTAGGGTAGTAATCAAAGTACAGTAGGAACTCACACGAGACAAATGACGATCCCCAGGTCGATGAACTAACCTGTACACATGTCACCAGGGAACTGCTATCTGACGTCTGGTATAGGACCAACTAGCATGTTCCCGGCGAGTCCTGTCCGGTGTACTCATAACCGAATGAGCACCTGTATACATCTTAGGTGAACCAACTGACACCAGTGGCTTGTGAGACCGGCCACTGCCCCTCATCGGGGTCTCGACTGTATACACTAGTCTACTCTGGAGTATCGATGCCCGGTCTCGAAACTCTCACGACTAGGGACCATTTAAGGATATACTTATAGACCCCCAGCTCCCACTTATATGATCGCCCTCATACTGCTAGTGGTCAAGCAAGAATCCTAGGGGCTCTACCAACGTGTAATAGCGACCTGTAAGGTCACCTAAAGCAGTACATGATGATAAAGGTAAACCAGATAGCATACTATCATCTCGAGTATGACTGTCCTACTGGGACAGGTCCTCCCTCAATCATTGCAATCACGTGCCTGTGATCCAATAATTGACTCTGAGGGCACTATCTCCAACAGTGATGTGTATGGTCCAATGTCTATACATACTAGGGGTGGGTTCTCATACTTCATTACATTCACTGATGATCTTTCTAGATTCGGATATGTATTTCTTATAAAACATAAATCTGAAGCTTTTGAGAAATTCAAAGAATTTAAGAACGAAGTTTAGGAAAAAGTATCAAGATCCTTCGATCTGATCGAGAAGGGGAATACTTGAGCACGGAATTCCTTGATTTTCTAAAAGAGAATGTTATTCTCTCTCAGCTTACTCCTCCGTATACACTATATCACAACGGTGTTTCGGAGAGGAGGAATCGTACCCTATTGGATATGGTTCGCTCCATGATGAGCAATACTGAGTTACCTCTTTCTTTCTGGGGACATGCGCTTCAGACAGTAGCATACCTATTTAATCAGGTTCCATCCAAATCTGTGCCTAAGACTCCATATGAAATATGGAGTGGAAAGAAACCGTGTCTTAAGCGTATTAAGATATGGGGTTATTTGGCATATGTAAAAGTACAGAATCTAGACAAACTTTAGGCATGATCAGTTCCATGAAAGTTTGTGGGATATCCCAAGCATTCACATGGATATCTGTTCTACCACACCGAGGAATCGAAGGTGTTTGTTGCTCGCCATGCCACTTTCTTAGAATGGCAATTTCTTGCAAAAGAAATTAGTAGGAGAACGGTAGAACTAGAAGAAATTCAAGATCCACAAACTATAATTGAAGATCTGGATGAACCGCAGGATTCAATAGTACCAGACGAACCTTAACTACTCCGTAGATCTAATAGGATTTCTCATCCGCCTGAGAGATACTACGGTTTTCACATAGACGGGAATCGAGAGGATTGCATCTTAGAAGAAAATGATCCTATTAGTTTCAAGCAAGCCATTACTAACAGGGACTCTGATAAATGGCTGGATACTATGAAATCCGAAATGGAGTCCATATACACCAAAAAAGTTTGGACCTTGGATATTGCTCCTCCTGGGGTAAACCCCTTGGATGCAAATGGATCTTTAAAAAGAAAATTGGTGTAGATGGACATGTGAAAACTTATAAGGCAAGACTTGTTGCAAAAGGTTTTCGTCAAAGACCCGGTGTGGACTTTAACGAAACCTTTTCTCCAGTGGCTATGCTGAAATCCATTCAGATCCAACTTTCCATTGCTGCCTTCCATGACTATGATATCTGGCAGATGGACGTAAAAACAACTTTTCTGAACGGAAGTTTAGAAGAATGCGTTAATATGGATCAGCCGAAGGGATTCATAGACAGTGGGAGCCACGGGGAGGTGTGCAAGTTGCTTAAATCCATTTATGGATTAAAGTAAGAATCGCGGAGCTGGAACATCTGTTTTGATGAGTCAGTCAAGGAATTTGACTTCATCAAGAAAGAGGATGAGCCATGTATATATAAGAAGATTGTAGGGAGAACTGTCGTGTTCCTAGTCTTATATGTGGATGATATTCTCTTGATAGGAAATAACATTCCTATGCTACAATCGGTCAATATGTTCTTGTCACAAAGGTTCTCCACGAAAGACCTGGGTAATGCCTCCTACATTCTGGGGATTAAGATCTACAGAGATAGATCTAAGAGATTGTTTGGACTTTCACAGTCCAGGTACATAGAGGCCATACTAAAGAGATTTAGTATGGAAGATTTCAAGGCGGTAATATACCCGCTTTGGACGGAATCACTCTCTCCAAAGAGATGTCTCCCAAGACTGATAAGGAGAGGGCTCGCATGAGCATTATATCCTACGCTTCGGCGGTAGGATCTATAATGTATACAATGCTATGTACCAGACCAGATGTAGCTTACGCACTTAGTGTGGTGAGCCGGTATCAGTCAAACACAATGGAGAACCACTGGACTGCAGTGAAGAACATTCTTAAGTACCTGAGAAGGACTAAGGAATTGTTCTTGGTGTATGATAATGGGGACCTCCAGGTGGAGTCTTTTACCGACTCGAGCTTCCAAAGTGACAAGGATGACAACAAGTCTGTCTTGAGTTTTGTGTTTACCCCTAATGGAGGGGCGGCCTGTTAGATAAGCTCCAAACAGGACACCAACGCAGACTCGACAATGGAGGCTGAATACATTGCTGCCAACGATGCCGCAAAAGAAGTGGTCTAGATAAAGAAGTTTATTTTTGAACTTGAGGTGGTTCAGTCAATTGTTGATCCAAAACCTTTGTATTGCGACAACAATGGGACTATGGTTTTAGCGTGGGAACCACAGTCCCATCAGAGATCCAGACACATCTTGAGGCGGTATCACCTGATCAGGGAGATCGTAGATCGCCATGAGATCTAGGTGCGAAGAGTAGACATAAATGAGAACACGGCGGATCCATTCACCAATGCCTTCCCTCAAGGACAGTTTGAAAGACTATTTAAGATGTTGGGTATGTGATACGGCAACGGCTGGCCCTAGAGCAGATGTTGGGTACTCGATACGCCAATATATGTCCTTAGTGCAAGTAGGAGATTGTTGGATATGTATGCCTTAGAGGCCAATATATATATATATATATATATATATATATATATATATATATATAGAGAGAGAGAGAGAGAGAGAGAGAGAGAATGGATGCTTGGACATATGTATGTACAGGATAATCTTGCTCGATATGATAATATGCTATTTGGTTTGTCTTTATCTTAACATATGTATTTGTTTTACTTGTTATTACGTATCGTTAATACATGTTGATAAAGCCCGTATAATTATAGTTTGACTACCAGCGTTATGATGGCGATCATACATGTGGGGGCTGGGTAGTCAATAAGCACATCCTTAAATATCCCTAGTCATGGGAGTATCGAGACTGAGCATCGATATTCCGAAGTAGACTGGTGTATGCGTTTCTAGACCCGATGAGGGGTGATGGTTGGTCCTACAACCATTGGTCTTTGGCACCTATAATCGTATACATGTGCTTACTGGGGGTGAGTACACAAGACGGACTCGCCAAGAACTTCTAGATGGTATTATATCTATCGTCAGATAGCAGTTCTCAGGTGACATGATACAGGTTAGTCTTTAGAACGGAGATCGTCTTTAGACTGGAGATCGTCATTTGTCTTATGTGAGTTCCCACTGTATTTAGATTACTACCCTACTATGGCTCTACTGAGTTGTGCAAACAGGTTTTAGTTGGGTGTAGTCCCGAGACACATGGAGGCAGTGAGTGATTGTTGGGGATTCGTCTCTCTCGGTATAGGGAGTCGATATTGCACTGTGTTCGGTTGTCCATCACCATAAGACCTTGGCCAAGACAGTTGAGATTTACTGATAGTTAGATTAGTAGTTTCTCGGATTGGTCCTGAGCCACATCGGGATGAAATATCGGGTTATTAGGGTCTGACATTTACCACCCCATAGACTCGGTATGCGATACTCTTAGATGAAGCGACCAGACTGTACGGAGATTGTCACGGATAGACTTAGTAGAGTTTCGGATGAGCTTGCTCGTTGGCCTTCTTTTTCGACAGGTACCTAGGTAGCCATTACAAACAGTTAATGTCTCTGACGTGCTTGTAGTTAAACCCACTGCCAGCGTACTGTCGAGTCTTTAGAGTCCCACACAGAGAGTTTCCCTGGTTCAGGCGAAATGATATAGTATCCGTATTTTGATATGTGAAGAGTTCCGATCAAATTAGTGTACTAGCTACCCGAACTTTTGATCGGACGGTTGATAATACTAGCCGGCTTAGGATTAAGCCGGATTATTAAATCAGGTATTGATTTAATAATTTTCATATATATATATATATATATATTCGATATGTATATTCTAGTATTATGTTCATTGTATTATTCTATCTCTTTGGGTATTCGTATTTTGATATGAATACGGGTATGTATATACGGTAGAGTGTATTCCGTATTTATATGGAAAGACGTTCTAGAATGAGGACACTTCATTTCTTTTGTATTTTCATTTATGGAAATTTGAAATAAGGTGGAGGGGGTGAGGTGGCTTGAGAATGGTGGGAGGCATGGATGAATAAGGTAGAGAAATGAATTGTTAATTCATTTGTCTACACTATTCAAGTATATTTGGTTTTTAATATTGCAAAAATCATTTTATCAAAACCATGCTAGTATTATTATTTTGGGTGAGGTTTTTCATTTCCATCATTCTCTTTCTCTCTCCTTTTCTTGAGCTCATCCTCCTTCTTCCACGCTACACTCTCATGTGTTGAGAATTAAGGGTGGAAGAGAGGTAGAAAATTACTAGAACAACTCACTACATCTCTAGACATCCTAGTGTAGCAAGTTAGGATCTTTAGTTGCTCCACTTGATTCTTAGTGTGGAGCTAGAGTCTTGAACCAAATCCCTTGGGTAGATCATCTTTGACAAAGAGAAGACCGACAGTCAAGCTCGATCACGTAGACTCCGAGGAGCTAAGGAAGAGGGTTGAAGACCGAAGGATAGGGATCTCTTGGTATAACCTTTGGATATAGGTGCCCTCAATGCAATTATCGTAGTTGCAGAAATGCAATTACTGAATTCGAGAAGGGCCTATTCCAAGAACAGTCTTGCTTGAGATGATAGTACGCTATCTGGTTTGTATTTATCATTCATAGGTATATGTTTTACTTGCTGTAACGTATCACTACTATATGATGATAAAGCCCATAAGATCTTTGCTTGACTACCAGGATTATGATAGAGATCATACTAGTGGGGCCTGGTGTCACGACCCAAATTGGCACGTGACTGGCACTTAGATCACATGACGTCAAAAGATTTCGACGTGACCCAAGTAAGCCAAAAACCAAGATCTAAATCTTTTTAAATAATAATGAAGGTAAAGTTTACAAAAAGTTATTTAATATGAAACACAATTTATTTACAAAAATTGTTTACCGAAAAACATATGTCAAGTATTTTGAAAATAGGGTAAAAATGTTTTCGTTATTTGAAATTTTGACATCACCTCCTTTGTAATTACTGATAAAAATATGTATATTTACATATAATTATAAAAGCATCACCACTTGGAAGCTATCTCAATGCCCAATGGCGGAATCATAACCACGCAGTTATATACGACTCTTGAAGGCGAAGGATCACAAGCAAATATAAAATGAACTGTGTAATAAAGCTAACCAGTTGACTCTATATGAGTTTGACCCAAAAGAATATACATAAAGTCACAAACTCGATCTAAGTCAAAAGAATATACATGTGGTCTGATGGAATGACACTAGATACAAGATACAGTGTAAACAAAAGAGGCGGTTACTATACGTGTAACCCACCTAGCAAAATTTGCGATGTACTCCACAGTATGGATCCATGACGTTTGTATGCGTCCATGCGGTCTATCCTGCAAGGAGCTAAGGCACAACGGAAGTGAGTTGCCAACTCAGTGAATAGAATTATACATCATAAGATATAATATGACATGTATAATAATGAATGCAAGTACCATATGAATGAAATCTTATAATAATAATATCCATCATCATCAAATCCTCATAAAAGTCATGTCCATCATCGACACAAAATCTGAATATCGTAGGCTCTGTCCAACCAATCGGTCCTCTCCTAATATCAACTCAGCCACGGTCGAAATCCTCCTGATATCCGCAGTGCTCCAATGTCACCTCCGGTATCGATCATCCTCACTAGGCTCCCTGTACCTCCCATACGGTCTTCCTGCCCCTCGGAGTCGTACCGGGTCGACCATGTATCCGTAATCGGTTAACCCTTCCCTCGATTCAGATATCTCATCATGAAAACCAAAACTCATGATGGACGCCAAATCATCATATCACGATAAAACCACACTTTTGAAAACATAATCCGTTTTATAAAAGATACCCGTGGTTTCTCAAATCCATAGAAATATCAAATCTATGATATCAATAATGAACAGTTCAGTCTTGCAACAGTAGGAAACTACAACACATGAATATATAAGACAATAATATTCGAACTTCAAAATCGTAGTATACAATCATTTTGACTAGCATGAATGTCGTTAAAATACTAATAGCTTAGCAGTTTCTAAGCCTCATAGCAGTACCAACGATGTGTAGTGTAGCATATGTTTATGTGATTGTGCAACATGGCAATCGTTGGTATTTGTGCTTGTGTTCTATTCAAAATATCTATTCTAGCAAGTATGATATACAATAAGGATGGCATGATACTTAATGTAATGCATATGACATAAATATGGTTATGTATCGCTAATAGTGTTTAGAAACCGATACAGAGTTTTTATAAAAATTCTGGTAGTCGGAGGTGCTATACGCCATCGGCCCGAGTTCCCACTTGTAAATGTCCCCCTACTCACCTAATATCAGTACGCACTAGACGAAGCTCGTGAATGCCTTGCCCTTCCTCGTCGTGTCGGATGTCTCCGTGACCAAGCCTATATATTAACCCAAGCGTATATATATAAGAATCGAAACGTAAACTTTACTACACTTCTAATGTAAAAAGACCAGAATGTACGTTTGACGTATTTTAACGTGTTTTATCAGTATCGAACTACCCCTGGCGATAACAAAAATCAAAACTTAAGTTTTTAAAACGTAAAACAATGAATTTTTATAGGATATTTGTTCCCGATTTTGATGCAAGTGACCTGGGACAAAATAGAGTATACAGTAGTCTAGTTAAGATGTCATGAAGCTACTGTAAAAATCCTACACCCTAACTCCAAGTTCCAGCCGCAATTTGCGGCCAAACGCAATTAATTGGCTGTAGGGGGGTCCAATTTGGTACATGCTTAGGGCGTGGTCTCTAAATATTCTCACCATCTCGTAAAATTCTCAAAACATTTTTCAAAGTTCATTAGTTATAGCAGATACCAATTTAATATCAAAAATCCTTTTTATGATATCATACCAAAACTTTGAAACTTAAAGCACTTAAAAACTAGTAAAAGATTAATTTTTACCCAATTAAAGAGAGGTTACAGAATTTCCAAGCTCATGGGTGCAAACTTGGATCATCTTGAACTTGATATTAGCTTTAGCTTGAGTTTTTGAGAAAAATCTTCATGAAGACTCACTTCCTTGGACAAGGTGATGAACTGGAGAATTTTTTTTGTGTGATGAAGGTTTGAGGAACGAGATGGTTCGGTTTAGAATGATTAGCCATAAGAATTATGAGGGAAAAGTGAAGGAAGGGGTGTGTTGGGTGAGCATGAGATGGAGGGATGAGAGGGTGTATGGGTGTTGTGGTGTGTATGGGTGTTTTCAACTCGTAACATATACCACTCCTCTTATAATTATTAAAAACCCTTTTGCAAATAGAAATCTTTGATAAAAGGTTACCACTACACTTAACTACCATAATCTTTAGTAAACCCCTTTTTATCATTATATAAAATTCTATCACTATTTAAAATTCGAAAATAACATTTAAAAATTTTCTGAAATGTTACACCTGCGTAGTCTATAAGCACATCTTTAAAAGTCCCTAGTCGTAGGAGTATCGAGACTAGGCATCGGTACTCCAGTTTATACTAGTGTATATGTTTCATGACCCTATACGGGGAGATGGCTGATCCCATAGCCATTGGTGTTTGACACCGATGATTGTATACAGGTGCTCATTGTATGAGTTACACTGGTTGGACTCGCCAAGAACTCCTAGATGGTATTATACCAATCGTCAGATAGCAGTTCTATGGTGACATGATTACAGGGTAGTCCCTAGACCCAAGATCGCCATAGTGTCTTGTGTGTGTTCCCACTGTACTTAGATTACTACCTTACCATGGCTTTAAAGAGTGGTGCAAACAGGTTTTAGTTGGGTATAGTCCTGAAGCATATAGAGGCAGTAAGCGGTCGAGGGAATTCGTCTCTCCCGGTATAGGGAGTTGACGTCGCACTGTGCACAGCTGGCTATGACCATAATTCCTTGGCCAAGGAAAATGAGATTTACTGATAAGTGTTATCAGTAGTTTCTCGGATGGACATGAGCTTGACGTCAGCACGACTTGTCGTGTCAGTAGGAGTCTGACGGTTTCTACCTCCCAGACCTGGTATGTGACAGTCTTAGACGAAGAGACCGGACTGTATGGTGAATGTCACCGATAAGCTGTAGCAGGGTACGAACGAGCTTTCTTGTCGACCGGCTTTTCGTTCAATACCTAGGTAGCCATTATGTACAGCTGGTACCACTAATGTGCTTGTAGGTTAACCCGATGGGGGATTGATCTGAAAGTGTTTCAGATCAATCGGATATGAACCTGACCCACTGCCAACATATTATCGAGTCTTTAGAGTGCCGCGCAGTGGGTTTTCCCATTCTAGCGAAATGATGTAGTGCACGTACGACTATGTGTGCGGGGTCCAATTAAACATGTGTATGTGATACTACATGTATTAATCGGACGGATCATAATACTAGCTGGTTTATGATTGAACTAGGTCATTAAATCAAGTGTTGATTTAATGATGTTATTTATATATGATAGTGCATATATAAACTAGTATTATTGTGCTATTCTCATTTTCTCTCTTTTTTATGTTATGTGCATACATGGTTAAATGCCATGAGCTTTTATATAATTATATGTAATTTACATATATTTAAATATCTTTTTATCTTTTCTTTTTCTTTTTTCATGTCAAGTGATGAGGTGGATGTAAGGTGGATATCTATCTCATCTCAAAATGACAAGTGGATGAAAAAGAAATTGGATGGTTTTATGAAGAGAAAACGAGAGTATTCTCTTCATTCTAACCATACATTTTCTCTCTCATCCAAGGCAAAAAGAAATGAGAAGAGAAGTAGAGAGCAAACAAAGAGAGGAGAAAGATCGAGAGTTCATATCAATTTTTACATCTCTTTCATCTTCATATTTAGCAAATGGAAGTGAGAGTTTCTTCAATTTGATAGAAGATGAAGCTAGAACCGATAGCTTTCGCATGGATCATCTTAGACTGAGCCGATCAGAGATCAAGTGCGATCCGGAGCACTTGGAGCTTAGCTGGAGTCCGGAGTTCAATCATTGGAGAAAATGGAGTCGCTTCAAAGGTTGTATCTTCTTCTTGTTCTATTCTTTTGTTTACAAGTTATAGTCTATGGTAGATTCTAGGTTAGGCGGTCTTGTTCGCTCGGATTTTTCAATGTCGTTTTTACGCTTCCGCAAAGTTTTATAAAGTCATCCAGTGATCACAACAACCCTACATAACCTTCTTTCTATAGTAGATAATATCTTTGTAGATTTCTAGTTTAAGTGTTTGGTTAAGATTCTAGAGTTTGTAGTTTTTAGTGCCTATCGAATTTTTATTTTTCATTCCGCATAGGTCGCAGTTGTAGCGGCATGGGCGCTAGGAACTCTAACAAGGTATTGGTTGCAGAAGATACACTATGTAATGGTATCTACGCTTTAAACCAAAACACGGTTTTCAATATACATACATGTTAGTTATATGTATGCCCTAGAGGCCATTACTGTACATGGGATGTATATTGTAGTGGATACTGGGACATATATAGGTAGGACTTTCTTGCTCGACATGATAGTACACTATCTGGTTGCTCTTTATCTTAACATGTATTGCAGTCTCTCTATTACATGTTGATAAAGACCTTAGGATGTGTGCTCGACTTCCAGGACTATGATGTAGATCATACTAGTGGGGCCAAGGTAGTCAATGAGTACATCCTTCAATGTTCCTAGTCGTGGGAATATCGAGACAGGGCATCGATATTCCAGAGTAGACTAGCGTATATCTTCTCGACCCATGTGATGGGCGATGGATGATCCCATATCCATTGGTGTTTGACATCAGAGACGGTATGCGGGTGCTCAGTGGAGACTGGGTACACTGAACGGACTCGCCGAGAACTCCCAGATGGTATTATACCTCACGTCAGATGGCAGTTCTCTGGTGACACTGGTACAGCTTAGTCTGTTGATCCCGAGATCGTCATAGAGTCTTGTGTGTCTCCCACCGTGCTTTGATTTCCACCCTACCACGGCTCTACTGAGTCGTGCAAACAGGTGGTTTTTTGGGTACAGTCCCGATTCACATGGAGGCAATGAGCGATAGGAGGGGATTCGTCTCTCCCGGTATTGGGGGTTGATGGTGCACTATGCTCGACTGGCCATAACTGGAAATCCCTGTCCAGGGTTGCACTGATTTACTAGTAAGTGTTATCAGTAGTTTCATGCTTGTTATGGACCTTACATCGGCATGACTTATCGAGCTACTGGGGTCTGACGTTTACCACTCCTAGACGAGATATGCGACATATCAGACGAACAGACTGGACTGTGCGGTAAGTGTTACTGGTTGGATTCACAGGAGTGTGAGCAGGCTTGCTCGTTAATCTTCTGATCGCTCAATACCCGGGTGGCCGTTACGTTTAGCAGACCGCTTGCGGCTTGTGGGTATTTGATATGATCATCACCTACTACCGGCGTATTGATGAGTCTTTAGAGTCCTACACATGGGTTTCCTGGCTCAAGCGAAACGAAATACGAGCGCATATGAGATATGTGCGGGACCGAGAATAATACCAGTATGTGATACTGTGTTCTATTCTCGCGATTTGTATCATCGGTCGGTTATATGTGATATAGCCGGGTTACCGAATCAAGTGTTGATTCGATACATTGATACACTTGATATTAGTCGGTTATATGCGATATGACCGGATCATTAAATCAAGTATAAATTTAATGATTTAATGTATAATTATATATTTGATATATTACCTTACATTAACTAGTATTTGTTCACTTAAGATTGATTTTCTCACTTGATGTGCACAAGTTGTATATATGATATATGTTTGTGCACTAGTTTGTATCATGATTGATGATACAAGCAAACTTGGGTGTGTGTATGACTTACACCATGTTTAGGTTAATGGTTAGGGTTTTATTCATTTTATTTATTTTGGAAAAAACTAAATGGTGGCTTTTCTTGTTTTGGCTTCAAGCTTCATGAAGCTTCTTAGCATCTTTGAAAAGTTTAACCATTTTGTTTTGTTCTTTGACCTAACCATCAACTTAAACTCTAGTTTAATCTCTACAAAAGTTAACTCACCCATGGTTGCTAGATGATAGACTTCACTTGATTATTCATTTTCCATATTTTTATTCATTCTTTTTTTTTCTTCTTCTTCTTCTTCAAGAAGAAGAAAGTTTGCTACAAAATTTTCAAGTGAAGATTAAGAGTGAGAAATCAAAATCCAAAGTGAACCCACTTCCTATTTCTTCATCCTCTACCACTTGTCATGTTGTATAGGGTGTTCTCTTCACAAAGTTTTTGACCAAGTGAAGGAATAGCTTGAGTTTGAGTCTCCCCGACGTAGATCATCTTCGGCCTTTAAGTCAACGACCTAGCCCGCTCATTTCTCCGATGAAACCAACGCTAGGGTCCGGGATTCCGATGATCGCAGCGAAGGGACGTCAACACGGAGCTTTAGAAGTGAAGGACCGGATCTACAAAGGTTGTAATTCCTTTCACTTTGTAGTAAAGTTGTTTGCTTGCTTGTTGTTTCGCCTTACCTCTAGTAAACGATCTAGATTAGGGTTGTTCGGCACATCCAATTTTTTATTTTTTGGCATGGTTGATGCCTTGTAGAACCTCATGAGTGTGCCTAGGAACCCTACAGTGGTATCAGAGACTAGCTAGAGCTTTAGGCAAAGTGTAGACGAACTTAGAAACCCGATCGAACCCCGAAACCCTAATCAAAACCCTTCTCTGTACTTTTTTTGAAATTGTGGATTTTTGTCAATTAAAAATATCCAAAAAATTCAGCATGGTTTTATAGGAATTACTGTGCAGCACGTGACCCTAACTTCATCAAGGAGCCGCGGAACCGCGGCCGTACCCTAGGTGGCGCGGCGGTTCCGTGGCCATAATGTGGCTTCTTTCTTCACTGTTTGCTCAGTAATGTCCCAATGTGATTCCTGTGTTTTCTGGGTGTTTTTAAATTGTACTCAAGAGTTGAGTTATCTGGGGTGTATTGGGGACTCGATGATTCGATCGGATTATTTAACTTTGTTTATTTTGTTATTCCGGGTATTTTAGAACGTGTTCAAAAGTTCGACCGGATATCAATATCTCATTTTTCCCCCTGCCGGAAAATTTCCAAGTGTTGGATTTTTCCGTAGTTTAAGGACGTTCTGAGTAGTGCAAGTAACGCGATGTACCCTCTAGAAGACAACAAACCTTAACTCGATTATGTGACCGTCTTGAACTGCCCTTTGAACCTTAGGGTTTGGGGCAGTACGGCGTGCCACATGTGAGGCGTTGTCTTGACCCTTCTACGGCTGGACCGTTGGTACTGTGGCATGAAGTGAATGTTTTTTAAACTTATTTCAAATGTTGAACTGTTCGGGAAAATTTGGGTGTTTGATTATTCGATCGGAAAGTTTAACATTGTCTATTTATCTGGAATGTGATACAATAATTGGAATCAACAACATTTGAATGTTATAAATCTAGCAGTTTAGTCTCAAATGATCGCTTGCCACGGGATTTTGATGTGATCAAAAGTCCGTCGCAATCACGTTGCGTACGCGGATACTCGCCGGGTAAACTTAATAGACAGCTACACCCCATAGCCCCGACCAAGTGACTGTAGGAGAACTCCGTCGCCAAAAAGCATCCGTTTGGGTGCTCGCGGCAGCGGTGTTCCGCCTTAGTGCACTTCGTCGACGGTATCGGGGGTGCGGCCGTCTACTAAAGTTTTCGATGAGCATTCATTCAGGATGTCGGGAATCTTGTTGAATTGCCCGACTTGATATTGAAAAGTGTTTTCGATAATGAGACTAAAATGCGGGGTTTATAATTGTTAGGCATGCGATGTCTAAGGAATTCATTTGATCAGGCATGCGATGTCTAAAAGAGGTTGCGGATTCCAACTATTGTAGTTTTACACTTTCTTTTCTGCGACCGTAAGTGTAATATGTGATATCGCCGGTTTCGTTGCTATATGTCAACGACAATTAGGATGGGCATATTTACTTACGTTGATGATATGTGATGTTATGTGTTGCTGGATATGTTATATTGGATCGTCGTGTTTGAATAGCCGGGGTTTTTTATGTGAGATGAGTGTTTTTCATTTTCATTCATGTAAAAAACTTGTATGTAATATTCTTTTATTGGGGCACTTCCGGATTGAGGATGATGTCACCATTGTATATTATTTACTTTTCCGCATTAGGATAGAACCAAGGCGGGGAGCACAAGTAACCGGGTTCTAGGGTCCAGTGGGAGACCATCTCGAGGAGTCGAGTCCGGGTCTCCTAACTCTAGAATTGGTAGGGTTACTTGCCGCTCTCGTAGGGGTCTAGGGGTGTGGGATTGGCTGTTCATCACGACCGTGGAATCCGTGTTTTATACAGGCTCAAAATAAAACACGGACGTCTTAGTATATCCAATATTTCATATGATATTTTCTGCTGCGTTATCTGTGATGTGATCATGTGATTTGTTCAGATGGATACTGTATATACTATATATGATATATTATATAGACGTTGCTTATGTTTTACACCCGCGCTAGCCCTGCCCCGCTCTGCCGTTAGTTACCTAACCTAACGGTGCAGACGGGACATCGAGGCGAATACGGATGGCATAAGCGTACGTTGTATTTATCTGTGATGTTTAGGTGGACTTAAATGATGGGACATTCATTAATGAGATTAATGAAAGAAAATAAACCTAAAAGCATTTGTGGAATCGAATTTCAAAAATAAAATAGGTAGCTACAGTTCTTGCTTTGCATCGCGGTGTTTCTTGTAGAACATCCTGCACCCTATTCGATAAGGAAAGGGCCGAGATCCCTTCACCGGGAGTGACCCCTTTAGCAATAACTGGCAGATGCTACAATCCTTGATTTGTCTTTTGATTGCTTCTATAGTTTTTGCTTTGCACAATGGTATATATGATATATCCTGCACCTTATTCGATGAGGAAAGGGCTGACGATCCCTTCACCGGGAGTGACCCCTTTAGCAAAACTAGAAAGGCCTCAAAAACACTCCATTTAAAAACCATTTGATTCTGCACCGAGATCAAGTTCAAAACGTTAAAGGTTTTATTAAAAACCATCCGCAACCCTCCGTCATTTTAGGAAGTAGAGTACTTAGTATTCGTGCTGTGTTTGTTGACCATAGTCAAGACACAGTGTACGGTAGCTAAGTGATGTCTTCCTACACCGCATATGATGCGATTAGTTAGGACAGTCGCGTGACTTTGTTGACCTTAGTTAAGGATCATGTGGGTGGGTCGAATTAATCACGAAATGACGGGTAGAACTTGACTAGTGCTTATGATTTGTTGACCATAGTTAAGGTCATAAGTGCTAGGGGTAAAAACCTTTATCGTGAGTTTCAAGTGTTGAAATTTGCAATAAGATTGCATACCTTCTATATGATAGTTGGATCCCGATACCCACTGCGAGTAATTGTTACTCCTGGGAGAGTTTTGCACTTTACAATTAGCCGATCAAGTAGGTGTCTATAAAGGTGTCAACGGGGTTACGCCCCTGGGAAAACGAGGTTTACTTTAATTAGGTCCGTGCGAAAGCACGGGGAACCTCCCTCAAAGTACCGGCACTGGCCTGGCAGAAAGATTGGCGAACTTGTAGAGTGTAATTAATCCCGGCTAGTCTTTCCTTTTTGGGTTTGAAAGAAGATTTGATAAAAACAGTGGAAGCCATCCTGATTAGATAAAATATATAACCAATCTAATCTTGCAAGAGCGCACGCAGAGTGTTTTTTTCTCTCTCTCTCCAGGTAGCGACCATGTCACGCCTTAATCAAGATAATAATATGGATGTATTGACCGAACCCGCTTGTTATACTAAGATGGGGAACGTTGGTCCCGCTCCAACTTATAATTGTTATAAGACAGAGCAGGAAATAGGGGAATACCAGAATTCCCGTCCCACCCAAACGAAGAAAGTGCATTATGATGCATCTTCTTCGGGTGTGTTTATTACAAAGGACTGATTCTCTGTATCCTCTACATCCTGGGTATTTAATACCGGATCAGGATCCCAGATATGTAATCTGTTACATATGGCCACAGAAAGGTAGAGAACCGAGAACGGGTGATAAGTTTCATGAGACAGAAAACGGTGCAAGTGTTGCAGCCAAGTCTGTTGGTCACTATCACCCTGTATTTCCAAATACATTGATTCTAAACAAATGTTATTAGATACTGAACCTGATATACAACATCATATCAGTCTCTTTATTTATTAAAGAAAGGATATAATTTTGTATTGTTGGATAATGTTTTGAACATTTCCTATATCAAGAGTTGATCGGTTCAGGCACGTTATCTAAAAGCATTGACGTTCTAAATCAAACTACAGTTCTTAGTATACAGAACACACACAAGAGGAAGAGTTCAGAATTGAACGATTCCTTCTTGAGGTATTGTAGACTAGGTCATATCAATGTGACCCGACTAGCTAAAGTTACATTTAGATGCATATTTAAATCAGTTTGAATTTACATCTTATGAAACTTGCCAGTCATGTCACAAAGATAAGATGACCATAGATCCGTTTATTGAAAACAGAGAAAGAGTTAGTGAACTCTTGGGACTGATACATAGTGATGTATTAAGGTCCCCAGTCTACATATGCCAGGACTGGTTCTTTGTACTTCCTTACATTCATTGATGATCTCTCAAGATTCGGACACATGTTTCTGTTGAAACACATGTCTGAAGCTTTTGAGAAATTCAAAGAATATAAGTCAGAAGTAGAGAACCAATATAGGTATAAGTATTATGTCATATGATGAGATCAGGGAGGAGAATACTTGTGCATGGAATTCTTGGACTATTCTAAAGGAGAATGAGCTTCTCTCTCAGTGTTACTCCTCTGTATACACCACAGCACAATGGTGTATCGGGGCGAAGCAATCGCACCCTATTTGATATGGTGCGCTCTATGATGAGTACTACTGAGTTACCTATTTCCTTTTGGGAGTTATGCACTTAAGAAGCTGCATACCTATTGAATTAGGTTCGAATCAGATCATTACCTACCACTCCATATGAGATATGGTATGGGAAGAGCCTATCTCTTAAGTAAGTTAAGATTTGGGATTGTCCGGCCTATGTCAAAAGCAAAATCCGGACAAGATCGAGGCAAGGTCAGTTCTGTAGAACTGGAAGGATTTCCAGCTATACAAACTGCAGCTGATGATTTGATAGAACCAAAGGATTCAATAGTCTCCGACGAACCTCAGCCTCTCCGCCGATCTAGCAGGGTTCCTCATCCGCCTGAGAGATACTTTTGTTTCTCGATGACAGTGGGAGTGAGGATTGCATCATGAGATGATGACCCAACTAGTTTCGAGCAGGCCATGTAAGGACTCTATAAGAATGGCTGGATGCTTAGCGATCTGAGATGGAATCCATGTACACCAACAAAGTATGGACTTTTGATGCTGTATCTGAAGGGTTAAATCCCCATCAGAAGCAAGTATATCTTGAGAAGATTACTTGGTGTAGATGGAAAAGTTGAGACTTTCAAAGCTAGACTTGTTAAAGGTTTTCGTCATCGACCAGGCGTGGATAATGATGAAACCTTTTCCAGTGGCTATGCTTAAGTCCATCCGGATCCTACATGCCACGGCTACATACCATGACTACGATATCTGGCGGTTGGGTGTCACGACTTTTTTCTAAATACTGATTTAGAAGAGAACGCCTATAAGTACACAGCCAGAGGGCTTCATAAACAGTAGGAGCAGCGGAAACGTGTGCAAGATGCTTTACAGAATAAAGCAGGTATCGCGGAGTTGGAACATCTGTTTTGATATGGTAGTCAAAGAGTTTGACTTCATCAAAATGGTAGATGAACCTTGTATATACAAAAAGGTAGTAGAGAGTAAAGTGGTGATCCTCGTAGAGTACGTGGATAACATATTCTTGATAGGGAAGGAGTTTCCTATGCTACGCTTGGTCAATCTCCTCTTATCACATGGATTCTCCATATAGGATCAAAATGATACCTCCTAAATCCTGGGTTTTGGATCTATAAGATAGATCTAAATGGATATTAGGATTCTTACTATTTGTAGTAAGATGATATCAATGGATCCTGGGGAGAATCACTGGAAAAGTTCCAGGGTGATAAGGTCGACTGAATGTCAGTCGCAGGCATTGTCTTTACCCTCAGTGGAGGAACGGTATGTTGGAAGAGTTCCAAGCGAGATACCGTGGCAAACTAGACGATAAAGGCTGGTGACATCGCTATCAAAGATACTACCAAAGAGGCAGTTTGGGTGTATATTAGTTCATAAGATGAACTGGGTTCCTACCATTGTGTGACAATGGAAGTGTGGTTTTGGCCCAGGAACCCCGGTCCCATCAGTGACCCAGACATATTCTGAGGCAGCATCACCTGATCATGGAGATAGTTGATCTCCAGCGTGATCGAGGTTAGGAGAGTAGACTCAGAGGACAACATGGCGGATCCACTCACAAAGGCCTTTTCCTAGAGAGAGACTTATATGGGATGGTTGAGTATGAGATACTGCAACCACTGCTACAGATGGCCCTAGTGCAAGTGGGAGATTGTTAGTTATATGTATGCCCTAGTAGCCATTACTGTACATGGGATGTATATTGTAGTGGATGCTGGGACATATATAGGTAGGACTTTCTTGCTCGACATGATAGTACGCTATCTGGTTGCTCTTTATCTTAACATATATACTTGCAATCTCTCTATTACATGTTGATAAAGCCCTTAGGATGTGTGCTCAACTTCCAGGACTATGATGTAGATCATACTAGTGGGGCCTGGGTAGTCAATGAGTACATCCTTCAATGTTCCTAGTCGTGGGAATATCGAGACAGGGCATCGATATTCCAGAGTAGATTAGCGTATATCTTCTCGACCCATGTGATGGGCGATGGATGATCCCATATCCATTGGTGTTTGACATCAGAGACGGTATGCGGGTGCTCAGTGGAGACTGGGTACACTGAACGGACTCGCCGAGAACTCCCAGATGGTATTATACCTCACGTCAAATGGCAGTTCTCTGGTGACACTGGTACAACTTAGTCTGTTGACCCGAGATCGTCATAGAGACTTGTGTGTCTCCCACTATGCTTTGATTTCCACTCTACCACGGCTCTACTGAGTCATGCAAACAGGTTGTTTTTTGGGTACAGTCCCGATTCACATGGAGGCAATGAGCGATAGGAGGGGATTCGTCTCTCCCGGTATTGGGGGTTGATGTTGCACTATGCTCGACTGGCCATAACTGGAAATCCCTGGCCAGGGTTGCACTGATTTACTGGTAAGTGTTATCAGTAGTTTCATACTTGTTATGGACCTTACATCGGCATGAATTATCGAGCTATTGGGGTCTGACGTTTACCATCCCTAGGTGAGATATGCGACATATCAGACGAACAGACCGTTCTGTGCGGTAAGTGTTACTGGTTGGATTCACAGAAGTGTGAGCAGGCTTGCTCGTTGATCTTCTGATCGCTCAATACCTGGGTGGCCGTTACGTTTAGCAGACCGCTTGTGGCTAGTGGGTGTTTGATATGATCATCACCTACTGCCGGCGTATTGACGAGTCTTTAGAGTCCTACACAGGGGTTTCCTGGCTCAAGCAAAACGAAATAGGAGCACATATGAGATATGTGCGGGACCGAAAATAATACCAGTATGTGATACTGTGTTCTATTTTCGCGATTTGTATCATCGGTCGGTTATATATGATATAGCCGGGTTACCGAATCAAGTGTTGATTCGATACATTGATATACTTGATATTAGTCGGTTATATGCGATATGACCGGATCATTAAATCAAGTATCAATTTAATGATTTAATGTATAATTATATATTTGATATATTACTTTACATTAACCAGTATTTGTTCACTTAAGATTGATTTTCTCACTTGATGTGCACAAGTTGTATATATGATATATGTTTGTGCACTAGTTTGTATCATGATTGATGATACATGCAAATTTGGTTGTGTGTATGACTTACACCATGTTTAGCTTAATGGTTAGGGTTTTATTCATTTTATTTATTTTGGCAAAAACTAAATGGTGGCTTTTCTTGTTTTGGCTTCAAGCTTCATGAAGCTTCTTAGCATCTTTGAAAAGTCTAACCATTTTGCTTTGTTCTTTGACCTAACCATCAACCTAAACTCTAGTTTAATCTCTACAAAAGTTAACTCACCTATGGTTGCTAGATGATAGACTTCACTTGATTATTCATTTTCCCTATTTTTATTCATTATTCATTCTGTTCTTTCTTCTTCTTCTTCTTCAAGAAGAAGAAAGTTTGCTACAAAATTTTCAAGTGAAGATTAAGAGTGAGAAATCAAAATCCAAAGTGAACCCACTTCCTATTTCTTCATCCTCTACCACTTTCCATGTTCTATAAGGTGTTCTCTTCACAAAGTTTTTGACCAAGTGAAGGAATAGCTTGAGTTTGAGTCTCCCCGACGTAGATCATCTTCGGCCTCGAAGTCAACGACCTAGCCCGCTCATTTCTCCGATGAAACCAACGCTAGGGTCCGGGATTCCGATGATCGCAGCGAAGGGACGTCAACACGGAGCTTTAGAAGTGAAGGACCGGATCTACAAAGGTTGTAATTCCTTTCACTTTGTAGTAAAGTTGTTTGCTTGCTTGTTGTTTCGCCTCACCTCTAGTAAACGATCTAGATTAGGGTTGTTCGGCATATCCAATTTTTGATTTTTTGGCATGGTTGATGCCATGTAGAACCTCATGAGTGTGCCTAGGAACCCTACAATACACACACAAGAGAAAGAGTTCAGATATGAATGAAGCCTACTTGTGGTATTGTAGACTTGGTCACATCAATGAGAAAAGATTATCTTAGTTACATAAATATGGATATTTGAATCCGTTCGAATTTTCATTTTATGAAACCTGTCAATCTTGTCTCAAAGGAAAGATGACCAAAGCTCCGTTTATGGGATACGGAGAAAGAGCTACAGAGCTCTTGGGACTCATACACAATGATGTATGTAGTCCAATGTCTACGCATGCAAGGGATGGGTTTTCGTACTTCATTACATTTACTGACGACCTCTCTAGGTTCGGATACGTATTTCTCATGAAACACAAATCTGAAGTTTTTGAGAAGTTCAAAGAATATAAAAGCGAAGTAGAGAACTAGACATGAAAAAGTATTAAGATCTGATCGAGGAGGGGAGTACTTGAGTACGGAATTCCTTAATTTTCTAAAAGAGAATAGTATTCTTTCTCAGCTTACTCCTCCGTATATAGTATAACACAACGGCGTATCGGAGCGGAGGAATCATACCCTATTGGATATGGTTCACTCAATGATGAGTAGTGTTGAGTTACCTCATTTATTTTGGGGATATGCGCTTGAGACAATATTATATTTATTGAGTCAAGTTCCATCCAAATCTGTTCCTCAAACTCCATATGAAATATGGAAAGGAAGGAAACCATGTCTTAAATTCATTAAGATATGGGGATGTCCGGCTTATGTTAAAAAGCAGAATACGGATAAACTTGTGGCACGATCTGCATTGTGTAAGTTTATGGGATATTCCAAGTATTCGTGAGGATATATTTTCTACCATGCAGAGGAACAACAGATTGTTGTTTCTCGGAATGCCATCTTTTTAGAGAAGGAATTTCTTGCGAAAGAAATTAGTGGGAGCATGGTAGAACTGGATGAAGTTCCAGAAACACAAACTGCAACTGAGGATTTGATGGAACCGCAAGATTCGGTAGTACCCGACGAACCTCAGCCACTCCACAGATCTAGTAGGATTTCTTGTCTGCCGGAGAGATACTACGGTTTTCTCATAGATGGTGATCAAGAGGATTGCATTTTGGAAGAAAATGATCCTACTAGTTTTGAGCAGGTCATTACCAATACGGACTCTGAGAAATGGCTGGATGATATGCGATCCGAAATGGAGTCTATGTACACTAACAAAGTTTGGAATTTGGATGTTGCACCAGTAGGGGTAAACCCCGTTGGTTGCAAATGGATCTTCAAGAAGAAGATTGGAGTAGATGGACAAGTGGAAACCTATAAGGCTAGACTTGTTGCAAAAAGTTTTCGTCAAAGACCCAGTGTAGACTATGACGAAACATTTTCTCCAGTGGCTATGATCAAATCCATTCGGATCTTACTTGCCATTGCTGCCTTCCATAACTATGATATCTGGCAGATGGACGTAAAAACAACTTTTCTAAATGGAAGTTTAGATTAGTACGTTAATATGGATTAGCCTGAGGGATTCAAAGATAGTGGGTGCAGCGGGAAGGTGTGCAAATTGCTTAAATCCATTTATGGATTAAAGCAGGCCTCACGGAATTGGAACATCTGTTTTGATGAAAAACTCAAGGAATTTGACTTCATCAAGAACGAGGACGAACCATGTATCTACAAGAAGATTGTAGGGAGAGCTGTCATATTCCTCATCTTGCACGTCGATGATATTTTCCTGATAGGAAATGATATTCCTATGCTGCAATCGGTCCAGCTGTTCTTGTCACAAAAGTCCTTCATGAAAGACGTGGGCGATGCCTCATACATTTTGGAGATTAAGATCTACAGAGATAGATCCAATAGGATGTTGGGACTTTCACAATCCAGGAACATAGTGAAAGTTCCTAATGCTCTCGCCACGGCAACCGCGGCCGATGCAGAACCGAAAAACGAAAATTTTACTAGAGAGCACTAGAAACTAATCCCTAGCGATCGATCCAAACACTAAACTAGAATACAAGCATGTAATGGTTTAGGGATTACAACCTTTGATGTGTGTCAGCCTAATTGTGGAAGACCCCTCCAAGCTCCTCGTAGGCCGTCAGGAACAAGGTTGAGAGGCGACCGCCCTTGTCGAAAATGATCCATTCGAGGGAAGCTCCAACTTCACCTAGTGAAGCAATCGACGGTCCAAACTCGCTAGGAATGGAGAGTGAGGATGTAGGAATTTTCCACTATGATTTTCTCTCAAACAATAAAGCTCAAGAGAGCTATCAAGAAGAAAGAGGTCGAGGAGGATGAAGGCTAGCCATGACAAAATGAGCTCAAGTGTTAGAATGAGGAAATGGCTTCATCATTTTCTTTTTCAACAAAAAAAAATTTAATAACATTTTTGCAATAAACAATAGAAGCCATCCTTCTCAACATGTCCACAACCATAACCAAAGCCACCTCACCCTCCACCTCATTTGCTTGAATATTCACAAATGAGGTGTCCTCCTACTAGAAAATATTCCGTATAAATACAGAATACAACCTTGTATACGTATCGAAATACGTATACGCGTATTCGTATAAAAATAACAATAACCAAGAGAGAGAAAATGAATAGTGAACAATAATACTAGAATATATATATTAAATATATATATATATAAATAAATTATTAAATCAAAACCTGATTTAATAATCCGGCATAATTCTAAGCCGCTAGTATTATCAACCGTTCGATTAAAGTCCATGTAGCTTGTACATGTATTTAATCGGACCCTGTTGGGCTTCCCTTGCACCTAGTCTAGGGTTTGGTAGCATCACTCATGCCACTTTAAAATTTAGAGAGGTGCAAAGCAAAAAAACCATGAATCTTTAACTAGAATTTCTAGGGTAACAAACTTTTGTATCACATACAAAGAAGTTCTACTTCTAAGAGTTTGGGATTACAACCTTTGTAGTCCGTTCCATCACTTCATAAGCTCCGTGTTAAGGTCCCTTCCCTGCGATCATCAAGAACTCCGACTCTAGAGAGGTTCCATGAGGTAAATGAGGCATCTTGCTTGTAGTCTTCATGATCTAAGATGATCTACCTTGAAGAATCTCAAACCCATGCTTGCACTTCTCTAATCAAGTATTAGTGAAGTGAACACCCTAATCTAAGTGGCTAGAATAGATGAGGATGATGAAGTAGGAATTATGCTCTCTTTTGTTTTCAATTTCTCACACTTAATCATCACAACACAAAAAGCTAGCAAGCTTTTCTCAAGGAGGAAGAAGAAGAAGAAAGCTTTTGTGATGAATAAAATGAATTATTGTTATGGTTACAATTGCAACCATAGTTAGATATCTATCATGTCTAACTCATGTAGAGAATAAACCATAGGCTAGGGTTAAAGTATGGTTACCAAAATATCAAGGATAAAACAAAGAGGGTGGACTTTGTCAAAGCTTCATGAAGCATCTTCAAAGCTCATCCAAAAGATAATCCATCCAAATAGAATTAATCCAAAAGATAATGTTAACCCAAGTTTAAACCCTAGCATGGTTTTAACCCTAGTTGCATTTGTAACCCTAACATGTTACAATATTATATATCACATATATAATATATAATGTAACAAAAGAAAATAATACAATTAACATATATCGCATATACATCAATGTATTACCCGGTGAGAAAAAGAATCAATAAAGCGAGCTTATATTAGTTAATGTAACGTAATATATCACATATATAATTATACATTAAATTATCGAATCAACACTTGATCCGAAAATCCGGCTATATTACATATAACCGACTAATATAACATGTACTGATTCATCGAATCAACACTTGATCCGATGACCCGGCTATATCACATATACCCGGCCGATATCATATATTGCGAGAATAGAATACGGTATCTCATATCGTATTATTCTCGGTCCCGCACATATCACATATGTGCTCCTACTCCGTTTTGCCTGAGCCAGGAAACCTCTGTGTAGGACTCTAAAGAATCGTCAATACACCGGCAGTAGGTGATGATCATATCAAACACCCACAAGCTACAAGCTGTCAGCTAAACGTAACAGCTACCCAGGTATTGAGCGATCAAAAGATCAACAAGCAAGCCTGTACATTCTCCTGTGAATCCAATCAGTAACACTCCCACACAGTCCGGTCTCTTCGTCTGGTATGTCGCATATCAAGTCTAGGGGTGGTAAACGTCAGACCCCAGTAACCGATAAGTCGTATCGATGTGAGGCTCATAACAGGTCGAGAAACTACTGATAACTCTTACCAGTAGCACTCCATATCAGCCCTGGCCAGGGACTTCCAGTTATAGCCAATAGAACACAGCACAGTATCAACTCCCTATACCGGGAGAGACGAAACCCCTCCTATCGCTCATTGCCTCTATGTGATTCGGGACTGTACCCAAAAGCCACCGTTTTGCATGCCCTCTTGGACGTGGTAATGTGGAAATCAAAGCACAGTGGGAATCACACAAGAGATCTCGGTGTAAGACCATGGCAGCGCCCCGGCCGTCTGTCCGAGGCCAAAATGCGGAAAACAAAAACTTTTTCAAACTAGAAACCATCGCTACCGCGGACTATAAATCCAGATCGGACCATTAACCTACTACTAGCTAACTAGATAAAGGGTAGAGAGCTATACCGAGGGATCCGTGTCCTTCGGTCTTCGGCCACCATCCCGATCTCCTCGCGGCATCACTTATCTCCGGTCTCCTCGTCGGAAAGGCACCACATCGAGAAGTCTTTTTACGGGCTCCCACCTCTGGTCCGAGGCAACTCGGACACGAAGTTGGCAAGCCGACGTGTCCAAGATTGCTGTAGACTGAGTGTAGAACGCTATGTCTCGAGGGGTTGTTTGAAGTTGCCATTTTGGATTGGAGGAAAAATCTATGG
The DNA here is from genome assembly GCA_030015575.1 of Agapanthus africanus. Lineage (NCBI taxonomy): Eukaryota > Viridiplantae > Streptophyta > Magnoliopsida > Asparagales > Amaryllidaceae > Agapanthus > Agapanthus africanus. Next base: position 304,225,691 of record CM057345.1, read on the forward strand.
AGATGATCTTTGGAATTTTTGATGCAAGCAAATGAGAATAATCTTTTTCCCCACCCATTCCCCACACAAGAAGTGGCCGGCCCTTTCAAAGAGAGGAGGGAGGTAGAATAATGTAAGAAAGAGAATGGGTGATCATCATGAAGAATAATGTCACACCACCATCCAACTCAATCCTTTCACAAATCCCATCTCAAAAAGCAAGTCATGATGAGAAAAAGAATTCAAAGGATGCTAGAACCATCATGAACCCTCCACCACAAAAAAACATCCTCCTTTTTGCTAATGTGCAAATAACCCCCTCCACACCAATTTTCAGCCAAAGAAAGAACAAAGGAAAAATGGCCGAAACAGAATGCAAACTGGCAACTTCAAAAAGACGATCCCGTAATAAATTACAGGAAAACCCCGCAACTGTATATACATACCCGCATTTGTATTCCGACCGAATACAAATGAAATGAGACAAAATATACAATGTATAATACTAGGATCCGGCTTAAACCAAAGCCCGCTAGTATTATCCGTCCGAACTATAACACGTGCAAAAGTGCACGCGTACGTTCGAACCCTGCCATAAACCCATACGGCCACTACAGCGTTTCGCCCGAAACTTGAGAAACTGTCTGTGGGGGACTCTAAAGACTCGTCAATACTTTGGCTGTGGATTTAACCACCAGCACGTCAGAGGTATTAACCGTACGTAACAGGCTACCAAGTATTGACCAAAAGGGAGGTCGATGAGCGAACTCATCCTGACACCCTACTGAGCCTGTCATTGACAATATCCGTACAGTCCGGTCCGTTCGTCTATGAGCATCGCATGGCGGGCCTAGGGGGTTGGTAAAAGTCAGACCCCCAAAAGCGGTACAAGTCGTGTCGGAGTGTAGCCCAGAACACCATGAGATACTACTGGAATACCTACCAGTAAATCTCCTGCCTCGGCCGAGGGCTTTGTGTAATGGCTCTCTTAGACACAGCGTGATCTCACCCCCAATACCGGGAGAGACGAACCCCTGCAGATCCGCTCACTGCCTCTATGTGGCTCGGGACTGTACCCAACTAAAACCTGTTTGCACAACTCCTTTGAGCCGTGGTAGGGTAGTGATCAAAGTACAGTGGGAACTCACACGAGACAAATGACGATCTCAGGTCGATGAACTAACCTGTACACATGATACCAGGGAACTGCTATCTGACGTTTGGTATAATACCAACTAGCATGTTCCTGGCGAGTCCTGTCCGGTGTACTCATAACCCAATGAGCACCTGTATACATCTTAGGTGAACCAACTGACACCAGTGGCTTGTGAGACCGGCTACCGCCCCTCGTCGGGGTCTCGACTGTATACACTAGTCTACTCTGGAGTATCGATGCCCTGTCTCGAAAACTACCACGACTAGGGACTTTTTATGGATGTGCTTATAGACCCAAGCTCCCACGTATATGATCGCCATCATACGGCTGGCCGTCAAACAAGAATCCTAAGGGCTCTATCAACGCGCAATAGTGACCTGTAAGGTCACCTAAAGCAGTGCACGATGATAAAGATAAACCAGATAGCATACTATCATCTTGAATAAGACTGTCCTACCGGCATAGGTCTTCCCTCAATCATTGGATTCACGTGTCTGTGATCCAATAATTGACTCTGAGGGCACTATATCCAACAATCTCCCACTTGCACTTAAGGCTAATTATTGTGATGTCGCATACTCATAGCCCGTGTGATACCGAACACCCAACTCCTCTACTAATCAGTCTCACAAAACTCGTTTGCGCAACTATTGCGTTCGAGAAATAGCCTCAGCTAGTGGATCCGCCCTGATGTTTCTTTCTATGTCACTCTTTATCTCAAGTTCGCGGTGAAAGCCATCTCCCGAAATGAGCAATACCTGTCTTAGAATATGTCTGGATATCTGATGGGACCTAGTTCATAAATGAATTCCAAATCCAAACTTCTTAGACTGTATCGTTAACTGAAAACAATCAGTATCCTGTGCCATGCCTCCCTCAGTATCTGCTTAGACCACCTGTCCAAAATACTGCCCCTTGTCAGAGGGAAAACTATAACTCTGACAGTCACTCTGTCATCCAGGTCACCTTGGAAGCCTGGAATGATAACTGTCTCCCGAATGAGGCTGTCGTTATCATATCCCTAGAACATCCACTTATGTTCTAAAACTGCTTCCGAATGCTTCTCCAGGATTAGATCAATATCAACTTATTGCATCTAGTGCAAAAAATATCTGGTGTGGTACTTGACATCTCATGATTGACTCAATTGCCTAAGCAAGTGATCTGCCAATCTTGCGCATCCCTCTCCCCTTTAGTCTGTAAGACACCTTTAGAGAGGGTGACTCCATCACCTGCAGGTACACTACCATGCTAGGAGTCGTCCATCCTAAAACACCTTTAGAATGCTGTCTACGTACCCAGATTGGGACACTACCTAAATCTAGATCTAAAACTATAAATCTAGTAACCAGAATGTCTGATATAATATCCATACCCTGTGTGGAGAAACCACTGTGTGACAACCAAAGTATAACCGATCGTAGTATAGGAATTTCACTTCCTACTCTGTGTATGTCATCCAAATACCAGGATATCACACCTTACTACCTTCTTAACAGATCCATTCCTTATTCTGATGAAGTCAAACCTATGACTGTCATATCAGAAATAGATGATCTATCTTCGCTATATCTGCTTTAGTCTATAAATAGACATAAGCCACTTGTCCACTATGCTTCCGCTGCTCCCACTGACTACGACAACCCTCTGGCAGAGTCATATAGACGTACACTTCTAAAGCTAGTTTAGAACAACGCTTTACTCATCCTCCTGCCGGGTCTCATAGTCTGGAACTACAGAAATGGAAAGTCTGGGTAAACAAGAACCTCCCTGCCACCGTCTTTGAAGCTACCGGAGTACCTCTTGGGTGCCTGAGGTTCCCCACCTTATCTGCGGAGTGGCCAATGGAATGTCAAACAAGATTGAATCTTTAGGTTCTTATCAAATTTTCAGTAATCGTTTGCGGTTCTTGAATCACTTCCAGTTCTACCATACTCCCACTACTATTTTCTGAAAAAATCCATTTTACTAAAACTGTGGCGAGTCTAGAACAATATCACTATTGATCTTCCAGATGGCAGAAAGTCAACCCTCGTCATAGCCCGGGTCAACCCACAAACTGCCATTACAGAAACGTGCCTTGAGTTATCCAGAGTCTGGTTTTAAGCATAAGCCGGACAACTCCCCGTACCTTAACAATGTCAAGATATGAACTGTTCTATATCCAATACAGAAACAGAGGCACTGATTTGATTGAACCAGATTCAAATCATGCAGCTGTCTCCAGTGCAAGTCAACTAAATGGAAGGAGGTCAATCAACGTTACTCACCTTAGGCTTCCAATTATGAGTAACTTGAAAGAGAAGCAAGTTCTCTTAATCATTACTATTAACTGAATACCATACACAAGTATCTACATCTTCGATCACCTTGAAGAATCCTGATACTTGCAACACCTGGTTCTCTACTTTATTCATATACCGATAACTTCTCAACTTGGACCTTGTGTTTCTACAAAACACATGTCTAAGAACTAAAGAAGTCACAAGTAAACAGAATATAGTACAAGTACCAACCCCTCTGTCCTGATGGACACTGGACAACATACAATACTCTGTATAAGTCCCTTGAGTCTAATAACTCAATCCCTGTGTGTTGTAGGTAGAAAACTGTACTTATGGTTAAGAAGAATTACACCGCTGTTTAATGCTCCTTACCAAACCATCCACTGATATAGGTAAATGTCATGGACATAATTTCAAAAATTTATATCTCACTCTATAAAAATAGACGTACAGATGTATCAATTTGAAATTGGTGCATAGCAACGGATATTCAAAACCAAATATTTGCCGTCCGGCAAACAGCCCAGGCGATTTCCTCAAATATCACCAATTACAACGAATTCCGATATAATGAGGATGATCACTTAATTCCCAATAACTTACTCCCACTCATCATCTGTAAAACCATACAGATGTGAGAATCATACCTGATAAATACATACCCTGGAGCAAGGGCTAATTGGGAAATCGGTTTTCTTTTAACAGTACACAGTGAAAATGAAACATTGAAATGTTTCGTAGGGGTATCCGGGTATTCCTAGTAATGCCTCTACCATTATCCAGATTCACAACTGTAACCGTATATTTCTTTGCCATCTCTCCAAATCCCTTTATATGTCTTTAGTCATTACCTTCTGTACACCCTCTTAGGCTTAAATGGTTTTCTTCCTTCCCTACCGTTCGGCACCAGCCTATGGTTTGGAAGAAGACTATCCAATAAATGTAATAGGTGTACTGCCCTAATCCTAGGAGCACTCGCAATGCGAGAGAAGGTGAAGATAAAAGAAAACTGAATAAACCTTATTCCTATTTCTCCTGAACCAGAATCCATCCCCGAACTGGAACAAGTTCCTTTCGAGTTCGTTTATAACCATACGATGGAGTATCCAAATAACTGTGGATCTTCATAGTGATACGGAGTGTCATAGAGAAATACAAAGGTGAAGTGGGAGTGGTAATGAAATACTTGGTTTGGTCGTGAATGGCAATCGCAATTTACTTTTCCCTCCTTCTAATCCCTTTATTTGTCTTTACTTAATACCTTCTGTACACCACACTTAGGCTAATCGGCTTTCTTCATTCCCTACCGTTCGGCACCAGCCTTAGGTTTGGAATAAGACTATTCAATAAGCATAACGGATGTACTATCTCCTAATCCAAGGAGCACTCGCAACCTGAGAGAAGGTAAAAGGAAAAGACAACTGAATAGTCCTATTCGTTTTCTCCAGAACCAGAAACCATCCTCGAATCTGGAACAAGTTCCTTCGAGTTCGTATATAACCATACGATGGTTTTATCCAATGGAAGTGGACGTTCGTAGTAATACGGGGTGTCCTGGAGAAAAGGGTAAAAATAGGAGTGGCAATGAGGTATGCAACTCTGACAATCCAAAAGCCAGTGTTTTAAGAAGGTTCGGTCAACTTGGTCACTGAGTCATAGTCAAGGGTCGGGCCATGGTCGCTGCCAAAGAGAGAGAGAAAAGAAACACTCTGCGTGCACTCTATCCTAGATCAGAATGGTTATCAATTTATCTAATCAGGAAACCTCCCACTGTAAACTCAAATTCTCCTCCAAACCTGAAAGAATAATTAGTCGGGATCACCCGAGGAGTAAACCAACTCATCAGTGGGAATCGGGATCCAACTATCATCGTATGATAACGTGAGGGATCCACTCACGTTATCACACTCCAGAAGGTATGCGCATATCTGGCAAGTTTCAGTTTCTTTAGAAACTCCCGATGTGATTTTTACCCCAAGCGGCTTATGATCTTGACTCGGTCAACAAACCATAAACCGCCAGTCAAGTTCAACCCTTCATTATTCTGGATTGCATTAAACCCACCAGTACGTGCCCTTGACCAGGTCAACAAAGCCGCACGACTGTCCTAACCAATCCCACTTATGCAACAAACAAGTACCACTTAGCTACCGAACACTACGTCTTGACTAGGTCAACAAATGCAGTACGAATACTAAATAATACCTGTAAGAAATGACGGAGGGCTACGGCTGGTTTTTGGCGAAAAACCTTTGACGTAATGAACATGATATCGTTGAAGGAACTGCATAGCTTTTTATAAATATATAGTGGCGAAAACCTTTGATAAAGAGGTCACTCCCGGTGAAGGGATCTCGGCTCTTTCCCCGTAGAATGAGGTGCATGATATTCCAAATGAATACCACGATGCAAAGCAAAAGTAATCGGCTATAGTGAAGTTATTACCCTGACGCAAACTTCTGTCCAAGGGGTCACTCCCGGTGAAGGGATCTCTGCCCTTGCCTCGTCGACTGAAGTGCTGGAAATTCATAACCGAATACCATTGTGCAAAACAAAAGAGAACGTCCTTGCAATAACAGCTTTTTGAAAATTGTTCCAACAACATCAGAATAGGTTTGTTTAGCTTGCATTGATCCGAATCAATGCAGTCCCATCAATTGATCACACCAATAAAGAACGAAAATACAATGTACGTATATGCCATCCGTATTCGCCACTGGGTCCCGTCATCACCCGTTAGGTTACTTAACTAACGACCGAGCGGGGACTGGACTAGCGCGGATGCAAAACATATACAACATCTACTAGTATATATATCAATATATAATAATCGCTCAAGGCGTGATAAAATGTAACATCACAGAAATGTAATAAGCATCACAGAACAATAAAGATATCTGGGATCCCCGGGTTTCATAGAGCCGCCACTGAAACCCGACATTCCCCTGGTCGTGTGGATATCCTATGCAATGAAATCCTAGACCCCAATGGGCACGGCAAGTTACCCGCTAAAACCTGAAGCAAGGCAGCCCCTTTCAACAACGTGAATGGACCACCCAGCACTTCACGGAATCCGGTAACATGAGCACCCCTCCTTGGGTCAACCTGTACCCCCTACGAGTGCGGCGAATAGCCCGCCAATTCTAGAGTGAAGCCCCCTCCGTCTCAAAACCATGAGATGCGGGCCCGTTGCCCTCTAGAACCCGGCTATCCGTGCATCCCACCGCGGGGTAATCCTAGTACAGAAAGTAAAATATACAACGGGTACATCGACCTCAGCCCGGTCGTGCCCCAAAAGAATAATATACAAACAGGCAGTGACGGCAGTCCACATGTCAGATGCTCGCCCCGCAATATCAAATGTACATATACAACCAAACTGTACTACCATTGCATCCAGACTATCCACCACGACAAATCCGCAACATCACAGCACAACACAGAACATCAACGTGAATGTCATGTTCGCAAATCCGTCTAAAAGGGCTATAGCAGTTAGACAGGATTTACCGATCAAATGACATTCACGGTCGCAGATATAATGTAAATACTGTGAACTAACATATTTAAAATTTTCGATCGACAAAATTTCCCGAAGTGGGCCCCAAGTACAATACTCAGTACACAAAATAAATCTGGGCCCAAACAGAATATACCAAAAACCCCAATTCCAACACAGAGATCTACTGAAGAAATTTGGTGCACTGTGGCTACAGTACGGCGGCGGATCCGCGGCCAAAACGTGGTTACGGCCGTGGATCCGCCGCGCTACAGTGAAATCAGCCGACCAAATTTCTTCAGTTCTCTTGAAAAAGCCTGCACATATTTCTGCAATACACCAAATATTTTTTTGACAACTAAAAAATTTCGACAGAAACTGATGCTTGGAAAATATGGTTTTTGGAAATTCGTTCGATCGAACTTGTAAACACGTTAGAGCAAGGTAGTAAAGGTTAATGGCGTGGCTCTGATACCATGTAAGACCACGGCAGCGCCCCGGCCGTCTGTCCAAGGCCAAAACGCGGAAAATAAAAACTTTTTCAAACTAGAAACCGGCGCTACCGCGGACTATAAATCCGGATCAGACCATTAACCTACTACTAGCTAACTAGAGAAAGGGTAGAGAGCTATACCGAGCGATCTGTGTCCTTTGGTCTTCGGCCACCATCCCGATCTCCTCGCGGCATCACTGATCTCCGGTCTCCTCGTCGGAAAGACACCACATCGAGAAGTCTTTTTACGGGCTCCCACCTCTGGACCGAGGCAACTCAGACACGAAGTTGGCAAGCCGACGTGTCCAAGATTGCTGTAGACTGAGTGTAGAACGCTATATCTCGAGGGGTTGTTTGAAGTTGGCATTTTAGAGTGGAGGAAAAAATCTATGGAGATGAGCTTTAGAATTTTTGATGCAAGCAAATGAGAATAATCTTTTTCCCCACCCATTCCCCACACAAGAAGTTGCCGGCCCTTTCAAAGAGAGGAGGGAGGTAGAATAATGTAAGAAAGAGAATGGGTGATCATCATGAAGAATAATGTCACACCACCTGAAGGGTTTCCTACAGCACCACTACAAGGGTTTGGAGGCAACACACATGCCATATTTTTAAAAAAAAATGGTGCTAAAGAAACTATCCTAAGGATCATGCTAGAAAAATATAAGGTAACATAACTTTAACAATAACACAAGTAGTAAAAGCTAGGGTTTTTGAGAGTACAACCTTTGTAGCTCCCTACGCTAGACTCCTTGGCTACTTGAGAGTTGGAAAAAGGTTCACTTGAGATCCTCTAGGTCCACGATGATCCACCCGGAGTCCTCTTTGTCCAAGCTTGAAGCTCCACTAGATCAAGAGAAGTAGAAGCTAACACTCTAGACTAATGGGCAAGACTAGTGTAGAATGGTGATGTGGTTTGTTTTCTCACTTCAAAACCCTAACTTGATGACTCTTTTGCTCACTTGAGAAAACTAGAGAGCAAGAGAGAAAGGAGGAAGAAGATGATGGCTTGTAAAAACTCAAGATAATGATAAGCTTAACAATAAAAATGAGAAATGAAAATATATATATTTTCTCTTTCTCATTCTTAACCATAGTTATAAAATATCTAGATATTTGTTTTGGAACAAAAATGGCCATAGAATGAATCATGGTTAAACCAAAGGATTAGTGCAAGAATAAAATAATAAACCATGATAACAATTTCCATTTCCATTTTTCTTTTCCAAATAAATAATATCTATATATTTATATATATATGGTGTGAGTCTTATATTGCCACCATCCACTATATCAACAACCATGATAGAATTATGTATGCATGTATGTGTGCATGCACATCAATATGTGCATGAATGAGAATAAATGAATACATGCATGCATATAACAAAAAAACAAGAAAGGGTTTAAAGTGAGAAACTAATGGTCAATGATAAATCAACACTTGATTTAGCAAACCGGCCATATCACATACGACCCGACCAAAAGCAAACCGCCCGATTAATATACGGTATCTCATACGCGTATTTTAACCGGGTCCACGCACATATCTCATATGCGCACCACATCGTTTCGCCTGGACTAGGCAACTCCATTGTGGGACTCTAAGACTCGTCAATACGCCGGCAGTGGGTGATGATCATATCAAGCACCCCCAAGCCGCAAGCGGTCAGCTAAACGTAACGGCCACCCGGGTTGTCACGACCCGAAAGAGCACGTGACTGGCCCTTGAATCTTATGAAGTCTACAGGACTCCATCTGATCCAAGTAAGCCAAAAGCCCAGAAATCTAAAACCATTTAAGGAGTAAATGAAGAAACTGGTTTTTAATAAGTAAAGAAAGCATGTTTGAAATCAAAGTTTTCAAATAACTAAGCCGAAATACATTTTAAAAATGTGTGGTCTTTTCTGAAAATTTCGGCAGAGTTTCCTTTGTAAAAACTGGCCCCAAACGGGGTATAACAAGAATAATATATATGAAATGATAAAAGGCATTCCCAAGCGGGATCTAGCTCTTCGTCAATCGACGGTCACAACCACGCAAGCAATAATAATATACAACACCAAAGGGCGAGGATCAAAACCCAAAAAGAAACTCGAAACAGCCAGAAAACCATAATACTACAAGCGCGACTCTAAGGTCAAAATAATACATCACTGTGTCTAAGTCTGAAACAATATACAAGTTTTGGTTGATGGAATTTCTAGATATAATGAATAATACAGGAACAATGGCGGTTCTGATACAAGAGAACCCACCTACCCAAGCAAGTCACCCATATGTAAGCAGTGTGCCAGAAATGCCGTTATGGAATCTGTACGGCAAAAACCTGCAAGGACTGTGGCACAACGGGGGTGAGTTGCCAACTCGTGAATAGAAAATATCTACAAGCAGAGATCGAATGTATGACCCATCCTAGGTGAATACAATCAGATATATATAAACCTCAATATGAATAAGTCTAAAGCATGCTAAACTGGCAATGTAATCTCTATACATGAGTGTAGTGCCAAGTGTTAGTTATATGTGTGCCCTAGAGGCCATTACTATACATAGGATGTATATTGTAGTGGATGCTTGGACATATATAGGGAGGACTTTCTTGCTAGACATGATAGTATGCTATCTGGTTGCTCTTTACCATAACGTGTACACTGATTGTCTCTCTGTTACATGTTGGTAAAGCCCTTAGGATGTGTACTTGACTACCTGGACTATGATGCGGATCATACTAGTGGGGACATGGTAGTCCATAAGTACATCCTTCAAAGTCCCTAGTCGTGGGTATATCGAGACGGGGCATCGATATACCAGAGTAGACTAGCGTATACCTTCTCGACCCATACAGATGGGCGATGGATGATCCTATATCCATTGGCGTTTGACATCAGAGATGATATAAGGGTGCTCAGTGGAGACTGGGTACACTGGACGGACTCGCCGAGAACTCCCAGATGGTATTATACCTTACGTCAGATGGTAGTTCTCAGGTGACACTGGTACAGAGTAGTCTGTTGACCCGAGATCGTCATAGAGTCTTGTGTGGTTCCCACTATGCTTTGATTTCCACCTTACCACGTCCAAGAGGGCGTGCAAAACGGTGGTTTTTGGGTACAGTCCCGAATCACATGGAGGCAATGAGCGATAGGAGGGGATTCGTCTCTCCCGGTATAGGGAGTTGATGTTGCGCTGTGTTCGATTGGCTATAACCGGAAATCCCTGGCCAGGGTTGTTGAGATTTACTGGTAAGTGTTACCTGTAGTTTCTCGAATTGTTATAGACCTCATATCGACACGACTTATCGAGCTATTGGGGTCTGACGTTTACCACCCCTAGGCGAGATATGCGACATATCAGACGACGAGACCGGACTGTACGGTAAGTGTTACTGGTTGGATTCACAGGAGTGTGAGCGGACTTGCTCGTCGATCTTCTGATCGCTCAATACCCGGGTGGCCGTTACGTTTAGTAGACCGCTTGTGGCTTGTGGGTGTTTGATATGATCATCATCTGCTGCCGGCGTATTGACGAGTCTTTAGAGTCCTACACGGAGGTTTCCTGGCTCAAGCGAAACGAAATAGGAGCGCATATGAGATATGTGCGGGACCGAGAATAATGCGTGTATGTGATACCGTATTCTATTCTCTCGATGAATGTATCGAATGGTTGTATGCGATATAACCTAGTTATCGAATCGAGGATTGATTCGATAAGACGATACATTGGATACTAGTCGGTTATATGCGATATGACCAGATCGTTGAATCAAGTATTGATTTAATGATTTAATGCATAATTATATATTTGATATATTACTTTGCATTAACTAGTATTGGTTCACTTAAATTGGATTTTCTCACTTGATGTGCACATTGTATATGTGATATAGTTTTGTGCACTTGTATGTATCATGTTTGATGATACATGTTTACTTGATTTTGTGTAAAGATTAAACCATGGTTATTTAAATGATTAGGGTTTTAATTTTCATATCTATTTATTTATTATGGAAATGATAATGAGAAAAATGGTGGCTTTCTTTGTTTGTTCATGAAGCTTCATGAAGCTTTGACTAAAGTGACCATTTTGTCTCATGCTTAACCCTAACCATTCAAACTAACACTAGTTCATTCTCTACACTTAACCAAGGTTAGGATATGATAAGTATTCATGTTTATTATTTTTTTTAGATAATACTCATCATATTCTATCTTCATCTTCTTCTTCTTCTTCAAGAAGAAGCTTGCCTCCATCAATGGCAACTTGAGAAGATGAGTGAGAAATCCAATTCTAAAGTAAACCCACCTCCTATTTCTTCATCCTCTACCTCTTGCCAAGTAGTAAAGGGTGTTTTCTTCACAAGTTTCATGACTTGGTGAAGTGGGAGCTTGATCTTGTGATGCCTCGACGTAGATCATCTTCGGCATCGTAGTCGATGACCTAGCCCGCCCATTTCTCCGATGAAGCCGACGCTAGAGCCCGGGATTCGATTTGGACAGCAAGGAGACTTCATCATGGAGCTATGGAGGTGGAGGACCGGATCTACAAAGGTTGTATTTCCGTTCATTTAGTTAAATTGTCAACTAGTTGCATGTGTTCGCCTAATATTCTAGTTAACGATCCGTATTAGGGTTTCTCGGCACCCGTAAAATTTGAAATTGGCATGGTTGATGCCTTGTGAGACCTCCTTAGTGTGCCTAGGAACCCTACAGTGGTATCAGAGCCTAGCTAGAGCCTTAGGCGATGCGTAGACGGAGTTTGAAGTCCGATTAAACCGAAACCCTAACACAAATTTGCTCTCTGGACTTTTTCCAAAAATTGGGTTTTTTCCAGATTAAAAATATGCAGAAAATTCAGCAGGAAATTCTAAGAATTACGGTGCAAAAATTACCTAATGATCTGTCTAAAGTGCAGAGGAACCGCTGCATTAGCGTGCTAATGCGGCTGTTCCGCGGCCATTTTGTCTCTTCTCCTATTGAATTTTGCACAGTAATTCCTATTTTGCAGTGCTGGTTTTCCTGGGATATTTTTTTTTTTCTGAACTCAAGAGTTGAGTTTTCTGGGTTGTATTGGGGACTCGGTACTTCGATCGGATTGTCTAATTTTGTCTGTGTGTTTTCCGGATAATTTTTGAATATGTTAAAAAGTTCGACCGGATATAAATACCCAACTTTTCCCCTGCCGGAAAATTTCCAAGTGTTGGATTTTTCCGAGGTTTAAAGACGTTCTAAGTAGTGCAAGTAACGCGATGGTCCCTTTAGAAGACAACAAACCTTAACTCGATTATGTGACCGTCTTGAACTGCCCTTTGAACCTTAAGGTTTGGGGCAGTACGGCGTGCCACATGTGAGGCGTTGGCTTGACCCTTCTACGGCAGGACCGTTGGTACTGAGGCATGAAGTGAATGTCTTTGAACTTATTTCATGTGTTGAGTGGTTTCGGGAAAACTTGGGTGTTCGATTGTTCGATCGGAAAGTTTAACATTTTCTATCTTATTCGGAATGTGATACAATAATTGGAATTCACAAGTAGTTATGAGATAACTGAATGAATGTTATAAACATAGCAGTTTAGTCTCAATTGATCGGTTGCCACGGAATTTTGATGCGATCAAAAGTCCGTCGCAATCACGTAGTGTACGCGGATACTCGCCGGGTAAACTTAATAGACAGCCTCGCTCCATAGCCCCGACCAAGTGACTGTAGGAGAACCCCGTCGCCGAAAGCATCCGTTCGGGTGCTCGCGGCAGCGGTGTTCCGCCTTAGTGCACTTCGTCGACGGTATCGGGGGTGCGGCCGCCTACTAAAGTTTGCGACGAGCATTCGATCAGGATGTCGGGAATCTTGTTGAATTGCCCGACTTGATATTGAAAAGTGTTTTCGATAATGAGACTAAAATGCGGGGTTTATAATTGTTAGGCATGCGATGTCTAAGGAATTCATTTGATTAGGCATGCGATGTCTATGCAGGTTGCGGATTCCAACTGTTGTAGTTTTACACTTTCTTTTCTGTGACCGTAAATGTAATATGTGATATCGCCGGTTTCGTTGCTATATGTCAACGACAATTAGGATGGACATATTTACTTACGTTGATGACATGTGATGTTATGTGTTGCTGGATATGTTATATTGGATCGTCGTGTTTGAATAGCCGGGGGTTTTTATGCGAGATGAGTGTTTTTCATTTTCATTCATGTAAAAACTTGTATGTAATATTCTTTCATTGGGGCACTTCCAGGTTGCGGAAGATGTCACCTTTTGTATATTATTTACTTTTCCGCACTAGGATAGACCCAAGGAGGGGAGCACAAGTAACCGGGTTCTGGAGTCCAGTGGGAGACCAACTCGAGGAGTCGAGTCCGAGTCTCCTAACTCTAGAATTGGTAGGGTTGCTTGCTGCTCTCGTAGGGGTCTAGGGGTGTGGGTTTGGCTATTCATCGCGACCGTGGAATCCGTGTTTTATACTGGCTCGTATTGAAAACACGGACGTCCTAGTATATCCAATATTTCATATGTTTCTTCTGCTGCGATATCTGTGATGTGATCATGTGATGTTCTGTGATGGATACTGTATATAGTATATATGATATATTATATAGGCGTTACTTATGTTTTACACCCGCGCTAGCCCTGCCCCGCTCTGCCGTTAGTTACCTAACCTAACGGTGCACGAGGGGACATCGAGGTGAATGCGGATGGCATAAGTGTACGTCGTATTTATCTGTGATGTTTAGGTACTTAAATGATGGGACTTCATTAATGTGATTAATGAAAGTAAAAGAAACCTATGATGTTGTAGAATCGAATTTCAAAAATAAAACAGGTAGCTACAGCTCTTGCTTTGCACAGCGGTATATATGATATATCCTGCACCTTATTCGATAAGGAAAGGACCGAGATCCCTTCACCGGGAGTGACTCCTTTAGCAATAACTGGCAGATGCTATACCCTCGGTTTGTCTTTTGATAGCTTTTAAGAGTTTTGCTTTGCACAGTGATATATATGATATATCCCGCACCTCATTCGACGAGGAAAGGACCGACGATCCCTTCACCGGGAGTGACTCCTTTAGCAAAACTAGAAAAGCCTCAAAAGCACTCCATTTTAAAATCATTTGATTCTACAACGATATCAAGTTCATTACGCAATAGGTTTTCAGAAAAACCTGTCGTAGCCCTCCGTCATTTCAGATAAGTCCTATTTACTATTCGTGCTACGTTTGTTGACCTCCGTCAAGGCGTAGTGTGCGGTAGCTAACTAGTATTTATCTGTTTATACATGTGATGCAGATTGGATTAGGGTAGTCGTGCGGCCTTGTTGACCTCCGTCAAGGGTTGTGCGGGTGGGTTTAATTCGATCAAGAAATGACGGGTTGAACTTGACTAGTAGCCTATGTTTTGTTGACCTCCGTCAAGGTCATAGGGTGCTAGGGGCAAAATTATCGGGAATTTCAAGTGTTGAAATTTGCAATGAGATTGCATACCTTCTATGAGATAGTTGGATCCCGATACCCGCTGCGAGTAATTGTTACTCCTGGGAGAGTTTTACACATTACAATTAGCCGATCAAGTAGGTGTCTAGAAAGGTGTTAACGGGGTTACGCCTCTGGGAAAACGAGGTTTACATTAATTAGGTTCGTGCGAAAGCACGGGGGACCTCCCTCAAAGTACCGACACTGGCCTAGCTGAAAGATTGGCGAACTTGTAGTGTGTAATTAATCCCGGCTAGTCTTTCCTTTTAGGGTTTGAAGGAAGATTTGATAAAAACAGTGGGAGCCATCCTGATTAGATAAAATAATAACTAATCTATTCTTGCAAGAGCGCACGCAGAGTGTTTTCTTCTCTCTCTCTCTAGGTAGCGACCATATCACGCCTTAATCAAGATAATAATACGGTATTTTGACCGAACCCGCATGTTATACTGACCTGGGGAACGTTGGTCCCGCTCCAACTTATAATTGTTATAAGACAGAGCAGGAAATTGGGGATTACCAGAATTCCCGTACCGCCCAAACGAAGTAAGTGCATGCTGATGCATCATCTTCGGGTGTGTTCATTATAAAGAACTGTTTCTCAGTATCCTCTACGTCCTGGGTATTAGATACCGGATCAGGATCCCGCAAATGTAATCCGTTACATGGGCTACAGAAAGGTAGAGAACTGAGAACGGGTGATAAGTTTCATGAGGCAGAAAACGGGGCAAGTGTTGCAGCCAAGTCTGTTGGTCACTGTCACCCTGTATTACAATACATTGATTCTGAACAAATGCTATTAGATACCGAACCTGATATACAAAATCATATCAGTCTCTTTATTAGTAAAGAAATAATAAAATTTTGTATTGCTGGATAATGTTTTGAACATTTCCTATATCAAAAGTTGATCGGTTCAGGCACGTTATCTAAAAGCATTGACGTTCTAAATCAAACTACAGTTCTTAGTATACAGAACACACACAAGAGGAAGAGTTCAGAAATAAATGAATCCATCTTAAGGCATTGTAGACTAGGTCATATCAATGCGACCCGACTGGCTGAAGTTACATTTAGATGCATATTTAAATCAGTTTGAATTTTCATCTTGTGAAACTTGCCATTCATGTCACAAAGATAAGATGACCATAGCTCCGTTTACTGGAAACAGAGAAAGAGTTAGTAAACTCTTGGGATGATACATGTTGATGTGTAAAGGTCCCCTGTCTACACATGCCAAGACCGGTTCTTTGTACTTCATTACATTCTCTGATAATCTCTCAAGATTCAGACATATATTCCTGTTGAAACACAAGTCCGAACCTTTTGAGATATTCACGGAATATAAGTTAGAAGTAGAGAACCATAATACGGGTATAAGTATTATGTCTTTTGATGTGATCGAGGAGGAGAATACTTGAGCACGGAAATCCTGGACTATTCTAAAGGAGAATGAGATTCTCTCTCAGCATTACTCCTCCGTATACACCATAGCACGATGGTATATCGGGGCGGAGCAATTGCACCCTATTCTATATGGCGCGCTCTATGATGAGTACTACTGAGTTTCATATTTTCCTTTTTGGGAGTTATGCACTTGAGAAGCTGCATACCTATTGAAAAGGGTTCAAATCAAATCAGTTGCCTGCCACTCCATATGAGATATGGTATGGGAAGAGCCCATGTCTTAAGCTAGTTAAGATTTGGGGTTGTCCAGCCTATGTCTAAAAGCAAAATCCGGACAAGCTCGAGGCAAGGTCAATTATGTAGAACTGGAAAGGTTCCAGCTATGCAAACTACAGCAGATGATTTGGTAGAACCAAAGAATTCAGTAGATTACCAACGAACCTCAGCCTCTCCGCCGATCTAGTAAGGTTCTTCACCCACCTGAGAGATACTTCGGTTCCTCTATGACAGTGGGAGCGAGGATTGCATCATGAGATGATGACCCAACTAGTTTCGAGCTGGCCATCAGGAGTGGGACTTTGTAAGAATGGCTGGATGCTTAGTGATCTGAGATGGAATCCTTATACACCAACAAAGTATGGACTTTGGTTGCTATATCTGAAGGGTTAAATCCCCATCAGGAGCAAGTATATCTTAAGAAGATTACTTGGTGTACATGGAAAAGTTGAGACTTTCAAAACTAGACTTGTTAAAGGTTTTCGTCATCGACCAGGCGTGGATAATGATGAAACCTTTTCCAGTGCCTATGCTTAAGTCTATCCAGATCCTACTTGCCACGGCTACATACCATGACTACGATATCTGGCGGTTGGGTGTCATGACTGCTTTTCTAAATGATGTTTTAGAAGAGAGAGTCTATAAGTACACAGTCAGAGGGCTTCATAAACCGTGGGAGCAGCGGAAACGTGTACAAGATGCTTTATAGGATAAAGCAGGCATCGCGAAGTTGGAACGTCTGTTTTGATGAAGTAGTCAAAGAGTTTGACATCATCAAAATGGTAGATGAACCTTGTATAAACAAAAAGGTAGTAGGGAGTATGGTGACGATCCCGTAGAGTACGTGGATGACATACTCTTGATAGGGAAGGAGTTTCCTATGCTACGCTCGATCAATCTCCGCTTATCACAATGATTCTCCACATAGGATCAAAGTGATACCTACTAAATCCTGGGTTTTGGATCTATGAGATAGATCTAAATGTATGTTAGGATACTCACTAGTTGTAGTGAGATGGTATCAATCGATCCTGGGGAGAATCACTGGAAGTGTTCCAGGGTGATAAAGACGACTGAATGTCAGTCACAGGCATTGTCTTTACCCTCAGTAAAGGGACGGTATGTTGGAAGAGTTCTAAGCTTGATACCGTGGCATACTAGACGATAAAGGCAGGATACATCGCTACTTAAGATGCTACCAAAGAGGCAGTCTGGGTGTATATTAGTTCATGAGATGAACTTCGTTCCTACCATTGTGAGACAATGGAGTTGTGGCTTATGCCAAGGAACGCCCGTCCCATCATTGATCCAGACATATTCTGAAGCAGCATCACCTGATCATGGAGACAGTTGATCTCCAGGGTGATCAAGGTTAGGAGAGTAGACTCAGAGGACAACACGGCGGATCCACTCACAAAGGCCTATTCCCAGAGAGAGACTTTTATGGGATGGTTGAGTATGAGATACTGCAACCACTGCTATCAGATGGCCCTAGTGCAAATGGGAGATTGTTAGTTATATGTGTGCCCTAGAGGCCATTACTATACATAGGATGTATATTGTAGTGGATGCTTGGACATATATAGGGAGGACTTTCTTGCTCGACATGATAGTATGCTATCTGGTTGCTCTTTACCTTAACGTGTACACTGATTGTCTCTCTGTTATATGTTGGTAAAGCCCTTAGGATGTGTACTTGACTACCTGGACTATGATGCGGATCATACTAGTGGGGACATGGTAGTCCATAAGTACATCCTTCAAAGTCCCTAGTCGTGGGTATATCGAGACGGGGCATCGATATACCAGAGTAGACTAGCGTATACCTTCTCGACCCATACAGATGGGCGATGGATGATCCCATATCCATTGGCGTTTGACATCAGAGATGATATACGGGTGCTCAGTGGAGACTGGGTACACTGGACGGACTCGCCGAGAACTCCCAGATGGTATTATACCTTACGTCAGATGGCAGTTCTCAGGTGACACTGGTACAGAGTAGTCTGTTGACCCGAGATCGTCATAGAGTCTTGTGTGGTTCCCACTGTGCTTTGATTTCCACCTTACCACGTCCAAGAGGGCGTGCAAAACGGTGGTTTTTGGGTACAGTCCCGAATCACATGGAGGCAATGAGCGATAGGAGGGGATTCGTATCTCCCGGTATAGGGAGTTGATGGTGCGCTGTGTTCGATTGGCTATAACCGGAAATCCCTGGCCAGGGTTGTTGAGATTTACTAGTAAGTGTTACCTGTAGTTTCTCAAATTGTTATAGACCTCATATCGACACGACTTATCGAGCTATTGGGGTCTGACGTTTACCACCCCTAGGCGAGATATGCGACATATCAGACGACGAGACCGGACTGTACGGTAAGTGTTACTGGTTGGATTCACAGGAGTGTGAGCGGGCTTGCTCGTCGATCTTTTGATCGCTCAATACCCGGATGGCTGTTACGTTTAGCAGACCGCTTGCGGCTTGTGGGTGTTTGATATGATCATCATCTGCTGCCGGCGTATTGACGAGTCTTTAGAGTCCTACACAGAGGTTTCCTGGCTCAAGCGAAACGAAATAGGAGCGCATATGAGATATGTGCGGGACCGAGAATAATGCGTGTATGTGATACCGTATTCTATTCTCGCGATGAATGTATTGAATGGTTGTATGCGATATAACCTAGTTATCGAATTGAGGATTGATTCGATAAGACGATACATTGGATACTAGACGGTTATATGCGATATGACCAGATCGTTGAATCAAGTATTGATTTAATGATTTAATACATAATTATATATTTGATATATTACTTTGCATTAACTAGTATTTGTTCACTTAAATTGGATTTTCTCACTTGATGTGCACATTGTATATGTGATATAGTTTTGTGCACTTGTATGTATCATGTTTGATGATACATGTTTACTTGATTTTGTGTAAAGATTAAACCATGGTTATTTAAATGATTAGGGTTTTAATTTTCATATCTATTTATTTATTATGGAAATGATAATGAGAAAAATGGTGGCTTTCTTTGTTTGTTCATGAAGCTTCATGAAGCTTTGACTAAAGTGACCATTTTGTCTCATGCTTAACCCTAACCATTCAAACTAACCCTAGTTCATTCTCTACACTTAACCAAGGTTAGGATATGATAAGTATTCATGTTTATTATTCTTTTTAGATAATACTCATCATATTCTATCTTCATCTTCTTCTTCTTCTTTAAGAAGAAGCTTGCCTCCATCAATGGCAACTTGAGAAGATGAGTGAGAAATCCAATTCTAAAGTAAACCCACCTCCTATTTCTTCATCCTCTACCTCTTGCCAAGTAGTAAAGGGTGTTTTCTTCACAAGTTTCATGACTTGGTGAAGTGGGAGCTTGATCTTGTGATGCCTCGACGTAGATCATCTTCGGCATCGTAGTCGATGACCTAGCCCGCCCATTTCTCCGATGAAGCCGACGCTAGAGCCCGGGATTCGATTTGGACAGCAAGGAGACTTCATCATGGAGCTATGGAGGTGGAGGACCGGATCTACAAAGGTTGTATTTCCGTTCATTTACTTAAATTGTTAACTAGTTGCATGTGTTCGCCTAATATTCTAGTTAACGATCCGTATAAGGGTTTCTCGGCACCCGTAAAATTTGAAATTGGCATGGTTGATGCCTTGTGAGACCTCCTTAGTGTTCCTAGAAACCCTACACCAAGTGCTCGTGCCAGTGCCTCAGGTAATAGCATTTCATAAATGTGATGTATGATCAATGAAATCAATCTGCATGTACGTGGATCCTGTCCACTCGTCACCCAATGACCATAACCATCATGCATGTAAACATCATCAGCATATGCAAGCATACGCATGGAAATATGAGGATATAAACCACCTGTGTCCCTCGCGACACGTCAAAATCATGGAACCGGAGTGTCGAGCATCGACACTCTAAAACATCATGAAAACTGTGCCCAGCATCGGCACGTAAATCCTCGTATATCGGGCTCCGTCTGCGGAATCGGCCCCCGGCCCCAGCAGTACGCTCATATCCATCTATCGACTCTGGTCGGTATCCTCCGGATAACCGCCAGGTCCAACCAATCACCGGTAGGTACTCGCCCACCTCCAGGCTCAATCGGCAAAATCCTTCGATCAACTTGCCGAGGGGAACCATACCGGGTCCACCATGTACCCGCAATTGGCTCGTCTACTCCTCGAATCGGGTTTCACATGTCGCTCTCAGCACCGAGAAAACACATGGTGGACGCATTGAAATATCATATCAAGGGTAACCGGGTTTTTAAAGCAATGACATATTCTCTTTTGAAATACCCACGGTTCCCAAAATCCAGAAATATCATGGAAACAGCAACTCTCAATGAGTATAATCAGAAAGCATGATGTATGTGACATATAAAAGAAATGTAAGCAAATCAGTCTATCATGCAAGAATCATATCATGAATGCAACAGTACTACAGTGTAGTGACATGGCAATTATCGATGATGAAGTGTGTGAGCTAGCAAACAAGTGTACGTGGAACATACGCATCATCGATAATGGTGTTGGTGTCCTAGCAGCATGACTGTAATATATCATAAACACAAGCAATGCAATGCAAATAGTATGAGTATGCGGAATCGAATAATCAACGCAACAGTACAGACTCTATCTCAATAAATATATCATGCAACCTTGCCTTTTGAAATAAGACGAATCAGGGTTTTTGGTAAAATAAGGGATACGGTGTTTTAAGAAAAGATGTGTCGTTTGAAAATATCCGTAGAATCCCTTTTGCCTATCTTTAAAATATCCCCGATTCGTTAGTTTTGAAATAGGTATGACTCGGGTCTAGTCTAACGCCTACTATGCGAACTACGGACCCAACAATCAGTCAATCGGGAGGGGTATGAAAACCACCTAAATCTGAGTCAATATCATATCATCTCATCACATAACAGGTATCACTACCATCATATCACATCTCAAAAACGAACTCTGTCTTATCGCCGAATCTCACGGCCTCAAACAAACCTCATTGGCTCATCTCAATCCCGTATATGAACACATAGTCCCATACCCATGTGTAGATATACACACCTCCATATGCGCACGGATAAATGAAAGAATGTATGCAAGTATATGTGTACGTGTATGTGTGGGTGCAACATCTACTCTAGGGTTTCGCACTATACTAAACCAATACATTCTTATCATCAATAATTCCATTATCACCATCAATAATCCTAACAACACATAATAAATATATGTGTGTATACTTATTCGTATACATCACCACGGACTGCGGGGGTGCTATACGCCATCCACCCGACTTCTCCCCGTAGATATAAATCTACTCACCTTGCGTCTTTATCCGTCGACGTCACCACGCTTTTGCTTGTCGTCCCGAAGTCTTCATGGGATACCTACACATTAACGTATCGCAAATGCATATCAAAACCAATTCAAGACTAAAACGGCATACGAAACCCAAAATGATACGCTATGATCTATAGGTTAGAACCTATGGACAACGCTTCCAAAACCATCAACAACCTTCGATATCGTCGTATAAACGCCAAGTAGTCGAGGTAAAACACCATACGCAAACTCAGAATTCACAATACGGAAATACGGAAGCACGAATCCAAAACAACAACTTAGGAAATAGGCTCTAGATTTCACCCTAGGTCAAATTAGACAAATCTATACATGCCAGGGGTCTAGTCTACACATGTAGGAGCTACAGAACTAAAACTGTTGGAGATAGTGCCCTCAGAGTCAATTATTAGGTCACAGGTACGTGATTGCAATGATTGATGGAGGACCTATCCCGGTAGGACAGTCTTACTCTAGATGATAGTATGCTATCTGGTTTACCTTTATCATCGTGTACTGCTTTAAGTGACCTGACAAGTCACTATTACACGTTGGTAGAGCCCCTAGGATTCTTGCTTGACCACCAGCAGTATGAGGGCGATCATATAAGTGGGAGCTGGGGTCTATAAGCATATCCTTAAATGGTCCCTAGTCGTGAGAGTTTCGAGACAGGGCATCGATACTCCAGAGTAGACTAGTGTATACAGTCGAGACCCCGACGAGGGGCGGTGGCCGGTCTCACAAGCTACTGGTGTCAGTTGGATCACCTAAGATGTATACAGGTGCTCATTGGGTTATGAGTACACCGGACAGGACTCGCCGGGAACATGCTAGTTGGTCATATACCAGACGTCAGATGGCAGTTCCCTGGTGACATGTGTGCAGGTTAGTTCATCGACCTGGGGATCGTCATTTGTCTCGTGTGAGTTCCCACTGTACTTTGATTACTACCCTACCACGGCTCAAAGGAGTCGTGCAAACAGGTTTTAGTTGGGTACAGTCCCGAGCCACATGGAGGCAGTGAGCGTATCTTCAGGGGTTCGTCTCTCCCGGTATTGGGGGTGAGGTCGTGCTGTGTCTAGGAGAGCCATTACACGAAGCCCTCGGCCGAGGCAAGGAGATTTACTGGTAGGTATTCCAGTAGTATCTCAGGGTGTTCTGGGCTACACTCCGACACGACTTGTACCGCTTTTTGGGGGTCTGACTTTTACCAACCCCCTAGGCCCGCCATGCGATGCTCATAGACGAACGGACCAGACTGTACGGATATTGTCACTGACAGGCTCAGTAGGGTGTCAGGCTGAGTTCGCTCACAGACGTCCCTTTTGGTCAATATCTGGTAGCCCGTTATGTATTGGCTTATACCTCTAACGTGCTAGTGGTTAAATCCACAACCAAGGTGTTGATGAGTCTTTATAGTCCCCCACATTCAGTTACTCAGTTTTCGGGCGAAAGGTTGTAGAGGCCGTATGGAGATATGGCAGGGTCCGATCGGATACGTGCGGTATTGCACGGATCAGGATCGGACAGTTTGTACTAGAGGCCGTATGGATATATGGCAGGGTTCGATCAGATACGTGCGGTATTGCACGGATCAGGATCGAACGGATATTACTAGCCGGCTTTGGTATAAGCCGGATCCTAGTATAGTACAGTGTAGATTTTGTCTCATTGCATTTGTATTTCGGTCGGAATACAAATGCGGGTGTGTATGCACAGTATCGGGGTTTTCCTGTAATTTATTACGGGACCAGTTTTCTGGAGTTGCCAGTTTGCTTTCCGTTTCGGCCAATTTCCTTTGTATCGTTCATTGGCCGAAGATTGGTGGAGGAGGGCTTATTTGCATTGTTGCAAATAAGTGGTTGTGGAGGGGGTCTTTGCATTTTTGTTGCATCATGATTATAGCACCATACCTTGACTTTCTTTAGTTGATCTTGCTTGACTTTGTGAGGTGATGATGGTGGTGTTGGAGTGTTGTTTTATTTGCTATCATGGTTGTTGGTTGAGTGTGGGAATTATTGGAATGATGATTCTTTGCATGATAGCCCTCTCTTTCTCTCCCTTGGATTATTGGATATCTTTCTCATGATTTGCAATTCCCTCCTCTCTCTCACTCACTCACCCTCTTGCCATGGAGAGGCCGGCCACTTTGGGGGGCTGTCCCAATTTGGAGTGAGGGAATTTTGGCTCATTTCATGTTCCCAAATATCCACAAATTCCATCTAAAAAGCCCCAAGTTCAATTCATCCATCAAAATGGCACCTCCTACAACCCCAAAAATGAGAATTGCTCACTACACATTCTACATCGAATCTTGGGTACGTCGACTAGCCAGCTTCATGCCCGAGTTGCCTCGGCATTGAGGTGGGAGCCCGTAAAAGAAGTAGGCGATGTGGTGCACTTCCGGCGACGAGGAGGAGACGGGACATTCCGCAGGAGATCGGGACGACGACGAGAAGACCGGAGGACTCGGATCTGTCGGTATATCTCTCTTCCCTTTCTTGTAGATAGCTAGGACTAGTTAGTGGTTCGATCCGGGTATTAGTGCGCGGCGGTTTGCCAGTTCAAGAAAAATTTAAGTTTATCACCGCTTCCGCATTTGGCCGTCGGATTGACGGCCGGGGCGCCGCCGTGCACTTACAGTGGTATCAGAGCCTCGCCATTAATTTAGTCTAGCTTGGTTTAATGTGTTTTGCATTTCCGATCGACCAAAATTCCAAAATCTACATTTTTGCTAGCGACAGTTTTCTGTTGAAATTTTTTGGTCTCCAAAATTTTTTCAGGTTGTATAAAATTGATGTACTGGAGATTACAAGGCTACTGTAGAAATTCGACAGGTTTAGTCCACTGTGGAAGCGCGGAACCGCGGCCAAACCCCCCTTTGGGCCGCGTTTCCGCCGCACACTGTGGAGATCCCTGCACCAAATTTCTACAGTATCTTTCTAGGGTTAAAATTAGGGTTTTGGAATATTAAAATTGGGCCCAGAATTTCTGTGAGTGCTACAGTATTGCTTGGGGGCCCACTTGTTAATTTTTGATCGATCGGATATTTTAAACACATTATTTCACAGTATTTACATTATATCTGCGACCGTGAATGTCACTTGATCGGTAAATCCGGTCTAACTGCTATAGCCCGGTTAGACGGATTTGCGAACGTGACTTTCACGTTGATGTTCTGTTTTTGCAGTGATGTTGCGGATCGGTCGTGGGGGATAGCCTAGATGCAATGCTAGTACAGTTGTGGTTGTATTATGTACATTTGATATTGCGGGGCGAGCGTCCGACATGTGGACTGCCGTCACTGCCTGTTTGTATTATTATTTTGGGGCACGGCCAGGTTGCGGTCGATGTACCCGTTGTATGTATATTTTACTTTCTGTACTAGGATTGCCCCGCGGAGGGGTGCACGGATAGCCGGATTCTAGAGGGCAACAAGCCCGCATCTCATGGCATTGAGACGGAGGGGGCTTCACTCTAGGATTGGCGGGCCATTCGCCGCACTCGTAGGGGGTACAGGTTGACCCAGGAGGGGTGCCCAAGTTTCCGGATTCCGTGAAGTGCTGGGTGGTCCATTCACGGTGCTGAAAGGGGCTGCCTCACTTCAGGTTTTGGCGGGTAACTTGCCGCGCCCGTAGGGGTCTAGGATTTCATTGCACAGGCTATCCACACGACCAGGGGAACGTCGGGTTTCAGCAGTGGCTCTGTGAAACCCGGGGATCCCAGATATCTGTATTGTTCTGTGATGCTGTACATTTATGTGATGTTGCATTTTATTCACGCCTTGAGCGAATATAATATATTGGTATATATATTAGTAGATGTTGTATATGTTTTGCATCCGCGCTAGTCCAGTCCCCGCTCTGTCGTTAGTTAGCTAACCTAACGGGTAATGACGGGACCCAGTGGCGAATGCGGATGGCATATACGTACATCAGTATATTTTCGTTCTTTGTGGTGTGATCAATTGATGGGACTGCGTTGATTCGGATCAATGCAAGTTTAAAACAAACCTAATCTGATGTTGTTGGAACACTTTTCAAAAAGCTGTTATTGCAAGGACGTTCACTTTTGTTTTGCATCGTGGTATTCAGTTGGAATATCCTGCTCCTCAGTCGACGAGGCAAGGGCCGAGATCCCTTCACCGGGAGTGACCCCTTGGACAAAAAGTTTGCGTCAGGGCATTAACTTCACTATAGCCGATTACTTTTTCTTTGCACCGTGGTATTCAGTTGCAATATCCTGCACCCCATTCTACGGGGAAAGAGCCGAGATCCCTTCACCGGGAGTGACCTCTTTAGCGGAAGTTGTCGTCACTATATTTCTAAAAAGCTATCCGTTCCTTCGACAATATCAAGTTCATTACGTTAAAGGTTTTCGCCAGAAACCATTCGTAGCCCTCCGTTGTTTCATATGGGTGGTCAATAGTATTCAAGCTGTGTATGTTGGCCAAAGTCAAGGCACAGTGATTGGTAGCTATTGGGTATTCATATGCAGCATAGATAGATGCGTTGGTTTGGGACAGTCGTACTGCCATTTTGGCCAAAGTCAAGGGTAGGTACGGGTGGATTCAAATTAACCTGGAGAATGACAGGTAGAACTTGACATGTGACTTATGATATGTTGGCCAAAGTCAAGGTCATAAGAGCATGGGGCAGAAATCACATCGGGAGTTTCAAAAGAACTGAAACTTGCCAGATATGCGCATACCTTCTGGAGTGTGATGACGTGAGCGGATTCTGTCACGTTATCATGCGATGAGAGTTGGATCCCGATTCCCACTGATGAGTTAGTTTACTCCTCGGGTGACCCCGACTAATTCTTCTTTCAGGTTTGGAGGAGAATTTGAGGTACAGTGGGAGGTTTCCAGATTAGATAAATTGGTAACCATTCTGATCTAGGTTAGAGTGCACGCTGAGTGTTTCTTTTCTCTCTCTCTTTGGCAGCGACCATTGACCCGACCCTAAGACTTTGACTCAGTGACCAAGTTGACCGAACCTTCTTTAACACTGGCTTTTGGATTGTCAGAGTTGCAAACCTCATTGCCACTCCTACTTTTACCCTTTTCTCCAGGACGCCCCGTACTACTACGAACGTCCACTTCCATTGGACAAAACCATCGTATGGTTAGATACGAACTCGAAGGAATTTATTCGAGGATGGTTTCCGGTTCTGGAGAAAACGGATAGGACTATTCAATTGTCTTTTCCTTTTACCTTCTCTCAGGTTGCGAGTGCTCCTTGGTTTAGGAGATAGTACACCTATTACGCAAATTGGATAGTCTTCTTCCAAACCTTAGGCTGGTGCCGACCGGTAGGGAATGAAGAAAACCAATTAGCATAACTATGGTGTGCAGAAGGTATTAAGTTAAGACAAAGCAAGGGATCAGTAAGAGGGCAAAGTAAAATGCGACTGCTATTCACGACCAAACCAAGTATTTCTTCGCCAATCCTAAAATCACCTTTGTATTTCTCCAGGACACTCCGTATCACTACGAAGATCCACAGTTTATTGGATACTCCATCGTATGGTTATATACGAACTCGAAAGGAACTTGTTCCAATTCGGGGATGGATTCTGGTTTAGGAGAAATAGGAATAAGGTTTATTCAGTTGTCTTTTATCCTCACCTTCTCTCGCATTGCGAGTGTTCCTAGGATTGGGACAGTACACCCATTATGCTTATTGCATAGTCTTCTTCCAAACCATAGGCTGGTGCCGAACGGTAGGGAAGGAAGAAAACCATTTGGCCTAAAGGGGTGTGCAGAAGGTAAAGACTAAAGACATATGAAGGGATTTGGAGAGGTGGCAAAGAACTATACGGTTACAGTCGTGAATCTGGAAGAGGCATTACTAGGAATACCAGGATACCCCATCGAAACATTTCGATGTTTCAGTCTCACTGTGTACTGTTAAAAGAAAACTGATTTCCCGATTAGATACTTACTCCAGGGTATGCATTTACCAGGTATGATTCTCACATCTGTATGGTTTTACAGATGATGAGTGGGAGTAAGTTATTGGGAATTGGGTGATCATCCTCTTTATATCGGGATTCGTTGTAATCGGTGATATTTGAGGAAATCACCTGGGCTGTTTGCCGGTCGGCAAATATTTGGTTTTGAATATCCGCAGTTATGCACCAATTTCAAATTGATATATCTGTACGTCTATTTTCATAGAGTGAGATATACCTTTTTGAAATTATGTCTACGACATTTACCTATATCAGTGGATGGTTAGGTAAGGAGCATTAAACAGCGGTGTAATTCTTCTTAACCATAAGTACAGTTTTCAACCTACGACACACAGTGAATGAGTTATCAGACTCAAGGGACTTATACAGAGTATTGTATGTTGTCCAGGGTCCATCAGGACAGAGGGGTTGGTCCTCATACTATATTCGGTTTACTTATGACTTCTCTAGTTTTTAGACAGGTGTTTCGCGGAAACACAGGGTCTGAATTTTGAGAAGTTATAGGTATTTGAATAGAGTAGAGAACCAGGTGTAGCAAGTATCGGGATTCTTCAAAATGATCAAAGATGTAGATACTTGTATATGGTATTCAGTTGATAGTAATGATTAAGAGAAATTGCTTCTCTTTCAGGTTACTCATGATTGGAAGCATTCCTAAGTTGAGTAACGCTGATCGGCCTCCTTCCATTTAGTTGACATGCACTGGAGACAGCTGCATGATTTGAATCTGGTTCAATTAAATCAGTGCCTCTGTTTCTATATTGGATATAGAACAGTTCATATCTTAACGATATTAAGGTACTGGGAGTTGTCCGGCTTATGATTAAAACCAGACTCTGGATAACTCAAGGCACGTTTCTGTAATGGCTGTTTGTGGGTTGATCCAGGCTATGACGAGGGTTGACTTTCTACCATCTGGAAGATCAATAGTGATATTGTTCTGAACTCGCCACAGTTTTAAATAAAATGGATTTTTTCAAAAACAGAAGTGGGAGTATGGTAGAACTGGAAGTGATTCCAGAACCACAAACGATTACTGAAGATTTGATAGGAACCTAAAGATTCAATCTGGTTTGACATTCTATTGGCCACTCCGCAAATACGGTGGGTAACCTCAGGCACCCGAGAGGTACTCCGGTAGCCTCAAGGACGGTGGCAGGGAGGTTCTTGTTTACCCAGACTTACCATTGCTGTTGTTCCAGACTGTGAGACCCGGCAGGAGGATGAGTATAGCGTCTTTCTAAACTAGTTTTAGAAATGTACGTGTATATGACTCTGCCAGAGGGTTGTCGTAGTCAGTGGGAGCAGCGGAAGCATTGGTGGATATGTAGCTTATGTCTATTTATAGACTGAAGCACCAGTAGCGGAGATAGATCATCTATTTCTGACGTGACAGTCATAGGTTTGACTTCATCAGAATAGGGGATGGATCTGTTGAGAAGGTAGTAGGGTGTAATATCCTGGTATTTGGATGACATACACAGAGTAGGAAAAGAAACTCCTATACTACAATCGGTTATACTTTGGTCGTCACACAGTGGTTTCTCCACAAAGGAAATGGATTTTATATCAGACATACTGGTTACTAGATCTATGGTTTTAGATCTAGATTTGGGTAGTCTCCCAATCTGGGTACTTAGACAGCATTCTAAGGGTATTTAGAATGGATGACTCCTGACACGGTAATGTACCTGCAGGTAATGGAGTCACCCTTTCTAAAGGTGTCTTACAGACTAAAGGGGAGAGGGATGTGCATGATTGGCAGATCACTTGCTCAGGCAATTGAGTCAATCATGAGATGTCAAGTACCACACCAGACATTGTTCTTGCACTAGATGCAATAAGCTGACATTAATCCAATCCTGGAGAAACGGTCGGAAGCAGTTTTAGAACATAAGTGGATGTTCTAGGGATATGATAACGACAGCCTCATTCGGGAAACGGTTATCATTCCAGGCTTCCAAGGTGACGTGGACGACAAGGAGGTTGTCAGAGTTATAGTTTTTCCTTCTGACGAAGGGCAGTATTTTGAACAGGTGATCCAAGGCAATACTGAGGGAGGCATGGCGCAGGATACTGATTAAGTTCAGTTGACGATACAGTCCAAGAAGTTTGGATTTGGAGTTCACTTATGAGCTAGGTCCCATCAGACATCCAGACACATTCTAAGACAGGTATTGCTCATTTCGGGAGATGGGTTTCTCCGCGAACTTGGGATATAGAGAGACATAGAAAGAAACAACTAAGCGGATCCACTCACTGAGGCTATTCCTCGAACGCAATAGTTTCGCAAACGAGCTTTGTGAGACTGACTAGTAGAGGAGTTGGGTGTTCGGTATCACACGGGCTGTGAGTATACGACATCGCAATAATTAGCCTTGAGTGCAAGTGGGAGATTGTTGGAGATAGTGCCCTCAGAGTCAATTATTAGGTTACAGGTACGTGATTGCAATGATTGATGGAGGACCTATCCCGGTAGGACAGTCTTACTCTAGATGATAGTATGCTATCTGGTTTACCTTTATCATCGTGTACTGCTTTAAGTGACCTGACAAGTCACTATTACACGTTGGTAGAGCCCCTAGGATTCTTGCTTGACCACCAGCAGTATGAGGGCAATCATATAAGTGGGAGCTGGGGTCTATAAGCATATCCTTAAATGGTCCCTAGTCGTGAGAGTTTCGAGACAGGGCATCGATACTCCAGAGTAGACTAGTGTATACAGTCGAGACCCCGACGAGGGGCGGTGGCCGGTTTCACAAGCTACTGGTGTCAGTTGGATCACCTAAGATGTATACAGGTGCTCATTGGGTTATGAGTACACCGGACAGGACTCGCCGGGAACATGCTAGTTGGTCATATACCAGACGTCAGATGGCAGTTCCCTGGTGACATGTGTGCAGGTTAGTTCATCGACCTGGGGATCGTCATTTGTCTCGTGTGAGTTCCCACTGTACTTTGATTACTACCCTACCACGGCTCAAAGGAGTCGTGCAAACAGGTTTTAGTTGGGTACAGTCCCGAGCCACATGGAGGCAGTGAGTGTATCTTCAGGGGTTCGTCTCTCCCGGTATTGGGGGTGAGGTCGTGCTGTGTCTAGGAGAGCCATTACACGAAGCCCTCGGCCGAGGCAAGGAGATTTACTGGTAGGTATTCCAGTAGTATCTCAGGGTGTTCTGGGCTACACTCCGACACGACTTGTACCGCTTTTTGGGGGTCTGACTTTTACCAACCCCCTAGGCCCGCCATGCGATGCTCATAGACGAACGGACCGGACTGTACGGATATTGTCACTGACAGGCTCAGTAGGGTGTCAGGCTGAGTTCGCTCACAGACGTCCCTTTTGGTCAATACCTGGTAGCCCGTTATGTATTGGCTTATACCTCTAACGTGCTAGTGGTTAAATCCACAACCAATGTGTTGATGAGTCTTTAGAGTCCCCCACATTCAGTTACTCAGTTTTCGGGCGAAAGGTTGTAGAGGCCGTATGGAGATATGGCAGGGTCCGATCGGATACGTGCGGTATTGCACGGATCAGGATCGGACAGTTTGTACTAGAGGCCGTATGGATATATGGCAGGGTTCGATCAGATACGTGCGGTATTGCACGGATCAGGATCGAACGGATATTACTAGCCGGCTTTGGTATAAGCCGGATCCTAGTATAGTACAGTGTAGATTTTGTTTCATTGCATTTGTATTTCGGTCGGAATATAAATGCGGGTGTGTATGCACAGTATCGGGGTTTTCCTGTAATTTATTACGGGACCAGTTTTCTGGAGTTGCCAGTTTTCTTTCCGTTTCGGCCAATTTCCTTTGTATCGTTCATTGGCCGAAGATTGGTGGAGGAGGGCTTATTTGCATTGTTGCAAATAAGTGGTTGTGGAGGGGGTCTTTGCATTTTTGTTGCATCATGATTATAGCACCATACCTTGACTTTCTTTAGTTGATCTTGCTTGACTTTGTGAGGTGATGATGGTGGTGTTGGAGTGTTGTTTTATTTGCTATCATGGTTGTTGGTTGAGTGTGGGAATTATTGGAATGATGATTCTTTGCATGATAGCCCTCTCTTTCTCTCCCTTGGATTATTGGATATCTTTCTCATGATTTGCAATTCCCTCCCCTCTCTCACTCACTCACCCTCTTTCCATGGAGAGGCCGGCCACTTTGGGGGGCTGTCCCAATTTGGAGTGAGGGAATTTTGGCTCATTTCATGTTCCCAAATATCCACAAATTCCATCTAAAAAGCCCCAAGTTCAATTCATCCATCAAAATGGCACCTCCTAAAACCCCAAAAATGAGACTTGCTCACTACACATTCTACATCGAATCTTGGGCACGTCGACTAGCCAGCTTCGTGCCCGAGTTGCCTCGGCATTGAGGTGGGAGCCCGTAAAAGAAGTAGGCGATGTGGTGCACTTCCGGCGACGAGGAGGAGACGAGACATTCCGCAGGAGATCGGGACGACGACGAGAAGACCGGAGGACTCGGATCTGTCGGTATATCTCTCTTCCCTTTCTTGTAGATAGTTAGGACTAGTTAGTGGTTCGATCCGAGAATTAGTGCGCGGCGGTTTGCCAGTTCAAGAAAAATTTATGTTTATCACCGCTTCCGCATTTGGCCGTCGGATTGACGGCCGGGGCGCCGCCGTGCACTTACAAAAACGACCCAATTTGGTGCAGGTCTGGCCGCAATTTACGGCCAGAGGGAATAAATTTGCGGCCGGGAATTGGAGTTGGGGGCTAGGGTTTGGTGTGGTGGTTCCATAGTGCCTACACATCTCACTGTCAACTCAGTTTTATTTTTGGGGTCTCGGGGTGATAGCAGATTCCTAAATACGATCACAGATTCACAGTTTTTCCCGATATCAATTCCATAATCCGTATTCTGGTTTCTAGTTTAGGTTTAGGTCCAATTTAACATCACACAATGGGTTCTAAGGTCACAACAAGTCTCAATTTCACTTTGATTTCAGATCAAACCCTAAACCCTCACTTGATGTTCCACCAATCCACCAAATGACACCATATCGACATGAAACTAGAATTGATGCACAAGAAATGAAATACTACTCTAATAGGTCCAGAATTTACCTCCTTTGGCAACTCAAGAAAATTCTTGAGTTGCTCAAAGTCCTCCAAATCCAATCTTGCTAGGTTCAATGTGTAGCTAGTGAGCTCGGGAACATTTTTTGTGAAATGGGAATAGGGTTTTGGGGTGGATTTCATGGTGGATCTAGGGTTTTGTGAAGAGGGAGGGAGAGGGAGCAGGAGCAGCAGCAGAATTCTTGAAGAGGGGAGAGAAAATGAGAAGGAAAGTGATGGGGGGGGCATGGGTCAAAAAGAGGTTTGACCTTGTCATTCTCTCTCATCATCATCATACTCTTTCTTTTCTTCTCCCACCATGGTGAACCCTAAGCAACCATATCCCCAAAACATGTAACAAATGTAACAAGTGTGGAAAATGATATGTGCACATTTTTGCACAAAAATGCTAAAAATCCGATTAGCGATTTTTAATCGCGATTAGCACTAAATTAGTGTCAAACTAATCATAAAAACTTAAAAATGGCATAATTCCATAAAATACTCTATTTTAGAATTTTCCATAATCTTTCCCTATTTATTTGTATTTAATTATACCAGAATATTAAAATATTCATTAAAATAATATTAAATTATAAAAATTTCCAAAAATAATATTTTATTATTTTGAAACGCTACAATCTACCCCCCTTAAAGAAATTCGGTCCCCGAATTTAAATTTAAACCCCCCAAATACTAACACATTTTGATACAAATTCCAAGTCGTCGGGGCTCCGAAGCATCAATACATAAAACATCATAGCGCAATGCATGCGTATGAGTACTGAGAAGATAACTGAAAAGCAAAACTCCGTCAAGCATCCCGCAATCATCGGAGTCATGGTAAAGACACAAATGTCAAATCCAATACAAAACCAATATGATATAGATCAGAACTATACATGTAGACATCCAATCTATACATGTGAATAGCTGATGTAAATGCATGCCAAATCTTTTTAAATTGCCGTGCGATGGCGTAACACTGCACAGTGGTGGACGTTTTTCCATAAGAAAATAACCATATATGTATATATCTTTTGTTTACTATGTACATTCCGCCGTTTTGAAAACAATTTAGAAGAGGTTCCTTGTTTTTAAAACGTTTCGTGTCATATCGGACACGTAGGTATATATGCTGAGACTATAGCTCGCCTTTTTTTTGAAATCCCTTCGATAACTATTAATGCATGCAAAATATATCCGGGTACTGTCCTCTGACTAGTCCTGCTCAGTAGAAAACGAATATCAAATAACATAAAAAATGTACTGCTCCAAAAGGAATAAATCCCAAAAATGCACATAACACCACCATGTGCGTCTGGTGCGCACAGAAATCAAAATCCATATATGTGCCATACAGGTGCACAAAACAACATCTAGGTTCAACAGGTGTGCATGAAGTATCTGTCATAGGCAACGTGTGTGCCTGACAGCCAAATCAGGTGCATCTGACATGCACGAAGAATCTCGATTTAGTGCATCTGGTGTGCACCAAAATCGTATCTCAAAACATGCGCCCAACATGCACGAAAATTCAAATCGGTGCATCCATCGTGCACGAATGAAAATCTAAACCCTGCGCACTCAACTTGCACGGAATCACGAAATCCAATGGCAAACGCCGAACATGCGTAAGTCCAGTCAAAAGCACGGAGTGCAAGAATCAACATCAATATCAGAATCAAAATCGACATATCGAATGACATCAAATCGAAGTCGGGTGCAACCGTAGTGCATAAAATATAAATCCGGTGCAACAAAGGCATGAAATATAAATCTGATGCGATAACGCAAGAAACATAAAACTGGTGCGACAAACTCATGAAGTATAGAACTGGTGCATCCCATGCACAATTACCAAGCAATAACTCAATGCGTAAGCAGCAACACCAAGTGTACCTAGGTATAAAGAAAATCATAAACGTGTGCAACTGCGTGCACAAAACACATATCAATGCACTACAAGCACATATAAGCTATACCGAGTGCAAAATCAAATCGTGTGCGTAACATATGCACAACATCAAATCAACCGTATGAAATCCATGAAGTCATAAGTAGGGGCAGCCAAGGCACGAAACGATATACAATGCGGCTTAATCAAAATCAGGTGTACCGCGATGGAAAATCTCACAACCGCGTGCATCAGCGTGCACAAATCAAATCAAAACACTAAAAGTACATGAAAACTATGCTGGAAGCGTAAATCAAATCACCGGCATAAAATAGGCATGAAATCACAATCAATACCTCAAGAGTAATAACTATGCGCAAGGTATAAATACCCAGTAAGTGCAACCATGGTGCAAGAAAACAAATACCATGAAACTCAGTCATCAAGACTAAATCATACGAATAGATCGCCCAAAATACCGAAATCCAAAGTGACGGATACGTGATAGTCAAATCACAAAATCACAAATCATAAATACCATCGTTGGTATATCCTCCTTCGAAGTCGAGAAGGTGCCGGTACATCCAATGCTAGCGGCGCAAGATATCTACTTGCCTCTTGCTCGCGGCTGGCGTCCTCTGCCTCTGGTCCCTTATCTTTCCTGTGGATTACCAATCTCGCAATCCATCGGCTCATCGGCCCGGTCAGGTGTGCTAACAGGAACGATTTCGTTCTGGCACTTCTCTGGTGATCTCTCGGTCAATCCTCACGACCGCTCGTAAAGCAGCACATCTCTGGCGCCGACCTCGGGTCCTCTGAATGCACATCACACATTGACTCCTGGTGCAAATCTTATTGCAGTAGTGTACTGGAAGGAATCCTGCTCAAGGTCTCTCCTGATCACGCCTAAGCCAAACTGTACGGAGGCCGGTACTCTGGCGTAATCTTTCCTCGCTCTCTGGACATCTGCGTCCTTAGTACAACATCTACTCGGAAGCTGGTCGCCTCCCATCGCCTCTGTATGCATATCCGACCTTTAATCTTAACGGGGAGTAGTAACAGCTCGTCTGCATCTCGCACGAACTTCTTGTCCCGCTAGTCTGTATCATCGCCCATTTCGACGTCGCGTCTCTATCTGCGCACTGCAATGTCCTCGGCTACGGTCCATCCGAAGTCCCTCACACAGACTTTAAACCACGAACTCGGTATCTTCATCACTCAGTAGGAGATATCTTGTAAGTCGATGTACAACACCCCAAGACTTGCGGGGAGGCGGAATAATGAAAAACGATCTTGTTTTAGGCGTAAACATCGACTAACCGAGAATCTTTGCATAAACAATAACTAACAAGAAACCATAGAAGAGTTAACTACTATGATAAGTGATTATACCTAAAGAACCGAGTCCTTCATCTTGTCGTTCTCCACGTCCTCTCCGGCCTTCTCTATGTAGTAGAAGATCCACCCGAGAGCTTTACTACAAGCTTCACCTCTAACTTGAGGTAACTAGGTTTCTTAAATTGCTAATCTAAGTAACCTAGGTGATATAGAGAATGGTTAAGGATTAAGTAGTCTACTCTAATCCTTGGTCTCAACACATGAGAGGGGAGGATTAGGGTTTGAAGAGAGAGAGCTTGAGGAGAGAGAAAGTGAGCAAGAGAATGGAATGAGATAATGATCTCTCATAATATATATGAAGCATTAACAATATCAAGATAAATCAAATAAATGATTTAACAACCATGCTCCATAAATATCTAATGGATGATTCATCTCCATGAGTCATTAAGAATTTATGATACATTAATGACATGGATGAATCACTCAAATGAGTCACTAATCTCATTTAATGCATATGCCACCTTAACCCCCAAGTCACCATCTTCTAGAAGCTTCTCGCGTAATTACGAGAACGCCCCTCCTATCCGTGAAAACACGGAAAAACCTTAGACTGTATAAATCCAATAACCGGATACTAGAAACTGGCTTAAACCAAAGCCGGCTAGTAAAAACTGTCCGGATGTCGTATGTGCGTAAACACACGTATGCGTCCGAACCCTTGTCGTAAAACCATACGACCTCTATATCGTTTCGCCTGGAGTAAGGAAACTCTCTGTGTGGGACTCTAGAGACTCGACTACTTTGCTGGCAGTGGGTTTAACCACAGACCGCAAGCGGCACTAGCTGTACGTAACGGTCCCCAGGTAGATGTCGATAAGAAGGCCGATGAGGAAACCCATCCAAACTCCTACTGAGTCTGATGTGACAATCTCCATACAGTCCGGTCTGTTCGTCTAAGACTATCGCATATCGGGCCTAGGGGGTAGGCAAGCGTCAGTCCCTTAATAGCGGTATAAGTCGTGTCGGAGCGAAGCCCATTACACCCTGAGAAACTACTGGAACCTACCAGCAAATCTCGCTTGCCCTGGCCAGGGACTTTGCGTAATGGCTCTCTGACACAGCGCGATATCAACTCCCAATACCGGGAGAGACGAATCCTGTCTAACCGCCACTGCCTCTAAGTGCTCGGGACTGCACCCAACTGCTACCTGTTTGCACGACTCCTTTGAGCCATGGTAGGGTAGCAATCTAAGAACAGTAGGACACACTCGAGGCGAAGTAGCAGTGTCAAGTCTGCGGACTATGCTGTACTCATGTCACCTGGGAACTGTTAACTGACGACTGGTATAAAACCAACCAACAGTTCCCTTTGAGTCATGTCCGGTGTACCCGTAACCTAACGAGCACCTGCATACTATCTCCAGTACGACGTACTGACGGTTGTGGGACAGACCATCTCCCCAACTGGGATGAGAAGCGTACACACTAGTCTACTCCGGAGTATCGATGCCCTGTCTCGATAATCCTACGACTAGGGACCTGAATAAGGATGTGCTTGTAGACTACCCAGCCCCCACTAGTGTGATTGCCATCACAACGCTGGTAGTCAAGCAAGATCCTAAGAGCTCTATCAATACGTATACTCACATATTAAGATAGAAAAACCAAGTAGCATACTACCATGTTTAGCAAGACTGTTATATACATGTGAATATCCCAAGCTTCCATTAAGTAATATACAAACTAGTATGATACAATAATGGGCCCTAGGGTATATACACTAACAATCTCCCACTTGCACTAGGGCCATGTACTGGCATATCGAAGACCGATGATCTCGAGTAGCCTCTCGAACTGAATCTGAGGTAGGGCCTTTGTGAATGGATCAGCAATGTTCTCTTCAGTAGCAACTCTCCGAACCTCGATCTCCTGATGATCAATGATCTCCCTGATCAGGTGATACCGCCTTAAGATGTGTCTGGACTTCTGATGGGACCTTGGTTCCTTCGCTAAAGCTATAGCTCCGTTGTTGTCGCAATACAGAGGTATTGGATCAACAATGGTAGGAACCACTTGAAGTTCTGTTAGGAACTTCTTCATCCAGACCGCTTCTTTTGGGGCATCGCAAGCAGCAATATACTCCACTTCCATTGTCGAGTCAGCAACGGTGTCCTGCTTGGAACTCTTCCAGCACACCGCCCCTCTATTGAGGGTAAAGACATAACCTGACATGGACTTGGAATCGTCCTTATCACTCTGGAAGCCAGAATCAGCATAGGCCTCCATCCTGAGGTCTTTTCCGCCGTAAACCAAGAACATCTCCTTAGTCTTCCTCAGGTACTTGAGAATGTTCTTTACTGCTATCCAGTGCTTCTCCCCTGGGTCTGACTGATACCGGCTTACCACGCTCAGTGCGTAAGCTACATCTGGTCTGGTGCACAACATCGCATACATTATAGAGCATACCGCAGAAGCGTAGGGTATAATAGACATGCGTTCCCTTTCCAAATCAGTCTTGGGAGACATCTCTTTGGATAGGGTGATTCCGTGACAAGCCGGTAGATTACCGCGCTTAGAATCTTCCATACTGAATCTTTTCAGTACAGTGTCGATATACCTGGACTGCGAAAGTCCCAACATCCTCTTAGATCTATCACGATAGATCCAGATCCCCAGAATGTAAGAGGCATCACCCAGGTCTTTCATGGAGAACCTGTGTGACAAGAATCCTTTGACAGATTGTAGCATAGGAATGTCATTTCCTATCAATAGAATGTCATCCACGTACAAGACGAGGAATACGACACTTCTTGCTACAATATTACTATATATACATGGTTCATCTGGATTTTTGATAAAGTCATATTCTTTGACTGTTTCATCAAAACAGATGTTCCAACTCCGCGATGCCTGCTTTAGTCCATAAATGGACTTAAGCAGCTTGCATACTTTCCCGCTGCTCCCACTCTGATTGAAACCCTTTGGCTGATCCATATAGACGCACTCTTTTAAATTACCATTCAGAAAAGCCGTATTTACGTCCATCTGCCAGATTTCATAATCATGGAAGGCAGCAATAGCAAGAAGGACCCGAATGGATTTGAGCATAGCCACTGGAGAAAAAGTTTCGTCATAGTCCAAACCAGGTCTTTGACGAAAACCCTTTGCAACAAGTCTAGCCTTATAGGTTTCCACCTGTCCATCTACACCAATCTTTTTCTTGAAGATCCATTTGCATCCTATGGGTTTTACCCCATCTGGAGCAAAGTCTAAAGTCCATACTTTGTTGGTGTACATGGACTCCATTTCGGTCCGCATTGCATCTAGCCATCGTACCGAGTCGCCGCTCTGGATGGCCTGCTGGAAGCTAGTAGGTTCATCATCATCTATGATGCAATCCTCTCTATCCCCATCTATGAGAAAACCGTAGTATCTCTCAGGCGGATGAGACGGCCTACTACTCCTGCGGAGGGGTGCGGGAAAGTCCAGTTCTTCTTGAACTACTTGTTCTACCAAACTTTCAGTATTAGTTTGTGGTTCTGGAATTTCTTCCAGTTCTATTTCGGTCCCACTTGTTTCCTTTTCTAAAAACTGATGTTCTAGAAAATGGGCATTACGAGAAACAAATACCTTTTGTTCCTCTGCGTAATAGAATAGATATCCCCTGGAGTTCTTTGGATATCCCACAAACTTACACTTTACTGATCGTGCCTCGAGTTTGTCCACATGCTGCTTTTTAACAAAAGCTGGACATCCCCAAATCTTTATATACTGAAGATGGGGTTTCTTCCCACTCCATATCTGATATGGAGTGGTAGGCAAAGTCTTGGTAGGAACCATGTTCAAAAGATATGCCGCTGATTCTAGCGCATAACCCCAGAAAGATCACGGTAACTCAACATTAATCATCATGGATCGTACCATATCCAATAGGGTTCGATTCCGTCTCTCCGATACACCGTTATGCTGTGGAGTGTATGGAGGAGTAAGCTGAGAGAGAATTCCTTTCTCTTTTAGGTAACCTAGGAACTCGGCACTCAAGTATTCACCACCTCGATCAGATCTTAGTATCTTGATACTTTTGCCGGGTTGGTTTTCTATTTCATTCTTGTACTCTTGGAATTTCTCAAAAGCCTCGGATTTATGTTTCATTAGATAAATGAATCCGTACCTTAAGTAATCATCCGTAAAAGTAATGAAATAGGAAAAACCACCTCTTGCATGTGTAGACATTGGACCACATACATCGCTGTGTATGAGTCCTAAGAGCTCGCTCGCTCTTACTCCATGTCCAGTAAATGGAGTCTTTGTCATCTTTCCTTTGAGACAAGATTGACAAGTGGCATAAGTTTGATATTCGAACGAGTCCAAATATCCTTCTCTATGTAACTTAGTCAACCTTCTCTCATTGATGTGACCCAGTCTACAATACCATAAGAAAGCTTTATTTAAATATGGAGACTTTCTTTTTAGTGTGTTCTGTACATTGAAAATTTGGAGTTGGTTTAAGACATATATACCGTTATCCAGTTTACCGGACCCAATCAAATTATGATTAAGGTGGATGTTAACAAGATCATTTACAAACGTGAAATCATAACCTTTATTTGATAACAAGGAAACATATATGATATTACATGTTAAGCTGGGTACACAAAAACAGTTATGTAAAACCAAAATGTGTCCACTCGTCAATCCCAGGTGATAATCCCCTACGGACACAGCTCCCACGCTAGCTCCGTTAGCAACCATTAGGGTCATATCACCATCCTTTAGCACTCTACGGTTTCTCAGTGCCTGCAATGAATTGCAAATATGAGATCCTGATCCGGTATCCAATACCCAGGAAGTAGAGTTGATTGACAGACAATTCTCAATTACAAACACACCTGAAGTCGAAGCCACAGCTTGCTTCGGTTCCTGGTTCTTGGCGTTCCACGCCTTGCAATCCTTTTTTCAGTGCCCTTTCCTGTGACAATGGAAGCACTCATCCTGGGCCACTACCGGTACCGCAAACTTTTTATTTCCCTTCCGTCCCACCTTACTTACACCTCCTCTAGGTTTGGTGGCGGCCTTCTTTTTCCTTCCTTTGGCCCTAGCCTTGGACCCGGAAGAAGAAGCACCGCTAACAAACATAGCGGGTGTTTCCCTTGCCTTCTGCAAGGTGCCCTCTGCACTTCTCAACATGTTAAGGAGTTCTGGAAGTTCAACTTCTTTTCTTTGAATGTTGAAGTTCAGAATAAACTGGGCGTAGGTGGAAGGAAGGGACTGGAGAATAAGGTCTGTATAGAGCTCATTATCCAAAGTCGTCCCAAGGTCTGCGAGCTCTTCTATGTAGCCAATCATCTTTAGGACATGTTCTCCTACCGATGATCCGACAGCCAACCTTGCTCGAAACAAGTTCTTAGAGGTCTCGTATCTTGCTATACGAGATTGCTCTCCATAAAGTTCCTTTGTATGGAGAAATATGGCATCTAGTTCCATATCCTCGTGCCTCCTCTGATGTTCATTGTTCATCGAGGCAAGCACGATGCACTTGGCTTTTGCGCAATCGAAATCCTAGGTTTTGCGGATTTCCTTATCCGCATTACTGGATTTAGGACCAGGGACATCAGGTGCCTTAGCGGTGAGGACGTACCCCAATTTGTCATAGGTCAAAGCCATTTTGACTTTCCGCAGCCAATCTTTATAGTTTGGCCCTATCAGTATATTTTTCTCTAAAAGTAACTTAAGTCCAGTCATTTTCAGGGTCGCTGCAATTAGGAGAGAGAGAAGAAAACTCTTTAGCATGATGCTCTTGCAAGTTTAGAGTGGTTTTTAATTTATCTAAATTGGATGGCTCCCACTGTTTCTCGAATTTTTCCTCAAACCATAAAAGAAGAATTAGCCAGGACTATTCTCACTGTACAATACTTGCTTAACCGTTCAGCCAGGCTGGTGTCGGTACTTCGAGGGAGGTTTTCCAACGCTTTCGCGAAGTTCCTGTAAGTCCACGTTGCTCACCCTGGTTCTTGCGGGGAGGCGGAAACGGCGAAAAACAATAATTTTGGCGCAAGGCAACATGGACTAAAAGTCGGATCTTTGCTAAACTAGAAACTAGTAAACAACAAGAAGCTACAACTACTATGCTGTAGAAAGTATACCTCACGATACCGGTCCTTCGGGTCTTCATTCCGCTGTCCCGATCGTCCATCCAAGCTCCAAGTGTCGATCCGGACCTTGGGCACCTCCGCGGCCTTCTTGAGTCGATGACGATCCACCCGAGAGATGTACACTAAGCTCCGCCTCAAGCCGAGGCAACTAGGGCAAAGTGATTGCTAGTCAAGAAGCCCTAGAATGTGTAGAGGAGATGTATGGATGTGTTTGTCAAGTGGAATCCTTTTTCTCTCAACACATGAGATTAAAGGAAGAATCAAGAGGAGGAAGAAGGAGGAGCAACCATGGAAGTGTTTCTCATTTCTTTTCTATGAGAGAGAATGAGAATGAACAATTGAAAAGCTTAACCAAGAGAGAAAACACAACCATGGTTCAATAATGCAAAACATTATCATTACTAATCCCATCAAGATAAAGTTGATGGCTACAAATGACATGACCATTATCATAACAAAAAGAAAAAGAAAACCAAAGAATACTTTAGACCTTTCAAGAAGATCCTAGTCAACTTTGGTCAAACGGTCAACAAAGTCAAGATGGTCAAATGGTCAATGTAATTAGCCATAACAAAATTATCAATGAAAGGATTAGTAAATAATGTCCCCGGCTCATAATAGTTTTGACCGAACCAACTGTCAAAACCCTAATGAGGCACCTCCTCCTTCTCCACTCCGCAAAACTGTGCATACACACCCGCATCCGCATTCCGTGGAATGCGAATGCACAGAAAACAAAACAAATCCATCTGTGCAATACTAGGATCTGGCTTAAACCAAAGCCCACTAGTATTGCCTGCCCGAACAGCATACGCACACAAGTGCACGTAAGTGATCGTAGCCCTACCGTAAAACCATACGGCCTCTACACGTTTCGCCCAGTGCAGGGAATCTCTCTGTGTGGGACTCTAAAGACTCGACACTACGCTGGCAGTGG
This sequence comes from Agapanthus africanus, assembly GCA_030015575.1. Taxonomy (NCBI): domain Eukaryota; kingdom Viridiplantae; phylum Streptophyta; class Magnoliopsida; order Asparagales; family Amaryllidaceae; genus Agapanthus; species Agapanthus africanus. Next base: position 304,269,020 of record CM057345.1, read on the forward strand.
GTTTAACCACAGACCGCAAGCGGCACTAGCTGTGCGTAACGGTCCCCAGGTAGATGTCGATAAGAAGGCCGATGAGGTAAACCCATCGGAACTCCTACTGAGCCTGTATGTGACAATCTCCGTACAGTCCGGTCTGTTCGTCTGATACATCGCATGGCGGGCCTAGGGGGCGGTAAACGTCAGTCCCCTAATAGCGGTACAAGTCGTGTCGGAGTGAAGCCCAGAACACCCTGAGATAACACTGGAAACCTACCAGTATATCTCGCTTGCCCTGGCCAGGGACTACTTGTTTAATGGCTCTCCTAGACACGGCGCGATGTCAACCCCCAATACCGGGAGAGACGAATCCTGTCTAACCGTCACTGCCTCCAAGTGCTTCGGGACTGCACCCAACTACTACCTGTTTGCACGACTTCTTTGAGCCGTGGTAGGGTAGTAATCTAAGTACAGTGGGAACACACTCGAGGCGCAGTGACAGTGTCAAGTCGGCGGACTAAGCTGTACTCATGTCACCTGGGAACTAATAACTGACGATAGGTATAATACCAACCAACAGTTCCCGACGAGTCCTGTCCAGTGTACTCGTAACCTAATGAGCACCCACATACTATCTCAAGAACGACGTACTGACGGCTGTGGGACAGACCGTCTCCCCCGCTGGGATGAGAAGCGCATACGCTAGTCTACTCCGGAGTATCGATGCCCTGTCTCGATAGTCCAACGACTAAGGACCTGTATAAGGATGTGCTTATGGATTACCCAGCCCCACGAGTGTGAGCGCCATCACAACGCTGGTAATTAAGCAAAGATCCTAAGGGCTCTACTAATATGTATATAAGCGATATGCTAAAAGAAACACATGCACATATTTAAGTAGAGACAAACCAAGTAGCATACTACCATTTTGAGCAAGACTGTCTATACAACTGTGAATATCCCAAGCTTCCATCAAGTAATATACAAGCTAGTATGATACAGTAATGGCCTCTAGGGCATATACACTAACAATCTCCCACTTGCACTAAGGCCATGAACTGGCGTATCGAAGACCTATCATCTCGATCAGCCGCTCGAACTGAGTCTGGGGTAGGGCCTTCGTGAGTGGATCTGCAGTGTTGTTCTCCGTATTTACTCTCTTCACCTCGATCACCCGGCGATCAACGATCTCCCTGATCAGGTGGTACCGCCTCAAAATGTGCCTGGACTTCTGATGGGACCTGGGTTCCTTCGCTAAAGCTATAGCTCCGTTGTTGTCGCAATACAGCGGTATTGGATCAACAATGGTAGGAACCACCTGAAGCTCCGTGAGGAACTTCTTCATCCAGACAGCTTCCTTTGTGGCATCGCAAGCAGCTATGTACTCCGCTTCCATGGTTGAGTCTGCAACGGTCTCCTGCTTGGAACTCTTCCAGCAAACCGCCCCTCCATTGAGGGTAAAGACATAACCCGACATGGAGTTGGAGTCATCCTTGTCACTCTGGAAGCTGGAGTCCGCAAAGGCCTCGAGCTGGAGGTCTTTTCCGCCATAAACCAAGAACATCTCCTTAGTCCTTCTCTGGTACTTGAGAATGTTCTTTACCGCTATCCAGTGTTTCTCCCCTGGGTTCGACTGATACCGGCTTACAACGCTCAATGCGTATGCTACATCTGGTCTGGTACACAATATCGCATACATTATAGAGCCTACCGCAGAAGCGTAGGGTATAATAGACATGCGATCCCTTTCCAAATCAGTCTTAGGAGACATCTCTTTGGAGAGGGTGATCCCGTGACAAGCCGGTAAATTATCGCGCTTGGAATCTTCCATACTGAATTTTCTCAGTATGGTGTTGATGTACCTTGACTGTGAAAGTCCCAATATCCTCTTAGATCTATCACGATAGATCTGGATCCCCAGAATGTGGTTGGCATCGCCCAGGTCCTTCATGGAGAACCTCTGTGACAAGAATCCTTTGACTGACTGTAGCATAGGAATATCATTTCTTATTAGGAGAATGTCATCCACGTACAAGACGAGGAATACTACAGTTCTCCCTACAATCTTACTGTAAATGCATGGTTCATCTGGGTTTTTGATAAAGTCGAATTCTTTGACAGTATCATCAAAGCAGATGTTCCAACTCCGCGATGCCTACTTAAGTCCATAAATGGACTTGAGCAACTTGCACACTCTACCGCTGCTCCCACTCTGATTGAATCCCTCCGGCTGATCCATATAGACGCACTCTTCCAAATTTCCATTCAGGAAAGCCGTCTTTACGTCCATCTGCCAGATTTCATAATCGTGGAAGGCAGCAATGGCAAGAAGGATCCGAATGGATTTCAGCATAGCCACTGGAGAAAAGGTCTCGTCATAGTCCAAACCAGGTCTTTGATGAAAACCCTTTCTACAAGTCTAGCTTTATAGGTCTCAACCTGCCCATCTACACCAATCTTCTTTCTGAAGATCCATTTGCAGCCTACGGGTTTTACCCCTTCTAGAGCAAAGTCCAAAGTCCAAACTTTGTTGGTTTACATGGACTCCATCTCGGCCCGCATTGCATCCAGCCATTTTACCGAGTCCCCGCTCTGGATGGCTTGCTGGAAGCTAGTAGGCTCACCATAATCCATGGTGCAATCCTCTCTATCCCCGTCTATGAGAAAACCATAGTATCTCTCGGGCGGATGAGACTGCCTACTACTCCTGCGGAGTGGCGCTGGAATGTCCGGTTCTCCTGAACCTTCTGGTTTTTCCAAGGTTTCAGTAACAGCTTATGGTTCTGGAATTTGTTCCAGTTCTATTGCGCTCCCACTTATCTGATTTTCTAAAAATTCAGTTTCCAAGAAGTGGGCATGCTGAGAAACAAAAACCTTTTGTTCCTCTGCGGAATAGAAAAGAGACCCCCTGGAGTTCTTTGGGTATCCCACAAACTTACATAGTACTGAGCGTGCCTCGAGCTTGTCCGCATGCTGCTTTTTTACAAAAGCTGGACATCCCCATGTCTTAAGGTACTTAAGACAGGGTTTCTTCCCACTCCACATCTGATATGGGGTGGTAGGCACAGTCTTGGTTGGAGCCTTGTTCAAGAGATATGCTGCCGTTTCTAGCGCATAACCCCAGAAGGATCGCGGTAACTCAGCCTTACTCATAATGGAACGAACCATATCCAATAGGGTTCGATTCCGTCTTTCCGATACACCGTTGTGTTGTGGTGTGTATGGAGGAGTAAGCTGAGAGAGAATTCCATTCGCTTTTAAGTAGCCCAGAAACTCGGCACTTAAGTATTCACCACCTCGATTAGATCTCAGTGTCTTGATACTTTTGCCTGTTTTTTTTTCAACTTCATTCTTGTATTCCTGAAATTTCTCAAAGGCCTCGGATTTGTGCTTCATCAAGAAGACATGCCCATACCTAGAGAAATCATCTGTGAAAGTAATGAAGTATGAATAACCACTTCGCGCATGTGTAGACATTGGACCACACACATCACTGTGTATGAGTCCCAAGAGCTCGCTTGCTCTTTCTCCGTGTCCAGTGAACGGAGTTTCTGTCATCTTTCCCATGAGACAAGATTCACAAGTGGCATAAGATTGATACTCAAACGGATTCAAGTATCCCTCTTTATGTAACTTTGTTAACCGTGTCTCATTAATGTGACCCAGTCTACAATGCCATAAGAAAGCCTGATTTGTTTCCGGAGACTTTCTTTTAAGTGTGTTCTGGACACTGAAGATCTGAGCTTGATTCAATACGTATATTCCGTTTTGTAATGTACCTGACCCAATCAGGACTTGATTTAGGTGGATGTTTACTACATCGCTTATAAAAGTAAAATCATATCCTTCCTTAGAAATCAAGGATACAGATATGATATTACAAGTCGCACCTGGTACATAAAAACAGTTACGCAGAATCAATATCTTCCCAGTTGTCAGTCCTAGATGATATTCCCCTACGGATTCAGCATACATGCTTATTCCGTTAGCAACCCTGAGAGTCATATCACCTTTCCTGATAACCCTACGGTTTCTCAAAGCCTGTAACGAATTATAGATATGAGATCCTGATCCGGTATCCAATACCCAGGAAGTAGGGCTAACTGACATACAGTTCTCTATTACAAACACACCCGAAGCCGAAGCCACAACATGCTTCGAATTCTGGCTACTGGCTTTACAAGCCTTGCAATCTTTCTGCCCATGTTCATTCCCGTAACAGTAGGAACATCCCTCTTTTACTACATCTGTTCCTGAAACTTCTGCCCTTCCCTTTCTTACTACTTCCCTAGTTTCCTTTAGGGTAGTAGGTAGAGACTGTTGAACTGAGTCAGCATCTGACCCGTTCTTCAACGTGGTCTTCAGGTCCGAGAGCTCAAAAGAGCTGGTCTCTGTAAGGACGTTGCCCCTTACAGATGACCCGATAGCCAACCTCGCTGGAAGCAATTCGTTCGAGGTCTCATATCTTGCGATACGAGATTGCTCTCCATATAAAACTTTGTTATGGAGGAAGATAGAAACTGAGTCCATCTTCTCGTGCTGCCTCTGGTATATACCATCAACTGAGGCTAACACGAGGCACTTGGCTTTCGCACAGTCTTCTTCCGATTTCCTACGAATATCAATATCCGTGACAGGGGAAACTGGACCTGAGACGGCAGGGGTTGGATCAGTCAAGAGGTGTCCCAGCTTGTCCTGGGCAATGGACATCTGGACAGACCTTTGCCAGTCATAACAGTCAGATTCAGTCATTTTATTATCTAGATGTAACCTAGGTGCGGTCACTGGGTCGCTGCAATTAAGAGAGAGAGAGAAGAAAACACTTAGCATGATGCTCTTGCAAGTTTAGATTGGTTTTTAATTTATCTAAACAGGATGGCTCCCACTGTCTCTCGAATCCCTCCTCAAACCATAAAGGAAGAATTAGTCAGGATCAATCTCACCGTACAATACTTGCTTAACTGTTCAGCCAGGCCAGTGTCGGTACTTCGAGGGAGGTTTTCCAACGTTTCGTGAAGTTCTTTAATTCAGTAACCTCTTTTCCCTGTGGGCGTAGCCCCGCTAACACCTTTCTAGACACCTACTTGGTTTATAGCATTGATCGTTAAGTGAGAAAGTTCCCGAGGAGTAGCATATACTCACAGTAGGATCGGGATCCAAATATCATCGCGTGACAAAACTGAAGGAATTCTACCAGAATCATCACACTCCAAATGGTATGCAGCGCTAGCAAGTTTCAGTACTTTTGAAACTCCCGATGTGGATTTTTGCCCCATGCTCTTATGACCTTGACGAAGGTCAACAAATCATAAGTCACATGTCAAGTTCTACCTGTCATTATCCAGGTTAATTTGAACCCATCCGTACATACCCTTGACGAAGATCAACAAGGTAATATGACTGTTCCAAACCAACACATCTATCTATGCTACATATGAAAACCCAACAGCTACCAATCACTATGCCTTGACGAAGGTCAACAAACATAGCTTGAATACTATTGAATATCCATACGAAATTACGGAGGGCTACGAATGGTTTTGGCGAAACCGTGAACGTAGTGAACTTGATATAATCGATGGAATGAGATAGCTTTTAAAAGGAGTGGTTCAAGCTCCGCGTTTAAAATGCTGGTTTTAGAAAAGAACCGAGTGGTTTTCAAAGTGTTCCAACGACTTTTTCTTGGTTTATTTTCTTGCATTAGTTCTTTTAATGCGTCCCATCATTTAATCCTACCATTGCAGAAAACAACCAAAATATGACGTACGCTTATGCCATTCGCATTCGCCACGGGGCCCCGTCATCACCCGTTAGGTTACTTAACTAACGACAGAGCGGGGGCTGGGCTAGCGCGGCTGAAAAACATAAGCAACGCCTAAATAGTTATCATATATAGATATACAGCAATGATAGACATTACAGATCACAGATGAACACTTTGGATATACTAGGAATCCGCATTCCGTACGAGCCTGTAACGAAAAGCGGATTACACGGTCGCGATGAATAGCCAAACCCCACCCAAGACCCCTACGGGTGCGGCAAACTACCCGCCAAGTACCCGAAGCGAAGCAACGTCCCTCAACACCATGAGTAGGCCACTCAGTACTTCGGGATACCCGGTAGTTTGTGCACCCCCTCCATGGGTCTATCCTAGGAGCAAAAACAGTAAAAAGAATTATACAATGACGGCTACAACCCCGACCCGGTTGTGCGGCCATACAAATAATATTACATCAATTTACAAATTTTACAATGAATGAAAGAAAAAGAAAATCTCATCTCACACCCATTCCCGGCTATTCATCCGCGACAATCCACCGAGTTCATATCTACAAACCATCAACATTACAGATCACGGACATGTATAACCCCCACTAATCGACTTATAGCGAATAGTAGACGTTCAATACATGTATCACATCACAGATAATATCCATTAGCCAAAGTGTACGGAATACCGATCAAAATACGGATTTTTAACCACCCTAAAAGTCAATTTGCTCTCTGGAAAATCTGGGTAGAAAAAATATGCATTAAAAATCCCAAAAAAGCCATACTAAAACTCTGCACAAAACCCGATCCAGTGACGAGTCAAAACCGCGGCGGAACCGCGGCAATGAGCATGTCATTGCCGTGGAACTGCGGTCGTTTGATCGATTCACTGGCTCGTTTTTCTGCAGTGTTTTCACAAAACCCTGAGACGATTTTTCATATATTTTAAATCACTTTTTGAGTAGTATGAAAATCGACAGAAACTTGAGGTTTTTGCGGGTGTGTTTTGCGACTTTTTTCCGATCGATGTTCTAAACACTTTGCTAACTTACTAGTTTATGTTTAGCGAGGCTCTGATACCACTGTAAGTCCACGTTGCTCACCCCGGTTCTTGCGGGGAGGCGGAAACGGCGAAAAACAATAATTTTGGCGCAAGGCAACATGGACTAAAAGTCGGATCTTTGCTAAACTAGAAACTAGTAAACAACAAGAGGCTACAACTACTATGCTGTAGAAAGTATACCTCACGATACCGGTCCTTCGGGTCTTCATTCCGCTGTCCCTCTCGTCCATCCAAGCTCCAAGTGTCGATCCGGACCTTGGGCACCTCCGCGGCCTTCTTGAGTCGAAGACGATCCACCCGAGAGATGTACACTAAGCTCCGCCTCAAGCCGAGGCAACTAGGGCAAAGTGATTGCTAGTCAAGAAGCCCTAGAATGTGTAGAGGAGATGTATGGATGTGTTTGTCAAGTGGAATCCTTTTTCTCTCAACACATGAGATCAAAAGAAGAATCAAGAAGAGGAAGAAGGAGGAGCAACCATGGAAGTGTTTCTCATTTCTTTTCTATGAGAGAGAATGAGAATGAACAAATGAAAAGCTTAACCAAGAGAGAAAACACAACCATGGTTCAATAATGCAAAACATTATCATTACTAATTCCATCAAGATAAAGTTGATGGCTACAAATGACATGACCGTTATCATAACAAAAAGAAAAAGAAAACCAAAGAATACTTTAGACCTTTCAAGAAGATCCTAGTCAACTTTGGTCAAACGGTCAACAAAGTCAAGATGGTCAAATGGTCAATGTAATTAGCCATAACAAAATTATCAATGAAAGGATTAGTAAATAATGTCCCCGGCTCATAATAGTTTTGACCGAACCAACTGTCAAAACCCTAATGAGGCACCTCCTCCTTCTCCACTCCGCAAAACTGTGCATACACACCCGCATCCGCATTCCGTGGAATGCGAATGCACAAAAGACAAAACAAATCCATCTGTGCAATACTAGGATCTGGCTTAAACCAAAGCCCACTAGTATTGCCTGCCCGAACAGCATACGCACACAAGTGCACGTAAGTGATCGTAGCCCTGCCGTAAAACCATACGGCCTCTACACGTTTCGTCCAGTGCAGGGAAACTCTCTGTGTGGGACTCTAAAGACTCGACACTACGCTGGCAGTGGGTTTAACCACAGACCGCAAGCGGCACTAGCTGTGCGTAACGGTCCCCAGGTAGATGTCAATAAGAAGGCCGATGAGGTAAACTCATCCGAACTCCTACTGAGCCTGTATGTGACAATCTCCGTACAGTCCGGTCTGTTCGTCTGATACATCGCATGGCGGGCCTAGGGGGCGGTAAACGTCAGTCCCCTAATAGCGGTACAAGTCGTGTCGGAGTGAAGCCCAGAACACCCTGAGATAACACTGGAAACCTACCAGTATATCTCGCTTGCCCTGGCCAGGGACTACTTGTGTAATGGCTCTCCTAGACACAGCGCGATGTCAACCCCCAATACCGGGAGAGACGAATCTTGTCAAACCGTCACTGCCTCCAAGTGCTTCGGGACTGCACCCAACTACTACCTGTTTGCACGACTCCTTTGAGCCGTGGTAGGGTAGTAATCTAAGTACAGTGGGAACACACTCGAGGCGAAGTGACAGTGTCAAGTCGGCGGACTAAGCTGTACTCATGTCACCTGGGAACTGATAACTGACGATTGATATAATACCAACCAACAGTTCCCGACGAGTCCTGTCGAGTGTACTCGTAACCTAATGAGCACCCGCATACTATCTCAAGCACGACGTACTGATGGCTGTGGGACAGACCGTCTCTCCCACTGGGATGAGAAGCGCATACGCTAGTCTTCTCCGGAGTATCGATGCCCTGTCTCGATAGTCCAACGACTAGGGACCTGTATAAGGATGTGCTTATGGATTATCCAGCCCCACAAGTGTGAGCGCCATCACAACGCTGGTAATCAAGCAAAGATCCTAAGGGCTCTACTAATATGTATATAAGCGATATGCTAAAAGAAACACATGCACATATTGAAGTAGAGACAAACCAAGTAGCATACTACCATTTTGAGCAAGACTGTCTATACAACTGTGAATATCCCAATCTTCCATCAAGTAATATACAAGCTAGTATGATACAGTAATGGCCTCTAGGGCATATACACTAACAGTTCCTTAATTAAATAACCTCTTTTCTCTAGGGGCGTAACCCCGCTGACACCTTTCTTGACACCTACATGGTTTATAGCATTGATCGTTAAGTGACGAATCTCCTGATGAGTAGCATATACTCACAGTAGGATCGGGATCCAAATATCATCGTATGATAATGTTGAAGGAATCCTACCAACATTCATCAAACTCCAAATGGTATGCATCTCTTTGCAAATTTCAGTTTCTTTAGAAATTCCCGATATATATTTTTGCCCTTTGCTCTTATGACCTTGGCATTAGGTCAAAATGTCATAAGTCACATGTCAAGTTCTACCCATCATTATCTTGTTAATTTGAACCCATCCGTACATATCCTTGACGTTCGGCCAAAATGATAATACGACTGTCCCAAACTAACTCATCTATCTATGCGACAAATGAATACCCAGCAGCTACCAAACACTATGCCTTGGCGTTAGGTCAAAATACATAGCTTGAATACTACTGAATACCTAAATGAAATGACGGAGGGCTACGAATGGTTTTGGAGAAACCGTGAACGTAGTGAACTTGATATGACCGAAGGAACCTGATAGCTTTTAAAAGGAGTGGTTAAAGCTCCGCAATTTAAAAATATCATCTGTTTTAAAATAACCGAGTGGTTTCTTTTAAATTGTTCCAATGATTCATCTTTTGGTTTATTTTCTTTGCATTATAAATAATGCGTCCCATCATTAACCTATCATTGCAGAAAACAACGAAAATACAACGTTCTCTTATGCCATCCGCATTCGCCACTGGGTCCCGTCATCACCCGTTAGGTTACTTAACTAACGGCAGAGCGGGGGCTGGGCTAGCGCGGGTGTAAAACATAAGTGACGTCTAAATAGCTATCATATATAGATATTGTACATTCGTCTGACGCAATAATAGGAATTCCAGATCTTATATGAACTTTATTGGATTTGCAAGCAATCCGCGTTTGTTTAGAGCCTGCAACAAAATACGGATTACACAGTTGTGATGAAGAGCCATTACCCCACCCTAGACCCCTACGGGTACGGAAAACTACCCGCCAAATACCCGAAGTGAAGCGGTCTCCCTCAACAAAGTGAGTAGGCCACTAAACACTTCAAAGTACCCGGTAGTTTGTGCACCCCACCTTGGGTCTATCCTAGGAGCAAAAACAGTAAAATGAAATAATACAACGGTGGCTACAACCACAACCTGGATGTGCCCCGCAAAATAATATTACAACATATTACAATTACTTTGAATGAATGAATATAACAACCCATCTCAAAACCCCGGCTAATCATCACAACAGTCCAATACAGTTCACAACCACAAACAGTAAAAACCATTACAGAAATGTGCAACCCCCTGCCAACCGACATACTAGCAGTTAGGGGAGGTTTACGAACACATTATACAAACAAAGATATAATCAAATTAGAAAACATCGTATAATTTCGATCGAGCAAACATATCATATTCTACTCCCAAAACTTCTCTGTGCACCTGAGACTTTGAGTAGAAAATAAGCATTCCAGAAAACACAACAATATCACAAAGGAATAACAGGAGCAAACTGGGTCGAATCGGCCCCAACTCGGCCGCGGATCCGCGGCGGATCGGTGGGATCGGCCGCGGTTCCGCAGCTGTATGGCCGATTCACTAACCCATTTTTCTCCAGTATTCTTATCTTTCTATGCTTGTTACTCTGTAGCAACCTGAAAAATTTTTAGAGCCTGTTTTGAAATCGACAGAAACTTGTGATATCGATGTCGTTTTTTGGTTCGTTTTGCGTTCGAAATTCATACGACTTTGCTAATGAGTTAATTATTGTTTAGCGAGGCTCTGATACTACTGTAAGTCGATGTACAATACCTCACGACTTGCGGGGAGGCGGAATAATGAAAAACGATCTTGTTTTAGGTGTAAACATCGACTAACCGAGAATCTTTGCATAAACAATAACTAACAAGAAACCATAGAAGAGTTAACTACTATGATAAGTGATTATACCTAAAGAACCGAGTCCTTCGTCTTGTCGTTCTCCACGTTCTCTCCGGCCTTCTCTATGTAGTCGAAGATCCACCCGAGAGCTTTACTACAAGCTTCACCTCTAACTTGAGGTAACTAGGTTTCTTAAATCGCTAATCTAAGTAACTTAGGTGATATAGAGAATGGTTAAGGATTAAGTAGTCTACTCTAATCCTTGGTCTCAACACATGAGAGGGGAGGATTAGGGTTTGAAGAAAGAGAGCTTGAGGAGAGAGAAAGTGAGCAAGAGAATGGAATGAGATAATGATCTCTCATAATATATATGAAGCATTAACAATATCATGATAAATCAAATAAATGATTTAACAACCATGCTCCATAAATATCTAATGGGTGATTCATCTCCATGAGTCATTAAGCATTTATGATGCATTAATGACATGGATGAATCACTCAAATGAGTCACTAATCTCATTTAATGCATATGCCACCTTAACCCCCAAGTCACCATCTTCTAGAAGCTTCTCGCGTAATTACAAGAACGCCCCTCCAATCCGTGAAAACACGGAAAAACTTTAGACTGTATAAATCCAATAACCGGATACTAGAAACTGGCTTAAACCAAAGCCGGCTAGTAAAAACTGTCCGGATGTCGTACGTGCGTAAACACACGTATCCGTCCGAACCCTTGTCGTATAACCATACGATCTCTATATCGTTTCGTATGGAGTAGGGAAACTCTCTGTGTGGGACTTTAGAGACTCGACTACTACGCTGGCAGTGGGTTTAACCACAGACCGCAAGCGGCACTAGCTGTACGTAACGGTCCCCAGTTAGATGTCGATAAGAAGGCCGATGAGGAAACCCATCCGAACTCCTACTGAGTCTGATGTGACAATCTCCGTATAGTCCGGTCTGTTCGTCTAAGACTATCGCATATCGGGCCTAGGGGGCGGCAAGCGTTAGTCCCCTAATAGCGGTATAAGTCGTGTCGGAGCGAAGCCCATTACACCCTGAGAAACTACTGGAACCTACCAGCAAATCTCACTTGCCCTGGCTAGGGACTTTGCGTAATGGCTCTCTGACACAGCGCGATATCAACCCCCAACACCGGGAGAGACGAATCCTGTCTAACCGCCACTGCCTCCAAGTGCTCGGGACTGCACCCAACTGCTACCTGTTTGCACGACTCCTTTGAGCTGTGGTAGGGTAGCAATCTAAGAACAGTGGGACACACTCGAGGCGAAGTAGCAGTATCAAGTCTGCGGACTATACTGTACTCATGTCACCTGGGAACTGTTAACTGACGAATGGTATAAAACCAACCAACAGTTCCCTGTGAGTCCTGTCCGGTGTATCCATAACCTAACGAGCACCTGCATACTATCTCCAGTATGACGTACTGACGGCTGTGGGACAGACCATCTCCCCAACTGGGATGAGAAGCGTACACACTAGTCTACTCTGGAGTATCGATGCCCTGTCTCGATAATCCTACGATTAGGGACTGAATAAGGATGTGCTTGTAAACTACCCAGCCCCCACTAGTGTGACTGCCATCACAACGCTGGTAGTCAAGCAAGATCCTAAGAGCTCTATCAATACGTATACTCACATATTAAGATAGAAAAACCAAGTAGCATACTACCATGTTTAGCAAGACTGTTATATACATGTGAATATCCCAAGCTTCCATTAAGTAATATACAAACTAGTATGATACAATAATGGCTCCTAGGGCATATACACTAACATATCTAGCCGAACACGTCCTCAGCATGCATATCGCATCTCTGATGTCAGCGGAGTGGAACGTCATCTCATCGAAATCTCATGCGAACTCTTTACTCCACTCTGCTTCAATATCGACTGATTCGGACTCATCTCATCGTGGCTGCACGGACTGCGCTCCAACGGCTATGCTCGTATCTGGAGTCTCCCAAGCAGTGTCCAATCACATTATATCCGAATGATGTCGAATCGTCCGATCGACTCGTTAAAACCTCACAATCCCCTAAGAGCTCAACATCTTGGGTACAGTTTAATAGTATCGAGTACATACCACAGCATCGGTGGTCCAGCCGTAGAAGGGCAAACCCATGCCTTACTAATGGCGCCGCGGAACTGCCGCAAACCCTAAGGTTCAAAGGCTTTCACACGGTCATTATGTCGAGTTAGGGTTTCATTCTTCTAGAGGGTCCATAGAATCGCTTGCATGTCTTTCCGAATACTTTAAACTTGGAAAATGGGTTCCTGACATTCGATCGTCTCAATCGACTCTCAACGAATCTGCGTGAAGTCGCCTCTAGCTGGAATCAATCTATCTGGTGACCTCGCATCGGGGTAGGAGAACGAACCACATGTCCTAGTCATTCATCCTCGGTGACTAGCGACTCACCATCATATCTCTAAGTATATGCTCATGCTACAGTAGCTCCAATCATCTGGGCGCTATCTCATCATTCGCAGCAACAACTGGCTCATTCGTCCGTACACTGAACAGCGCCTCAATCATCATGAATAAGAGATATATCAATAGTCATCACATCTTGGCTGGCTTCTATCAGTGGCTCAATCTTCTGGTACCGATCGGTACGCCCGAGAAATCTCGCAAAAGCGATCAGTCCAACGCTCATAGCGCGAAAACACAATAAGACGACGCCTCAATATGCAATTGTATGTCTCTGGAAACACGCCCTGGTCAGTCCTCGTCCATGATGAGCTCATGCTGACGCAACTCGAGCCGTAGCTCACTCTGCCCGTGCAATCGTGGCAGCAAAACCACAACCAATATCGATAAGGATAGATCATAGGAAGGAATATAATACGGTGCAAGGAAATGTACATCCTAAGGTTTCTTAAGCAGAGTGGCGTGTCGTAAGTATGTCGAAGAACATACGTACGGTACGTCCCTCTACTTAAGCTACCTACTCCATCAACAAGGGGTCATCCTATGCGACAAAAGTTCGGGTATAATACCCCCTCGACTAAGTCTAAGTTCCGTAAGGTCAAGCCTAAGTTTCGTATATAGATAAACGCCCTAGGCTCCACATAGTCAAACTTAGACTCGAACCAAGGTTAACCTAGTGCTCTGATACCAACTTTGTCACGACCCGAAAGAGCACGTGACTGGCCCTTGAATCTTATGAAGTCTATAGGACTCCATCTGATCCAAGTAAGCCAAAAGCCCAGAAATCTAAAACCATTTAAGGAGTAAATAAAGAAACTGGTTTTTAATAAGTAAAGAAAGCAAGTTTGAAATCAAAGTTTTCAAATAACTAAGCCAAAATACATTTTAAAAATGTGTGGTCTTTTCTGAAAATTTCGGCAGAGTTTCCTTTGTAAAAACTGGCCCCAAACGGGGTACAACAAGAATAATATATATGAAATGATAAAAGGCATCCCCAAGCGGGAGCTAGCTCTTCGTCAATCGACGGTCACAACCACGCAAGCTATAATAATATACAACGCCAAAGGGCGAGGATCAAAACCCAAAAAGAAACTCGAAACAGCCAGAAAACCATAATACTACAAGCGCGACTCTAAGGTCAAAATAATACATCACTGTGTCTAAGTCTGAAACAATATACAAGTTTTGGTTGATGGAATTTCTAGATACAATGAATAATACAGGAACAATGGCGGTTCTGATACAAGAGAACCCACCTACCCAAGCAAGTCACCCATATGTAAGCAGTGTGCCAGAAATGCCGTTATGGAATCTGTACGGCAAAAACCTGCAAGGACTGTGGCACAACGGGGGTGAGTTGCCAACTCGTGAATAGAAAATATCTACAAGCAGAGATCGAATGTATGACCCATCCTAGGTGAATACAATCAGATATATATAAACCTCAATATGAATAAGTTTGAAGCATGCTAAACTGGCAATGTAATCTCTATACATGAGTGTAGTGCCAAGTGCTCGTGCCAGTGCCTCAGGTAATAGCATATCATAAATGTGATGTATGATCAATGAAATCAATCTGCATGTACGTGGATCCCGCCCACTCGTCACCCAATGACCATAACCATCATGCATGTAAACATCATCAGCATATGCATGGAAATATGAGGATATAAACCACCTGTGTCCCTCGCGACACGTCAAAATCATGGAACCGGAGTGTCTAGCATCGACACTCGAAAACATCATGAAAACTATGCCCAGCATCGGCACGTAAATCCTCATATATCGTGCTCCGTCTGCGGAATCGGCCCTCGGCCCCAGCAGTACGCTCATATTCATCTATCGACTCTTGTCGGTATCCTCCGGATGACCGCCAGGTCCAACCAATCACCGGTAGGTACTCGCCCACCTCCAGGCTCAATCGGCAAAATCCTTCGATCATCTTGCCGAGGGGAACCATACCGGGTCCACCATGTACCCGCAATCGGCTCGTCCACTCCTCGAATCGGGTTTCACATGTCGCTCTCAGCACCGAGAAAACACATGGTGGACGTACTGAAATATCATATCAAGGGTAACCGGGTTTTTAAAGCAATGATATATTCTCTTTTGAAATACCCACGGTTCCCAAAATCCAGAAATATCATGGAAACAGCAACTCTCAATGCGTATAATCAGAAAGCATGATGTATGTGACATGTAAAAGAAATGTAAGCACATCAGTCTATCATGCAAGAATCATATCCTGAATGCAACAGTACTACAGTGTAGTGACATGGCAATTATCGATGATGAAGTGTGTGAGCCGGCAAACAAGTGTACGTACGCATCATCGATAATGGTGCTGGTGTCCTAGCAGCATGACTATAATATATCATAAACACAAGAAATGCAATGCAAATAGCATGAGTATGCGGAATCGAATAATCAACGCAACAGTACAGACTCTATCTCAATAAATATATCATGCAACCTTGCCTTTTGAAATAAGACGAATCAGAGTTTTTGGTAAAATAAGGGCTACGGTGTTTTAAGAAAAGATGTGTCGTTTGAAAATATCCGTAGAATCCCTTTTGCCTATGTTTAAAATATCCCCGATTCGTTAGTTTTGAAATAGGTATGACTCGAGTCTAGTCTAATGCCTACTATACGAACTACGGACCCAACAATCAGTCAATTGGGAGGGGTATGAAAACTACCTAAATCTTAGTCAATATCACATCATCTCATCACATAACAGGATCACTACCATCATATCACATCTCAAATACGAACTCTGCCTTATCGCCGAATCTCACGGCCTCAAACAAACCTCATCGGCTCATCTCAATCCCGTATATGAACACATAGTCCCATACCCATGTGTAGATATACACACCTCCATATGCGCACAGATAAATGAAAGAATGTATGCAAGTATATGTGTACGTGTATGTGTGGGTGCAACCACTACTCTAGGGTTTCGCACTATACTAAACCAATACATCCTTATCATCAATAATTCCATTATCACCATCAATAATCCTAACAACACATAATAAATATATGTGTGTATACGTATTCGTATACATCACCACGGACTGCGGGGGTGCTATACGCCATCCACCCGACTTCTCCCCGTAGATATAAATCTACTCACCTTGCATCTTTATCCGTCGACGTCACCACGCTTTTGCTTGTCGTCCCGAAGTCTTCATGGGGTACCTACACATTAACGTATCGCAAATGCGTATCAAAACCAATTCAAGACAAAAACGGCATACGAAACCCAAAACGATACCCTATGATCTATAGGTTAGAACCTATGGACAACGCTTCCAAAACCATCAACAACCCTCGATATCGCCGTATAAACGCCAAGTAGTCGAGGTAAAACACCATACGTAAACTTTGAATTCACAATACGGAAATACGGAACCACGAATCCAAAACAGCAACTTAGGAAATAGGCTCCAGATTTCACCCTAGTTCAAATTAGACAAATCTATACATGCCAAGGGTCTAGTCTACACATGTAGGAGCTACAGAACCAAAAAGACCCAATTTGGTGCAGGTCTGGTCGCAATTTGCGGCCAGAGGAAATAAATTTGTGGCCGGGAATTGGAGTTGGGGGCTAGGGTTTGGTGTGGTGGTTCCATGGTGCCTGCACATCTCACTGTCAACTCAGTTTTATTTTTGGGGTCTCGCGGTGATAGCAGATTCCTAAATACGATCACAGATTCACAGTTTTTCCCGATATCAATTCCGTAATCCGTATTCTGGTTTCTAGTTCAGGTTTGGGTCCAATTTAACATCACACAAGGGGTTCTAAGGTCACAACAAGCCTCAATTTCACTTTGATTTCAGATCAAACCCTAAACCCTAACTCGATGTTTCACAAATCCACCAAACGACACCATATCGACATGAAACTAGAATTGATGCACAAGAAATGAAATACTACTCTAATAGGTCCAGAATTTACCTCCTTTGGCAACACAAGAAAATTCTTGAGTTGCTCAAAGTCCTCCAAATCCAATCTTGCTAGGTTCAATGTGTAGCTAGTGAACTCGAGAACATTTTTTGTGAAATGGGAATAGGGTTTTGGGGTGGATTTCATGGTGGATCTAGGGTTTTGTGAAGAGGGAGGGAGAGGGAGCAGGATGTCACGACCCGAAGGTACGGAACGTGACTGGCACTTAGATTACGAGACGTCTAAAGGCGTACCGTAACCTAAGTCAGCCAAAGCCCAGAAGAATCTAAACCAAAAACAACAGAGAGTGAAGGAAAACCTTAAATGAAAACGGTTTTGAAATCAATTAAGTTGCATAGAATCCAAAAAAAAAACATCAAAAATTCCCGAAAATTTCGGCAGAGTCTCCCCTGTATTTTCTATCCCCCAAAATGGGTACAACAAGATATATATAACCTGTAATCATAAATGGCATCCCCAAGCGGGAGCTAGCTCTTCGCCCAAGACGGATCACAACCACATGCAATATAATAATAATATCAAGAAAAGAGCATAAAGAAACGCAAAATATGAGAAAACACAACGCCGGCTCAAGTGAGCTCGACCCAAAAGAAACCACATATAAACAATCTCTCAGTCTCCTCACTAGGTCGCATATACAATATAAAGTGGTAGATGGAGAATACTAGATACAATGATAAAGCAAAAAGAAATAAAGTGTGCTCGCAACCCACCTACGGGCGATGTCGCGAGTCTGAGCAAAATGAGCTGATGATAAGATAGCCGCCGCTACAAGAGTGACGAGTCCGACCTGCAAGACACTGTGGCACAACGGGGGTGAGTTGCCAGCTCGTGAGTAAATATAACATCTAATAAGGCAATCGTAAGAATGCACGCAATGCACCACAACATGCATGTCCATATGTGATATAATAGCGCTAGTATGCATGCACATGTATGCAATGTCATTTCTAACTCTTTAAGTGTTTTAAATGCTAAGGGTACTACATTCTTAAGTTTTAGAAAATGAATATCTGTATAATAGCTGAGTACCATCAAGAAATCATCTGAAAACCCATGTCCAGCATCGACACCAAATAGGAATCATATCTGTCTCAATATCGGGCTCCGTCAGTCCGGATCGGCCCATAGCATAAATTTCACGACAACGGTCGGTATCCTCCGGATATCCGCCGCGCCAGACATCACCGGTAGGTAGTCTTCCCCTGCCAGGCTCATCGTCTACAACTCGATCTTCTTGCCCCGGGGTACCATACCGGGCCCACCATGTACCCGAGACGGTTCATCCACTCCTCGAATCGGGTCTCGAAATCCAACAGAAAACATGAAAACTCATGGTGGACGACACATACATCACGAGAAAACCGCAACTTTGTTTTAAAAATGATAAATATAAGCTTTTGTTAAATTCTTGCGGTTTTCCCAAAAAAATCCAGAAATCGCAGCAATACTGAAATCCTCAAGAAAATCATAATGTTCACATGTTATATATGATAAATGTCTATGATATCAATGTATACGATGTGAATTTTGGCAAGAAATCTATGTAAATATGATGATAATGGTATATGCAAGCTATGCAATTTCATATATATTGTATGAATGCAAGTGGCGATACTAAGTTAACCAGGTTCTATAATGCACGTGGCATGGCAATTACCAAAGGCGTGTGTATCACATGAATAGTGCACGTGCAGCAGATGCCAATGGTAATGGTGTTCGTGTCCTATGAAGTGTTATCGCATATGTGTATATGAATGTTATATGAATGTCCATGCAATTTAGTATACGGTTAGCTGTGAGGGTATGCAATGCAATAAAGGGGTAAGCTATCTAGCAATACAAGTCTTGTAAGAAATAGGGTAATCCTAACTAGGGGGCGCATCGCGCCATCCAGACGATTCCCCCGTAGATGAATACATCTACTCACCTGAAATCCCCGCTAATCCGATCCGGCCACCGCCTTGCCTTTACGTGCCGTGTCCGATGTTTCCCCGACCGATCCTATATTTGCACAACACCAAGCATAAGATTAAAAAACCTAAAACGATGCAAGTCACAATATACAATTATCGACGCTCTCGAATTAAACATAGCATGCACTCGGTGCGCGGGAAAACGCACGAAAATCGCTAATCGTTAACTAGAATCGTCATTTCGGGGAAATCGACAAAACTAAAACCCGACTAGACAAAACCCCGCGTTCGCGCACTCTAATAGTCCTATACGAAGCTAATTATATCTCTAACATAACACAATTTGATCGCATTCTAATTTTTGTAAAAATCTAGTAAGCAAATTCATACCGATTCGACGCAAATATCGAAATTTTATCGATCTAGCGAGCGTAACATCGCACAATTAACCACTCTAATCAAATAGGTAATCAAAGCCCTAACTTTACTCTAACAACCATGCTACAAACCCTAATTTGAAATCAAATCCTTCTCTTGATTTTCCTAAACAAACATTTACTACTAAATTAATACTTCAAATTTCAATTCTAGCATATTTAAACTACAAGTTAACAAAAAGATTAGAATCTTCACCTCGCAAGCCTGAACCCTAGCTTGCACAAACCACCAAAGAAGTCTCCTTTCTTCAAGTTTTGAACTAATATGGCATGAGGAGAGAGTGGATTAGGGTTTTGTTTTGAATTGAGATGGAAATTTGTGAATTTTTAATGGATTTTGGCATGAAAAATGAAGCAAAAATGAAGTGAGAAGAGAGGGGATTTCCTGCAATGGGCTCGGCCAGCAGTAGGAGGAGGTGATGGGGGGAATTTTGGAGAAGTTTCTAGGTCAACAAAACACCATATGTTCTCATTTAATGCTTTCACATCAACATTTCCACAAAAAGCCTCATTTTAATTCATTTTTTCATAAAATTTCCAACCGTAAAACCAAAATCTTGCAAGTCATGATACAATTTTATTAACACCATATTTTAGCTTATAAAGACTCCTAATTATGAAATTTACCTAATTAAATTTGTATTTATCAGTAATTTAATGTATTTAAAAGGGCTTAAAATAATTTAAAAAAATAATTAATTACGAATTTTTTTTTATTTAACTAGAAAATTATAAGTGATATTTTAGTGACTAAATTATAGTAATATCTTATCTAAATTTTGTATAATTAGGTCTATAATGAAAAATACCTATTTCGACTTTTTGCGGAAAAAGCCGAAAAATTAGCCGATTACCGAAAAACTGCCTAAACGATTTTCGAAGGGTTACAATCTTCCCCCCTTAAGGAAATTCGGTCCCCGAATTTAGAATTTAACTACGCGTACCTTCAAAAAGATGGGGATATCTCTTCCTCATCTCGACCTCGGTCTCCCAGGTGACCTCCTCGCTGTTCGGGCTACGCCGAAGGACCTTGACGGACGGTATGACCTTCGACCATAATTTCTTCACCTGCCGATCCAAGATGACCACCGGCTGCTCGGTGAAAGAAAGATCACGCTCTAGATGGATCGTCTGGTGCTGAATCGCCTGGGAAGGATCATGTAGGTACTTGCGGAGCATCGAGACATGGAATACGGGGTGAACATCGGGGAAGCTGGGCGGAAGAGCTAACCGATAAGCGACTGGACCAACACGCTCTAGGATCTCGAAAGGACCAACATATCTAGGACTCAGCTTCCCTTTCCGTCCAAATCTCATCACACCTTTCATCGGAGAGACCTTCAGAAAAACATGATCGCCAACAGCGAACTCGAGTCGGCGACGGCGCCTGTCAGCATATGATTTCTGCCTGCTCTGTGCCGCTCTCATCCTGTCCCGAATCAGCTGTATCTTCTCGGTCGTCTCCTGTACGATCTACGGCCCCAAAATACTGCTCTCCCTGAGCTCTGTCCAACATACAGGCGATCGACATCTCCTCCCATATAAAGCCTCGAAAGGTGCCATCTGAATCGTCTCCTGGAAGCTATTATTGTAGGAAAACTCGATCAAAGGAAAATGACGATCCCAGCTACCACCGAAATCTAAAACATAAGCTCCGAGCATGTCCTCAAGAGTCTGAATCGTACGCTCCGACTGACCGTCAGTCTGCGGATGAAAGGCTGTGCTAAAACTCAATCGGGTGCCCAATGCTTCCTGGAGTTTCTGCCACAATCTGCTGGTAAACTGGGTGCCACGGTCGGATACGATGCAAGTCGGAACACCATGCAGGCGCACTATCTCATCAATATAAACCTGGGCGTACTGAGAAAATCCAAAAGTGGTCTTCACTGGCAGAAAGTGAGTCGCTTTCGTCAGTCGATCCACAATCACCCATATAGAGTCGTACCCTCGACTGGTCCTGGGTAGACCCACAATGAAATCCATGGAGACCTGCTCCCACTTCCACTCAGGGATGGGCAAAGGCTGTAACTCGCCGGCTGGCCTCTGGTGCTCGGCCTTGACTTGCTGACAAGTCAGGCATCTCGACACAAAGTCTGTAATATCCTTCTTCATCCCGTCCCACCAGTAAACCTCTCTCAAATCACAGTACATCTTGGTGGAACCTGGATGCACACTGTATACTGATCTATGTGCCTCCTCGAGAATATCACGCCTCAGTCCCTCTGAATCTGGCACACACAGTCGAGTCCCAAATCGAAGTATCCCCTGATCATCAATCACGAACTCAGAAACTATGCCCTGCCGAATCTGCTCAATAATCTCTAAGATACGGGAATCACCGGACTGTGCCTCGCGGATACGGTCAAGTAACTATGGGCGTGCTCTGAAATGGGCCAGCTGTCCCCCTGTAGGAGTAAACTCGAACTGCACTCTGCTATCACATAACACCTGCCAATCCGCCGTCGACTGCATCTGTACTGCGCTCATGCAACATAAGCTACCTCCGGGCCTCCTACTCAAAGCATCTGCCACCACATTCGCCTTGCCCGGATGGTATAAAATCTCGCAGTCATAATCTTTCACCAAATCCATCCAACGGCGCTGTCTCAGATTCAGATCTCGCTGCTGGAAAATATACTTCAAACTCTTGTGGTCAGTGAATATCTGGCACGACTCACCGTATAGGTAATGTCTCCAGATCTTAAGTGCAAATACCACTGCAGCCATCTCTAAATCATGGGTGGGGTAGTTCTGCTCGTGTTTCCTCAGCTGCCGAGAAGCATACGCGATAACTCTGTCGTGCTGCATCAATACACATCCCAGCCCCACTCTAGAAGAATCACAATATACCACGATCCCGCCTGATCCTGAAGGCAATGCTAACAATGGTGCAGTAGTCAGACGATTCTTCAACTGCTGGAAACTATCCTCACATGCCTGGGTCCAATCAAAAGGAACCCCTTTCCGGGTCAACCCGGTCAAAGGTGCAGCAATGCGGGAGAAATCCTGGACAAAACGTCGATAATAGCCGGCCAGACCTAGAAAACTGCGAACCTCTGTAACTGATACTGGTCTAGGCCAACGCTGAACTGCCTCGATCTTCTTCGGGTCCACACAAATACCGTCTCTCGTCACCACATGACCCAAGAAGTCGACACTGTCTAGCCAGAATGCGCACTTGGAGAATTTGGCGAACAGCTGATGCTCTCTCAAAGTCTGCAATGTGATACATAAGTGCTGCTCATGCTCCTCCCGGCTTTGAGAATAAACCAAGATGTCGTCAATGAACACAATAATGAACTGATCGAGATACGGCCTGAATACATGGTTCATCAAATCCATAAATGCTGCCGGGGCATTAGTGAGCCCGAACGACATCACCAAGAACTCATAATGACCATAACGAGTACGGAAAGCGGTCTTCGGAATATCCTCCTTCCGAACTCGCAACTGGTGATAACCTGACCGTAAATCAACCTTCGATAAAAACCCTGCACCCTGGAGCTGATCGAATAAGTCATCAATGCGGGGTAGGGGATACCTGTTCCGCACAGTAACCCGGTTCAACTGACGATAATCAATGCATAAACGCATACTTCCGTCCTTCTTCTTAACAAACAGGACGGGAGCACCCCAAGGTGACACACTCGGTCGGATAAGCCCTTTTGTCCAGCAAGTCCTGTAACTGATCCTTTAGCTCTCTCAGCTCTGCCGGGGCCATCCGATAAGGCGGTATAGAGATAAGCCCCGTGCCGGGGATCAAGTCAATACAGAACTCAATCTCGCACTCTGGTGGCAGACCAGGCAGCTCGTCAGGGAATACATCAGGAAACTCTCTCACAATAGGGACCTGGTCCAACGGAACCTCTGTGGAGCAAGTATCACAAATATAGGCTAAGAATCCCTGACACCCTTTCCTTAAGAGCTGACCAGCGCGAAGAGATGAAATCAAGATGGGAAGGGTAGTGCTATGATCTCCCTGAATAACAAGAACCGGCTCACCAGGAAAACTGAATCTGACTGCTTTTTTCACGGCAGTCCACGGATGCATAACAGCTGGCTAGCCAGTCCATACCAAGAAGAACGTCAAAGTCTAGCATATCGAGGAGAATCAAATCTACTGAAGAATCTCTCTCCCCGATACGAACGGAACACGATCGGTACACAAAACGGGCAACAAAAGACTCGCCTACCGGGGTAATAACGACAAGAGGCTGATCTAACGGAGAAGACTCTCGGACCAACCTCGGTGCAAAATACGTGGATACATAGGAATGTGTGGAGCCTGGATCAAATAATACCCGTGCATCAAAAGAACATACTGGCAGAGTACCTGTCACGACGGCATTGGATGCCTGTGCATCCTGAGGAGTCAACGCGAACACTCGGGCCTGCCCACCACTAATAGCTGGCTGTCCTCTGCCTCTGCCTCGGCCTCTGCCTCTGCCTCTGTCGCCTCGTCCTCTCTGAATCGGACCGCCACGCCCACGGCCTCTAGAAACATCTGGCTGGCGTGAAGCATCATCGAGAGTAGGAAGAAAAGCTCTCTGAGAAGGTGGTGAGGGTGGTAAAGTCACATGCGGGACTGTCGCCGTGCCCGGACGCCCCATGGTACAGTCTCTGATACGGTGGTACTGACTCCCGCACCGAAAACATCCTGGAGACGACCGCTGGGTTTGTGGATATGAATCAAATAACTGACCTCGTCTCAATCCTCTGCCTCCACCATCTCCCAGAAATAATCTATCGCGGTGTCTACCCATCTGCCGCTGAGCTGGCGTATCAGTACGGATCCTCTTCAGCCCAGAAACGACCGGAGTCTCAGAAATACGCTCCTCCAAAAGTAAGGCTGCATCCATCGCGGCTGCGTATGTATCAAAGTGCTGGGTGCCGATGGCAAGGAATAGCTGTGTATCAAGCCCTCGTACAAATCTCTTTATTCTCTTCTCTTCTGTGTCGACTAGGTACGGAGCATATCGAGACAACTGGGTAAACTGTATATCATACTCCAACACTGTCATCCCAGGAGTCTTGCACAAAGACTCAAAACTACGGGCTCGAGCATCTCGGACACTCTCCGGAAGAAAACGGGCAAGAAATGCAGATGTAAACTCATCCCAGGTCATAGAAGGTAGACCTGCAGCTCGGCCTCTCTCTATTGAATCGTACCATGTCTGGGCAAGACCCTCCAGACGAAAACTCGCAAACTCCACCAATCTATCATCAGAACACCTCAACGAACGGCAAATCCGAGCCATCCTATCAAGATATTCCTGTGGGTCCTCTGTCGCATCTGTACCGGTAAAAGCTGGAGGTCTCAATCTCATGAACTCCTGTAGTGAAACAGGGATAGTCTCCGTAGTAGCAGCAGGAGTGACCATCTGTGCAGCAGGTACGATCGTGGTCTGTGCGGTGGAAGGAACGTCCTCGGATCTCTGTGCCCGGCTGGACTCAACTAAAGATCCCATCATCTGCCGCAACTCTTGCATGCCGGCCTCTAATCTGGCAATACGGTCTGGATAAGGCGGATCAGTATGACCCTGAGGGGTAGGCATATCATCCCGCTCGATCCTTGCCTCAGACGGGCCCGCCCGATTCTCATTCCTAGCGGCAGCCCACTGAGCTCTCGTAGTCTTTAGCGGAATCGAAACTGGAATAAGAAACAGGACGGATAAGAACATCGCAATTGGATCAAGGAATGCAAGGAATCAAGAAAGGAAATACAAGCAATTATGTCCTAAGGTCACTTAGGCGGAGTACCGTATCGTAAGTATGCCGCGGATCATACCCACGGTACGCCACTCTGCTTAAGTCACCTACTCCATCTACCAAGGTCGTCCTACACTCAGAAAGGTAAAACCTGGCTCTGATACCAACTTTGTCACGACCCGAAGGTACGGAACGTGACTGGCACTTAGATTACGAGACGTCTAAAGGCGTACCGTAACCTAAGTCAGCTAAAGCCCAGAAGAATCTAAACCAAAAACAACAGAGAGTGAAGGAAAACCTTAAATGAAAACGGTTTTGAAATCAATTAAGTTGCATAGAATCCAAAAAAAAAACATCAAAAATTCCCGAAAATTTCGGCAGAGTCTCCCCTATATTTTCTATCCCCCAAAATGGGTACAACAAGATATATATAACCTGTAATCATAAATGGCATCCCCAAGCGGGAGCTAGCTCTTCGCCCAAGGTGGATCACAACCACATGCAATATAATAGTAATATCAAGAAAAGAGCATAAAGAAATGCAAAATATCAGAAAACACAACGCCGGCTCAAGTGAGCTCGACCCAAAAGAAACCACATATAAACAATCTCTCAGTCTCCTCACTAGGTCGCATATACAATATAAAGTGGTAGATGGAGAATACTAGATACAATGATAAAGCAAAAAGAAATAAAGTGTGCTCGCAACCCACCTACGGGCGATGTCGCGAGTCTGAGCAAAATGAGCTGATGATAAGATAGCCGCCGCTACAAGAGTGACGAGTCCGACCTGCAAGACACTGTGGCACAACGGGGGTGAGTTGCCAGCTCGTGAGTAAATATAACATCTAATAAGGCAATCGTAAGAATGCACGTAATGCACCACAACATGCATGTCCATATGTGATATAATAGCGCTAGTATGCATGCACATGTATGCAATGTCATTTCTAACTCTTTAAGTGTTTTAAATGCTAAGGGTACTGCGTTCTTAACTTTTAGAAAATGAATATCTGTAAAATATCTGAGTACCATCAAGAAATCATCTGAAAACCCATGTCCAGCATCGACACCAAATAGGAATCATATCTGTCTCAATATCGGGCTCCGTCAGTCCGGATCGGCCCATAGCATAAATCTCACGACAACGGTCGGTATCCTCCGAATATCCGCCGCGCCAGACATCACCGGTAGGTAGTCTTCTCCTGCCAGGCTCATCGTCTACAACTCAATCTTCTTGCCCCGGGTACCATACCGGGCCCACCATGTACCCGAGACGGTTCATCCACTCCTCGAATCGGGTCTCGAAATCCAACAGAAAACATGAAAACTCATGGTGGACGACACATACATCATGAGAAAACCGCAACTTTGTTTTAAAAATGATAAATATAAGCTTTTGTTAAATTCTTGCGGTTTTCCCAAAAAAATCCAGAAATCGCAGCAATACTGAAATCCTCAAGAAAATCATAATGTTCACATGTTATATATGATAAATGTCTATGATATCAATGTATACGATGTGAATTTTGGCTAGAAATCAATGTAAATATGATGATAATGGTATATGCAAGCTATCCAATTTCATATATATTGTATGAATGCAAGTGGCGATACTAAGTTAACCAGGTTCTATAGTGCACATGGCATGGCAATTACCAAAGGCGTGTGTGTCACATGAATAGTGCGCGTGCAGCAGATGCCAATGGTAATGGTGTTCGTGTCCTACGAAGTGTTATCGCATATGTGTATACGAATGTTATATGAATGTCCATGCAATTTAGTATACGGTTAGCTCTGAGGGTATGCAATGCAATAAAGGGGTAAGCTATCTAGCAATACAAGTCTTGCAAGAAATAGGGTAATCCTAACTAGGGGGCGCATCGCGCCATCCAGACGATTCCCCCGTAGATGAATACATCTACTCGCCTGAAATCCCCGCTAATCCGATCCGGCCACCGCCTTGCCTTTACGTGCCGTGTCCGATATTTTCCCGACCGATCCTATATTTGCACAACACCAAGCATAAGATTACAAAACCTAAAACGATGCAAGTCACAATATTCAATTATCGACGCTCTCGAATTAAACATAGCATGCACTCGGTGCGTGGGAAAACGCACGAAAATCGCTAATCGTTAACTAGAATCGTCATTTCGGGGAAATCGACAAAACTAAAACCCGACTAGACAAAACCCCGCGTTCGCGTACTCTAATAGTCCTATACGAAGCTAATTATATCGCTAACATAACACAATTTGATCGCATTCTAATTTTTGTAAAAATCTAGTAAGCAAATTCATACCGATTCGACGCAAATATCGAAATTTTATCGATCTAGCGAGCGTAACATCGCACAATTAACCACTCTAATCAAATAGGTAATCAAAGCCCTAACTTAACTCTAACAACCATGCTACAAACCCTAATTTGAAATCAAATCCTTCTCTAGATTTTCCTAAACAAACATTTACTACTAAATTAATACTTCAAATTTCAATTCTAGCATATTTAAACTACAAGTTAACAAAAAGATTAGAATCTTCTCCTCACAAGCTTGAACCCTAGCTTGCACAAACCACCAAAGAAGTCTCCTTTCTTCAAGTTTTGAACTAATATGGCATGAGGAGAGAGTGGATTAGGGTTTTGTTTTGAATTGAGATGGAAATTTGTGAATTTTTAATGGAATTTGGCATGAAAAATGAAGCAAAAATGAAGTGAGAAGAGAGGGGATTTCCTGCAATGGGCTCGGCCAGCAGTAGGAGGAGGTGATGGGGGGAATTTCGGAGAAGTTTCTAGGTCAACAAAACACCATATGTTCTCATTTAATGCTTTCACATCAACATTTTCACAAAAAGCCTCATTTTAATTCATTTTTTCATAAAATTTCCAACCCTAAAACCAAAATCTTGCAAGTCATGATACAATTTTATTAACACCATATTTTAGCTTATAAAAACTCCTAATTATGAAATTTACCTAATTAAATTTGTATTTATCACTAATTTAATGTATTTAAAAAGGCTTAAAATAATATAAAAAAATAATTAATTACGAAAAAAAATTATTTAACTAGAAAATTATAAGTGACATTTTAGTGACAAAATTATAGTAATATCTTATCTAAATTTTGTATAATTAGGTCTATAATGAAAAATACCTATTTTGACTTTTTAAGGAAAAAGCCGAAAGATTAGCTGATTACCGAAAAACTGCCTAAACGATTTTCGAAGGGTTACACAGGAGCAGCAGCAGAATTCTTGAAGAGGGGAAAGAAAATGAGAAGGAAAATTATGGCGGGGCATGGGTCAAAAAGAGGTTTGACCTTGTCATTCTCTCTCATCATCATCATACTCTTTCTTTTCTTCTCCCACCATGGTGAACCCTAAGCAACCATATCCCCAAGACATGTAACAAGTGTAACAAGTGTAGAAAATGATATGTGCATATTTTTGCACAAAAATGCTAAAAATCCGATTAGCCATTTTTAATCGCGATTAGCACTAAATTAGTGTCAAACTAATCATAAAAACTTTAAAAGGGCATAATTCCATAAAATACCCTATTTTAGAATTTTCCATAATTTTTTCCCATTTATTTGTATTTAATTATACCAGAATATTAAAATATTCATTAAAATAATATTAAATTATAAAAATTTCCAAAAATAATATTTTATTATTTTGAAACGTTACACGGGTATTGAGCGATCAGAAGAAAACAAGCGAACCTGTCACAACTCCCGTCGAGCCAACCGGCAACACTACCGTACAGTCCGGTCTCTTCGTCAGATATACTGCATATCGAGTCTAGGGATGGTAACGTCGAACCCAATAACTCAATAAGTCGTGCCGATGAGTGGTCTATAACAGATCGAGAAACTACTGATAACACTTATCAGTAAATCTCAACATCCCTGGCTAGGGACTTACTACTATAGCCAATCGAGCACAGCACAGTATCAACTCACAATATCGGAAGAGACGAAACCCCTCCTATCGCTCATCGCCTTCATGTGTCTCGAGATTGTACCCAACGGCCACCTGTTTGCACGACTCAGTAAAGTCGTGGTAGGGTGGTAATCAAAGTACAATGGAAGAACACACAAGACTCTATGACGATCTCGGGTCTACAGACTAACCTGTACTAGTGTCACATGAGAACTGCTATCCGACGATAGATATAATTCCATATAGGAGTTCTCGGTGAGTCCGTCCAGTGTACCCAGTCACCACTGAGCACCCGTATATGATCTCGATGTCAAACATCGATGAATGTGGGATCATCCATCGCCCATCATATGGGTCTAGTATCATATACGCTAGTCTACTCTAGTATATCGATGCCCCGTCTCGATACACCTACGACAAGGGATATTTCAGGATATGCTTATAAACTACATATGTCCCACTAGTATGATCTCCATCATAATCACAGTAGTCAAGCCTATATCTTCAGGGCTTTATCAACATGTATGAATGAATAAAAACATGATCAAGTCAACATGTCAGATAAAGAAGAACCAGATAGCATACTATCATGTCGAGCAAGAATGTACACAGAATATATATATATACATGTATAAATACATCCACTATCATATAATGGCCTCTAGGGCATACATATATCCAACAATCTCCCACTTGCACTAAGGGAAGTTATTGGTGTATCTCATACCCAACATCTCAAAAAGTCGCTCATGCTGCGGCTGAGGGAGGGCTTTGGTGAGTGGATCTGCGGCGTTATTCTTTGTGTCTACTCTCCTAATCTCGATCTCGCGGCGATCTACAATCTTCCGGATCAAATGAAAGCGCCTTAGGATGTGTCTGGACCTCTGATGGGACCTGGGCTCCTTGGCTAACGCCATAGCCCCATTATTATCATAATACAATGGTATTGGATCAATAATGGTTGGAACTACTCCTAGCTCCGAGACGAACTTCTTCATCCAGACGGCTTCCTTGGCGGCATCATTTGCAGCAATGTACTCAGCCTCCATCATAGAGTCTGCAACGGTATCCTATTTGGAACTCTTCCAACTTATCGCCCCTCCATTGAGGGTAAATACAAACCCGGAGATAGATTTGCTGTCGTCCTTATCGCTCTGGAAGCTCGAATCGGTAAAGGCCTCCATTTGGAGATATCCATTACCATACACCAAGAACAATTCTTTAGTCCTTCGCAAGTACTTAAGAATGTTCTTCACAGCTATCCAGTGATTCTCCCCTGGGTTGGATTGATACCTGCTTACAACACTAAGTGCATAAGCTACATCTGGTCGTGTACATAACATCGCATACATTATAGATCCTACTGCCGAAGCATAGGGTATAATGCTCATGCGAGCTCTCTCTTCATCGGTCTTTGGGCAAGAGTCCTTGGAGAGAGTGACCCCATGGCAAGCGGGTAAGGCACCTCGCTTGGAGTCTTCCATACCAAACCTTTTTAGGATGGTGTTAATGTACCTGGTTTGGGACAATCCCAATAACCTCTTGGATCTATCCCTATAGATCCTAATGCCCAGAATGTATGTGGCATCACCCAGGTCCTTCATGGAGAACCTTAGTGATAAGAAAGATTTGACCGACTGTAGCATAGGAATATCATTTCCTATCAGAAGATTGTCATCCACGTACAATACGAGGAATGTGACAGCTCTCCCTACAGCCTTCTTATAAACACAAGGTTCATCTGGATTTTTGATGAAATCAAACTCTTTGATAACATCATCGAAATAGATGTTCCAACTCCGTGATGCCTGCTTTAACCCATAAATGGATTTAAGCAATCTACATGCTTTCCCGCTGCTCCCACTGTCAATGAAGCCCTCTGGCTGATCCATATAAACGCATTCTTCTAAATCTCCATTTAGAAATGCCGTTTTAATGTCCATCTGCCAGATTTCATAGTCGTAGTGAGCAGCAATAGCAGTAGGATCCGAATGGATTTAAGCATGGCTACGGGAGAAAAAGTCTCGTCATAGTCCAAACCTGGTCTTTGACGAAAACCCTTCGCCACAAGTCTTGCCTTATAGGTCTCTATCTGCCCATCTACACCAATCTTTCTTTTAAAGATCCATTTGCACCCCATAGGTTTTATCCCAGGGGGTACAACGTCCAAAGTCCATACTTTGTTGGTGTACATAGACTCCATTTCGGATCTCATGGCATCCAGCCACTTCACAGAGTCTCCACTCGTGATAGCTTGCTGAAAACTGGTAGGATCATCATCCTCCATGATGCCGTCTTCTCTGTCACCATCAATGAGGAAACCGTAGTACCTCTCCGGTGGGCGAGAAGTCCTACAAGACCTACGGAGTGGTTGAGGTTCCTCAGTTTCTATTGCAACAGCCGGTTCAACCAAGTCGTCATTTGTAGTTTGTGTCTCTAGAACCTCTTCTAGATCCACCACATTGCCATCAGTTTCATTTGTAAAAAACTCTTTTTCCAAGAATGTGGCATACTGAGAAATAAACACCTTTTGTTCCTCCTTGTGGTAGAATAGATATCCATAAGAGTTCTTTGGATATCCCACAAAATTACACATGACCGACCGTGTCTCGAGTTTGTCCGGATTCTGCTTTTTAACATAGGCTGGACAACCCCAAATCTTAATTCTCTTAAGAGATGGTCTCTTCCCATGCCATATCTCATATGGCGTGGTAGACACGGTTTTGGTTGGAACCCTGTTCAGTAGAAACGCTGCAGTCTCCAATGCATGCCCCCAAAACGAGACGGGTAACTCAGCATCACTCATCATGGAACGGACCATATCTAATAGGGTCCGATTCCGTCGTTCTGACACACCGTTGTGCAGTGGTGTGTAAGGAGGAGTGAGCTGAGAGAGAATCACATTCTCTTTTAGGAAGTTCGCAAACTCTGTACTGAGATACTCCCCACCTCGATCTGATCGAAGCATTTTGATACTCAAGCCGGTCTGTTTTTCTACTTCTAATTTATATTCAGTTAATTTCTCGAAAGCTTCGGATTTGTGCATTAATAAAAATACATGACCGAATCTTGAGAAATCATCAGTGAAAGTAATGAAGTATGAAAAACCGCCTCTAGCCTGTGTAGACATTGGCCCGTATACATCACTATGTATGAGACCTAAGAGCTCGGTAACTCTTTTTCCGTGTCCTGTAAACGGAGTTTTGGTCATTTTACCCTTGATACAAGACTGGCAAGTTGCATAAGATTTATATTCAAAAGGGTTTAAATATCCATCTTTGTGTAACTTGTTTAGTCTTGTTTCGTTAATATGACCAAGTCTACAGTGCCAAAGAAAAGCTTCATTTGTTTCTAAAAGTTTTCTTTTATTAGTATGTTGTATGCTGAAAACTGTGTGTTGATTTAGGACGTATAACCCGTTATTAAGCGTACCATACCCAACCAACATTTGATTCAGGTGAATGTTCATAACATTGTTCTGCAATACAAAATTATATCCTTCATTGTCTAACAAGGAAACGGATATTATATTACAAAGCATACAAGGTACATAATAACATGGGTTCAAAACCAATATACACCCAGATGGCAACCCCAAGTGATACTCTCCCATTGCAACTGTATGTACATTGGAACCATTTCCAACGCGGAGAGTATGGTCACCTGTCTTCAAAACCTTGCTATTTCTCAGCCCCTGCATAGAATTGCAAATGTGAGAACCTGAACCGGTATCTAATACCCAGGAAGCAGAGTTTATTGAAAAATAGTTTTCTGTCACAAACACACCTGAAGCGGAAGCATCCCCATGCTTCTTCTTGAGATTCAAGTACTCCGTGCAGTTGCGCTTCCAATGTCCTGTTTTGTGGCAGTGATAACATTCCCCTTTCCCCGATTCTCCAGCTTTGGACTTGTCCTTCCCCTTAACCTTTTTAACTCCTCCCCTAGGAATGGTGGGCTTCTTCTTCATCTTTCCCTTGGCCTTAGCCTTTGGGCGAGAAGAGGAAGATTGCCCAACATTCAAAGCAGGATTTTTCACTGATTTCAGTGTGCTCTCTGCACTCCTTAACATATTAAGGAGTTCAGGTAGTTCCTTCTCCATGTTGTGCATGTTGAAGTTAACTATAAATTGAGCAAAGGTAGAGGGGAGGGACTGCAGAATAATATCCGTATATTGTTCATTGTCCATTGTCCATCCAAGGTCCTCAAGCTCTTCTATAAGAGCTATCATCTTCAGAACATGGTCTCCTACTGGTGTGCCAGGGGCCATTCGCATCTGAAACAGTTTTCTTGATGCTTCGTATCGTAATACGCGAGATTGCTCTCCATACAACTCTTTTGTATGGAGGAATATGGCGTGGACATCCATATTCTCATGCTTCTTTTGATGTGTGTTATCCATCGATGCAAGCACGAGGCATTTGGCCGTGGCACAGTCAGCGTCCCATGTCTTGCGGACTTCAATATCCGCAACTGAGGATTTTAGACCTGGGACGGGCGGGGCTGGAGCCGTGAGGACATATGATACCTTATCATAAGTCAAGGCAATGTTATGATTCCTCAGCCAGTCTTTATAATTGGTCCCATTCAGTTTATTTTTATCTAGTAGAAGCTTGAGTCCTGTCATTGGTATCTGCCATTAAGAGAGAGAAAAGAATACACTCAGCGAAAGCTCTTGCAAAGATCAGATTGGTTATTATCTTATCTAATCGATGTCTCTCACTGCTTTAATCAAGTTTTTCTTTCAAACCTCAAAAAGAAAACTAGCCAGGATTAATTACAGTCTACAACTTCGCTAACCGTTCAGCTAGACCAGTGTCGGTACTTGAGGGAGGTTCCCCGTGCTTTCGCACGGACCTAATTAAAGTAAACCTCGTCTTCCCAGAGGCGTAGCCCTGTTAACACCTTTCTAAACACCTAATGGGTTAGCTATTTGTAAACTGCAAAACTCTCCTGGGAGCAAATTGTTAGTTATATGTATGCCCTAGAGGCCATTACTATACATAGGATGTATATTGTAGTGGATGCTTGGACATATATAGGGAGGACTTTCTTGCTCGACATGATAGTATGCTATCTGGTTACTCTTTACCTTAACGTGTACACTGTTTGTCTCTCTGTTACATGTTGGTAAAGCCCTTAGGATGTGTACTTGACTACCTGGACTATGATGCGGATCATACTAGTGGGGACAGGGTAGTCCATAAGTACATCCTTCAAGGTCCCTAGTCATGGGTATATCGAGACGGGGCATCGATATACCAGAGTAGACTAGCGTATACCTTCTCGACCCATACAGATGGGCGATGGATGATCCCATATCCATTGGTGTTTGACATCAGAGATGATACACGGGTGCTCAGTGGAGACTGGGTACACTAGACGGACTCGCCGAGAACTCCCAGATGGTATTATACCTTACGTCAGATGGCAGTTCTCTGGTGACACTGGTACAGAGTAGTCTGTTGACCCGAGATCGTCATAGAGTCTTGTGTGGTTCCCACTGTGCTTTGATTTCCACCTTACCACGTCCAAGAGGGCGTGCAAAACGGTGGTTTTTGGGTACAGTCCCGAGTCACATGGAGGCAATGAGCGATAGGAGGGGATTCGTCTCTCCCGGTATAGGGAGTTGATGTTGCGCTGTGTTCGATTGGCTATAACCGGAAATCCCTGGCCAGGGTTGCTGAGATTTACTGGTAAGTGTTACCAGTAGTTTCTCGAACTGTTATAGACCTCATATCGACACGACTTATCGAGCTATTGGGGTCTGACGTTTACCACCCCTAGGCGAGATATGCGACATATCAGACGATCAGACCGGACTGTACGGTAAGTGTTACTGGTTGGATTCACAGGAGTGTGAGCGGGCTTGCTCGTCGATCTTCTGATCGCTCAATACCCAGGTGGCCATTACGTTTAGCAGAACGCTTGCGGCTTGTGGGTGTTTGATATGATCATCACCTGCTGCCGGCGTATTGACGAGTCTTTAGAGTCCTACACAGAGGTTTCCTGGCTCAAGCCAAACAAAATAGGAGCGCATATGAGCTATGTGCGGGACCGAGAATAATGCGTGTATGTGATACCGTATTGTATTCTCGCGATGAATGTGCCGAATGGTTGTATGCGATATAACCTAGTTATCGAATCAAGGATTGATTCGATAAGCCGATACATTGGATATTAGTCAGTTATATGCGATATGACCGGATCGTTAAATCAAGTGTTGATTTAATGATTTAATGAATAATTATATATTTGATATATTACTTTGCATTAACTAGTATTGGTTCACTTTAAATGGATTTTCTCACTTATAGTACACAAGTTGTATATGTGATATACTTTTGTGCACTTGATTGTATCATGTTTGATGATACATGCTTACTTGAGTTTGTGTAAAGATTAAACCATGGTTATTTAAATGGTTAGGGTTTTGATTTTCATATATATTTATTTATTTATTTATTTTGGAAAAGAAAAAGGGAAAATGGTGGCTTTGTTTGTTTGTATATTGAAGCTTCATGAAGCTTTGACTAAGTGACCATTTTTTCTCATGCTTAACCCTAACCATTCCACTTAACCCTAGTTCATTCTCTACACTTGACCATGGTTGTATTATGATAAGTATTGATTTTCTTTTCTATTTCTAATTAACTTATCATAATATTCATCTTCTTCTTCTTCTTCACATGAAGAAAACCTTGCTTCATCAATGGTGATTTGATGAAAAAAGTGAGAAATCCAATTCTAAAGTGAACCCACCTCCTATTTCTTCATCCTCTACCTCTTGCCAAATAGTATAGGGTGTTTTCTTCACAAGTTTCATGACTTGGTGAAGTGGGAGCTTGATCTTATGATGCCTCGACGTAGATCATCTTCGGCATCGTAGTCGATGACCTAGCCCTCCCATTTCTCCGATGAAGCCGATGCTTGAGTCCGGGATCCGATATGGACAGCGAGGGGACTTCATCATGGAGCTATGGAGGTGGAGAACTGGATCTACAAAGGTTGTAGCTTCTTTCCTTTAGTTAAGTTGTTAACTAGTTATTGTTTTCGCCTAAAATCTAGTTAACGATCCGTATTAGGGTTTCTCGGCACCCGTAAAATTTGAAATTGGCATGGTTGATGCCTTGTGAGACCTCATTAGTGTTTCTAGGAACCCTACAGTGGTATCAGAGCCTAGCTAGAGCCTTAAGCGAAGTCTAGACGACGTTTGAAATCCGAACGAACCCGAAAACCGAACACCAAAATGCTCTCTGGACTTTTTTCAAAAATTGGGATTTTTCTAGATTAAAAATTCTTAAAAAATTCAGCAGGAAATTCTATGAATTACGATGCAAAATTTATCGAGTGATGCTGCTAAAGTGCGGCGGAACCGCGCCAGAAGCTTGGCTTCTGCGGCCGTTCCGCGGCCAATATATGTGATCACTCTTCAATTTTTGCACAGTAACTCCTATATTTTGGTTCTGGATTTTCTGGGAATTTTTAATATTTATTCAAGAGTTGAATATTCTGGGGTGTTTTGGAGCTTTGTTGATTCGATCGGAAATTTCAAACTTTGTCTATGTGTTTTTCCGGGTAAATTTTAGAATATGTTAAAAGGTTCGACAGGATATAAATACCCACATTTTCCCCTGCCGGGAAACTTCCAATTGTTGGATTTTTCCGTAGTTTAATGACGTTCTAAGTAGTGCAAGTAACGCGATGGTCCCTCTAGAAGACAACAAACCTTAACTCGATTATGTGACCGTCTTGAACTGCCCTTTGAACCTTAGGGTTTGGGGCAGTACGGCGTGCCACATATGAGGCGTTGGCTTGACCCTTCTACGGCTGGACCGTTGGTACTGAGGCACGAACTGAATGTTTTTAGACTTATTTCATGTGTTGAAATGTATCGGGAAAACTTGGGTGTTCGATTGTTCGATCGGAAAGTTTAACATTTTCTGTTTATCCGGAATGTGATACAATAATTGGAATTCACAAGCGGTTATGAGATAACTGAATGAATGTTATAAACATAGCACTTTAGTCTCACTTGATCGGTTGCAACGGAATTTTGATGTGATCAAAAGTCCGTCGCAATCACGTAGCGTACGCGGATACTCACCGGATAAACTTAATAGACAGCTACATCCCTTAGCCCTGACCAAGTGACTGTAGGAGAACCCCGTCGCCAAAAGCATCCATCTGGGTGCTCGCGGCAGCGGTGTTCCGCCTTGGTGCACTTCGTCGACGGCATCGGGGGTGCGGCCGTCTACTGAAGTTTGCGACGAGCATTCGATCAGGATGTCGGGAATCTTGTTGAATTGCCCGACTTGATATTGAAAAGTGTTTTCGATAATGAGACTAAAATGCGGGGTTTATAATTGTTAGGCATGCGATGTCTAAGGAATTCATTTGATTAGGCATGCGATGTCTATGAAGGTTGCGGATTCCAACTGTTGTAGTTTTACACTTTCTTTTCTGTGACCGTAAGTGTAATATGTGATATTGCCGGTTTCGTTGCTATATGTCAACGACAATTGGGATGCGCATATTTACTTACGTTGATGACATATGATGTTATGTGTTGCTGGATATGTTATATTGGATCGTCGTGTATGAATAGCCGGGGGTTTTTATGTGAGATGAGTGTTTTCATTTTCATTCATGTAAAAACTTGTATGTAATATTCTTTTATTGGGGCACTTCCAGGTTGCGGAAGCTATCACCGTTTGTATATTATTTACTTTTCTGCACTAGGATAGACCCAAGGAGGAGAGCACAAGTAACCGGGTTCTGGAGTCCAGTGGGAGACCGACTCGAGGAGTCGAGTCCGGGTTTCCTAACTCTAGAATTGGTAGGGTTGTTTGCCGCTCTCGTAGGGGTCTAGGGGTGTGGGTTTGGCTATTCATCGCGACCGTGGAATCCGTGTTTTATACTGGCTCGTATTGAAAACACGGACGTCCTAGTATATCCAATATTTCATATGATTCTTCTACTGCGATATCTGTGATGTGATCATGTGATATGTTCTGTGATGGATATTGTATATAGTATATATGATATATTATATAGACGTTACTTATGTTTTACACCCGCGTTAGCCCTGCCGCGCTCTGCCGTTAGTTACCTAACCTAACGGTGCACGAGGGGACATCGAGGCGAATGCGGATGGCATAAGTGTACGTCGTATTTATCTGTGATGTTTAGGTATTTAAATGATGGGACTTCATTAATGAGATTAATGAAATAAAAGAAACCTAAAGATGTTGTAGAATTGAATTTCAAAATTAAAACAGGTAGCTACAGTTCTTGCTTTGCACAGAGGTATATATGATATATCCTGCACCTTATTCGATAAGGAAAGGACCGAGATCCCTTCACCGGGAGTGACTCCTTTAGCAATAACTGGCAGATGCTACACACTCGGTTTGTCTTTTAATTGCTTTTAGTGTTTATGCTTTGCACAGTGATATATATGATATATCCCGCACCTCATTCGACGAGGAAAGGACCGACGATCCCTTCACCGGGAGTGACTCCTTTAGCAAAACTAGAAAAGCCTCAAAGACACTCCATTTCAAAATTCATTTGATTCTACAACGATATCAAGTTCATTACACAATAAGTTTTCAGAAAAACCTGTCGTAGCCCTCCGTCATTTCAGATAAGTAGTAGTTAGTATTCGTGCTACGTTTATTGGCCTGCGTCAAGGCGTAGTGTGCGGTAGCTAACTAGTATTTATCTGCTTATGCATATGATGCAGATTGGATTAGGGTAGTCGTGCGACTTTGTTGTCCTGCGTCAAGGGTCGTGCGGGTGGGTTTGATTCAATCAAGAAATGACGGGTTGAACTTGACTTGCGGTCTATGGTTTGTTGACATTGTCAAGGTCATAGATCGTTCGGGGCAAAATATTATCGGGAATTTCAAGTGTTGAAATTTGCAATGAGATTGCATACCTTCTATGAGATAGTTGGATCCCGATACCCGCTGCGAGTAAGAGTTACTCCTGGGAGAGTTTTACACATTACAATTAGCCGATCAAGTAGGTGTCTAGAAAGGTGTCAACGAGGTTACGCCTATGGGAAAACGAGGTTTACATTAATTAGGTTAGTGCGAAAGCACGGGGGACCTCCCTCAAAGTACCGACACTGGCCTGGCTGAAAGATTGGCGAACTTGTAGTGTGTAATTAATCCCGGCTAGTCTTTCCTTTTAGGGTTTGAAGGAAGATTTTGTTAGTTATATGTATGCCCTAGAGGCCATTACTGTACATAGGATGTATATTGTAGTGGATGCTGGGACATATATAGGGAGGACTTTCTTGCTCGACATGATTGTATGCTATCTGGTTACCCTTTACCTTAACGTGTATGCTGATTGTCTCTCTGTTACATGTTGGTAAAGCCCTTAGGATATGTACTTGA
Source organism: Agapanthus africanus (assembly GCA_030015575.1). Taxonomy (NCBI): domain Eukaryota; kingdom Viridiplantae; phylum Streptophyta; class Magnoliopsida; order Asparagales; family Amaryllidaceae; genus Agapanthus; species Agapanthus africanus. The sequence goes on from CM057345.1 coordinate 304,308,759, forward strand.
CTACCTGGACTATGATGCGGATCATACTAGTGGGGACATGGTAGTCCATAAGTACATCCTTCAAAGTCCCTAGTCGTGGGTGTATCGAGATGGGGCATCGATATACCAGAGTAGACTAGCGTATACCTTCTCGACCCATACAGATAGGCGATGGATGATCCCATATCCATTGGTGTTTGACATCGGAGATGATATACGGGTGCTCAGTGGAGACTGGGTACACTGGACGGACTCGCCGAGAACTCCCAGATGGTATTATACCTCACGTCAGATGGCAGTTCTCTGGTGACACTGGTACAGAGTAGTCTGTTGACCCGAGATCGTCATAGAGTCTTGTGTGGTTCCCACTTTGCTTTGATTTCCATCTTACCACGTCCAAGAGGGCGTGCAAAACGGTGGTTTTTGGGTACAGTCCCGAGTCACATGGAGGCAATGAGCGATAGGAGGGGATTCGTCTCTCCCGGTATAGGGAGTTGATGTTGCGCTGTGTTCTATTGGCTATAACCGGAAATCCCTGGCCAGGGTTGCTGAGATTTACTGGTAAGTGTTACCAGTAGTTTCTCGAACTGTTATAGACCTCATATCGACACGACTTATCGATCTATTGGGGTCTGACGTTTACCACCCCTAGGCGAGATATGCGACATATCAGACGATCAGACCGGACTGTACGGTAGTGTTACTGGTTGGATTCACTGGAGTGTGAGCGGGCTTGCTCGTCGATCTTCAGATCGCTCAATACCCGGGTGGCCGTTACGTTTAGCAGACCGCTTGCGGCTTGTGGGTGTTTGATATGATCATCATCCGCTGCCGGCGTATTGACGAGTCTTTAGAGTCCTACACAGAGGTTTCCTGGCTCAAGCGAAACGAAATAGGAGCGCATATGAGATATGTGCGGGACCGAGAATAATGCGTGTATATGATACCGTATTCCATTCTCGCGATGAATGTATCAATTAGGTTATATGCGATATACCCTAGTTATCGAATCAAGGATTGATTCGATAAACCGATACAAAGGATACTAGTCGGTTATATACGATATGACCGGATCGTTAAATCAAGAGTTGATTTAATGATTTAATGCATAATTATATATTTGATATATTACTTTGCATTAACTAGTATCGGTTCACTTTAAATGGATTTTCTCACTCGGGTGTGCGCATTGCATATGCGATATGATTTTGTGCACTTGCTTGTATCATGTTTGATGATACATGCAATACTTGGTTAAATGTATGTTTAAACCATAGTTAGTTAATGGTTAAGGGTTTTAAATGATTTATTTATTGTTTTATTTATTTTTGGCAAAAGGAAAATGCTGGCTTTATTTATTTCTTTTGTTGAAGTTTCTTGAACTTTTGAAAAGTCCACCATTTTTGTTTTATGCCAAACCCTAACCACTCACTAACTTTGGTTAACTCTCTACACTTAACTATGGTAAGTGTTATGATAAGATTGAATTTTCTTTTCTATTCATTTAAAACTTATCATAATATTTATCATCTTCTTCCTCTTCTTCTTCTTCATGAAGATACCTTCCTCCATCAATGGTGATTGATGCAAATGAGTGAGAAATCCAATTCTAAAGTCTACCCACTTCCTATTTCTTCATCCTCTACCTCTTGCCAAGTAGTAGAGTGTGTTTCCTTCATAAGTTTTCATGACTTGGTGAAGTTGGAGCTTGATCTAGCGATGCCTCGACGTAGATCATCTTCGGCATGGACATCGACGACCTAGCTCGCCTATTCTCCGATGAAGCCGACGCTAGAGCCCGGATTCTTTTTGGACAGCGGAGAGGACTTCATCATGGAGCTATGGAGGTGGAGAAATGGATCTACAAAGGTTGTATTTCCGTATCTCTTAGTTAAGTGTTAACTAGTTTTATTTTCTCGCCTAGATTTCTAGCCGACGATCCGTGTTTAGGGTTTCTCGGCACCTTAGTTTTTGAAATTGCCATGGTTGATCGCTTGTGAGATCTCCTTAGCGTGCCTAGGAACCCTACAGTGGTATCAAAGCCTAGCTAGAGCCTTAGGCGAAGTCCAGACGAAGTTTGAAACCCGAACGAACCCGAAACCCCAACTCAAAAGTGCTCTCTGTCCTTTTTTCAAAACTGTGCATTTTTCCACATTAAAAATATGCAAAGAAACAAGCAGGATAATCTAAGAGTTACTGTGAATTTCGATGGACTAATTCCATCAATGAGCCGCGGATCCGCGGCACGAGCATGCCTCGTGCGGCGGTTCCGCGGCAGTTTTGTCGTTTTGTGTATTTTCTTTTTCACAGTAATTCTCAGATTTCTGTGCTGAGTTCTCTGGGTATTTTTAATATTTATTCAAGAGTTGAATAATCTGAGATGTTTTGGAGCTTCGATGATTCGATCGGGTTTATCAGATTTTGTCTATTTGGCTTTCCGGATAAATTTTAAAATATGTTAAAAAGTTCGACCGGATATAAATACCCACTTTTTCCCCTGCCGGGAAATTTCCAAGTGTTGGATTTTTCCGTAGTTTGACGACGTTCTAAGTAGTGCAAGTAACGCGATGGACCCTCTAGAAGACAACAAACCTTAACTCGATTATGTGACCGTCTTGAACTGCCCTTTGAACCTTAGGGTTTGGGGCAGTACGGCGTGCCACATGTGAGGCGTTGGCTTGACCCTTCTACGGCTAGACCGTTGGTACTGAGGCACGAACGGAATGTTGTTAGACTTATTTCATGTGTTGAGCTGTATCGGGAAAACTTGGGTGTTCGATTGTTCGATCGAAAAGTTTAACATTTTCTGTTTATCTGGAATGGGATAAAATAATTGGAATTCACAATGAGTTATGAGATACTGAATGAATGTTATAAACATAGCAGTTTAGTCTCACTTGATCGGTTGCCACGGAATTTTGATGTGATCAAAAGTCTGTCGCAATCATGTAGCGTACGCGGATACTCGCCGGGTAAACTTAATAGACAGCCTCACTCCATAGCCCCGACCAAGTGACTGTAGGAGAACCCCGTCGCCGAAAGCATCCGTTTGGGTGCTCACGGTAGCGGTGTTCCGCCTTGGTGCACTTCGTCGGCGGCATCGGGGGTGCGGCCGCCTACTAAAGTTTGCGACGAGCATTCGATCAGTATTTCGGGAATCTTGTTGAATTGCCCGACTTAATATTGAAAAGTGTTTTCGATTTTGAGACTAAAATGCGGGGTTTATAATTGTTAGGCATGCGATGTCTAGGGAATTCATTTGATCAGGCATGCGATGTCTGAGAAGGTTGCGGATTCCAACTATTGTAGTTTTACACTTTCTTTTCTGTGACCGTAAGTGTAATATGTGATATCGCCGGTTTCGTTGCTATATGTCAACGACAATTGGGATGCGCATATTTACTTACGTTGATGACATGTGATGTTATGTGTTGCTGGATATGTTATATTGGATCGTCGTGTTTGAATAGCCGGGGGGGTTTTTATGTGAGATGAGTGTTTTTCATTTTCATTCATGTAAAAACTTGTATGTAATATTCTTTTATTGGGGCGCTTCCAGGTTGCGGAAGTTGTCACCGTTTGTATATTATTTACTTTTCCGCACTAGGATAGACCCAAGGAGGAGAGCACAAGTAACCGGGTTCTGGAGTCCAGTAGGAGACCAACTCGAGGAGTCGAGTCCGGGTCTCCTAACTCCAGAATTGGTAGGGTTGCTTGCCGCTCTCGTAGGGGTCTAGGGGTGTGGGTTTGGCTATTCATCACGACCGTGGAATCCGTGTTTTATACTGGCTCGTATTGAAAACACGGACGTCCTAGTATATCCAATATTTCATATGTTTCTTCTGCTGCGATATCTGTGATGTGATCATGTGATGTTCTTTGATAGATACAGTATATAGTATATATGATATATTATATAGACGTTACTTATGTTTTACACCCCCGCTAGCCCTGCCCCGCTCTGCCGTTAGTCACCTAACCTAACGGTGCACGAGGGGACATCGAGGCGAATGCGGATGGCATAAGTGTACGTCGTATTTATCTGTGATGTTTAGGTACTTTAAATGATGGGACTTCATTAATATGATTAATGAAATAAAAGAAACCTAAGATGTTGTAGAATCGAATTTCAAAATAAAACAGGTTGCTACAGTTTTTGCTTTGCACAGAGGTATATGTGATATATCCTGCACCTTATTCGATGAGGAAAGGACCGAGATCCCTTTACCGGGAGTGACTCCTTTAGCAATAACTGGCAGATGCTACACACTCGGTTTGTCTTTTGATTGCTTTTAAGTGTTTTTGCTTTGCACAGTGATATATGTGATATATCCCGCACCTCATTCGACGAGGAAAGGACCGACGATCCCTTCACCGGGAGTGATTCCTTTAGCAAAACTAGAAAAGCCTCAAAAACACTCCATTTCAAAATTCATTCGATTCTACAACGATATCAAGTTCATTACGCAATAGGTTTTCAGAAAAACCTGTCGTAGCCCTCCGTCATTTCAGATAAGTAGTAGTTAGTATTCGTGCTACATTTGTTGGCCTGCGTCAAGGCGTAGTGTGCGGTAGCTAACTGGTGCTTATCTGCATAAGCATATGATGTGATTGGATTAGGGTAGTCGTGCGACTTTGTTGGCCTGCGTCAAGGGTCGTGCGGGTGGGTTTAATTCAATCAGGAAATGACGGGTTGAACTTGACTAGCGGACTATGGTTTGTTGGCCTGCGTCAAGGTCATAGGACGCTAGGGGCAAAATTATCGGGAATTTCAAGTGTTGAAATTTGCAATGAGATTGCATACCTTCTATGAGATAGTTGGATCCCGATACCCGCTGCGAGTAAGAGTTACTCCTGGGAGAGTTTTATACATTACAATTAGCTGATCAAGTAGGTGTCTAGAAAGGTGTTAACGAGGTTACACCTCTGGGAAAACGAGGTTTACAGTAATTAGGTTCGTGCGAAAGCACGGGGGACCTCCCTCAAAGTACCGACACTGGCCTGGCTGAAAGATTGGCGAACTTGTAGTGTGTAATTAATCCCGGCTAGTATTTCCTTTTAGGGTTTGAAGGAAGATTTGATAAAAAGCAGTGGGAGCCATCCTGATTAGATAAAATAATAACCAATCTATTCTTGCTAGAGCGCACGCTGAGTGTTTTCTTCTCTCTCTCTCCAGGTAGCGACCATATCACGCCTTAATCAAGATAATAATACGGAATATTGACCGAACCCGCTTGTTATACTGAGCTGGGGAACGTTGGTCCCGCTCCAACTTATAATTGTTATAAGACGGAGCAGGAAATTGGGGATTACCAGAATTCCCGTGCCTCCCAAACGAAGAGAGTGCATGCTGATGCATCATCTTCGGGTGTGTTCATTACAGAGAACTGTTTCTCAGTATCCTTTACGTCCTGGGTATGTGATACCAGATCAGGATCCCAGATATGTAATATGTTACATAGGGCTACAGAAAGGTAGCGAACTGAGAACGGGTGATAAGTTTCATGAGACAGAAAACGGGGCAAGTGTTGCAGCCAAGTCTGTTGGTCACTGTCACCCTGTATTACCAATACATTGATTCTGAACGAATGCTATTAGATACCGAACCTGATATACAAAATCATATCAGTCTCTTTATTAGTAAAGAAATGATAAAATTTTGTATTGTTGGATAATGTTTTGAACATTTCCTATATCAAAAGTTGATCGGTTCAGGCACGTTATTTAAAAGCGTTGATGTTCTAAATCAAACTACAGTTCTTAGTATATGGAACACACATAAGAGGAAGAGTTCAGAAATGAACGGATCCTTCTTAAGGTATTGTAGACTAGGTCAGATCAATGCGACCCGACTGGCTAGAGTTACATAAAGATGCATATTTAAATTAGTTTGAACTTACATCTTGTGAAACTCGCCAGTCATGTCACAAAGATAAGATGACCATAGCTCCGTTTACTGGAAACAGAGAAAGAGTTAGTAAACTCTTGGGATGATACATGTTGATGTATATAGGTCCCCTGTCTACACATGCCAAGACTGATTCTTTGTACTTCGTTACATTCTCTGATAATCTCTCAAGATTCAGACCTATGTTCCTGTTGAAACACAAGTCCGAACCTTTTGAGATATTCACAGAATATAAGTTAGAAGTAGAGAACCAATAAAAGGTATAAGTATTATGTCCTTTGATGTGATCAGGGAGGAGAATACTTGAGCACGGAATTCCTGGACTATTCTAAAGGAGAATGAGATTCTCTCTCAGCATTACTCCTCCGTATACACCATAGCACGATGGTATATCGGGGTGGAGCAATAACACTCTATATGATAAGGTGTGCTCTATGATGAGTACTACTGAGTTACCTATTTCCTTTTTGGGAGTTATGCACTTGAGAAGTTGCATACCTATTGAATAGGGTTCAAATCAAATCAGTTGCCTACCACTTCATATGTGATATGGAAAAGGAAGAGCCCATTTCTTAAGTTAGTTAAGATTTGGGGTTGTCCGGCCTATGTCTGAAAGCAAAATCCGGACAAGCTCGAGGCAAGGTCTGTAATGTAGAACTGGAAAAGTTCCAGCTATACGAACTACAGCAGATGATTTGATAGAACCAAGGGATTCAGTAGATACCAACGAACCTCAGCCTCTCCGACGATCTAGTAGGATTCCTCACCCACCTGAGAGATACTTCGGTTTCTCTATGACAGTGGGAGCGAGGATTGCATCAGGAGATGATGACCCAACTAGTTCCGAGCTGGCCATCAGGAGTGTGACTCTGTAAGAATGGCTGGATGCTTAGTGATCTGAGATGGAATCCATGTACACCAACAAAGTATGGACTTTGGTTGCTATATCTGAAGGGTTAAATCCCCATCAGGAGCAAGTATATCTTGAGAAGATTACTTGGTGTAGATGGAAAAGTTGAGACTTTCAAAGCTAGACTTGTTAAAGGTTTTCGTCATCGACCAGGCGTGGATAATGATAAAACCTTTTCAAGTAGCTATGCTTAAGTCCATCCAGATCCTACTTGCCACGGCTACATACCAGGACTACGATATCTGGCGGTTGGGTGCCATGACTGCTTTTCTAAAATGATGTTTTGGAAGAGAGCGTCTATAAGTACACAGCCAGAGGGCTTCGTAGACAGTGGGAGCAGCGGAAACGTGTGCAAGATGCTTTATAGGATTAAAGCAGGCATCGCGGAGTTGGAACATCTGTTTTGATGAATTAGTCAAAGAGTTTGACATCATCAAAATGGTAGATGAACCTTGTATAAACAAAAAGGTAGTAGGGAGTATGGTGATGATCCTCGTAGGGTACGTGGATGACATACTCTTGATAGGGAAAGAGTTTCCTATGCTACGCTCGATCAATCTCCGCTTATCACAATGATTCTCCACATAGGATCAAAGTGATACTTCCTAAATCCTGGGTTTTTGGATATATGAGATAGATCTAAATGGATATTAGGACACTCACTAGTTGGAGTGAGAAGGTATCAATCGATCCTGAGGAGAATCACTGGAAGGGTTCCAGGGTGATAATGACGACTGAATGTCAGTCACAGGCATTGTCTTTACCCTTGGTAAAGAGACGGTATGTTGGAAGAGTTCCAGGCTAGATACCGTGACATACTAGACGATTAAGGCTGAATACATAGCTACTTAAGATGCTACCAAAAAGGCAGTCTGGGTGTATATTGGTTCATGAGATGAACTTAGTTCCTCTCATTGTGTGACAATGGAGTTGTGGCTTATGCCAAGGAACGTCCGTCCCATCAGTGATCCAGACATATTCTAAGGCAGTATCACCTGATCATGGAGATAGATGATCTTCAGGGTGATCGAGGTTAAGGAGAGTAGACTCAGAGGACAACACGGCGGATCCACTCACAAAGGCCTTTTCCCAGAGAGAGACTTTCATGGGATGGTTGAGTATGAGATACTGCAACCACTGCTACAGATGGCCCTAGTGCAAGTGGGAGATTCTTAGTTATATGTATGCCCTAGAGGCCATTACTGTACATAGGATGTATATTGTAGTGGATGCTGGGACATATATAGGGAGGACTTTCTTGCTCGACATGATAGTATGCTATCTGGTTACCCTTTACCTTAACGTGTATGCAGATTGTCTCTCTGTTACATGTTGGTAAAGCCCTTAGGATATGTACTTGACTACCTGGACTATGATGCGGATCATACTAGTGGGGGCATGGTAGTCCATAAGTACATCCTTCAAAGTCCCTAGTCGTGGGTGTATCGAGATGGGGAATCGATATACCAGAGTAGACTAGCGTATACCTTCTCGACCCATACAGATGGGCGATGGATGATCCCATATCCATTGGTGTTTGACATCGGAGATGATATACGGGTGCTCAGTGGAGACTGGGTACACTGGACGGACTCGCCGAGAACTCCCAGATGGTATTATACCTCACGTCAGATGGCAGTTCTCTGGTGACACTGGTACAGAGTAGTCTGTTGACCCGAGATCGTCATAGAGTCTTGTGTGGTTCCCACTGTGCTTTGATTTCCATCTTACCACGTCCAAGAGGGCGTGCAAAACGGTGGTTTTTGGGTACAGTCCCGAGTCACATGGAGGCAATGAGCGATAGGAGGGGATTCGTCTCTCCCGGTATAGGGAGTTGATGTTGCACTGTGTTCGATTGGCTATAACCGGAAATCCCTGGCCAGGGTTGCTGAGATTTACTGGTAAGTGTTACCAGTAGTTTCTCGAACTGTTATAGACCTCATATCGACACGACTTATCGAGCTATTGGGGTCTGACGTTTACCACCCCTAGGCGAGATATACGACATATCAGACGATCAGACCGAACTGTACGGTAGTGTTACTGGTTGGATTCACTGGAGTGTGAGCGGGCTTGCTCGTCGATCTTCAGATCGCTCAATACCCGGGTGGCCGTTACGTTTAGCAGACCGCTTGCGGCTTGTGGATGTTTGATATGATCATCATCCGCTGCCGGCGTATTGACGAGTCTTTAGAGTCCTACACAGAGGTTTCCTGGCTCAAGCGAAACGAAATAGGAGCGCATATGAGATATGTGCGGGACCGAGAATAATGCGTGTATGTGATACCGTATTCCATTCTCGCGATGAATGTATCAATTAGGTTATATGCGATATACCCTAGTTATCGAATCAAGGATTGATTCGATAAAACGATACAAAGGATACTAGTCGGTTATATACGATATGACCGGATCGTTAAATCAAGAGTTGATTTAATGATTTAATGCATAATTATATATTTGATATATTACTTTGCATTAACTAGTATCGGTTCACTTTAAATGGATTTTCTCACTCGGGTGTGCGCATTGCATATGCGATATGATTTTGTGCACTTGCTTGTATCATGTTTGATGATACATGCAATACTTGGTTAAATGTATGTTTAAACCATAGTTAGTTAATGGTTAAGGGTTTTAAATGATTTATTTATTGTTTTATTTATTTTTGGCAAAAGGAAAATGGTGGCTTTATTTATTTCTTTTGTTGAAGTTTCTTGAACTTTTGAAAAGTCCACTATTTTTGTTTTATGCCAAACCCTAACCACTCACTAACTTTGGTTAACTCTCTATACTTAACTATGGTAAGTGTTATGATAAGATTGAATTTTCTTTTCTATTCATTTAAAACTTATCATAATATTTATCATCTTCTTCCTTTTCTTCTTCTTCATGAAGATACCTTCCTCCATCAATGGTGATTGATGCAAATGAGTGGGAAATCCAATTCTAAAGTCTACCCACTTCCTATTTCTTCATCCTCTACCTCTTGCCAAGTAGTAGAGTGTGTTTCCTTCACAAGTTTTCATGACTTGGTGAAGTTGGAGCTTGATCTAGCGATGCCTCGACGTAGATCATCTTCGGCATGGACATCGACGACCTAGCTCGCCTATTCTCCGATGAAGCCGACGCTAGAGCCCGGATTCTTTTTGGACAGCGGAGAGGACTTCATCATGGAGCTATGGAGGTGGAGAAACGGATCTACAAAGGTTGTATTTCCGTATCTCTTAGTTAAGTGTTAACTAGTTTTATTTTCTCGCCTAGATTTCTAGCCGACGATCCGTGTTTAGGGTTTCTCGGCACCTTAGTTTTTGAAATTGCCATGGTTGATGGCTTGTGAGACCTCCTTAGCGTGCCTAGGAACCCTACAGATTTGATAAAAAGCAGTGGGAGCCATCCTGATTAGATAAAATAATAACCAATCTATTCTTGCAAGAGCGCACGCTGAGTGTTTTCTTCTCTCTCTCTCCTGGTAGCGACCATATCACGCCTTAATCAAGATAATAATACGGATAATTGACCGAACCCGCTTGTTATACTAAGCTGGGGAACGTTGGTCCCGCTCCAACTTATAATTGTTATAAGACAGAGCAGGAAATTGGGGAATACCAGAATTCCCGTGCCGCCCAAACGAAGAGAGTGCATGCTGATGCATCATCTTCGGGTGTGTTCATTATACAGAACTATTTCTCAGTATCCTCCGCATCCTTGGTATATGATACCGGATCAGGATCCCAGATATGTAATCTGTTACATAGGGCTACAGATAGGTAGAGAACTGAGAACGGGTGATAAGTTTCATGAGGCAGAAAATGGGGCAAGTGTTGCAGCCAAGTCTGTTGGTCACTGTCACCCTGTATTCCTAATACATTGATTCTGAACGAATGTTATTAGATACCGAACCTGATATACAAAGTCATATCAGTCTCTTTATTGTTAAAGAAATGATAAAATTTTGTATTGATGGATAATGTTTTGAACATTTCCTATATCAAAAGTTGATCGGTTCAGGCACGTTATCTAAAAGCATTGACGTTCTAAATCAAACTACAGTTCCTTGTATACTGAACACACACAAGAGGAAGAGTTCAGAAACGAACGAATTCTTCTTGAGGTATTGTAGACTAGGTCAGATCAATGTGACCCGACTAGCTAGAGTTACATAAAGATGCATATTTAAATGAGTTTGAATTTACATCTTGTGAAACTCGCCGGTCATGTCACAAAGATAAGATGACCATAGCTCCGTTTACTGGAAACAGAGAAAGAGTTAATGAACTCTTGGGACTGATACATGATGATGTATGGAAGGTCCCCTGTCTACACATGCCAGGACTGGTTCTTTATACTTCATTACGTTCTCTGATGTTCTCTCATGATTCAGACATATGTTCCTGTTGGAACATGAGTCCGAACCTTTTGAGATATTCACAGAATATAAGCGAGAAGTAGAGAACCAGAATACGGGTATAAGTATTATGTCCTATGATGAGATCAAGGAGGAGAATACTTGAGCACGGAATTCCTGGACTATTCTAAAGGAGAATGAGATTCTCTCTCAGCATTACTCCTCCGTATATACCTTAGCACGATGGTATGTCGGGACGGAGCAGATACACCCTATTTGATATGATGTGCTCTATGATGAGTACTACTGAGTTACCTTTTTCCTTTGGGGGTTATGCACTTGAGAAGCTGCATACCTATTGAATAGGGTTCCAATCAAATCAGTTGCCTACCATTTCATATGTGATATGGAAAGGGAAGAGCCCATGTCTTAAGCTAGTTAAGATTTGGGGTTGACCGGCCTATGTCTAAAAGCAAAATCCGGACAAGCTCGAGGCAAGGTCTGTTATGTACAACTGGAAAGGTTCCAGCTATACAAATTGCAGCTGATGATTTGATAGAACCAAAGGATTCATTAGTTTCCAATGAACCTCAGCCTCTCCGCCGATCTAGTACGGATCCTCACCCACCTGAGAGATACTTCGGTTCCTCTATGACAGTGGGAGCGAGGATTGCATCATGAGATGATGACCCAACTAGTTTCGAGCTGGCCATCAGGAGTGAGACTCTATAAGAATGGCTGGATGTTTAGCGATCTGAGATGGAATCCTTATACACCAACAAAGTATGGACTTTGGTTGCAATATCTGAAGGGTTAAATCCCCATCAGGAGCAAGTAAATCTTGAGAAGATTACTTGGTGTACTTGGAAAAGTTGAGACTTTCAAAGCTAGACATGTTAAAGGTTTTCATCATCGACCAGGCATGGATAATGATGAATCCTTTTTCCAGTGGCTATGCTTAAGTCCATCCAGATCCTACTTGCCACGGCTACATACCATGACTACGATATCTGGTGGTTGGGTGTCATGACAGCTTTTCTAAATGATGTTTTAGAAGAAAGCGTCTATAAGTACACAGCCAGAGGGCTTCGTAGACAGTGGGAGCAGCGGAAACATGTGCAAGATGTTTTATATGATAAAGCAGGCATCGTGGAGTTGGAACGTCTGTTTTGATGTGTTAGTCAAAGAGTTTGACTTCATCAAAATGGTAGATGAACCTTGTATATACAAAAAGGTAGTAGGGAGTATGGTGGTGATCCTCGTAGAGTACGTGGATAACATACTCTTGATAGGGAAGGAGTTTCCTATGCTACGCTCGGTCAATCTCCGCTTATCACAAGGATTCTCCATAAAGGATCAAAGTGATACCTCCTAAATTCTGAGTTCTCATCTATGAGATAGATGTAATTGGATGTTAGGATACTCACTAGATGTAGTGAGATGGTATAAATCGATCCAGGGGAGAATCACTGGAAGGGTTCCAAGGTGATAAAGACGACTGAATGTCATTCACAGGCATTGTCTTTACCCTCGGTAGAGGGACGGTATGATGGAAGAGTTCCAAGCTAGATACCATAACATACTAGACGATAAAGGCTGGATACATCGCTACTTAAGATACTACCAAAGAGGCTGTCTAGGTGTATATTAGTTCATGAGATGAACTTCGTTCCTCCCATTGTGTGACAATGGAGTTGTGGCTTTTGCCAAAGGAACGTTCGTCCCATCAGTGATCCAGACATATTCTACGGCAGTGTCACCTGATCATGGAGATGGTTGATCTCCAGGGGGATCGAGGCTAGGAGAGTAGACTCAGAGGATAACACGGCGGATCCACTCACAAAGGCCTATTCCCAGAGAGAGACTTTTATGGGATGGTTGAGTATGAGATACTGCAACCACTGCTATCAGATGGCCCTAGTGCAAGTGGGAGATTGTTAGTTATATGTATGCCCTAGAGGCCATTACTATACATAGGATGTATATTGTAGTGGATGCTTGGACATATATAGGGAGGACTTTCTTGCTCGACATGATAGTATGCTATCTGGTTACTCTTTACCTTAACGTGTACACTGTTTGTCTCTCTGTTACATGTTGGTAAAGCCCTTAGGATGTGTACTTGACTACCTGGACTATGATGTGGATCATACTAGTGGGGACAGGGTAGTCCATAAGTACATCCTTCAAGGTCCCTAGTCGTGGGTGTATCGAGACGGGGCATCGATATACCAGAGTAGACTAGCGTATACCTTCTCGACCCATACAGATGGGCGATGGATGATCCCATATCCATTGGTGTTTGACATCAGAGATGATACACGGGTGCTCAGTGGAGACTGGGTACACTGGACGGACTCGCCGAGAACTCCCAGATGGTATTATACCTTACGTCAGATGGCAGTTCTCTGGTGACACTGGTACAGAGTAGTCTGTTGACCCGAGATCGTCATAGAGTCTTGTGTGGTTCCCACTGTGCTTTGATTTCCACCTTACCACGTCCAAGAGGCCGTGCAAAATGGTGGTTTTTAGGTACAGTCCCGAGTCACATGGAGGCAATGAGCGATAGGAGGGGATTCGTCTCTCCCGGTATAGGGAGTTGATGTTGCGCTGTGTTCGATTGGCTATAACCAGAAATCCCTGGCCAGGGTTGCTGAGATTTACTGGTAAGTGTTACCAGTAGTTTCTCAAACTCTTATAGACCTCATATCGACACGACTTATCGAGCTATTGGGGTCTGACGTTTACCCCCCCAGGAGTGTGAGCGGGCTTGCTCGTCGCTCTTCTGATCGCTCAATATCCGGGTGGCCGTTACGTTTAGCAGACCGCTTGCGGCTTGTGGGTGTTTGATATGATCATCACCTGCTGCCGGCGTATTGACGAGTCTTTAGAGTCCTACACAGAGGTTTTCTGGCTCAAGCGAAACGAAATAGGAGCGCATATGAGATATGGGCGGGACCGAGAATAATGCGTGTATGTGATACCGTATTCTATTCTCGCGATGAATGTGTCGAATGGTTGTATGCGATATAACCTAGTTATCGAATCAAGGATTGATTCGATAAGCCGATACATTGGATATTAGTCAGTTATATGCGATATGACCGGATCGTTAAATCAAGTGTTGATTTAATGATTTAATGCATAATTATATATTTGATATATTACTTTGCATTAACTAGTATTGGTTCATTTTAAATGGATTTTCTCACTTGTAGTACACAAGTTGTATATGTGATATACTTTTGTGCACTTGATTGTATCATGTTTGATGATACATGCTTACTTGAGTTTGTGTAAAGATTAAACCATGGTTATTTAAATGGTTAGGGTTTTGATTTTCATATCTATTTATTTATTTATTTATTTTGGAAAAGAAAAAGGGAAAATGGTGGCTTTGTTTGTTTGTATATTGAAGCTTCATGAAGCTTTGACTAAGTGACCATTTTGTCTCATGCTTAACCCTAACCATTCCACTTAACCCTAGTTCATTCTCTACACTTGACCATGGTTGTATTATGATAAGTATTGATTTTCTTTTCTATTTCTAATTAACTTATCATAATATTCATCTTCTTCTTCTTCTTCACATGAAGAAAACCTTGCTTCATCAATGGTGATTTGATGAAAAGAGTGAGAAATCCAATTCTAAAGTGAACCCACCTCCTATTTCTTCATCCTCTACCTCTTGCCAAGTAGTATATGGTGTTTTCTTCACAAGTTTCATGACTTGGTGAAGTGGGAGCTTGATCTTATGATGCCTCGACGTAGATCATCTTCGGCATCGTAGTCGATGACCTAGCCCTCCCATTTCTTCGATGAAGCCGATGCTTGAGTCCGGGATCCGATATGGATAGCGAGGGGACTTCATCACGGAGCTTTGGAGGTGGAGAACCGGATCTACAAAGGTTGTAGCTTCTTTCCTTTAGTTAAGTTGTTAACTAGTTATTGTTTTCGCCTAAAATCTAGTTAACGATCTGTATTAGGGTTTCTCGGCACCAGTAAAATTTGAAATTGGCATGGTTGATGCCTTGTGAGACCTCATTAGTGTGCCTAGGAACCCTACACAACTATTGCCCACAGTGGGATCGGGATCCAACCATCATATGGAAGATATGCAATCTCATTGCAAATTTCAACTATTAAAACCCCCGATATGGTTTTTACCCCTAGTACCTATGACCTTAACTATGGTCAACAAATCATAAGTACCAGTTAAGTGCTACCCGTCATTTCTTGATTAATTAGACCCACTCACATGACCCTTAACTATGGTCAACAAAGTCGCATGAATGTCCTAATTAATCTGCATCATATGCAGTGTAGGAAGACATCACTTAGCTACCGTACACTACGCCTTAACTATAGTCAACAAACGTAGCACGAATACTAAGTACTCTACTTCCTAAAATGACGGAGGGTTGCGGATGATTTTTAAGAAAATCTTTAACGCTTTGAACTTGATATCGTCGTAGAATCAAATGGTTTTCAAAAGGAGTGGCTTGAGCTCCGCAGTTTTGAAATGTAGCTTTTTCATAACCGCCTTCAGACAATACAAACCCGGAATATCACATATACAAGATTTCATGCCTAACAATGTAAAGCTCGCATTTCGGTCTCATCCATGAAAACACCTTTTCAAAACAAGCTGGATAATTCAACAAGATTTCCGATTGTTGCCGAGACCGAACTGCTAGATTTACACGCAACAAACAAATTTGTCGATTCCAATTATTGTATCAAATATTAATAAACTAGGCGACGTTAAAACATTCGATCGAACGATTGAACACCCAAAGACTTCTCAGAAAGCTCAACACCTGAGCAGATTTTAAAAAAACCAGTAACTACACGAAATACATACGGGCCTGCACAAGAAAATAAGGCCCATGACCCACCTACTGCGCCGCGGAACCGCCGCAGGAAGTCCACTATGGCAGCGGTTCCGCGGTCGTACGGATGAGTTAGGGCATCGTTTTTCTGGTGGGTCCATAAAATACCCTGCTGAATTTTTTACGTATTTTTAATTTGAAAAAATCCAGGTTTTAGAAAAATTTCCAGAGAGCATCCCCCGGGTGTCGTGTTTCGTTCGTTCAAGATTTTTAACGTCGTCTAGGTTACCGTAGGGTTCTAGCCTGGCTCTGATACCATGAAGGGTTTCCTACAGCACCACAACAAGGGTTTGGAGGTAACACACATGCCAAATTTTTTTTTAAAAATGGTGCTAAAGAAACTATCTTAAGGATCATGCTAGAAAAATATAAGGTAACATAACTTTAACAATAACACAAGTAATAAAAGCTAGGGTTTTTGAGAGTACAACCTTTGTAGCTCCCAACGCTAGACTCCTTGGCTACTTGAGAGTTGGAAAAAGGTTCACTTGAGATCCTCTAGGTCCACGACGATCCACCCGGAGTCCTCTTTGTCCAAGCTTGAAGCTCCACTAGATCAAGAGAAGAAGTAGAAGCTAACACTCTAGACTAATGGGCAAGACTAGTGTAGAATGGTGATGTGGTTTGTTTTCTCACTTCAAAACTGTAACACCTTAGAATGTGTTTTGTGGCTAATTATATTTTAATGTATGGATTTTAATAAAAAGTTTACCAAATTGGTTTTCAATTATTTTATCTTATTTAATGAATATTTTAGTAGATTTTTCCTAGGCTTGCACACACTTGTGCATGATAACTAGGGTTTAGAGATGGGGTTAGACCATGATTAGCAAGCATAATGGATTAACCCATTCTCTTTAAGTTAATCATTATTGTTTAGGTGCTTTTGGGTTTTTATTTGTTTATGGTTCTTTTCAAAATAAAAATGAATTTGAAAAGGGTTTTTAATTTGAGTTGAAATGTTGACCAAGAGAGAGAGAGAGAGAGGGCATGGGGCAACATGGCATGAGCCATGCCCATTAATGAAGAGAGAGAATGAGAAGGGGGTCTTTATTGGTTGTTCTCATTCCTCCCTCTCATTTCCTTGCTCTCATTCCCTCATACTCTCACACTCACACACACAGCAGCTTCAGCAGCAGCCCCAGAAGCAAGCAGCAGCACCAGCTCCATTAGCAGCAGCAGAGGCATTAGCAGCAGCAGGAAGCAACAGCAGCAGCTGTAGTAGAAGCAGCCCCAGCAGCTACAGCAAATCTTTTCCACTTCTTCTCCTACTCTCTACAGTTCTACAGGGTATAATTCTTGAACTCATTTCCCCTTATTGCTTAGCTTGTGCTTAGTTTAGCGTCGGTTTGTGTTATTTGTGAGTTTAAGTGCTAATTATGGTGATTTGTGAGATGTTGTGGCAAATTGATGATTGTGTTGGTAAACCCTACTTAATTAAGTGTTGTTAGGGTCACCTTAACTGAGCTTAACCCTGGATTACACTAAAATACCATAGGGTTTCCTTTTAGTGCAAATTGGTGATTTAAAGCGATATATTGGTTATCTGTGATCTGCTTTTGACCCGGGGCCTTCAAGACAAAATTGAGGAAACTGGGGCATGCACACTAGGTCTAGAACACACCACCAGAACACGAGCCATCCTCTCCCAAAACAGGCCGCAGATTTATTGTGTTTGGCCGCAATTTGCGACCAAGTGGGGGGCAAGGGTGCTGGGGTTTGTGTAGGGCTCTCTTTTGTGTAGTCTAGTGTTTTGGCATGTCTAGTTTTGTAAGATTTGACCTGTAGGAAAATCTGGGATCAAATATCGTTTTGCATGTCCGTTGTGTTTGCGCGATACGCGCGATACGTGAGTGGGTTCTGTGATCCAGCGTATCGCGGTGTGTCGTGGTAGTTTTAGACGCGTATACACATGCTTTAGCGTATCGTGCACACGCGCGTTTAGTTCGCGACGCGAGTTTCTCGTTTGAGTTCGATATCGCGTTTTGCGGAATATTTGGCTTATATATTATTTCCATGTTTAAATTGCAGGTTTGCAGGCGGGGACTACGGACACTGCTACAGGGGGGAGCAGATGGTAGGATTCACCTAGTTTCGAGAGTAGGTGAGTAGATTTAACATCTACAGGGGAATCGTCCGCATGGCGTTATGCGTCTGGGCTAGGATTCTACTATTTGTCGCATATTCTACGTCATTGTTAGAATTGCGCCTTTACTTTATTTCCTTGATATACTTGTACTGTGACTAGCAGCCGTAGGACACTGCACATATTATTGACGGTTCATGTTGCACGAGCACGGATTGTATGCTACACACACACCGTCAATAATTGCCATGTCACACACAAACCATTATAGACATTATATTGCTTAGTTAGGGACTTTATGACATCGATTCACATTACTTATCACGTTTTGACATTTAGTAACCGATATACCTTACTCACCTATTCCACTTATACCCAGGGGGTATACGACATCAGTTCTTATAGGTAGATACCTATACATTGCTACACCTGTATGTTACACACATATTCAGTTGCTGCTACATATTTACCTTTACTGATGTTACTTAGCTGTACCTTATTGGTTTCGCATACATCTGTTTTCAGCTATATATTCTCATTTATATGCTCGCATTTCAGATATATCGCATATATTTATTCCTGGATTTTCGCATTGTTATTTGGATTTCACATGATGATTTCTGGATTTGGGAACCGCGGGAGTTCATGAAATTATGTATACATTGAAAAACTCGGTTTCCTTGATATGATATTTGCGCAGCCACCATGAGATTTATCGGTTCTGATTATATACTCCATACGAGGTGTGGTTGCCATATGAGGGTACATGGTGGGGCCCGATATGGTTCCCCTCGGCAAGAAGATCGATGGATGTTGCCGATTGAGCCTAGAGGTGGGCTAGTACCTACCAGTGACAGTACTAATGACTCGGCAGGGATCATGGAGATACCGTTGGAAGTCATGCACGTATGCATACGTCGAAAGGTGAGGGTCAGAGCTAGACACTCGTGCTTTCGGGACAGCGTATGATACGTACCTATCAGGATTTCTGTGTCGATGCTTGGCACATTGTTTTCATGGTATTTCTTTTAAACACCTTTGTATAAATAACAGGGGATTTAGCCGTTGTTATATATACCCTTACAACAATATTAGTGGAATGGGACGCTAATATATGTGTATTGACCCCATCATATTTATTTCTGCATATATATATATATATTTAGGATGCTAGAATCTTACTTCAGACTTTGACTTGGGATATCAGGTGATTCATTGAGATAGGACATACATATGGGATTATTGATTTGTACATTCGGGATATAGGAGATTATTCTGTATTGTACATTGAGGAGACGTGAGACTTATATGATGTGAGAGCCCAATGTGGAGGCTGATTTGAGTAATTAGGATTTGAGTGTCTTGATGGATTGTGATCCTACCACGATGACATGATTCCGTGGGATGACATATTTCACTCCATACCTCATACCTTTCCACTTATGCACTGTTCCATGTATTAGGAGTACCTGTTAGTGTACCCTTCATGATTGCTGCATATTTGCATTCTCATATCCTATTGCATAGTTATTGTATACTATTGTCATGTTATTATTGCTTCACATATTGATTGTACCTGCTAGTGTACTTTCCATTATTCAGCATTTACATGACATGTTATTACTGTAATCGCATATCTTAGATTCATGCTGTACGTACATTCCTGCGATTACCTGCTTATGTTATCTACTATTCACGAGTTGGCAACTCACCCCCGTTGTGCCACAGGTGTTTCAGGTTGTTCCCCAGAGTAGTCGAGGCAGGCTATTCAACTTTTCATCTATCATCTTTTGCTACAGATACCGCATCGGCTCACATTACAATATTTTGCTTAGGTGGGTTAGATGATTATCTGTATTTCATATTGTACATTCGTTGTATCTTGTACTCTCCATCTACTATTATGTTGTTGACTTAGAGACTTGGTGAGGACGATATTGTAAATTAATTATGGATTTGTTGTCTTGTATATACAGCTTTCTCTCTATTGTCTTTATTTCTTCCCTACGGCGTCATATATTTATGTTGTATTCATTTTGGCTAGTTTTTACAAAAGGGGGTGTTGCCAAAATTTTAAAGAAAGAAAGTAGGACTTTTAAAGAATTTGGGTTGCGATTTCAAATGTTTCAAAAAACTTATATTCTTTTCCGTATTTTCTTGGTTTAGATTTCTGGGTTTTGGCTTTCTTTTACTGCGTTACGTCTTTAGGCGTTGCGTAGTATTAGGGCCGTCACGTGCCAAATTTCGGGTCATGACAAAGTTGGTATCAGAGCGCTAGGTTTTACCTTTCGGAGTGTAGGATGACCTTAATATGATGGAGTAGGTAGCTTAAGCAGAGTAACGTAGTGTGTATGTCTGCAGCATACCCACGATGCGGTACTTCGTTTTAAGTGACCTAAGTACAAATTGCTTGAATTTCCTTCCTTGATGATTCATATCCTTGAGATTCGATTCCTTATTCTCATCGAATCTTATATCTATTTGTAGCCTTGCCGCCGATGACTATGGGAACTCAGAGTGATGTAGCGAGGGCCGAGGTCAGAGTTGGCTCGGGTGAGACGAGTACTGACCAGGATGGCACTCTAGTTGCACATGTGCAGACGGATCAGCCTACAACATATACTATTGATAGACTTTTGGCAGAGATGCAGGACTTCCGCCAGACTATGAGTTCATTGGTTGATGTCGTTCGGGAGCTACGACAGGAGGTTGTCACCCCTGTTACTCAGTTGTCGCTTACGATCAGCATGCAGCAGTCCGTCACCTACATAGCACCAGTGGTTGCAGCTCCAGTTGACGAGGCGCATATTCCAGAGGCTCAGAGAGTTCAAGGACAGTGGAGGACTCGTACCAGTGTACCAGCCCAGAGACAGAGGATTCATCATCGAGATAGATTTTGTGGCCGTTGCGGGAGTAGCAGAGGCTTAGGACGAGGACAGTCATTCAGCTCTCATCCCCAGGATGGTTAGCAGTCAGCGCATGGATGTTTTCGATCCGGAAGCCTTCAGCACTTCGTCAGGGATTGTTCCTTAGAACGGCGTCAGGATCGTATTCAGAGAGGCCGTGGACGTGGAAGGTTTGCTCAGAGGACTCAGTCTACTAGGGAAGTTCAGCCAGTTGCGGGTAGAGGGCAGACACAGGAGTTTGCTTCTACTCATCGGGACGCGCAGGCGTCCAATGCAGAGTTTTCAGGTATCCTTAATTCGCATGTTCTTTTGGTGTACTCGTTTGCTTTCCACACCTTGTACCGTGGTTGGGTAGATTATTCGTAGTTGTTGTTTTAACTTCTGTCAGCGATTCTTTTGTTGCGCGACACGTATTTCAGTTGTGTGCCAATCGGATAGGAGATAGAGATTCGTCCGTCGTTTTGATCCTTCTAGAGATGTTGGATTTGACGTTCTCCTGGGCATGGACTGGTTAACTACGTGCTAGGCGTCTGTGGACTACCATGAGGAAACAGTTAGGTTTGTTTTCCCGGCAGGTCAGTTCTTGTCGTGCAGGTGTGGATACTGGGAGAGCACCAGCAGTTTGCTAAATTCTCGGAGTGTTTCTTCAGGCTTGTTTTGTGTTGACTCCTAGGTCTTGTAGTCACGGGAGACGGTTTCGTATGGTTCCGAGGGAGATCGTGGCCGTACAGCTTAGGCCCAGACTTGTGTGCAGGATGGAGATCCGCAGATTGTTGGGCTTAGCAAGTTTTTACCGCCGTTTCATGCAGGATTGCTAGAGTAGTGCTGCACCATCGACTGAATGGACCGGAAGGGAGGTTTCTTTTCTGTGGACTGAGGCATGTGTGCGGAGTTTTCAGCAGTTGAAGATTCAGTTAACAACTGCATCAGTTCTTTCTTTGCCTTTGGTTCGGGCGACCTTGTTGTTTAACTGTTATGTTTCTTGAGTGGGGCTCGAATGTGTACTGAGGTGACACTATAGAGTTATCGCTTTTGCTTCCCTACATTTGGAAGAAGTACGAGAAGGATATTCCACTCATGATCTGGAGATGGCCGCGGTGGTTTTGCGTTGGAGATTTGGAGACACTACTTGTTCGAGAGTCGTGTCAGATTTTCCACAGACCACCAGAGCTTAATGTACATCTTCCTGCAACGGATTTTGATTGTTGTGATAGTCTTCTGCAGATTTACAGTTCTTGTGTGATCGTTGAGTACAGCTTAAGTTCGTCTCTACGGAGGGGACAGCTTGCTCATGTCCGCGCCCGACCAGTTTCCTTAAATCGCATTCGCGAGACACTGCCCGCCGATGCTCGTTCGTCAGAGATACTTGAGCATACTCGGCTGGGTAATGATTCGAAGTCATTGATTTGTGACAATGGTGTGCTAAGTTAGGGACGCGTTTGTGTACCTGATATTATCAGGTAGAGACGTGGAATCCTAGAACAGGTACATCAGTCAACTCTCTGTTTTCATTCAAGTTCCACCAACATTGACGTGACTTGTAAGATAGTTACGGGTGGACAGGGGTGTAAAGAGAAGTTTCAGGTTTCGTTTCGAGGTGTGTCTTTTGTGTGTTTGAGTTGAGTATCTGAGGCCGGCTGGAGAGTTGCAGTCTTTTACTGTTCCAAAGTAGGAGTGGGAGCAGATCTCCATGAATTTCGTTATGGTTTCTACCCAAGTTTAGTCAGGGTGTGACTCCATTCGGATTCTTGTCATCCGGTTATACTCAATTTGCTCTGTTGTTTCTTGTTAAGTTGTGTGTTTGTATTGATTGTTGTCAGCGGTTGGGGATCGTCACTCGCCATCGTTAGGGTTCTCCTTCGATAGCTGTTATCAGGAGACACTCCAATTGGCCACCTTTAGGTTTAGGGGTTAGGTCGTGTCGATCACCAGTCTGTTGTTTTCTGACTCTGCGTAAGTAGGATTTTGGACTCCAGCTAGTCTAGAGACTTCGGAGATGATCCGGTTGTTCAGGTCACGATGAGAGTAGCCCAGTGCAAACAGTGGTCTTATACCGACCGTGTTGGTCGTAGACTTAAGAGCGCAGTGGTAGATCATGTATTCCTGCGGATTTTTCCGATAAATGACGTGTTGGATATTAGAAAGCTTATCCCAGGGTGGTAGGTCCTTTGAGACCCTATAAGCGAGTTAGTTTCGTTGCCTTTAAATTGGCACTTCCGCCCAGATTATTAAATTTTCACCCCGTATTCCTTTTGATGATACTTTACAATTACCTTCTTGACCTTTCTCACATGATTTGGCACCAGACATTTTGGCTTGACGCGATTTTTCGTTCACCAGCAGCCAATGGTATTAATGGCTCGGCAGGCGGAGAAACGTCGGTCATGGGTCTTGCCATCTGTGAAGGGTTTTCTTGGACATAGCCGTATAGTTAGGTAATCACTTGGGAGGCTGCGAGCGGGATTTGAGAGTTGTAATCTTCTCTTTGAAGGTACGCGTAGCAGTATATTTTTAAATTCGGGGACGAATTTCTTTTAAGGGGGGGGGGGAGATTGTAACACCTTAGAATGTGTTTTGTGGCTAATTATATTTTAATGTATGGATTTTAATAAAAAGTTTACCAAATTGGTTTTCAATTATTTTATCTTATTTAATGAATATTTTAGTAGATTTTTCCTAGGCTTGCACACACTTATGCATGATAACTAGGGTTTCGAGATGGGGTTAGACCATGATTAGCAAGAATAATGGATTAACCCATTCTCTTTAAGTTAATCATTATTGTTTAGGTGCTTTTGGGTTTTTATTTGTTTATGGTTCTTTTCAAAAATAAAATGGATTTGAAAAGGGTTTTTAATTTGAGTTGAAAAGTTGACCAAGAGAGAGAGAGAAAGGGCATGGGGCAACATGGCATGAGCCATGCCCATTTAATGAAGAGAGAGAATGAGAAGGGGGACTTTGTTGGTTGTTCTCATTCCTCCCTCTCATTTCCTTGCTCTCATTCCCTTATACTCTCACACTCACACACACAGCAGCTTCAGCAGCAGCCCCAGAAGCAAGCAGCAGCACCAGCTCCATTAGCAGCAGCAGAGGCATTAGCAGCAGCAGGAAGCAACAGCAGTAGCTGTAGTAGAAGCAACTCCAACACCTACAGCAAATCTTTTCCACTTCTTCTCCTGCTCTCTAGGGTTCTACAGGGTATAATTCTTGAACTCATTTCCCCTTATTGCTTAGCATGTGCGTAGTTTAGCGTCGGTTTGTGTTATTTGTGAGTTTAAGTGCTAATTATGGTGATTTGTGAGATGTTGTGGCAAATTGATGATTGTGTTGGTAAACCCTACTTAATTAAGTGTTGTTAGGGTCACCTTAACTGAGCTTAACCCTGGATTACACTAAAATACCATAGGGTTACCTTTTAGTGCAAATTGGTGATTTTAAAGCGATATATTGGTTATCTATGATCTGCTTTTGACCCGGGGCCTTCAGGACAAAATTGAGGAAACTGGAGCATGCACACTAGGTCTAAAACACACCACCAGAACATGAGCCATCCTCTCCTAAAACAGGCCGCAGATTTATTGTGTTTGGCCTCAATTTGCGACCAAGTGGGGGGCAAGGGTGCTGGGGTTTTGTGTAGGGCTCTCTTCTGTGTTGTCTAGTGTTTTGGCATGTCTAGTTTTGTAAGATTTGACCTGTAGGAAAATCTGGGATCAAATATCGTTTTGCATGTCCGTTGTGTTTGCGCGATACGCGCGATACGTGAGTGGGTGATCCAGCGTATCGCGGCGTGTCGCGGTAGTTTTAGACGTGTATACACACGTTTTAGCGTATCGTGCACACGCGCGTTTAGTTCGCGATGCGAGTTTCTCGTTTGAGTTCGATATCCCGTTTTGCGGAATATTTGGCTTATATATGTTTTCCATGTTTAAATTGCAGGTTTGCAGGCGGGGACTACGGACACTGCTACAGGGGGGAGCAGATGGTAGTATTCACCTAGCTTGGAGAGTAGGTGAGTAGATTTAACATCTACAGGGGAATCGCCCGCATGGCGTTATGCGTCTGGGCTAGGATTCTACTACTTGTCGCATATTCTATGTCATTGTTAGAATTGGGCCTTTACTTTATTTCCTTGATATACTTGTACTGTGACTAGCATCTGTAGGACACTGCACATATTATTGACGGTTTATGTTGCACGAGCACGGATTGTATGCTACACACACACCGTCAATAATTGCCATGTCACACACAAACCATTATAGACATTATATTGCTTAGTTAGGGACTTTATGACATCGATTCACATTACTTATCACGTTTTGACATTTAGTAACCGATATACCTTACTCACCAATTCCACTTATACCCAGGGGGGTATACGACATCAGTTCTTATAGGTAGATACCTATACATTGCTACACCTGTATGTTACACACATATTCAGTTGCTGCTACATATTTACCTTTACTGATGTTACTTAGCTGTACCATATTGGTTTCGCATACATCTGTTTTCAGCTAGATATCCTCATTTATATGCTCGCATTTCAGATATATCGCATATATTTATTCCTGGATTTGCGCATTGTTATTTGAATTTCACATGATGATTTCTGGATTTGGGAACCGCGGGAGTTCATGAAATTATGCATACATTGAAAAACCCGGTTTCCTTGATATGATATTTGCGCAGCCACCATGAGATTTATTGGTTCTGATTATATACTCCATATGAGGTGTGGTTGCCTTATGAGGGTACATGGTGGGGCCCGGTATGGTTCCCCTCGGCAAGAAGATCGATGGATGTTGCCGATTGAGCCTGGAGGCGGGCTAGTACCTATCAGTGACAGTACTAATGACTCGGCGGGGATCATGGAGATACCGTTGGGAGTCATGCACGTATGCATATGTCGAAAGGCGAGGGTCAGAGCTAGGCACTCGTGCTTTCGGGACAGCGTATGATACGTACCTATCAGGATTTCTGTGTCGATGCTTGGCACATTGCTTTCATGGTATTTCTTTTAAACACCTTTGTATATATAACAGGGGATTTAGCCGTTGTTATATATACCCTTACACCAATATTAGTGGAATGGGACGCTAATATATGTGTATTGACCCCATCATATTTATTTCTGCATATATATATATAGTGGAATGAGACGTGAGACTTATATGATTTGAGAGCCTAACGTGGGGGCTGATGTGAGGAATTGGGATTTGAGTGTCTTGATGGATTGTGATCCTACCATGATGACATGATTCCGTGGGATGACATATTTCACTCCATACCTCATACCTTTCCACTTATGCACTGTTCCATGTATTAGGAATACCTGTTAGTGTACCCTTCATGATTGCTGCATATTCGCATTCTCATATCCCTATTGCATAATTATTGCATACTATTGTCATGTTATTTTTGCTTCACATATTGATTGTACCTGCTAGTGTACTTTCCATTATTCGGCATTTACATGACATGTTATTACTGTAATCGCGTATCTTAGATTCATGTTGTACGTATATTCCTGCGATTACCTGCATATGTTATCTACTATTCACGAGTTGACAACTCACCCCCGTTGTGCCATAGGTGTTTCAGGTTGTTCCCCAGAGTAGTCGAGGCAGGCTATTCAGCTTTTCATCTATCATCTTTTGCTACAGATACCGCATCGGCTCACAGTATACTATTTTGCTTAGGTGGGTTAGATGATTATCTGTATTTCATATTGTACATTCGTTGTATCTTGTACTCTCCATCTACTATTATGTTGTTGACTTAGAGACTTGGTGAGGACGATATTGTAAATTAATTGTGGATTTGTTGTCTTGTATATACAGCTTTCTCTCTTTTGTCTTTATTTCTTCGCTACGGCGTCGTATATTTATGTTGTATTCATTTTAGCCAGTTTTTACAAAAGGGGGTGTTGCCAAAATTTTAAAGAAAGAAAGTAGGACTTTTAAAGAATTTGGGTTGCGATTTCAAATGTTTCAAAAAACTTATATTCTTTCCGTATTTTCTTGGTTTAGATTTCTGGGTTTTGGCTTTCCATTACTGCGTTACGTCTTTAAGCGTTGCGTAGTATTAGGGCCGTCACGTGCCAAATTTCGGGTCGTGACAAAAACCCTAACTTGATGACTCTTTTGCTCACTTGAGATAACTAGAGAGCAAGAGAGAAAGGTGGGAGAAGATGATGGCTTGTAAAAACTCAAGATAATGATAAGCTTAACAATAAAAATGAGAAATGAAAATATATATATTTTCTCTTTCTCATTCTTAACCATAGTTATAAAATATCTAGATATTTGTTTTGGAACAAAAATGGCCATAGAAAATGAATCATGGTTAAACTAAAGGGTTAGTGCAAGAATAAAATAATAAACCATGATAACAATTTCCATTTCCATTTTTCTTTTCCAAATAAATAATATCTATATATTTATATATATATGGTGTGAGTCTTATATTGCCACCATCCACTATATCAACAACCATGATAGAATTATGTATGCATGTATGTGTGCATGCACATCAATATGTGCATGAATGAGAATAAATGCATACATGCATGCATACAACAAACAGACAAGGAAGGGTTTAAAGTGAGAAACTAATGGTCAATGATAAATCAACACTTGATTTAGAAAACCGGTCATATCACATACGACCTGACCAAAAGCAAACCGCCCGATTAATATACGGTATCTCATACGCGTATTTTAACCGGGTCCACGCACATATCTCATATGCGCACCACATCGTTTCGCCTGGACTAGGCAACTCCATTGTGGGACTCTAAGACTCGTCAATACGCCGGCAGTGGGTGATGATCATATCAAGCACCCCCAAGCCGCAAGCGGTCAGCTAAACGTAACGGCCACCCTGGTATTGAGCGATCAGAAGAAAACAAGCGAACCTCTCACAACTCCCGTCGAGCCAACCGGCAACACTACCGTACAGTCCGGTCTCTTCATCAGATATGCTGCATATCGAGTCTAGGGATGGTAACGTCGACCCCAATAACTCAATAAGTCGTGCCGATGAGTGGTCTATAACAGATCGAGAAACTACTGATAACACTTATTAGTAAATCTCAACAGCCCTGGCCAGGGACTTACTGATATAGTCAATCGAGCACAGCACAGCATCAACTCCAAATACCGGGAGAGACGAAACCCCTCCTATCGCTCATCGCCTTCGTGTGTCTCGGGACTGTACCCAATGGCCACCTGTTTGCACTACTCAGTAGAGCAGTGGTAGGGTGGTAATTAAAGTACAGAGGGAGAACACACAAGACTCTATGACGATCTCGGGTCTACAGACTAACCTGTACCAGTGTCACCTGAGAACTGCTATCCGGCGATAGATATAATTCCATATAGGAGTTCTTGGTGAGTCCGTCCAGTGTACCCAGTCACCACTGAGCACCCGTATACGATCTCGATGTCAAACATCGATGAATGTGGGAACATCCATCGCCCATCATATGGGTCTAGTATCATATACGCTAGTCTACTCTGGTATATCGATGCTGTAGGGTTCCTAGGCACTCTAACGAGGTCTCACAAGGCATCAAACATGGCCAATTCAAATTTTACGAGTGCCGAGAAACCCTAATACGGATCGTTAACTAGATGAGTAGGCTATGCGAGCATGTAAACGAATTAAATGCTAAAGGAAAGTGACTACAACCTTTGTAGATCCGGTCCACCACTTCCTAAGCTCCGCGATGATGTCCCTCCACTGTCCAAATCGGATCCCGGACTCTAGCATCGGCTTCATCGGAAAAATGGGCGGGCTTGGTCGTCGGCTTCGATGCCGAAGATGATCTACGTCGAGGCATCACTAGATCAAGCTCCCACTTCACCAAGTCATGAAACTTATGAAGAAAACACCCTATACTACTTGGCAAGAGGTAGAGGATGAAGAAATAGGAAGTGGGTTCACTTTAGAATTGGATTTCTCACATGATTTCATCACTTGCCATTGATGAGGCAAGCTTTTCTTTCTTCCTCATGAAGAAGGAGATCAAGAGAGAATATGATAAGTGTTCAAGAATAATTTAAAAAGAATTAATTCTTATCATATTCTAACCTTAGTTAAGTGTAGAGAATAGACTAGGGTTAGTTTAAATGGTTAGGGTTAAGGATGAGAACAAAAAGGTTATTTAGTCAAAGCTTCATGAAGCTTCAACTAAAACAAATCAAGCCACCATTCATTTATCTTTCAATTTCTTCAAAATGAATAAATAAATAAGATAAATGAATAAGCAAAACCCTAATCAACAACTTAACCATGGTTTAATTCTTTACACTTAACCAAATAAGCATGTATCATCAAACATGATACAATCAAGTGCACAAAAGTATATCACATATACAACTTGCACCAATCAAGTTAGAAAATCCATTTAAAGTGAACCAATACTAGTTAATGCAAAGTAATTTATCAAATATAAAATTATACATTAAATCATTAAATCAACACTTGATTTAATGATCCGGTCATATCGCATATAACCAACTAATATCCAATGTATCGGCTTATCGAATCAATCCTTGATTCGATAACTAGGTTATATCGCATACAACCATTCGACACATTCATCGCGAGAATAGAATACGGTATCACATACACGCATTAATCTCGGTCCCGCACATATCTCATATGCGCTCCTATTTCGTTTCGCTTGAGCCAGGAAACCTCTGTGTAGGACTCTAAAGACTCGTCAATACGCCGGCAGCAGGTGATGATCATATCAAACACCCACAAGCCGCAAGCGGTCTGCTAAACGTAACGGCCACCCGGGTATTGAGCGATCAGAAGATCGACGAGCAAGCCCGCTCACACTCCTGTGAATCCAACCAGTAACACTTACCGTACAGTCCGGTCTCGTCGTCTGATATGTCGCATATCTCGCCTAGGGGTGGTAAACGTCAGACCTCAATAGCTCGATAAGTCGTGTCGATATGAGGTCTATAACAGTTCGAGAAACTACTGGTAACACTTACCAGTAAATTTCAGCAACCCTGGCCAGGGATTTCCGGTTATAGCCAATCGAACACAGCGCAACATCAACTCCCTATACCGGGAGAGACGAATCCCCTCCTATCGCTCATTGCCTCCATGTGATTCGGGACTGTACCCAAAAACCACCGTTTTGCACGCCCTCTTGGATGTGGTAAGATGGAAATCAAAGCACAGTGGGAATCACACAAGACTCTATGACGATCTCGGGTCAACAGACTACTCTGTACCAGTGTCACCAGAGAACTGCCATCTGACGTAAGGTATAATACCATCTGGGAGTTCTCGGCGAGTTCGTCCAGTATACCCAGTCTCCACTGAGCACCCGTATATCATCTCTGATGTTAAACACCAATGGATATGGGATCATCCATCGCCCATCTGTATGGGTCGAGAAGGTATACGCTAGTCTACACTGGTATATCGATGCCCCGTCTCGATACCCCCACGACTAGGGACCTTGAAGTATGTACTTATGGACTACCATGTCCCCACTAGTATGATCCGCATCATAGTCCAGGTAGTCAAGTACACATCCTAAGGTCTTTACCAACATGTAACAGAGAGACAATCAGTGTACACGTTAAGGTAAAGTGCAACCAGATAGCATACTATCATGTCGAGCAAGAAAGTCCTCCCTATATATGTCCAAGCATCCACTACAATATACATCCTATGTATAGTAATGGCCTCTAGGGCATACATATAACTAACAATCTCCCACTTGCACTAGGGCCATCTGATAGCAGTGGTTGTAGTATCTCATACTCAACCATCCCATAAAAGTCTCTCTCTGGGAAAAGGCCTTTGTGAGTGGATCCGCCGTGTTGTCCTCTGAGTCTGCTCTCCTTACCTTGATCCCCTAGGAGATCAACCATCTCCATGATCAGGTGATACTGCCTTAGAATATGTCTGGATCATTGATGGGACAGACGTTCCTTGGCATAAGCCACATCTCCATTGTCACACAATTGGAGGAACTAAGTTCATCTCATAAACAAATATACATCCAGACTGCCTCTTTGGTAGCATCATAAGCAGCGATGTATCTTGCCTTTAATCGTCTAGTTAGCCACGGTATTTAGCTTGGAACTCTTCCAACATACCATCCCTCTTGTGAGGGTAAAGACAAAGCCTGTGACTGACATTCAGTCGTCCTCATCACCCTGGAACACTTCCAGAGATTCTCCCCAGGATCGATTGATACCATCTCACTACAACTAGTGAGAATCCTAACATCCAATTAGATCTATCTCATAGATCCAAAACCCAGGATTTAGGAGGTATCATTTTGATCCTATATGGAGAATCATTGTGATAAGCGGAGATTGACTGAGCGTAGCATAGGAAACTCCTTCCCTATCAAGAGTATGTCATCCACGTACTCTTACGAGGATCACCACCATACTCCCTACTACCTTTTTGTTTATACAAGGTTCATCCACCATTTTGATGATGTCAAACTCTTTGACTAACACATCAAAACAGACGTTCCAACTCAGCGATGCCTGCTTTATCCTATAAAGCATCTTGCACACGTTTCCGCTGCTCCCACTGTTTACGAAGCCCTCTGGCTGTGTACTTACAGACGCTCTCTTCTAAAACATCATTTTAGAAAAGAAGTCATGACACCCAACTACCAGATATCGTAGTCATGGTATGTAGCCGTGGTAAGTAGGATCTGGATGGACTTAAGCATAGCCACTGGAAAAAGGTTTCATCATTATCCACGCCTGGTCAATGACGAAAACCTTTAACAAGTCTAGCTTTGAAAGTCTCAACTTTTACATATACACCAAGTAATCTTCTCAAGATATACTTGCTCCTGTTGGGGATTTAACCCTTCAGATACAGCAACCAAAGTCCATACTTTGTTGGTGTACATGGATTCCATCTCAGATCACTAAGCATCCAGCCATTCTTACAGAGTCTCACTCCTGATGGCCAGCTCGAAACTAGTTGGGTCATCATCTCATGATGCAATCCTCACTCCCACTGTCATAGAGAAACTGAAGTAACTCTCAGGTGGGTGAGGAACCCTACTAGATCGGCGGAGAGGCTGAGGTTCGTTGGAATCTACTGAATCCTTTGGTTCTATCAAATCATCAGCTACAGTTTGTTTGGCTGGAACATTTCCAGTTCTACATAACAGACCTTGCCTCGAGTTTGTCCGGATTTTGCTTTTAGACATAGGCCGGACAACCCCAAATCTTAACTAGCTTAAGACATGGGCTCTTCCCATACCATATCTCATATGGAGTGGTAGGCAACTGATTTGATTCGAACCCTATTCAATAGGTATGCAGCTTCTCAAGTGCATAACTCCCAAATGGAAATAGGTAACTCAGTAGTACTCATCATAGAGCACACCTTATCACATAGGGTGTTATTATTCCGCCCCGATACACCATCGTGCTATGGTGTATACGGATGAGTAATGCTGAGAGAGAATCTTATTCTCCTTTAGAATAGTCCAGGATTTCCGTGCTCAAGTATTCTCCTCCTTGATCTCATCAAAGGACATAATACTTATACCTATTATTTTGGTTCTCTACTTATAACTTGTATTCTGTGAATACCTCAAAAGGTTCTGACTTGTGTTTCAACAGGAACATATGTCTGAATCTTGAGAGATCATCAGAGAACGTAATGAAGTATAAAGAACTGGTCTTGGCATGTGTAGACAGGGGACCTACATACATCAACAAGTATTATCCCAAGAGTTCACTAACTCTTTCTCTGTTTCCAATAAACAGAGCTGGTGTCATTATATCTTTGTGACATGATTGGAAAGTTTCACAAGATGTAGATTCAAACTGATTTAAATATGCATCTACATGTAACTTCAGCTAGTCGGGTCACATTGATATGACCTAGTCTACAATGCCTCAAGAAGGATTCGTTCATTTCTTAACTCTTCCTCTTGTGTGTGTTCCGTATACTAAAGAACTGTAGTTTGATTTAGAACATTAATGCTTTTAGATAACGTGCCTGAACCGATCAACTTTTGATATAGGAAATGTTCAAAACATTATCCAACAATACAAAATTATATCCTTTCTTTACTAATAAAGAGATTGATATGATTTTGTATATCAGGTTCGGTATTTAATAACATTCGTTCAGAATCAATGTATGGGTAATACAGGGTGACAGTGACCAACAGACTTGGCTGCAACACTTGCCCCGTTTTCTGCCTCATGAAACTTATCACCCGTTCTCAGTTCTTTACCTATCTGTAGCCTATGTAACAAATTACATATGCGGGATCCTGATCCGGTATCAAATACCTAGGACGCAGAGGATACAGAGAAACAGTTCTTTGTAACGAACACACCCGAAGATGATGCATCAACATGCACTTCCTTCGTTTGGGCGGCACGGGAAATCTGGTATTCCCCAATTCCTGCTCTGTCTTATACAAATTATAAGTTGGAGGGGGACCAACGTTCCCCAGCACAGTATAACAAGCGGGTTCGGTCAATAATCCGTTTTATTATTTTGATTAAGGCGTGATATGGTCGCTACCTGGAGAGAGAGAGAGAAGAAAACACTCAGCGTGCGCTCTTGCAAGATCAGATTGGTTATTATTTTATCTAATCAGGATGGCTCCCACTGTTTTTTATCAAATCTTCCTTCAAACCCTAAAAGGAAAGACTAGCCGGGATTAATTACACACTACAAGTTTGCCAATCTTTCAGCCAGGCCAGTGTTGGTACTTTGAGGGAGGTCCCCCGTGCTTTCGCATGAACCTAATTAATGTAAACCTCGTTTTCCTAGAGGCGTAACCCCGTTAACACCTTTCTAGACACCTACTTGATCGGCTAATTGTAATGTGTAAAACTCTCCCAGGAGTAACTCTTACTCGCAGCGGGTATCGGGATCCAACTATCTCATAGAAGGTATGCAATCTCATTGCAAATTTCAACACTTGAAATTCCCGATAATTTTGCCCCTAGCGTCCTATGACCTTGACGGAGGCCAAACTACCCATAGTCCGCTAGTCAAGTTTAACCCGTCATTTCCTGATTGAATTAAACCCACCCGCACGACCCTTGACGGAGGCCAAACAACGCCGTACGAATACCCTAATCCAATCGCATCATATGCTAGCAGATAAGCACTAGTTAGCTACCGTACACTATGCCTTGACGGAGGCCAAACTACCGCAGCACGAATACTAACTAGTACTTATCTGAAATGACGGAGGGCTACGATAGGTTTTTGTGAAAACCTATTGCGTAATGAACTTGATATCGTTGTAGGATTGAATGAATTTTGAAATGGAGTGTCTTTGAGGCTTTTCTAGTTTTGCTAAAGGGGTCACTCCCGGTGAAGGGATCGTCGGCCCTTTCCTTATCGAATAAGGTGCGGGATATATCATATATATCACTGTGCAAAGCAAAAACTCTTAAAAGCAATCAAAAGACAAACCGAGTGTGTAGCATCTGCCAGTTATTGCTAAAGGAGTCACTCCCTGTGAAGGGATCTTGGTCCTTTCCTCATCGAATAAGGTGCAGGATATATCATATATACCGCTGTGCAAAGCAAGAACTGTAGCTACCTGTTTTATTTTTGAAATTCGATTCTACAACATCTTTAGGTTTCTTTTTCTTTCATTAATCACATTAATGAAGCCCCATCATTTAAATACCTAAACATCACAGATAAATACGACGTACACTTATGCCATCCGCATTCGCCTCGATGTCCCCTTGTGCACCGTTAGGTTAGGTAACTAACGACAGAGCGGGGCAGGGCTAGCACGGGTGTAAAACATAAGTAACGCCTATATAATATATCATATATACTATATACAGTATCTATCACAGAACATATCACATGATCACATCACAGATATCGCAGCAGAAGTAACATATGAAATATTGGATATACTAGGACGTCCGTGTTTTCAATACGAGCCAGTCTAAAACACGGATTCCACGGTCGCGATTAATAGCCAAACCCACACCCCTAGACCCCTACGAGAGCGGCAAGCAACCCTACCAATTCTAGAGTTAGGAGACCCGGACTCGACTCCTCGAGTTGGTCTCCCACTGGACTCCAAAACCCGGTTACTTGTGCTCCCCTCCTTGGGTCTATCCTAGTGCGGAAAAGTAAATAATATACAAAAGGTGACATCTTCCGCAACCTGGAAGTGCCCCAATAAAAGAATATTACATACAAGTTTTTACATGAATGAAAATGAAAAACACTCATCTCACATAAAACCCCCCCGGCTATTCAAACACGACGATCCAATATAACATATCCAGCAACACATAACATCATATGTCATCAATGTAAGTAAACATGCATATCCCAATTGTCGTTGACGTATAGCAACGAAACCGGCGATATCACGTATTACACTTACGGTCACAGAAAAGAAAGTGTAAAACTACAACAGTTGGAATCCGCAACCTCTTTAGACATCGCATGCCTAATCAAATGAAATACTTAGACATCGCATGCCTAACAATTATAAACCCCGCATTTTAGTCTCATTATCGAAAACGCTTTTCAATATCAAGTCTGGCAATTCAACAAGATTCCCGACATCCTGATCGAATGCTCGTCGTAAACTTTAGTAGACGGCCGCACCCCCGACGCCGTCGACGAAGTGCACCAAGGCGGAACACCGCTACCGCGAGCACCCGAACGGAAGCTTTCGGCGACGGGGTTCTCCTACAGTCACTTGGTCGGGGCTATGGAGAGAGGCTGTCTATTAAGTTTTTCCGGCGAGTATCCGCGTACGCTACGTGATTGCGACGGACTTTTGATCACATCAAAATTCCGTGGCAACCGATCAAGTGAGACTAAAGTGCTATGTTTATAACATTCATTCAGTTATCTCATAACTACTTGTGAATTCCAATTATTGTATCCCATTCCAGATAAATAGAAAATGTTAAACTTTCCGATCGAACATCCAAACACCCAAGTTTTCTCGAAACAGCTCAACACATGAAACAAGTTTAAAAACATCCAGTTCATGCCTCAGTACCAACGGTCCAGCCGTAGAAGGGTCAAGCCAACGCCTTACATGTGGCACGCCGTACTGCCCCAAACCCGAAGGTTCAAAGGGCAGTTCAAGACGGTCACATAATCGAGTTAAGGTTTGTTGTCTTCTAGAGGGACCATCGCGTTACTTGCACTACTTAGAACGTCATTAAACAACGGAAAAGTCCAACAATTGGAAATTTCCCGGCAGGGGAAAAGTTGGGTATTTATATCCGGTCGAACATTTTAACATATTCAAAAATTATCCGGAATCCACATAGACAAAATCTGATAATCCGATCGAATCATCGAATCCCCAAAACAACCCCAGAAAATTCAACTCTTGAATAAATATTAAAAATTCCCATAAAACTCAGCACTGTGAAAGAGGAATTACTGTGCAAATACGGAGGGCTGACGTCACCAAAGAGCCGCGGAACCACCGCAGAGGCTAGGCCTCTGCCGCGGTTCCGCCGCATGTTTGAGGTATCATTGGTCAAATTTTGCACCGTAATTCTTATAATTCCCTGCTGCATTTTTTAAGCATTTTTAACCTGGAGAAAACCCAGTTTTTGAAAAAAGTCCAGAGAGCGTGAAATTTTAGGGTTTCGGGTTCGTTCGGGTTTCAAACTTCGTCTACGCATCGCCTAAGGCTCTAGCTAGGCTCTGATACCACTGTAGGGTTCCTAGGCACTTTAACGAGGTCTCACAAGGCATCAAACATGGCCAATTCAAATTTTACGAGTGCCGAGAAACCCTAATACGGATCGTTAACTAGATGAGTAGGCTATGCGAGCATGTAAACGAATTAAATGCTAAAGGAAAGTGACTACAACCTTTGTAGATCCGGTCCACCACTTCCTAAGCTCCGCGATGATGTCCCTCCGCTGTCCAAATCGGATCCTGGACTCTAGCATCGGCTTCATCGGAAAAATGGGCGGGCTTGGTCGTCGGCTTCGATGCCGAAGATGATCTACGTCGAGGCATCACTAGATCAAGCTCCCACTTCACCAAGTCATGAAACTTGTGAAGAAAACACCCTATACTACTTGGCAATAGGTAGAGGATGAAGAAATAGGAAGTAGGTTCACTTTAGAATTGGATTTCTCACATGATTTCATCACTTGCCATTGATGAGGCAAGCTTTTCTTTCTTCCTCATGAAGAAGGAGATCAAGAGAGAATATGATAAGTGTTCAAGAATAATTTAAAAAGAATTAATTCTTATCATATTCTAACCTTTGTTAAGTGTAGAGAATAGACTAGGGTTAGTTTAAATGGTTAGGGTTAAGGATGAGAACAAAAAGGTCATTTAGTCAAAGCTTCATGAAGCTTCAACTAAAAACAAATCAAGCCACCATTCATTTATCTTTCTATTTATTCAAAATGAATAAATAAATAAGATAAATGAATAAGCAAAACCCTAATCAACAACTTAACCATGGTTTAATTCTTTACACTTAACCAAATAAGCATGTATCATCAAACATGATACAATCAAGTGCACAAAAGTATATCACATATACAACTTGCACCAATCATGTGAGAAAATCCATTTAAAGTGAACCAATACTAGTTAATGCAAAGTAATATATCAAATATATAATTATACATTAAATCATTAAATCAACACTTGATTTAATGATCCGGTCATATCGCATATAACCGACTAATATCTAATGTATCGGCTTATCGAATCAATCCTTGATTCGATAACTAGGTTATATCGCATACAACCATTCGACACATTCATCGCGAGAATAGAATACGGTATCACATACACGCATTATTCTCGGTCCCGCACATATCTCATATGCGCTCCTATTTCGTTTCGCTTGAGCCAGGAAACCTCTGTGTAGGACTCTAAAGACTCGTCAATACGCCGGCAGCAGGTGATGATCATATCAAACACCCACAAGCCGCAAGCGGTCTGCTAAACGTAACGGCCACCCGGGTATTGAGCGATCAGAAGATCGACGAGCAAGCCCGCTCACACTCCTGTGAATCCAACCAGTAACACTTACCGTACAGTCCGGTCTCGTCGTATGATATGTTGCATATCTCGCCTAGGGGTGGTAAACGTCAGACCTCAATAGCTCGATAAGTCGTGTCGATATGAGGTCTATAACAGTTCGAGAAACTACTGGTAACACTTACCAGTAAATTTCAGCAACCCTGGCCAGGGATTTCCGGTTATAGCCAATCGAACACAGCGCAACATCAACTCCCTATACCGGGAGAGACGAATCCCCTCCTATCGCTCATTGCCTCCATGTGATTCGGGACTGTACCCAAAAACCACCGTTTTGCACGCCCTCTTGGACGTGGTAAGATGGAAATCAAAGCACGGTGGGAATCACACAAGACTCTATGACGATCTCGGGTCAACAGACTACTCTGTACCAGTGTCACCAGAGAACTGCCATCTGACGTAAGGTATAATACCATCTGGGAGTTCTCGGCGAGTCCGTCCAGTGTACCCAGTCTCCACTGAGCACCCGTATATCATCTCTGATGTCAAACACCAATGGATATGGGATCATCCATCGCCCATCTGTATGGGTCGAGAAGGTATACGCTAGTCTACACTGGTATATCGATGCCCCGTCTCGATACACCCACGACTAGGGACCTTGAAGGATGTACTTATGGACTACCATGTCCCCACTAGTATGATCCGCATCATAGTCCAGGTAGTCAAGTACACATCCTAAGGGCTTTACCAACATGTAACAGAGAGAAAATCAGTGTACACGTTAAGGTAATGTGCAACCAGATAGCATACTATCATGTCGAGCAAGAAAGTCCTCCCTATATATGTCCAAGCATCCACTACAATATACATCCTATGTATAGTAATGGCCTCTAGGGCATACATATAACTAACAGATGCCCCATCTCGATACACCTACGACTAGGGACATTTCAGGATATGCTTATAAACTACAGATGTCCCACTAGTATGATCTCCATCATAATCACAGTAGGCAAGCCTATATCCTCATGGCTTTATCAACATGTATGAATGAATAAAAACAAGATCAAGTCAACATGTCAGATAAAGAAGAACCAGATAGCATACTATCATGTCGAGCAAGAATGTACACAGAATATATATATATATATATATATATATTTATATATATACATACATGTATAAATACATCCACTATCATATAATGGCCTCTAGGGCATACATATATCCAACAATCTCCCACTTGCACTAAGGCCAGTTATTGGCGTATCTCATACCCAACATCTCAAAAAGTCGCTCATGCTGCGGCTGAGGGAGGGCCTTGGTGAGTGGATCCACGACGTTATTCTTTGTGTCTACTCTCCTAATCTCGATCTCGCGGCGATCTACAATCTCCCGGATCAAATGAAAGCGCCTCAGGATGTGTCTGGACCTCTGATGGGACCTGGGCTCCTTGGCTAACGCCATAGCCCCATTATTATCACAATATAATGGTATTGGATCAATAATGGTTGGAACTACTCCTAGCTCCGAGACGAACTTTTTCATCCAGACGGCTTCCTTGGCGGCATCATTTGCAACAATGTACTCAGCCTCCATCGTAGAGTCTGCAACGGTATCCTGTTTGGAACTCTTCCAACTTACCGCCCCTCCATTGAGGGTAAATACAAACCCGGAGATAGATTTGATGTCGTCCTTATCGCTCTGGAAGCTCGAAACGGTAAAGGCCTCCATTTGGAGATCTCCATTACCATACACCAAGAACAATTCTTTAGTCCTTCGCAAGTACTTAAGAATGTTCTTCACAGCTATCCAGTGATTATCCCCTGGGTTTGATTGATACCTGCTTAGAACACTAAGTGCATAAGCTACATCTGGTCGTGTATATAACATCGCATACATTATAGATCCTACTGCCGAAGCATAGGGTATAATGCTCATGCGAGCTCTCTCTTCATCGGTCTTTGGGCAAGAGTCCTTGGAGAGAGTGACCCCATAGCAAGCGGGTAAGGCACCTGATTTTTATAATTTTTTGATTGGATGTAAAAGTATCGAATCAAATAGTCCCCGGCAACGGCGCCATTTTGATTGATCGTTTTTCCCGTTGTGTAGTATGTAGAAAATTTGTAAAGAACTTCACAACCAAAAAATTATTTTGACCGCAATCAAACTACGGTGTCGGATGTAGTTTGTAGTGAGTGCGGATCGTCCACAGGGATTGCACGATTCGTTTTTATGATATGCATGAATTGAAAACTTAATTGACAAGAAAAGAAAACATGATTCAAGAATTTATCAATTGATTCAAGTGTCACGATGTTTAATCAAGAATCAAGAACTGATAAACAATCAAGAATTGGGTTTTGATAATATTTTTCCAATCAACAATCAAGAATCTAAAAGAGGCTCGTAGGAATCGATAGGATCAATAGACGTGATGTAATCTAAAGATATCGTGTTCTTGTCCTTCGAAGGATTGATACTAGATTGATGATGATCGACGAGAGTTGGGGCTTTCTCGTGAAACTAGGGTTTCATCCTATAACCCTTGTTCTTTCGTCGATATCATTCCTTTTCTAGCCTCTACCAAATTCAAGAAACGATCGTAACTCCCCAATTTCGATCGATGTCAATTAAGAAAGCATCGAAACGAAATGGGTCGTCGTTTCTTGAACTTGCTAGGGTTTACAAAACTCGTAGGACTCAAGAATCGATTAAAGCTATGTTACATCATCATTCTATAGACCGTCTCGACTCCTCGACGAGCGGAATTTTATTCACACATCACCACACAGAAAAGATTTACGAATTGTAAAGATAGCATGATGCAGAATTTAAAGAAAACAAGATAAAAGAATATCATCTTTATTTATCTCAACAATTTTGATTACATTCGCTTCAAGAACTACAAGAGGAAGAATCTAAATCGTTGATCGGGCGTCGCTCGGCTTCGTGAGTCGTGGATCGGCTCGGATCGCTTGCTCCGTTGAAGATCGGCTCCGCTCCTAAAGGTTGTAAGGCTTCTTGCTTAATGGGCACTCAGGATCTTGATCTTTAATTGGAATTAGGGTTAGGGTTTCCTACAAGCCCTCTCACTAGACTTGAGGAGGAAGGAGATGAAGAAGGAGATTGGCTAAAATGAATCACACCCTCTCTTGGATGTATGATATGTGTTGATATAAGATCATCCCCTCTCCTTTGAGTCTAGGGTCTTATTTATAGAACTCCCAAACCCTAGGTTTAGGTTTGAAATGGTAGTTCCCTCCAAAAGTTTGTTGAGTCTTCTAGAAGGTAGTTTGTTAGGAGCTAGCTTAGGGTTTAAGCTAGGATTAATTAAGCTTTAGAAACCCTTGTTTGCTGATCTGGCAAAAACCTCTGGAGTCTTCTGGAACTTGGAGTACATTTCAGAACTGTAGCAGATGAAACAGGAGTTTTGGTCTAAAATTGAGGAACTGATTCCCTGGGCCCACCGCGAATCCGCGGCATTAGCAAGCCCATGCCGCGGATCCGCGGCTCTTTAATGGGGTTGGCCTTTGGGTCTTCTGGTGTGGACTTGTGCTGGAGTTTGGGGCTTCTTCTGATATGCTGAATTGTGATTGCTTCTTTGGATTGATACCAGATTTGAAGTTAGTGAGTTGATGTATCTTTTGAGCGGTGTAATGTTCGAGCGAGCTTCTCATTTCCTGCATAGACTTCGAAACACGGGTTGCGATATATAGAAAATATGCCATGTAATGAAATGCAGTCAATTTCCCTAGAAATGCCGGTTTTAAGGTCGAATACATGTAATCTGATATTTTGCGACCGATTTGCTAATATGTGAATTATGAATACCGTACACTTCTATATGTATGCAGATGATAGGGAAATTGCCGGTTAAAATATGCAATATTTTCGACTGATCAAATACCCCCAAACTTAATTTCGATCGTCTCGAGCGAATGTTTTATTAAAAAGAGAAGGAGAAAATAAAGAAAGAGAAAAACTAACTAGCACACTTTCGTAGGCAACACGATTGCACTGAGCACGTGCAACAAGCCTTTAAACCTCTAGGTGTCCCTAGTAGGAGGTGTGTTGTCTCCTGAGGGTTTTCAGCGGATTGCACCCACAAAATCCAATAATAAAAGAAAGATCATGAATATTACATTTAAAGAGAAGAATTGTAAAAGAAAAGCTTTGAAAATTAGGGTTTCCATCTAAGCTAGCTTTTCAGTTGTCATGAGCCCTATCTTAATGGTCATGAAAAGATGTTAGAAATCACGTCCTCCCTCAATAAAACATCGTCTTATTCTTCATTCCTATCTTTCTTCCAAACATCGATCATATAACCCTGCGTGTGTGTAAAGACATCCCTACACCCGGAGAATTCAATTCAAGCTATCATACTCTTGCCCATCAGCCTCAGTACTTTTTAATTAATGAATATTTAGATGAGATTGCTCACACACTTTCATGCGACCGTTAATACTTCTTGAGGTACTAACCGACCGATTACTCCTGTGCTTGCTTACTTGGTGTATTTTCCTCGTCTTGCACCACCTCAGGCATAGCAGTGACTCCCAGACCAGTTGGCCTTAGGGCACTAGATGAAGAGGCACCCTTGCTATATATTTTTTATTGCCCTTGGTGATAACGAAACCAGTGTTCATTTTTCTCACCACTTTATATTTTCTTCATTTTTTTTTTATTTTTTATTTCCTTCATACTTTTGGCTTTAAGACAAGAGCATTTCAAGGTATCCTCTACTATCCCGGGCTTTAAGACGTGTGTAAGTGCGAATAGCAGGGTATCAACGTTCAAAATGCTTGGCTTTCCAGAATAGAAACTATTTTTCAGACTTATTTTTATCCTCAGATTAGTGACTTCCTTCATCTTACTAACCCTTGGGACAACGGCTCATAACTACTTATTACTAGTTCGTATAAGAAAACTTCTAATTTTCTTGGTTTTCTTAAATTTTTCTAATCTCATGGATGTAATTTTTCACTATCTAAACTTTCATTATCTTATTTATGTACAAAAAATATTTTTATAATTTTGAAAATTTCTTTAAATTTTTATGGTTTTTAAAGAAATGTTTTGTGCTTATGCAATGTATGATGCAAAATGATGCAAAAATAAGCACAAACCTCCCCCAAACTTGTTTTTAACAGTGTCCTCACTGTTGCCTTCTGCTAAATCTACAAAACCTGTAAGTCTGGGAGGAATTTATTAGTGGGGGCAAAATATTTAAGTGAAGAACCTCCCCGAAACTTGTTTTTGGCTCGTCTTTTTGTAAAATTTTCTTTTCAAGAGGCGGAAAAATAATACCCCCCCCAAACTTGAGTTATGCAATGTTAAACTTTGAAAATCACAAGAGGGGGTCAAAAATCAGTGGTCGATGCCAAGCTTTGCAAAGACCAAATGTCAACACCAACCATTCAAAAATTTTATCAATGCAGTGCTCTGGTTGGTGGAAGAAGAAGTGGGGAAAGGTTAAGTGGTGGAAGAGATAGTGTGTGTGTCTCATTTTGGAGAGACGATGCAGTGTATGTGATGGATTACTCGCATTCTTTTTACAGTTCAGAGGAAGGGGTGGAGGTTCAATTTCAGTGAGTGGAACCTGATTCATCTCAACACCCGTGTTATTCAGAAATGCGAGTTCATCAGCGAAGATCTCCTCAAAAGTTTCATCTATACCCCGAAGAATAATGTCATCACAAAGTGCGGGGTGATCTTCAGACTCTAAAAGCAGTTCATAATCAGTGTTAATTGTTGACCCGGACATTTTGGTGGAAGAGTCCGTATGTGTATGATACATAGTTGGGTCAAACAATAACGTATG
Source organism: Agapanthus africanus (assembly GCA_030015575.1). Classification (NCBI taxonomy): domain Eukaryota; kingdom Viridiplantae; phylum Streptophyta; class Magnoliopsida; order Asparagales; family Amaryllidaceae; genus Agapanthus; species Agapanthus africanus. The sequence continues at coordinate 304,352,619 of CM057345.1, forward strand.
AAAAGAGTCAAGATCGGTATCAGGAGGATCATCAAATTCGCTGCTGTCGACATCCATTAAGTCGACAGAACATACCTGAGCAGTAGGTTCGGAGGGTACACTTCCTAACTTGTAAATGTTCATCTCAATTGTCCTATTCCCGAAAGATAGGGTCATAGAACCGTTACGACAATTGATGATAGCATTGGAAGTGGCCAAAAAGGGGCGACCTAAAATCACCGGAATTTGATTCCGTGAGTTCGCTACAGGCTGTGTATCAATTACAATAAAGTCCACAGGGAATATAAATTCCCCGATTTTTATTAACACATCCTCTAGTTCACCCCTGGGTTTGGTGATTGATCGGTCAGCCATCTGGAGAGTGCATGGAGATGGTTTTAACTCTCCGATTCCTAACTGCTCATAAACTGAGAAAGGAAGCAGGTTAACACTTGCCCCAAGATCTAGTAGAGCACGGTTAATGTGTTTCTCCCCAATAGAGATGGAAATAGTAGGATATCCAGGATCCTAACGTTTCCTCGGTAATTGCTGGGGGAAAGCTGTGTCTACTGTTTTTGCCATGAATATTTTCTTGGGCATTTGTTTCTTCCTCTTTCTAGTGCAAAAGTCTTTAAGAACTTTAGCATATGCAGGGACTTGTTGGATAGCATCTAGAAGAGGGATATTGATGTTAACCTGTTTAAACATCTCAGTGATCTTCTCCATTTGTGGACTTGGTGTGTTAGCCCTTAACCGATTAGGATAAGGTGCTTTAGCAATAAGCGCTGGGTCCATCATAGGAGAAGGAAGTGTGTGTGGAACCGATCCCACAATAGAAGTGGGTATCGTCCGTGGAAGGGTAAAAGAGGTGGGCTGTAGTGGCGAGCCTTTTGGGAAACGAAGAATAGGCTCGGAAGAAGATGGTGGGGTAGAAGAACTGGGGTCAGAAGTGTGTGTGTGAGGAAAGGTCTCAGCCGGGGTGTTGATATGATTTTCAGTATCATCAACTTCTTCCCCAACATGATTGTCAAGCACTCTTCCAGATCTCAACGTGGTGATTGCATTCACATGATGTGAATAGCCAGGATTGGGTAAGGGTTGAGCTGGAAGTTTCCCTTTCTCTCTTGCACTCATTTCGGCTTTTAATCATGCAATTTATTCTTCCATCGATTTAATACTCTCGCTTTGGGACGCAGAGTTTTTCTCAATTTTATCGACAGAAGACTTCATTTCAGCCGAAACTTGCATGATATTTGTCAAGACCAAATTCATATATTGTGCAAAAGAAGAGGATTCATCAGTCCCGGTCAACTGTAAAGGACTAGACAGTGCAGGTGTGTTGACCGGATTTTGAAAATTATGTGCTTGAAAGGGGTGCTGACTCAATTGAAGTTGTGGCTGCTGTTGTGGCGGAGGAACCCTTTGAAAATTGTTTTGGTTTGGAACCATGTTTTGTGATTGTGATTGGTTCCAAGCAAAATTAGGGTGATTCCTCCAACCCTGATTATATGTGGAAGAAAAAGGATCGTTTCTCGGTCTTTGAAATGTGGCATTGGTATGCTCACGACCTTGAAACGGACATTCTTCCGTCAAGTGAGACGGATCAGAACAGCAGCCACATACAGTTTTGGAAAGTGACATTTGATTAAGGGAGGCGGCTAAAAATTTGTTTTCCATAATCTCGAGTTTCTTTTGTATAGCTGAAATGTCAGCTCTAACTCCTATGGAAATATCCGACTGGTTATTGCCACTCCTAAATGATGGACTTTCCCACTGTAAAGACTTTTCAGCGAACTCTTCTAAATATTGCCAAGCTTCCCCATCATCCTTAGACATCAAAGTACCTTGACACATGTTTTCAAGGCTCTGTTTAGTGTTAGGGTTACTGCCCTCATATATGATTCGGCACAATTCCCATCTCGGGATGCCGTGATGAGGACACTGAACCAATAGATCCTTGAAACGTTCAAAGCATTTTGAAAATGGTTCAGCAGGGAGCTGGGCAAATTGAATCAGTTCGCTACGGATTCGAGCTGTCTTTTGTATTGGGTAAAATTTCTTAAGGAATGTCGCGACGAATTCTCCCCAATTCGTAATAGAATGTGCGGTAGTGTTGTATAGCCACTTCTCGGCTATATCGCATAAGGTAAATGGGAGAAGTCGTAGACGCATCGCATCCACTGAAAGTTGTGACGTACCCATCATTGCGCATACGTTTTCAAATTTGGTAATGAAAACGTAAGCGTCCTCAGTCTCGAGTCCGTGGAATTTGGGTAAAAGATTGATATACTGGGGCTTAATCTCAAAGTTATCCCCATTGGCTGGTGGTGTGGATAAGCAGGTCGAAAGAGGACCTCGAATAGGGTAGCACCTCTCTTGGAGAGAGATGCGGGGTGGATTCTGCGCACCAACGGACGGCGGCAGGGTAGTGGAAAAGAAGTTCGATGGATTCGGATCCATCGGTGTGGGTGTGGTAGTGGGTAAAAGAAAAGGGAAATGTAGAAATACCGACTTTGGGTCGATGAGGGAAACGCGGACTTAACGGGCACTAGAAACCCGTGTCCAGCCTATCTTGCACTAAAAAGGGTTAGTACAAGTGGCAGCGTTGGCTTATAATTAGGGGTAAATGAATGCGGTGTTTGCTTTTGAAAAAGGGACGGATTTTTGAAAAAAATGATGCGACAAAACAAATGCAGCACACAAACCCTAGAATCTAGTGGTCACCTAGGTCCTGCTCTAGACCGCTCCTAACTGCCAAAAGACAAGTCGCAGGATAGAATCCTCCACTGCCTCTTTGTCCCCCTGTGGCCAGATAAGTGCCAGGTAAGTGGGAAGGTACTCCACTACGTAAGTAGTGGGCCTAATTAAAAACCACTAGCCTTAGACACACTCGCCTTAGGCACTACAAGAAAACGCGGATAAGCAATGAATTACCCACGGCCTTCTCTTGTCCTAATTGAGCGCGACAGTCCTTAGAGTCTTCTCTAGATTTCTTTTAATTAATGAGGGTAATGCGGATGCAAGTTTTGCGATTTTCGGGGCCTAGGAAGGGTAATGAAATCCCCACCTAATTTGGATTTGGCCGTGCCCCTTAAATTTCCGTATTAGAATGCAAACAACCAAGAAATCAAAATCACGCACAAATTTAATTTGCAATTTGCGGCGCTGCGATTATTTGCAAAGAATCCTGCAGCAAAGTGTTAGTTGGAGCTAAAAGAGGAGAGGGGAGAGAGCAAGAAATCACCTGCAGGCAAAATTTTCCAGAGAACCCCCAACCTAGCCGCGGAACCGCCGCAAATAGTGGGTTCTGGCCGCTCTTCCGCGGTCTTATGTGCAGATCACTGCACCAATTTTCTTCCGAAGGCTTCTGTGGCCTTCCTCTACTCTCAGGTATATCCCAAATAATTTTTCCACAGCACAGAATGCTCCAGATCACCTTGCAATTAATCACAACTTACGTATAAGAGTTTGTACGAATTTTGCTTTCAAAAAGTAGAATGTAATAATTCTTTCACTTCAAACTAAAAATGTAAACGAATTAGCGCTATCCCCGGCAACGGCGCCATTTTGATTGTTATAATTTCTTGATTGGATGTAAAAGTATCGAATCAAATAGTCCCCGGCAACGGCGCCATTTTGATTGATCGTTTTTCCCGTTGTGTAGTATGTAGAAAATTTGTAAAGAAATTCACAACCAAAAAATTATTTTGACCGCAATCAAACTACGGTGTCAGATGTTGTTTGTAGTGAGTGCGGATCGTCCACAGGGATTGCACGATTCGTTTTTATGATATGCTTGAATTGAAAACTTAATTGACAAGAAAAGAAAACATGATTCAAGAATTTATCAATTGATTCAGGTGTCACGATGTTTAATCAAGAATCAAGAACTGATAAACAATCAAGAATTGGGTTTTGATAATATTTTTCCAATCAACAATCAAGAATCTAAAAGAGGCTCGTAGGAATCGATAGGATCAATAGACGTGATGTAATCTAAAGATATCGTGTTCTTGTCCTTCGAAGGATTGATACTAGATTGATGATGATCGACGAGAGTTGGGGCTTTCTCGTGAAACTAGGGTTTCATCCTATAACCCTTGTTCTTTCGTCGATATCATTCCTTTTCTAGCCTCTACCAAATTCAAGAAACGATCGTAACTCCCCAATTTCGATCGATGTCAATCAAGAAAGCATCGAAACGAAATGGGTCGTCGTTTCTTGAACTTGCTAGGGTTTACAAAACAATGATCGTGTCTTCGACATCCTATTCAGTCTGATTAGATATGTCATCGTAGGACTCAAGAATCGATTAAAGCTATGTTACATCATCATTCTATAGACCGTCTCGACTCCTCGACGAGCGGAGTTTTATTCACACATCACCACACAGAAAAGATTTACGAATTGTAAAGATAGCATGATGCAGAATTTAAAGAAAACAAGATAAAAGAATATCACCTTTATTTATCTCAACAATTTTGATTACATTCGCTTCAAGAACTACAAGAGGAAGAATCTAAATCATTGATCGGGCGTCGCTCGGCTTCGTGAGTCGTGGATCGGCTCGGATCGCTTGCTCCGTTGAAGATCGGCTCCGCTCCTAAAGGTTGTAAGGCTTCTTGCTTAATGGGCACTCGGGATCTTGATCTTTAATTGGAATTAGGGTTAGGGTTTCCTACAAGCCCTCTCACTAGACTTGAGGAGGAAGGAGATGAAGAAGGAGATTGGCTAAAATGAATCACACCCTCTCTTGGATGTATGATATGTGTTGATATAAGATCATCCCCTCTCCTTTGAGTCTAGGGTCTTATTTATAGAACTCCCAAACCCTAGGTTTAGGTTTGAAATGGTAGTTCCCTCCAAAAGTTTGTTGAGTCTTCTAGAAGGTAGTTTGTTAGGAGCTAGCTTAGGGTTTAAGCTAGGATTAATTAAGCTTTAGAAACCCTTGTTTGCTGATCTGGCAGAAACCTCTGAAGTCTTCTGGAACTTGGAGTACATTTCAAAACTGTAGCAGATGAAACAGGAGTTTTGGTCTAAAATTGAGGAACTGATTCCCTGGGCCCACCGCGGATCCGCGGCATTAGCAAGCCCATGCCGCGGATCCGCGGCTCTTTAATGGGGTTGGCCTTTGGGTCTTCTGGTGTGGACTTGTGCTGAAGTTTGGGGCTTCTTCTGATATGCTGAATTGTGATTGCTTCTTTGGATTGATACCAGATTTGAAGTTAGTGAGTTGATGTATCTTTTGAACGGTGTAATGTTCGAGCGAGCTTCTCATTTCCTGCACAGACTTCGAAACACGGGTTGCGATATATAGAAAATATGCCATGTAATGAAATGCAGTCAATTTCCCTAGAAATGCCGGTTTTAAGGTCGAATACATGTAATCTGATATTTTGCGACCGATTTTCTAATATGTGAATTATGAATACCGTACACTTCTATATGTATGCAGATGATAGGGAAATTGCCGGTTAAAATATGCAATATTTTCGACTGATCAGCACCCCGCTTGGAGTCTTCCATACTAAACCTTTTTAGGATGGTGTTAATGTACCTGGTTTGGGACAATCCCAATAATCTCTTGGATCTATCCCTATAGATCCTAATGCCCAGAATGTATGTGGCATCACCCAGGTCCTTCATGGAGAACCTTAGTGATAAGAAAGATTTGACCGACTGTAGCATAGGAATATCATTTCCTATCAGAAGAATGTCATCCACGTACAATACGAGGAATGTGACAGCTCTCCCTACAGCCTTCTTATAAACACAAGGTTCATCTGGATTTTTGATGAAAACAAACTTTTTGATAACATCATCGAAAGAGATGTTCCAACTCCGTGATGCCTGCTTTAACCCATAAATGGATTTAAGCAATCTACATGCTTTCTCGCTGCTCCCACTGTCAATGAAGCCCTCTGGCTGATCCATATAAACGCATTCTTCTAAATCTCCATTTAGAAATGCCGTTTTAACGTCCATCTGCCAGATTTCATAGTCGTAGTGAGCAGCAATAGCAAGTAGGATCCGAATGGATTTAAGCATAGCTACGGGAGAAAAAGTCTCGTCATAGTCCAAACCTGGTCTTTGACGAAAACCCTTCGCCACAAGTCTTGCCTTATAGGTCTCTACCTGCCCATCTACACCAATCTTTCTTTTAAAGATCCGTTTGCACCCCAGGGGGTACAACGTCCAAATTCCATACTTTTTTGGTGTACATAGACTCTATTTCGGATCTCATGGCATCCAGCCACTTCAAAGAGTCTCCACTCGTGATAGCTTGCAGAAAACTGGTAGGATCATCATCCTCCATGATGCAGTCTTCTCTGTCACCATCAATGAGGAAACCGTAGTACCTCTCCAGTGGGCGAGAAGTCCTACCAGACCTACGGAGTGGTCGAGGTTCCTCAGTTTCTATTGCAACAACCGGTTCAACCAAGTCGTCATTTGTAGTTTGTGTCTCTAGAACCTCTTCTAGATCCACCACATTGCCATCAGTTTCATTTTTAAAAAACTCTTTTTCCAAGAATGTGGCATACTGAGAAACAAACACCTTCTGTTCCTCCTTGTGGTAGAATAGATATCCATAAGAGTTTTTTGGATATCCCACAAAATTACACATGACCGACCGTGTCTCGAGTTTGTCCGGATTCTGCTTTTTAACATAGTCCGGACAACCCCAAATCTTAATTCTCTTAAGAGATGGTCTCTTCCCATGCCATATCTCATATGGCGTGGTAGACACGGTTTTGGTTGGAACCCTGTTCAGTAGAAACGCTGCAGTCTCCAATGCATGCCCCTAAAATGAGACGGGTAACTCAGCATCACTCATCATGGAACGGACCATATCTAATAGGGTCCGATTCCGTCGTTCTGACACACCGTTGTGCTGTGGTGTGTAAAGAGGAGTGAGCTGAGAGAGAATCCCATTCTCTTTTAGGAAGTTCGCAAACTCTGTACTGAGATACTCCCCACCTCAATCTGATCGAAGTATTTTGATACTCAAGCCGGTCTGTTTTTCTACTTCGAATTTATATTCAGTGAATTTCTCGAAAGCTTCGGATTTGTGCTTTAATAAAAATACATGACCGAATCTTGAGAAATCATCAGTGAAAGTAATGAAGTATGAAAAACCGCCTCTAGCCTGTGTAGACATTGGCTCGCATACATCACTATGTATGAGGCCTAAGAGCTCAGTAGCTCTTTCTCCGTGTCCTGTAAACGGAGTTTTGGTCATTTTACCCTTGATAAAAGACTGGCAAGTTGCATAAGATTTATATTCAAAAGGGTTTAAATATCCATCTTTGTGTAACTTGTTTAGTCTTATTTCGTTAATATGACCAAGTCTATAGTGCCAAAGAAAAGTTTCATTTGTTTCTGAAAGTTTTCTTTTATTAGTATGTTGTATGCTAAAAACTGTGTGTTGATTTAGGACGTATATCCCGTTATTAAGCGTGCCATACCCAACCAACATTTGATTCAGGTGAATGTTCATAACATTGTTCTGCAATACAAAATTATATCCTTCATTGTCTAACAAGGAAACGGATATTATATTACAAAGCATACAAGGTACATAATAACATGGGTTCAAAACCAATATACACCCAGATGGCAACCCCAAGTGATACTTTCCCACTGCAACTGTATGTACATTGGAACCATTTCCAACGCGGAGAGTATGGTCACCTGTCTTCAAAACCTTGCTATTTCTTAGCCCCTGCATAGAATTGCAAATGTGAGAACCTGAACCGGTATCTAATACCCAGGAAGCAGAGTTTATTGAAAAACATTTTTCTGTCACAAACACACCTGAAGCGGAAGCATCCCCATGCTTCTTCTTGAGATTCAAGTACTCCGTGCAGTTGTGCTTCCAATGTCCTGTTTTGTGGCAGTGATAGCATTCCCCTTTTCCCGATTCTCCAGCTTTGGACTTGTCCTTCCCCTTAACCTTTTTAACTCCTCCCCTAGGATTGGTGGGCTTCTTCTTCATCTTTTCCTTGGCCTTAGCCTTTGGACGAGAAGAGGAAGATTGCCCAACATTCAAAGTGGGATTTTTCACTGATTTCAGTGTGCTCTCTGCACTCCTTAACATATGAAGGAGTTCAGGTAGTTCCTTCTCCATGTTGTACATTTTGAAGTTAACTATAAATTGAGCAAAGGTGGAGGGGAGGGACTGCAGAATAATATCCGTATATTGTTCATTGTCCATTGTCCATCCAAGGTCCTCAAGCTCTTCTATGAGAGCTATCATCTTCAGAACATGGTCTCCTACTGGTGTGCCAGGGTCCATTCGCATCTGAAACAGTTTTCTTGATGCTTCGTATCATAATACGCGGGATTGCTCTCCATACAACTCCTTTGTATGGAGGAATATGGAGTGAACGTCCATATTCTCGTGCTGCTTTTGATGTGTGTTATCCATCGATGCAAGCGCGAGGCATTTGGCCGTGGCACAGTCAGCGTCCCATGTCTTGCGGACTTCAATATCCGCAACTGAGGATTTTGGACCTGGGACGGGCGGGGCTGGAGCCATGAGGTCATATGATACCTTATCATAAGTCAAGGCAATGTTATGATTCCTCAGCCAGTCTCTATAATTGGTCCCATTCAGTTTATTTTTATCTAGTAGAAGCTTGAGTCCTGTCATTGGTATCTGCCATTAAGAGAGAGAAAAGAATACTCAACGAAAGCTCTTACAAAGATCAGATTGGTTATTATCTTATCTAATCGACGTCTCCCACTGCTTTAATCAAGTTTTTCTTTCAAACCTCAAAAAGAAAACTAGACAGGATTAATTACAGTCTATAACTTCGCTAACCGTTCAGCTAGGCCAGTGTCGGTACTTGAGGGAGGTTCCCCATGCTTTCGCACGGACCTAATTAAAGTAAACCTCATCTTCCCAGAGGCGTAGCCTTTTTAACACCTTTCTAAACACCTAATGGGTTAGCTATTTGTAAACTGCAAAACTCTCCTGGGAGAAACTATTGCCCACAGTGGGATCGGGATCCAACCATCATATGGAAGGTATGCAATCTCATTGCAAATTTCAACTATTGAAACCCCCGATGTGGTTTTTACCCCTAGTACCTATGACCTTAACTATGGTCAACAAATCATAAGTACCAGTCAAGTGCTACCCGTCATTTCTTGGTTAATTAGACCCACTCACAAGACCTTTAACTATGGTCAACAAAGTCGCATGAATGTCCTAATTAATCTGCATCATATGCAGTGTAGGAAGACATCACTTAGCTACCGTACACTACGCCTTAACTATAGTCAACAAACGTAGCACGAATACTAAGTACTCTACTTCCTAAAATGACGGAGGGATGCGGATGATTTTTAAGAAAATCTTTAACGCTTTGAACTTGATATCGTCGTAGAATCAAATGGTTTTCAAAAGGAGTGGCTTGAGCTCCGCAGTTTTGAAATGTAGCTTTTTCATAACCGCCTTTAGACAATACAAACCCGGAATATCACATATACAAGATTTCATGCCTAACAATGTAAAGCTTGCATTTCGGTCTCATCCATGAAAACACCTTTTCAAAACAGCATACCGGGACAGGACTAGTGCGGGTGTAAAACATAAGCAACGTCTACTATATATCTCATATATAATATATCATTCGTCTCAGATATCACATCACAGTATACAGGCAGCTGAAACACGGATATGATAATATAGGATATACTAGGACGTCCGTATTTAGTATTTAGCCAATAATAGAAAATACGGATTCTACGGTCGCGATGAATAGCCAAGCCCTCACCCCTAGACCCCTACGAGAGCGGCAAGCGACCCTACCAATTCTGGAGTTTAGGAGACCCGGTCTCGACTCCTCGAGATGGCCTCCCACTGAACCCCAGAACCTGGTCACTTGTGCTCCCATCCTTGGGTCTATCCTAATGCGGAAAAGTAAATAATATACAACACTGGTGACATCAACCTCAACCCGGAAGTGCCCCAAGTAAAAGAATATTACATTACATTTGAATTTTACATGAATGAAAAGAAAACTCTCATCTCACATGAAACCCCCCGGCTATTCAATCACGACAATCCTACATGTCAAATCTCAGTAACACATAATATCACATATCATCAACGTAAGTAAGTATGCGTACCCCGATTGTCGTTGATGTATAGCAACGAAACCGGCGATATGCGACATACTACACTTACGGTCACAGAGAAATAAAATGAAAAACTACAACAATTGGAATCGTAACCGCTTTTAGACAATACAAACCCGGAATATCACATATACAAAATTTCATGCCTAACAATGTAAAGCTCGCATTTCGGTCTCATCCATGAAAACACCTTTTCAAAACAAGCCGGATAATTCAACAAGATTTCCAATTGTTGCCGAGACCGAACTGCTAGATTTACTCACAATAAACAAATTTGTAGATTCCAATTATTGTATCAAATATTAATAAACTAGGCGACGTTAAAACATTCGATCGAACGATTGAACACCCAAAGACATCTCAGAAATCTCAACACCTGAGCAGATTTTAAAAAAAACCAGTAACTACACAAAATACATACGGGCCTGCACAAGAAAATAAAGCCCATGACCCACCTACTGCGCCGCGGAACCGCCGCAAGAAGGCCACTATGGCCGCGGCTCCGCGGTCGTACGGATGAGTTAGGGCCTCGTTTTTCTGGTGGGTCCATAAAATACCCTGCTGAATTTTTTAAGTATTTTTAATTTGAAAAATCCAGGTTTTAGAAAAATTTCCAGAGAGCATCCCCCGGATGTCGTGTTTCGTTCGCTCGAGGTTTTTAACGTCGTCTAGGTTACCCTAGGGTTCTAGCCTGGCTCTGATACCATGAAGGGTTTCTTACACCACCACTACAAGGGTTTGGAGGCAACACACATGCCATATTTTTTTTTAAAAATGGTGCCAAAGAAACTATCTTAAGGATCATGCTAGAAAAATATAAGGTAACATAACTTTAACAATAACACAAGTAGTAAAAGCTAGGGTTTTTGAGAGTACAACCTTTGTAGCTCCCAACGCTAGACTCCTTGGCTACTTGAGAGTTGGAAAAAAGTTCACTTTAGATCCTCTAGGTCCACGACGATCCACCCGGAGTCCTCTTTGTCCAACCTTGAAGCTCCACTAGATCAAGAGAAGAAGTAGAAGCTAACACTCTAGACTAATGGGCAAGACTAGTGTAGAATGGTGATGTGGTTTGTTTTCTCACTTCAAAACCCTAACTTGATGACTCTTTTGCTCACTTGAGAAAACTAGAGAGCAAGAGAGAAAGGAGGAAGAAGATGATGGCTTGTAAAAACTTAAGATAATGATAAGCTTAACAATAAAAATGAGAAATGAAAATATATATATTTTCTCTTTCTCATTCTTAACCATAGTTATAAAATATCTAGATATTTATTTTGGAACAAAAATGGCCATAGAAAATGAATCATGGTTAAACCGAAGGGTTAGTGCAAGAATAAAATAATAAACCATGATAACAATTTCCATTTTCATTTTTCTTTTCCAAATAAATAATATCTATATATTTATATATATATGGTGTGAATCTTATATTGCCACCATCCACTATATCAACAACCATGATAGAATTATGTATGCATGTATGTGTGCATGCACATCAATATGTGCATGAATGAGAATAAATGCATACAACAAACAGACAAGAAAGGGTTTAAAGTGAGAAACTAATGGTCAATGATAAATCAACACTTGATTTAGAAAACCGGTCATATCACAAACGACCCGACCAAAAGCAAACCGCCCGATTAATATACGGTATCTCATACGCGTATTTTAACCGGGTCCACGCGGATATCTCATATGCGCACCACATCGTTTCGCCTGGACTAGGCAACTCCATTGTGGGACTCTAAGACTCGTCAATACGCCGGCAGTGGGTGATGATCATATCAAGCACCCCCAAGCCGCAAGCGGTCAGCTAAATGTAACGGCCACCCGGGTATTGAGCGATCAGAAGAAAACAAGCGAACCTGTCACAACTCCCGTCGAGCCAACCGGAAACACTACCGTACAGTCCGGTTTCTTCGTCAGATATGCTGCATATCGAGTCTAGGGATGGTAACGTCGAACCCAATAACTCAATAAGTCGTGCCGATGAGTGGTCTATAACAGATCGAGAAACTACTGATAACACTTATCAGTAAATCTCAACAGCCCTGGCCAGGGACTTACTGATATAGCCAATCGAGCACAGCACAGCATCAACTCCAAATACCGGGAGAGACGAAACCCCTCCTATCGCTCATCGCCTTCGTGTGTCTCGGGACTGTACCCAATGGCCACCTGTTTGCATGACTCAGTAGAGCCGTGGTAGGGTGGTAATCAAAGTACAGTGGGAGAACACACAAGACTCTATGACGATCTCGGGTCTACAGACTAACTTGTACCAGTGTTACCTGAGAACTGCTATCCGGCGATAGATATAATTCCATATAGGAGTTCTCGGTGAGTCCGTCCAATGTACCCAGTCACCACTGAGCACCCGTATACGATATCGATGTCAAACATCGATGAATGTGGGAACATCCATCGCCCATCATATGGGTCTAGTATCATATACGCTAGTCTACTCTGGTATATCGATGCCCCATCTCGATACACCTACAACTAGGGACATTTCAGGATATTCTTATAAACTACAGATGTCCCACTAGTATGATCTCCATCATAATCACAGTAGTCAAGCCTATATCCTCAGGGCTTTATCAACATGTATGAATGAATAAAAACATGATCAAGTCAACATGTCAGATAAAGAAGAACCAGATAGCATACTATCATGTCGAGCAAGAATGTACACAGAATATATATATATATATACACATGTATAAATACATCCACTATCATATAATGGCCTCTAGGGCATATATATATCCAACACCACCATCCAACTCAATCCTTTCACAAATCCCATCTCAAAAAGCAAGTCATGATGAGAAAAAGAAGTCAAAGGATGCTAGAACCATCATGAACCCTCCACCACAAAAAAACACCCTCCTTTTTGCTAATTTGCACATTTGCAAATAACCCCCTCCACACCAATTTTCAGCAAAAGAAAGAACAAAGGAAAAATGGCCGAAACGGAATGCAAACTGGCAACTTCAAAAAGACGATCCCGTAATAAATTACAGGAAAACTCCGCGACTGTATATACATACCCGTATTTGTATTCCGACCGAATACAAATTCAATGAGACAAAATCTACACTGTATAATACTAGGATCTGGCTTAAACCAAAGCCCGCTGGTATTATCCGTCCGAACTATAACACGTGCACAAGTGCACACGTACGTTCGAACCCTTCCATAAACCCATACGGCCTCTACAGCGTTTCGCCCGAAACTTGAGAAACTGTCTGTAGGGGACTCTAAAGACTCATCAATACTTTGTCTATGGATTTAACCACCAGCACGTCAGAGGTATTAGCTGTACGTAACGGGCTACCATGTATTGACCAAAAGGGAGGTCGATGAGCGAATTCAGTGACAATATCCGTACCGTCCGGTCCGTTCGTCTATGAGCATCGCATGGCGGGCCTAGGGGGTTGGTAAAAGTCAGACCCCCAAAAGCGGTACAAGTCGTGTCGGAGTGTAGCCCAGAACACCCTGAGATACTACTGGAATACCTACCAGTAAATATCCTGCCTCGGCCGAGGGCTTTGTGTAATGGCTCTCCTAGACACGGCGCGATCTTACCCCTAATACCAGGAGAGACGAACCCCTGCAGATCCGCTCACTGCCTCCATGTGGCTCGGGACTATACCCAACTAAAACCTGTTTGCACGACTCCTTTGAGCCGTGGTAGGGTAGTAATCAAAGTATAGTAGGAACTCACACGAGACAAATGACGATCTCAGGTCGATGAACTAACCTGTACAATGTCACCAGGGAACTCCTATCTGACATCTTGTATAATACCAACTAGCATGTTCCCGGCGAGTCCTGTCCGGTGTACTCATAACCCAATGAGCACCTGTATACATCTTAGGTGAACCAACTGACACCAGTGGCTTGTGAGACCGGCCACCGCCCCTCGTCGGGGTTTCGACTGTATACACTAGTCTACTCTGGAGTATCGATTCCCTGTCTCGAAAACTCCCATGACTAGGGACCTTTTAAGGATGTGCTTATAGACCCCAGCTCCCACGTATATAATCGCCATCATACTGCTGGCCGTCAAGCAAGAATCTTAAGGGCTCTATCAACGCGCAATAGTGACCTGTAAGGTCACCTAAAGCAGTAAACGATGATAAAGATAAACCAGATAGCATACTATCATCTTGAGTAAGACTGTCCTACCGGCATAGGTCCTCCCTCAATCATTGCATTCACGTGCCTGTGATCCAATAATTAACTCTGAGGGCATTATATCCAACACTCGGGTCTATAGACTAACCTGTACCAGTGTCACCGGAGAACTGCTATCTGACGATAGGTATAATACCATCTAGGAGTTCTCGGCGAGTCCGTTCAGCGTACCCAGTCTCCACTGAGCACACGTACACCATCTTTGATGTCAAACACCGATGGATATGGGATCATCCATCGCCCATCATATGGGACAAGATGCGTGTACGCTAGTCTACTCTGGTGTATCGATGCCCTGTCTCGATACCCCTTGATTAGAAACAATTATAGGATGTACTCGTTGACTACCATGGCCCCACTAGTATGATCTCATCATAGTCCTCGTAGTCAAGTACATATCCTAAGGGCTTTATCAACATGTGAGAGCAAGACAGTAAACCAATACAAGTCAACATGTTAAGACAAAGTGAAACCAAATAGCATACTATCATGTCGAGCAAGAAAATCCTCTCTATATATATCCAAGCATCCACCATAATATACATCATATGTACAACAATGGCCTCTAGGGCATATATATAACTAATAATCTCCTACTTGCACTAACGCCAGCTGTTGTAGTATCTCATACCCAACATCCCGAAGGGTCTCTCAAATTGTATCTGAGAAATAGCCTTCGTGAGTGGATCCGCAGTGTTTTCCTTCGTGTCAACTCTCCTGACCTCGATCTCGCGGCGATCAATTATCTTTCGGATCAGGTGATACCGCCTCAGAATATGTCTGGACTTCTGATGGGACCTGGGTTCCTTGGCCAAAGCCACAGCTCCATTGTTATCACAATACAAAAGTATTGGATGCTTAATGGACGGAACCACACCAAGTTCAGTGATGAACTTTTTTATCCAGACAACCTCTTTGGCAGCATCGTTGGCAGCGATGTATTAAGCCTCCATCGTCGAGTCTGCCATGGTTTCTTGCTTGGAACTCTTCCAACAAACCGCCCCTCCATTCAGGGTAAAGACAAATCCCGAGTGCGACTTAGAGTCGTCCTTATCACTTTGGAAGCTCGAATCGGTAAAGGACTACACCTGAAGTTATCCGTTACCATACACCAAGAACATCTCCTTAGTCCTTCTCAAGTACTTGAGAATGTTCATCACAGCTGTCCAGTGACTCTCTCCAGGATCTGCTTGATACCTACTCACTACACTTAGTGAGTATGCTACATCGGGTCTGGTACATAGCATCACATACAAGATAGAGCCTACTGCCGAAGCATAGGGTATCCCTTTCATGCGAGCTCTCTCTAAATCAGTCTTGGGAGACATCTCTTTGGAAAGAGTGAGTCCAAAGATCATGGGTTGGTTCCCACGCTTGGATTCTTCTATACTAAACCTCTTTAGTATGGTGTCAATATACCTAGATTGGGAAATCCCAGTATCAGTTTGGATCTATCTCTATAGATCTTAATCCCCAAACTGTAGGAGGCATCACCTAGATCTTTCATCGAGAATCTATGTGATAAAAAGAGATTGACCGAGTGCAGTATAGGAACATCATTTCCTATCAAGAGTATGTCATCCACGTACAATACGAGGAAGACAACCTTACGCTCTGCAACCTTCTTATATATAAAAGGTTCATCTACTTTCTTGATGAAGTCAAACTCTTTGACTACAACATCAAAACAGATGTTCCAACTCCGCGATGCTTGCTTTAACCCATAAATTGATTTAAGTTGCTTGCACACCTTTTCGCTGCTCCCACTATCTACGAAGCCCTCTGGCTGAGTCATGTACACGCACTCCTCTAAATCACAATTTAGAAAGGCGGTCTTAACATCCATTTGCCAGATTTCGTAGTCATGGTATGCAACAATGGCAAGTAAGATCCGGATGGACTTAAGCATAGCCACTGGAGAAAAGGTTTCGTCATAATCCACACCTGGTCGTTGACGAAAACCCTTTGCAACAAGTATAGCTTTTAAAGTCTCCACTTTTCCATCTACACCAAGTTTCTTCTTAAAGATCCATTTGCTCCCAATGGGTTTTAACCCTTCAGGAGCAACTTCCAAAGTCCATACTTTGTTGGTGTACATGGATTCCATCTCAGATCGCATTGCATCCAGCCATTTCATAGAGTCACCACTCGTGATGGCCTGATCGAAGCTAGTCGGGTCATCATCTTCCATGATGCAATCCTCACTTCCACCGTCAATGAGAAAACCATAGTATCTCTCAGGTGGATGAGGAACCCTACTAGATCGGTGGAGAGGCTGGGGTTCGTCGGGAACTACTGAATCCCCTGGTTCCACCAAATCTTCTATCGTAGTTTGTGTTGCTGGAACTTCTTCCAGTTCTACCTCCTCGCCACTAATTTCCTTTGCAAGAAATTCCTTTTCTAAAAAGGTGGCATGTCGAGAAACAAACACCTTTTGTTCCTCAGTGTGGTAGAAGATATACCCTTATGAGTTCTTAGGATATCCTACAAACTTGCACATGACAGACCTTGCCTCGAGTTTGTCCGGATTGTGCCTTTTGACATACGCCGGACAACCCCATATCTTAACATACTTAAGAGATGGTCTCTTCCCCTTCCATATCTCATATGGAGTGGTAGGCACTGATTTGGTAGGAACCATATTCAATAGGTTTATGGTCGTCTCAAGCGCATACCCCCAAAAGGAAATAGGTAACTCAGTGCTCATCATAGAGCGCATCATATCTAATAGGGTACGATTCCTCCGCTCCGATACACCATTGTGCTGTGGTGTATAGGGAGGAGTAAGCTCAGAGAGAATTCCATTCTCTTTTAAATAATCCAGGAACTCATTGCTCAAGTATTCTCCTCCTCGATCAGATCGAAGGATCTTAATACTTTTGCCCGTTTGGTTCTCTACTTCATTCTTATATTCTTTGAATTTCTCAAAAGCTTCAGACTTGTGTTTCAATAGGAACACATGTCCGTATCTTGAGAGATCGTCAGTGAATGTAATGAAGTACGAGGAACCATTCCTGGCATGTGTAGACATGGGACCACATACATCACTATGTATCAGTCCCAAGAGTTCCGTAACTCTTTCTCTGTGTCCACTAAACGGAGTTTTGGTCATCTTAACTTTGAGACATGACTGGAAAGTGTCATAGGATGAAAATTCAAACGGATTCAAATATCTATCCTTATGAAACTTAGCTAGTCGTGTCGCATTGATATGACCTAGTCTACAATGCCACAAGAAGGATTCGTTCATTTCTAAACTTTTCCTCTTGTGTGTGTTTTGTATATTAAGGACTGTAGCTTGGTTGAGAACGTATATGCCATTATTTAACGATCCTGATCCAATCAACTTTTGATTCAGGAAGATGTTCATAACATTATCCTGTACTACAAAATTATATCCCTCTTTACTCAATAAAGAAACTGATATAAGATTGCATATCAGGGTCGGAATGTAATAGCATTCGTTTAGAATCAATGTATTACCATTTGGTAACACAAGGTGATATTCGCCAATTGCTTTGGCTGCAACATTTGCACCATTCCCTACTCTTATGGAATGATCACCCTCTCCCAGTTCCTTACCTTTCCGCAGCCCATGTAACATATTACATATATGGGATCCCGATCCGGTATCTAATACCCAGGATGTAGAGTGAACTGAAAAACAGTTCTCGATAACTAACACACCCGAAGAAGATGCATCAGCATGCTTGTTCTTCATTTGGGTGGCATGAGAATCTGGATATTCTCCTAATTCCTGCTCTGTATTATAACAATTATAAGAAAGATCGGGACCAACGTTCCCCTGCTCAGTATAAAAAGCGGGTTCAGTCAATACATCCATATTTTTATCTTGATTAAGGCCTGACATGGTCGCTACCTGGAGAGAGAGAGAAGAAAACACTTTAGCGTATGCTCTTGCAAGATTAGATTGGTTATTATCTTATCTAATCAGGATGGCTCCCATTGTTTTCATCAAATCTTCCTTCAAACCTTAAAATGTAAGATTAGCCGGGATTAGTCAAGTTCAACCCGTACATTTCTTGATTAAATTAAACCCACCCGCACGACCCTTGACTAAAGCCAACAAAGCCGTACGACTAGCCTAACCCAATCGCATCATATGCTGTTGATAAGCAATAGTTAGCTACCGCACACTACGCCTTGACGAAAGCCAACAAACACAGCACAAATACTAAGTATTACTTATCTGAAATGTCAGAGGGCTACACAGGTTTTTCAGAAAACCATGAGCGTAATGAACTTGATATTGTTGTAGAAGCGAGTGATTTTGAAAAGGAGTATTTTTGAGGCTTTTCTAGTTTCGCTAAAGAGGTCACTCCCGGTGAAGGGATCTCGGCTTTTTCCTTATCGAATAAGGTGCAGCAAATTTCATAAATACCGCGGTGCAAAGCAAGAACTATATAAGCAATCAAAAACTAAACCATGAGTTTGCAGCATCTGCCAGTTTAGCTAAAGAGGTCACTCCCGGTGAAGGGATCTCGGCTCTTTTCTCATCGAATAAGGTGCGGCGTATATCGCATATACCACTATGCAAAGCAAAAACTGTAGCTACCATTTTTGAAAATTTGATTCTACAACATCTTTTAGGTTTATTTTCTTTTATTAATCTCATTAATAAATCCCATCATTTATGCTTCCTAAGCATCACAGAAGAAACAAAAATACAACGTACGCTTATGCTATCCACATTCGCTACAATGTTCCATTATGCACCGTTAGGTTACTTAACTAACGGCATATCGGGACGGGATTAGCGCGGGTGTAAAACATAAGCAACGTCTACTATATATCTCATATATAATAATAAAGCATTCGTCTCACGCATATAATATGATCACATCACAGTATATCAGCAGCAGAAGAATCATATGAAATATTGGATATACCAGGAGGTCCGTGTTTTATTTTGAGCCTATATAAAACACGGATTTCACGGTCGCGATGAATAGCCAAACCCACATCCCTAGACCCTTACGAGAGCGGCAAGTAACACTGCCAATTCTAGGGTTAGGAGACCCGGTCTCGACTCCTCGAGATGGCCTCCCACTGGACCCTAGAACCCGGTTACTTGTGCTCCCCTCCTTCGGTCTATCCTAATGCGGAAAAGTAAATACTATACAATGGTGACATCATCCTCAACCCGGAAGTGCCCAAATAAAAGAATATTACATACATTGAATTTTACATGAATGAAAATAAAAAAGCCCTCATCTCACATAAAACCCTCGGCTATTCAGAACACGACGATCCAATATAACATATTACAGCAACATATAATATCTCATATCATCAACGTAAGCAAGTATGCGTATTCCGATTGTCATTGAAGTATAGCAACGAAGCCGACAATACCCCACATACTTCACTTACGGTCGCGGAAAAGAAAAGTGAAAAACCACAACATTTGGAATCCATCACCTTAGACATCGTAAACCCGAAAGATCACATATTACGGATTTCATGCCTAACTATATGAATTCCACATATTGTATCACAATCATAGTATATCAAGACGATGTTTAACGTTTCGATCGAATCAACATACTGTTAGTTATATGTATGCCCTAGAGGCCATTACTATACATGAGATGTATATTGTAGTGGATCCTTGGACATATATAGGGAGGACTTTCTTGCTCGACATGATAGTATGCTATCAGGTTACCCTTTACCTTAACGTGTATACTGATTGTCTCTCTGTTACATGTTGGTAAAGCCCTTAGGATGTGTACTTGACAACCTGGAATATGATGCAGATCATACTAGCGGGGACATGGTAGTCCATAAGTACATCCTTCAAGGTCCCTTGTCGCAGGTGTATCGAGACGGGGCATCGATATACCAGAGTAGACTAGCGTATACCTTCTCGACCCATACAGATGGGCGATGGATGATCCCATATCCAATGGTGTTTGACATCAGAGATGATATAGGGTGCTCAGTAGAGACCGGGTACACTGGACGGACTCGCCGAGAACTCCCAGATGGTATTATACCTTACGTCAGATGGCAGTTCTCTGGTGACACTGGTACAGGTTAGTCTGTAGACCCGAGATCGTCATAGAGTCTTGTGTGATTCCCACTGTGCTTTGATTTCCACCTTACCACGTCCAAGAGGGCATGCAAAACGGTGGTTTTTAGGTACAGTCCCGAGTCACATGGAGGCAATGAGCGATAGGAGGGGTTTCGTCTCTCCCGGTATTGGGGGTTGATGTTGCGCTATGCTCGATTGGCCATAACAGGGAAGTCTCTGGCCAGGGCTGGTTTAGAGATTTACTGGTAAATGTTACCAGTAGTTTCTCGACCCGTTATGAGCCTCATATCGGCATGACTTATCGGTTATTGGGGTTTGACGTTTTACCACCCCTAGACTTGATATGCGACATATCGGACAAGGAGACCGGACTGTACGGTAGTGTCACTGTCAGGCTTTTACAGGAGTTGGAGCGGGCTTGCTTGTTGATCTTCTGATCGCTCAATACCCGGGTAACCGTTACGTCCAGCTAGTACCGCTGACGGCTTGTGGGTGCTTGATATGATCATCACCTACTGCCGGTGTATTGACGAGTCTTTAGAGTCCTACATAGAGGTTGTACTGGCTCAGGCAAAACGAAATAGGAGCGCATATGTGATATGTGCGGGACCGAGAATAATGCGTGTATGCGATACTGTATTCTATTCTCGCGAGTTTGTGTCGATCGGTTATATGCGATATAACCAAGTTATCGAATCAAGGGTTGATTCGATAAGTCGATACATTGGATGTTAGTCGGTTATATGTGATATAACCGGATTATTAAGTCAAGTGTTGATTTAATAATTTAGTGTATAATTGTATATGTGATATACTAATTTACATTAACTAACATTGGTTCACTTAAGCATTTATTTTTCTCACTTGTGCACAAGTTAATATATATATGATATATATTTATTAGTGTACAAATTGTATCATGGTTGTTGATACAACTATCATGGGTGTAGAAGACTAATACCATACTAATTATATTTGTTAGGTTTTTATATTTAAAGTAATTCTAAAACAAATGGATAATGAGCACAAATGCATGAAGCTTCATGAAGCTTTTGTTTGCATTTGACTTAGTCCACTAGTTTTGTTTTACTTAAGGTATTAGTTAACCTAACCACTATAATTACCTATGGTAATGTCTCTATATGAGTTAGTATATGATACTCACTCACCATGGTTAGCTCATTCTTTCTCTTGATTATTTTTCATATTCATTTTGAACTCATCTTCTTCCTCCACAAAATTTCTTTCTAGGGTTTGAAATAGAGAGAGAATCAAAGTGAGAAAAGAAATTCTAAAGTGTACCCATTTCCTATCTCACCATCCTCTACTAGACTAGCACTTTAGTTTAGGGTATTTGCTTCACTAATTCTTTGGTTAGTGAAGTAGAAGCTTGAGTCCGTATTCCCTCGACCTAGATCATCTTTGGCCTCGAAGACTTCAAGCAATACCGTTGCCTCTTCTCATGGAGCCGTCCGAGAGTCCGGGAGTTGGATGATCGCGGTGAAGGGACTACATCAAGGAGCATATGAAGTGAAGGACCGATCTACAAAGGTTGTATTTCGTATTCACTTAGGGTTAAAGAGTTTAACTTGCTAGTTTTCGCCTAATCTCTAGTTAAAGATCTTGTATAGAGTTATTCGGCACGGGTAAAATTTTAATCCGGCATGGTTGATGCCTTGTAGAACCTCATTAGAGTGCCTAGTAACCTTATAGTGGTATCAGAGCCTAGCTAGAGCATTAGGCGACGTGTATACGAAGTTAAAACTCCGAACGAACCCGGAATCCCCCGATTTTACCCCTCTCTGGACATTTTCTGAAAATGTGTTTTTTTTCCAAATTAAAATGCTTAAAAAAATCGGCAGGCAATTATATGGAAAACTATGCAAAACGACAAGGTTTGGCACCAAAAGCGCCGCGGAACCGCGGTAGGAGTAGGCTCCCGCGGCGGTTCCGCGGCCATAAGGTGACGTCACCCTTGTCTGTTTGCACAGTAATGTTTCTATTTAATTTCCTGATGTTTCTGAGTAGTTTTAATTTATACTCAAGTGTTGAGTTTTCTGGGTAGTATTGGGAGCTTATTGATTCGATCGGAAAGTTTAACTTCGTCTATGTGTTTTTCCGGATAATTTAGAAAGTATTAAAAAGTTCGAACGGATATCAATAACTCACTTTTTTCCCGACCCGGAAAATTTCCAAGTGTTGGATTTTTCCGTTGTTTAAGAACGTCTGAATCGTGCAAGTTACGCAATGGACCCTCCAGAAGACAACAATCCTTAACTCGATTATGTGACCGTCTTGAACTGCCTTTTGAACCTTAGGGTTTGGGGCAGTACGGCGTGCCACATGTGAGGCGTTGGCTTGACCCTTCTACGGCTGAACTATTGGTACTGTGGCATGTGATGGATGTTTTTAAACTCCCCTCAAGTGTTGAGAACTATTTGGGAAAACTTTGGTGTTTGATCATTCGATCGGAAAGTTTAACATTGTCTATTTATCTGGAATGTGATACAATATTTGGAATCCACAAGTAATTATGAGATAACTAATTTGATTGTTATAAACATAGCAATTTAGTCTCAAATGATCGATTGCCACGGAATTTTGATGCGATCAAAAGTCCGTCGCAATCACGTAGCGTACGCGGATACTCGTCGGGTAAACTTAATAGACGGCCATGCCCCATAGCCCCGACCAAGTGACTGTAGGAGAACCCCGTCATCAAAAGCATCTGTTCGGGTGCTCGTGGCAGCGGTGTTCCGCCTTAGTGCACTTCGTCGACGGCATCCGGGGGTGCGGCCGTCTACTAAAGTTTGCGACGAGCATTCGATCAATATATTGGGAATCTTGTTGAATTACCCGACTAGATATTGAAAAGTGTTTTCGATATAGAGACTAAAATGCGGGATTTATAATTGTTAGGCATGCGATGTCTAAGGGGGTTGCGGATTCCAACTGTTGTAGTTTTACACTTTCTTTTCTGCGACCGTAAGTGTAATATGTGATATCGCCGGTTTCGTTGCTATATGTCAACGATAATTGGGATACGCATATTTACTTATGTTGATGACATGTGATGTTATGTGTTGCTGGATATGTTATATTGGATCGTCGCGTTCTAAATAGCCGGAGGTTTTATGTGAGATGAGAGTTTTTATTTTCATTCATGTAAAATTAAATGTATGTAATATTCTTTTATTGGGGTACTTCCGGGATGAGGTTGATGTCACCTTTTGTATATTATTTACTTTTCCGCACTAGGATAGAACCAAGGAGGAGAGCACAAGTAACCGGGTTCTAGGGTCCAGTGGGAGACCAACTCGAGGAGTCGAGTCCGGGTCTCCTAACTCTAGAATTGGAAGGGTTGCTTGCCGCTCTCGTAGGGGTCTAGGGGTGTGGGTTTGGCTATTCATCGCGACCGTGGAATCCGTGTTTTATAGAGGCTCAAAATAAAACACGGACGTCCTAGTATATCCAATGTTTCATATGTTTCTTCTGCTGCGATATCTGTGATGTGATCATTTGATATGTGTTGATAGATACTGTATATAGTATATATGATATATTATATAGACGTTACTTATGTTTTACACCCGCGCTAGCCCTGCCCCGCTCTGCCGTTAGTTACCTAACCTAACGGTGCACGAGGGGACATCGAGGCGAATGCGGATGGCATAAGTGTACGTCGTATTTATCTGTGATGTTTGGGTGATTTAAATGATGGGACTTCATTAATATGATTAATGAAAGAAAAGAAACCTAAAAGATGTTGTGGAATCGAATTTTCAAAAACAGGTAGCTACAGTTCTTGCTTTGCATCGCGGTGTTCCTTATAGAACATCCTGCACCTTATTCGATAATGAAAGGGCCGAGATCCCTTCACCGGGAGTGACCCCTTTACCAATGACTGGCAGATGCTACACCTCTCGGTTTTGTCTTTTGATTGCTTTTCTAGTTCTTGCTTTGCACAGTGGTATATATGATATATCCTGCTCCTCATTCGATGAGGAAAGAGCCGAGATCCCTTCACCGGGAGTAACCTCTTTAGCGAAACTAGTAAAAGCCTCAAAAACACTCCATTTTAAAATCATTTGATTCTACAACGATATCAAGTTCATTACGCAATAGGTTTTCAGAAAAACCTGTCGTAGCCCTCCGTCATTTCAGATAAGTTGTATATAGTATTCGTGCTACATTTGTTGGCTTTCGTCAAGGTGTAGTGTGCGGTAGCTATATGCTGCTTATCTACTGCATACGATGTGATTGGATTAGGGTAGTTGTACGGCTTTGTTGGCTTCCGTCAAGGGTCGTGCGGGTGGGTTTAATTCAGTCAAGAAATGTACGGGTTGAACTTGACTAGCGGGCTATGGTTTGTTGGCTTTCGTCAAGGTCATAGCACGTTAGGGGCAAAATTATCGGGAATTTCAAGTGTTGAAATTTGCAATGAGATTGCATACCTTCTATGAGATAGTTGGATCCTGATACCCGCTGCGAGTAAGAGTTACTCCTGGGAGAGTTTTACACATTACAATTAGCCGATCAAGTAGGTGTCTAGAAAGGTGTCAACGGGGTTACGCCTCTGGGAAAACGATGTTTACTTTAATTAGGTCCGTGTGAAAGCACGGGGAACCTCCATCAAAGTACCGACACTGGCCTGGCTGAAAGATTGGCGAAATTGTAGGGTGTAATTAATCCCGGCTAGTTTTTCCTTTTAGGGTTTGAAGGAAGATTTGATAAAAACAGTGGGAGCCATCCTGATTAGATAAAATAATAACCAATCTGATCTTGCAAGAGCGCACGCAGAGTGTTTTCTTCTCTCTCTCTCCAGGTAGTGACCATATCACGCCTTAATCAAGATAATAATATGGATGAATTGACCGAACCCGCTTGTTATACTGAGCTGGGGAACGTTGGTCCCGCTCCAACATATAATTGTTATAAGACAGAGCAGGAAATTGGGGATTACCAGAATTCCCGTGCCGCCCAAACGAAGAAAGTGCATGATGATGCATCATCGTCGGATGTGTTCATTACAAGAGAACTGTTTCTCAGTATTCTTTACATCCTGGGTATGAGATACCAGATCAGGATCCCGCATATGTAATCAGTTACATGGGCTACAGATAGGTAAAGAACTGAGAACGGGTGATAAGTTTCATGGGATAGAAAACGGTGCAAGTGTTGCAGCCAAGTCTGTTGGTCACTATCACCCTGTATTATCAGAATACATTGATTCTGAACGAATGTTATTAGATACCGAACCTGATATACAACATCATATCAATCTCTTTATTAGTAAAGAAGGATATAATTTTGTATTGTTGGATAATGTTTTGAACATTTCCTATATCAAGAGTTGATCGGTTCAGGCACGTTATCTAAAAGCATTGACGTTCTAAATCAAACTTCTGTTCTTAGTATACAGAACAAACACAAGAGGAAGAGTTCAGAAATGAACGAATCCTTCTTGAGGTATTATAGACTAGGTCATATCAATGCAACCCGACTAGCTGAAGTTACATAAAGATGCATATTTAAATTAGTTTAAATTTACATCTTGTGAAACTTGCCGGTCATGTCACAGAGATAAGATGACCACAGCTCCGTTTATTGGAAATAGAGAAAGAGTTAGTGAACTCTTGGGATTAATACATGTTGTTGTATGAAGGTCCCCTGTCTACACATGCCAAGACCGATTCTTTGTACTTCATTACATTCTCTGATGATCTCTCAAGATTCAGACATATGTTCCTGTTGAAACACAAGTCTGAAGCTTTTGAGATATTCACAGAATATAAGTTAGAAGTAGAGAACCAAAACGGGTATAAGTATTATGTCCTTTGATGTGATCAAGGAGGAGAATACTTGAGCACGGAATTCCTGGATTATTCTAAAGGAGAATGAGATTCTCTCTCAGCATTACTCCTCCGTATACACCACAGCACGTAGGTGTATCGGGGCGGAGCATCCACACCCTATTTGATAAGGTGTGCTCTATGATGAGTACTATTGAGTTACCTATTTCCTTTTGGGAGTTATGCACTGGAGAAGTTACATACCTATTGAATAGGGTTCCGATCAAATCAGTTGCCTACCACTTCATATAAGATATGGAAAGGGAAGAGCCTATCTCTTAAGTCAGTTAAGATTTGGGGTTGTCCGGCCTATGTCTAAAAGAAAAATCTGAACAAACTCGAGGCAAAGTCAGTTCTGTAGAAGTTTGTTGGATATCCTAAGCATTCGCAAGGGAATATCTTCTACCAAACAGAGGAACAAAAGATGTTTTGTTTCTCAGCATGCCACCTTTGTGAAAAGGAATTTCTTGTGAAGAAATTAGTGGACATGAGGTAGAACTGGAAGTATTTCCAGCTATACAAACTGCAGCTGATGATTTGGTAGAACCAAAGGATTCAATAGTATCCAACGAACCTCAGCCTCTCCGCCGTTCTAGTAGGGTTCCTCACCCACCTGAGAGATACTTCATTTTCTCTATGACAGTGGGAGCGAGGATTGCATCATGAGATGATGACCCAACTAGTTTCGAGCTGGCCATCAGGAGTGGGACTCTATAAGAATGGCTGGATGCTTAGCGATCTGAGATGGAATCCTTATACACCAACAAAGTATGGACTTTGGTTGCTTTATCTGAAGGGTTAAATTCCCATTAGGAGCAAGTATATCTTGAGAAGATTACTTGGTGTACATGGAAAAGTTGAGACTTTCAAAGCTAGACTTGTTAAAGTTTTGCATCATTGACCAGGTATGGATTATGATGAAACCTTTTCTAAGTAGCTATGCTTAAGTCCATCCAGATCCTACTTGCCACGGCTACATACCATGACTACGATATCTGGCGGTTGGGTGTCATGACTGCTTTTCTAAATGATGTTTTAGAAGAGAGAGTCTATAAGTACACAGTTAGATGGCTTCATAGACAGTGGGAGCAGCGGAAACGCGTGCAAGATGTTTTATGTGTTAAAGCAGGCATCGCGGAGTTGGAATGTCTGTTTTGATATGGTAGTCAAAGAGTTTGACTTCATCAAAACGGTAGATGAACCTTGTATATACAAAAAGGTAGTAGGGAGTATGGTGATGATCCTCGTAGAGTACGTGGATAACATACTCTTGATAGGAAAGGTGTTTCCTATGCTACGCTCGATCAATCTCCGCTTATCACACTGATTCTCCTTATAAGATCAAAATGATACCTACTAAATCCTGGGTTATGGATCTATGAGATAGATCTAATTGGATGTTAGGATACTCAGTAGCTGTAGTGAGATGGTATCAATTGATCCTGGGGAGAATCACTGAAAGGGTTCCAGGGTGATAAGGACGACTGAATGTCAGTCACAGGCATTGTCTTTACCCTTAGCAAAGGGACGGTATGTTGGAAGAGTTCCAAGACAGATACCGTGGCATACTAGACGATAAAGGCTAGATACATCGCTACCAAAGATACTACCAAAGAGAAAGTCTGGGTGTATATTAGTTCATGAGATGAACTTCATACCTACCATTGTGTGACAATGGAGTTGTGGGTTATGCCAAGGAACGCCCGTCCCATCAGTGATCCTGTAACGTTTTAAAAATAATTAAATAAATAAAATCGTTTAAGTGAATTTTATGATTTTCGGTAAAGTAAAACGTATTTTTCGTAAAACAAAACCGTAATTTTTTTTCACTATAAATTAAAAATACCTATTTTAATTATGATATTACTAGTAAATGGTGTTTATTTGGTCACTTATAAATTTTTAGTTTAATTAAATATTTTTCCTAAATTAATTATTTTAAATATTAACATAAGCTTTATTATGCACTAAATTAGTGTAAATTTCAAATTTGAAATGGGTTAATTTTCCAAAGTGAGCCATGACATACTAGAGTTTGGTTTGTAGCATGCTTTTCTCTTCTTGATTTGTCTTCAAAGTTCTAGAAAATTCATGGGTGAATTAAACTAAAAATAAAATAAATTATTGAAAAGACTTTAAATGGTGTAATTAATTAAAATGGTTTCTAAAAGTTTCTACACTCTTTTCTCTCTCTCTCTTTTTCTCCCCACTTGTGGCCGAGCCTACCCCATGGCTGCCCAAAATTTTTCCACCCCTTTTTCTCTTCAAAAATTCATTAAAAATCCATTCAAAACTCACACAAAATGCTAATAATTCCCAAATTAGATCATGACCCATTATTCTTTGATCAATCTTGCTTGAATCCTTAGAGCAAAGAGATCATTTTGAAGACAAGTTTGCATGTTTGGATCTCAAGTTGAAGGTATAATCTTAAACCAATTGTCACTTGATATATAATTATTTCAATTTAATTAATCATGATGCTTAATTAGGTTTTAATTTCAAATATTGAAAATTGAAGAAAGGGGTTTGAGTTTAAGTTAGGGTTTTCATAAATTGGTTATGATTGGAAGTGTAGTATAACATCTTAGATTATGCAAAATGAAATTTAGTTGTCAAATTACTAATTGTTACATTTTAATGGTTCAAATTTAGCTATTTGTAAACTAGATTTTTATAAATCATATAAATATGTGAGATAAAATTCAAGTGAGGTTTTTATCAATTATTCATGGTTTTAATGAGAAGATTAACATGTCAATTGAATGTTAAACATAATCTAGTTACTAGTTGCAAAATTTTAGTTTAAAAATTATGCTAATTATGCAAGTTTCTTTTTTTTATTTGCAGACTAGGTTTTGGGGAAATTGACTAAGTAATTGAGATTAAATACCAATTAGGGTTTTTATGACATTATGAACATTTTAAATTGTAGTTTAATAATTTAGTTCGTGCAAAACCAAGTTTAGTTGTGGAATTGTGAATTTTGTTGTGAAAGTGTTAAAATTTGATTAAATTGCAAACTAGAAATTTTGGTTTGATACAAATTGATGGGATTAAATTATAGAAATGGTTTTTATGACTTAGTTATGTTGTTTAATGAATATTATGACCATTAGTTTCATTTAAATATCAAGTTTTGAAGTAAAACGGTAAATTGGCGTTTTCGGGTTTTACGAAATCGGACGGTTTGATGGATTTTAGGGTTTCGATGGATTTAATCATGTTTTATAATATAAGTAAGGTGTTTTAAAACTAAGAGTTATTTGTTGATGTTTATCTCGATCCATCGGAGTTTGTACGCCGATATCGAGCGATATTTGGTTCTTTTGCGTGGACGGGACATAGGTTTTAACCTATGCTTGTTCCTTGTATCGTTTGACTTTCGTATGTGATTCAGTTTACGATACTATTTATATGTTTGCGTTTAGGTACCCCTCACGTGGACTGCGGGCGATGAAGAGGAGGATGGCGACACTGTCTTCGGCAGACATGGACCAGGTGAGTAGATGCATATCTACGGAGGGAAGTCGGGTGGATGGCGTTTAGCACCCCCGCAACGTAGAATAGGAATAGTACTTATTGACATTAGAAAACCATATGTGACCCTAGATTCTTAATCAGTAGGACCCTGTATTGACCCTAGGCTGGACTAGACTGATTTAGGAAAACCATATCAGAGGATGAGTACCTTGGAAGAGGTTCGTAGGTTTCAGATAGAAACACACACACGCACACACTGAAACTCGACATGGGGTATACGTGTATGTGTATATATATAGAACTAGGTATAGGTATATACATATATATATACGACACGTATATGGGATTCATTGATGTGATATGATATCTGAGATATGATGAAATAGTGTAACTTGGCTTGATGCCATGATTCTTGGCTATACAGTCGTATTAAGTGTTAGCGGATCATTAGAGAATGAGATAATGAACATGTATACTTAAATTATAAGGGGTAGTGATGATGTTGAGGTACATGGGACTCTAAAATAGTACCCGGACTGTAACTTGTGATTGATCACGATATGTGATATGTATGACTTGATTACGACATCATATAGGTGTGACCTGATGTCGATATCATAGAGGTGTGACTTGAGGACGATATGATATCAGTATAACTTAATCACAATATGATACATATGACATGATATTTCTGAGGATAAACTAATGATGCTTATTATGATAGCAATGATATATGATTGATGTAGGCGATTACAGTTTAGTACCTTGATCATGAGATGTGTTGGAGATGACATTATACGAATAATGAGACACCTAGGAGATACTTGACCCGTACCCCGATATTGGGATGCCGTACGATGAATTTTACCGTACGAGGCATAGATATGATGATTGATCCGCACTCTTGATTCGAGGAAGCCGTACTTCGTACGTGACGCTATTGAGGCTGGATCGCCGACTATTAGAGATATTGATTTAGACCTAGGTAGACTCTTGTTTCTTAATGACTAGTTTCTTAGGTTAAGTTCCTTAGGAGGTTAGATGGACACTAGTTTAGGTTCGATTCATATAGTGATAGTTGTTCTCGTATGTCGCAGAGGGGTGGGTAATGCACATCTGTCTTGCATTCATACTGTAATCATCATGGTGCATGTTCTTTTATATGTTGCTATAATCAGTATAAACTTTACCTGTTAGGACACCGGCACTATTACCGATGATGCGCATATTCCACGCACACTTATTTGCCGGCTCACACACATCATCATCGGTAATTGCTATGTCACGTACACTTTAGATCATATTGTCTTTTATGGATAGAATCAGTTAACAACTAGACCGATATAATATTGTGATTATTCTCTGACATTAGTACAGACATGATATTTATAGCTTAGACATTCATGCATTCATATTTTCATGTTATCATGCAGTATTATGGGCATATGCCGACACTTATCATATAGTTACTCATGATTTTGAGATTTGGATTTCTATGAGATTTCTGGATTTTGGGGAAAACCGCAAGAATATGTAAAAACTTCTCTCTCTCCTCCTCCTATCTTTTTAAAAACATAAGATGCGGTTTTCTCGTGATGTATGTGTCGTCCACCATGAGATTTCATGTTTTCTGATGGATTTCGAGACCCGATTCGAGGAGTGGATGAACCGTCTCGGGTACATGGTGGGCCCGGTATGGTACCCCGGGGCAAGAAGATCGAGTTGTAGACGATGAGCCTGGCAGGGGAAGGCTAGCTACCGGTGATGTCTGGCGCGGCGGATATCCGGTGGATACCGACCGTTCTCATGAGATTTGATGATATAAGCCGATCCGGACTGACGGAGCCTGAGATATTGAGACTTGAGATTACATGTGTTGGGTCGATGCTTGACACGGATTTCCATGGATTTCATTGTTGAGATTTCAGATTCTTATACACATTTTACTATGATAACAGCTAAAGATTTCTTATATATATATATCTGGATTTCAGGATTTGTTACTTTACATTCATGGTGCATGCATTCCATTTCATATGACATAGTATTATATGAGGCACTGACACGAGCACGGAGTATCTGCACTTACACGTAGTTTTACCCTGCTATTACTAAATGATTGGGATATAATAGTGTATTATTATGACCTAGGATAGCGTCGTGCATTCGATTTCTTTTCGTAGATGTCTTCTACTCACGAGTTGGCAACTCACCTCCGTTGTGCCAAATTTTATTACAGGTTCGATGTACAGGTTTCCCTGGCAGCTTGCTGGCACATCTTTTCTTCAGGGTGATTTGCACGGTAGGTTGGTTCACTTGTATCTGAACCACCATTGTATTTTTATTCTTTCATTTGTATCTAGTAAGCTCCATCAACCATACTTGTATTACTTGATAAGTTTATTAGACCAGTCTTTTATTTCGACCTTAGAGTCGCGCATGTATTATTCTGATCTGGTGGTTTTGTTTTCTTTTGAGTTTTGAGCCTCGCCCTTTGGCGTTGTATATTATTGTGCTTGTTGTGGTTGTTTCCGCCTGTTGGCGTTGAGCTAGCTCCCGTTTGGGGATGCTTTTAATTGTTTATGTATATTTTATACTTGTACCCGTTTGGGGCCAGTTTTTACAGAGGAGACTCTGCCGAAATTTTTGGGAAAATTTGCTGATGCTTTTAAATTTGTTTTCTTTTTCTTCTTCTTCTTCTTTTATGGTTTAGATTTCTGGGCTTCGGCTTACTTATGTTACGTGGCGCCTCTAGACGCTTCGTAATCTAAGTGCCAGTCACGTTCCGTAATTTCGGGTCGTGACAAAGTTGGTATCAGAGCGCTAGGTTTAACCTTGTATAAGTCTAGGTGACCCTTGGTTGATGGAGTAGGCGATTTAGGTAGAGTAACGTACCGTGGTATGGTCCGCGGCATACTTACGATACGCTACTCTGCTTAAGTAGCCTTAGGATGTACATTGTTTGCACCGTATTTTATTCGTTCTTTTGATCTATCTTTGTCGATATCGGATGGTGGTTTCTGTTACCACGGGCAGAGGGAGCTGCGGCTCGAATGCGATAACCATTAGGGTATCGTTTATTCTTGAGGATTGAAGCATTGCTTAGTGTGCGGACGAAGGGTATTCACGTGCCCTCCGGATGAAGTTAAAGGGTTCGAACGATTATCAGAAAACCATTTTCCCAAGTTTAAGGTATTCGGAAGAACATGCAGGTATTTCGATGGACCCTCTAGAAGAATGAAACCCTAACTCGACATAATGACCACGAGAACGCCCTTGAACCTTAGGGTTTACGGCAGTTCCGCGGTGCCATTAGTGAGGCTTGGGTTTGCCCTTCTACGGCTGGATCATCGATACTGGGGTATGTACCGGATATTTTTAAACTGTACTTGTGTGTTGAACTCTCGGGGAATTATGGGATTTTAATGGATCGATCGAAAAGTTTAATGTAGTCCGGATATCAGGTGAAGGGATCGACTATGTGGGAGACTCTAGACATGAGTGTTGCCGTTGGTAGCGCAGTCAGCACACCTATGAAAAGACGAGTTCGAAGCAGTCGACATCAGAGGAAAGAGATGCACATTGACGATAGTGTTTACGATTGCGACTTGGTGATTTGAATTTCATATTTCCGTTGGTTGGATTTTGGTATTTGAGGATTTTGTTCTACGATCGGTATTTCTTGTGTACTTTTATTATATTCTATGCATGTTTCATATATCGGTTGTATTGATGTTGTTTAGTACATACCCAGTGCACTTGATGTGGTTTTAATACATTTTTGTGATTTTGATTTGATTTTGACATATGCTTCGACCTAGTTTTTATGCATTTTCGTACTGTGATTTCGATTCTGATATTCGGTGTATGTTTTCGTGCACCATGTGCACCTGATTGAGATTCTTGCGCACATTCGGTGCACTTAATGCGATTTGTGCACACCAGATGCACTAAATCGTGATTTTGTGCAGATTAGATGCACCTGATATTGAGTCGTGCACGCCCGTTGCACTTGACAGATGTTTTTGGTGCACACCTGTTGCACTTAGTTTTGTTTTTGTGGGTATTCGTGGGATCTGTATTTGGTTTCGATTTCAGTGCGCATCGGACGCACATGATATTTTTATGATGTGATTGGGATTGATTTCAGTTTGAGCAGTATGTTTTCATAACCATTATTGTTTGATTTAGTAACCAGGCGGGACGTGTATGTTAAATAAAAGATATATATATATAGCTATTTTTTTTAAAAATAAACGTCCGCTATTTATACCGTGACACGTGCATCGCACGGTGATTTTCAAGAGGGGATTTTGTATGCTTCTTTATTAAGATGTTTAGGCGATTTTACTATGATGCGCACTATATATAAGTTATAGATTGATGTATATTATGATGGTTTTCGTATTGGGTTTTGATATTTTATCTTTACCATAACTCCGGTGACTGCGTTATGCTTGACGGAGTTGATTTTAGTTACGTATTGATGTTTTCGGAGCCCCGACGTTTTGAGTGCTTTGCTAAGTGTTTTGGTATTTGGAGGGGGAGTTTTAATTTAAATTCGGGGACCGAATTTCTTAAAGGGGGGAAGATTGTAACGTTTTAAAAATAATTAAATAAATAAAATCGTTTAAGTGAATTTTATGATTTTCGGTAAAATAAAACGTATTTTTCGTAAAACAAAACCGTAATTTTTTTTTTCACTATAAATTAAAAATACCTATTTTAATTATGATATTACTAGTAAATGGTGTTTATTTGGTCACTTATAAATTTTTAGTTTAATTAAATATTTTTCCTAAATTAATTATTTTAAATATTAACATAAGCTTTATTATGCACTAAATTAGTGTAAATTTCAAATTTGAAATGGGTTAATTTTGCAAAGTGAGCCATGACATACTAGAGTTTGGTTTGTAGCATGCTTTTCTCTTCTTGATTTGTCTTCAAAGTTCTAGAAAATTCATGGGTGAATTAAACTAAAAATAAAATAAATTATTGAAAAGACTTTAAATGGTGTAATTAATTAAAGTGGTTTCTAAAAGTTTCTACACTCTTTTCTCTCTCTCTCTTTTTCTCCCCTCTTGTGGCCGAGCCTACCCCATGGCTGCCCAAAATTTTGCCACCCCTTTTTCTCTTCAAAAATTCATTAAAAATCCATTCAAAACACACACAAAATGCTAATAATTCCCAAATTAGATCATGACCCATTATTCTTTGATCAATCTTGCTTGAATCCTTAGAGTAAAGAGATCATTTTGAAGACAAGTTTGCATGTTTGGATCTCAAGTTGAAGGTATAATCTTAAACCAATTGTCACTTGATATATAATTATTTCAATTTAATTAATCATGATGCTTAATTAGGTTTTAATTTCAAATATTGAAAATTGAAGAAAGGGGTTTGAGTTTAAGTTAGGGTTTTCATAAATTGGTTATGATTGGAAGTGTAGTATAACATCTTAGATTATGCAAAATGAAATTTAGTTGTCAAATTACTAATTGTTACATTTTAATGGTTCAAATTTAGCTATTTGTAAACTAGATTTTTATAAATCATATAAATATGTGAGATAAAATTCAAGTGAGGTTTTTTATCAATTATTCATGGTTTTAATGAGGAGATTAACATGTCAATTGAATGTTAAACATAATCTAGTTACTAGTTGCAAAATTTTAGTTTAAAAATTATGCTAATTATGCTAGTTTCTTTTTTTTATTTGCAAACTAGGTTTTGGGGAAATTGACTAAGTAATTGAGATTAAATACCAATTAGGGTTTTTATGACATTATGAACATTTTAAATTGTAGTTTAATAATTTAGTTCGTACAAAACCATGTTTAGTTGTGGAATTGTGAATTTTGTTGTGAAAGTGTTAAAATTTGATTAAATTGCAAACTAGAAATTTTGGTTTGATACAAATTGATGGGATTAAATTATAGAAATGGTTTTTATGACTTAGTTATGTTGTTTAATGAATATTATGACCATTAGTTTCATTTAAATATCAAGTTTTGAAGTAAAACGGTAAATTGGCGTTTTCGGGTTTTACGAAATCGGACGGTTTGATGGATTTTAGGGTTTCGATGGATTTAATCATGTTTTATAATATAAGTAAGGTGTTTTAAAACTACGAGTTATTTGTTGATGTTTATCTCGATCCATCGGAGTTTGTACGCCGATATCGAGCGATATTTGGTTCTTTTGCGTGGACGGGACATAGGTTTTAACCTATGCTTGTTCCTTGTATCGTTTGACTTTCGTATGTGATTCAGTTTACGATACTATTTATATGTTTGCGTTTAGGTACCCCTCACGTGGACTGCGGGCGATGAAGAGGAGGATGGCGACACTGTCTTCGGCAGACATGGACCAGGTGAGTAGATGCATATCTACGGAGGGAAGTCGGGTGGATGGCGTTTAGCACCCCCGCAACGTAGAATAGGAATAGTACTTATTGACATTAGGAAACCAGATATGACCCTAGATTCTTAATCAGTAGGACCCTGTATTGACCCTAGGCTGGACTAGACTGATTTAAGAAAACCATATCAGAGGATGGGTACCTTGGAAGAGGTTCGTAGGTTTCAGATAGAAACACACACACGCACACACTGAAACTCGACATGGGGTATACATGTATGTGTATATATATAGAACTAGGTATAGGTATATACATATATATATACGACACGTATATGGGATTCATTGATGTGATATGATATCTGAGGTATGATGAAATAGTGTAACTGGGCTTGATGCCATGATTCTTGGCTATACAGTCGTATTAAGTATTAGCGGATCATTAGAGAATGAGATAATGAACATGTATACTTAAATTATAAAGGGTAGTGATGATGTTGAGGTACATGGGACTCTAAAATAGTACCCGGACTGTAACTTGTGATTGATCACGATATGGGATATGTATGACTTGATTACGACATCATATAGGTGTGACCTGATGTCGATATCATAGAGGTGTGACTTGAGGACGATATGATATCAGTATGACTTAATCACAATATGATACATATGACATGATATTTCTGAGGATAAACTAATGATGCTTATTATGATAGCAATGATATATGATTGATGTAGGCGATTACAGTTTAGTACCTTGATCATGAGATGTGTTGGTGATGATATTATACGAATAATGAGACACCTAGGAGATACTTGACCCGTACCCCGATATTGGGATGCCGTACGATGGATTTTACCGTACGAGGCATAGATATGATGATTGATCCGCACTCTTGATTCGAGGAAGCCGTACTTCGTACGTGACGCTATTGAGGCTGGATCGCCGACTATTAGAGATATTGATTTAGACCTAGGTAGACTCTTGTTTCTTAATGACTAGTTTCTTAGGTTAAGTTCCTTAGGAGGTTAGATGGACACTAGTTTAGGTTCGATTCATATAGTGATAGTTGTTCTCGTATGTCGCAGAGGGGTGGGTAATGCACATCTGTCTTGCATTCATACTGTAATCATCATGGTGCATGTTCTTTTATATGTTGCTATAATCAGTATAAACTTTACCTGTTAGGACACCGGCACTATTACCGATGATGCGCATATTCCACGCACACTTATTTGCCGGCTCACACACATCATCATCGGTAATTGCTATGTCACGTACACTTTAGATCATATTGTCTTTTATGGATAGAATCAGTTAATAACTCGACCGATATAATATTGTGATTATTCTCTGACATTAGTACAGACATGATATTTATAGCTTAGACATTCATGCATTCATATTTTCATGTTATCATGCAGTATTATGGGCATATGCCGACACTTATCATATAGTTACTCATGATTTTGAGATTTGGATTTCTATGAGATTTCTGGATTTTGGGGAAAACCGCAAGAATATGTAAAAACTTCTCTCTCTCCTCCTCCTATCTTTTTAAAAACATAAGATGCGGTTTTCTCGTGATGTATGCGTCGTCCACCATGAGATTTCATGTTTTCTGATGGATTTCGAGACCCGATTCGAGGAGTGGATGAACCGTCTCGGGTACATGGTGGGCCCGGTATGGTACCCCGGGACAAGAAGATCGAGTTGTAGACGATGAGCCTGGCAGGGAAAGGCTACCTACCGGTGATGTCTGGCGCAGCGGATATCCGGAGGATACCGACCGTTGTCGTGAGATTTGATGATATGGGCCGATCCGGACTGACGGAGCCTGAGATATTGAGACTTGAGATTACATGTGTTGTGTCGATGCTTGACACGGATTTCCATGGATTTCATTGTTGAGATTTCAGATTCTTATACACATTTTACTATGATAACAGCTAAAGATTTCTTATATATATATATATGGATTTCAGGATTTGTTACTTTACATTCATGGTGCATGCATTCCATTTCATATGACATAGTATTATATGAGGCACTGACACGAGCACGGAGTATCTGCACTTACACGTAGTTTTACCCTGCTATTACTAGATGATTGGGATATAATAGTGTATTATTATGACCTAGGATAGCGTCGTGCATTCGATTTCTTTTCGTAGATGTCTTCTACTCACGAGTTGGCAACTCACCTCCGTTGTGCCAAATTTTATTACAGGTTCGATGTACAGGTTTCCCTGGCAGCTTGCTGGCACATCTTTTCTTCAGGGTGATTTGCACGGTAGGTTGTTTCACTTGTATCTGAACCACCATTGTATTTTTATTCTTTCATTTGTATCTATTAAGCTCCATCAACCATACTTGTATTACTTGATAAGTTTATTAGACCAGTCTTTTATTTCGACCTTAGAGTCGCGCATGTATTATTCTGATCTGGTGGTTTTGTTTTCTTTTGAGTTTTGAGTCTCGCCCTTTCGCGTTGTATATTATTGTGCTTGTTGTGGTTGTTTCCGCCTGTTGGCGTTGAGCTAGCTCCCGTTTGGGGATGCTTTTTATTGTTTATGTATATTTTATACTTGTTGTACCCGTTTGGGGCCAGTTTTTACAGAGGAGACTCTGCCGAAATTTTTGGGAAAATTTGCTGATGCTTTTAAACTTGTTTTCTTTTTCTTCTTCTTCTTTTATGGTTTAGATTTCTGGGCTTCGGCTTACTTAGGTTACGTGGCGCCTCTAGACGCTTCGTAATCTAAGTTCCAGTCACGTTCCGTAATTTCGGGTCGTGACAGATCCAGACATATTCTAAGGCAGTATCACCTGATCATGGAGATGTTTGATCTCCAGGGGATCGAGGTCAGGAGAGTAGACTCAGAGGACAACACGGCGGATCCACTCACAAAAGCTTTTTCCCAGAGAGAGACTTTTATGGGATGGTTGAGTATGAGATACTACAACCACTGTTATCAGATGGCCCTAGTGCAAGTGGGAGATTGTTAGTTATATGTATGCCCTAGAGGCCATTACTATACATGAGATGTATATTGTAGTGGATCCTTGGACATATATATGGAGGACATTCTTGCTCGACATGATAGTATGCTATCTGGTTACCCTTTACCTTAACGTGTATACTGATTGTCTCTCTGTTACATGTTGGTAAAGCCCTTAGGATGTGTACTTGACTACCTAGACTATGATGCGGATCATACTAGTGGGGACATGGTAGTCCATAAGTACATCCTTCAAGGTCCCTAGTCGTGGGTGTATCGAGACGGGGCATCGATATACCAGAGTAGAGTAGCGTATACCTTCTCGACCCATACAGATGGGCGATGGATGATCCCATATCCATTGGTGTTTGACATCAGAGATGATATACGGATGCTCAGTAGAGACTGGGTACACTGGACGGACTCGCCGAGAACTCCCAGATGGTATTATACCTTACGTCAGATGGCAGTTCTCTGGTGACACTGGTACAGGTTAGTCTGTAGACCCGAGATCGTCATAGTGTCTTGTGTGGTTCCTACTGTGCTTTGATTTCCACCTTACCACGTCCAAGAGGGCGTACAAAACGGTGGTTTTTGGGTACAGTCCCGAGTCACATGGAGGCAATGAGCGATAGGAGGGGTTTCGTCTCTCCCGGTATTGGTGGTTGATGTTGCGCTATGCTCGATTGGCCATAACAGGGAAATCCCTGGCCAGGGATGGTTTAGAGATTTACTGGTAAGTGTTACCAGTAGTTTCTCGACCCGTTATGAGCCTCATATCGGCATGACTTATCGGTTATTGGGGTCTGACGTTTTACCACCCTTAGACTTGATATGCGACATATCAGACGAGGAGACCGGACTGTACGGTAGTGTCACTGTCAGGCTTTTACAGGAGTTGGAGCGGGCTTACTTGCTGATCTTCTGATCGCTCAATACCCGGGTAACCGTTACGTCCAGCTAGTCCCGTTGACGGCTTGTGGGTGCTTGATATGATCATCACCTACTGCCGGCGTATTGACGAGTCTTTAGAGTCCTACATAGAGGTTGTACTGGCTCAGGCAAAACGAAATAGGAGCGCATATGTGATATGTGCGGGACCGAGAATAATGCGTGTATGCGATACCGTATTCTATTCTCACGAGTTTGTGTCGATCGGTTATATGCGATATAACCAAGTTATTGAATCAAGGGTTGATTCGATAAGTCGATACATTGGATGTTAGTCGGTTATATGTGATATAACCGGATTATTAAGTCAAGTGTTGATTTAATAATTTAGTGTATAATTGTATATGTGATATACTAATTTACATTAACTAACATTGGTTCACTTAAGCATTTATTTTTCTCACTTGTGCACAAGTTAATATATATGTGATATATATTTATTAGTGTACAAATTGTTTCATGGTTGTTGATACAACTATCATGGGTGTAGAAGACTAATACCATACTAATTATATTTGTTAGGTTTTTATATTTGAAGTAATTCTAAAACAAATGGATAATGAGCACAATTGCATGAAGCTTCATGAAGCTTTTGTTTGCATTTGACTTAGTCCACTAGTTTTGTTTTACTTAAGATATTAGTTAACCTAACCACTATGATTACCTATGGTAATGTCTCTACATGAGTTAGTATATGATACTCACTCACCATGGTTAGCTCATTCTCTCTCTTGATTATTTTTCATATTCATTTTGAGCTCATCTTCTTCCTCCTCAAAATTTCTTTCTAGGGTTTGAAATAGAGAGAGAATCAAAGTGAGAAAAGAAATTCTAAAGTGTACCCATTTCTTATCTCACCATCCTCTACTAGACTAGCACTTTAGTTTAGGGTGTTTGCTTCACTAATTCTTTGGTTAGTGAGGAAGAAGCTTGAGTCCGTATTCCCTCGATGTAGATCATCTTCGGCCTCGAAGACTTCAAGCAATACCGTTGCCTCTTCTCATGGAGCCGTCCGAGAGTCCGGGGGTTGGATGATCGCAACGAAGGGACTACATCAAGGAGCATATGAAGTGAAGGACCGATCTACAAAGATTGTATTTCGTATTCACTTAGGGTTAAAGAGTTTAACTTGCTAGTTTTCGCCTAATCTCTAGTTACAGATCTTGTATAGAGTTATTCGGCACGGGCAAAATTTTAATCCGGTATGGTTGATGCCTTGTAGAACCTCATTAGAGTGCCTAGTAACCCTACATATACAATCATAAATTACCCCCGTGAGCTCAACACTTGAGCAAAGTCAAAATACTCAAAAAACCGTGCCACAGTGTCTATGGTCCAGCCGTAGAAGGAGTTAGCCAACGCCTCACCTATGACACCACGGAACTACGGCAAACCCTAAGGTTCGATCGTGGTTCCGTGGGCATAGAATCGAGTTAAGGTTGTTATGTTCTTCTAGAGGGTCTATAGGGATACTTGCACGATTTTACGAGTACAATCAAATTCGGAAAATTACAACACTTGGAAATTTCTGCGGGGTACAAAATGTGGTGTTCGAAGTTCGTTCGAACTGCTAAAAATAGTCAAGGTTACCAATACAGTGTTAAATAATATGACTACGAAACACTACGAATTAGCCCTAGGTCAAACTAATCATCACATAAAAATTGGGCTAAATAAACAATACTAGAAAACCCAAAATGGAGACAAAAGAGCACAGGGGAAATAC
This sequence comes from Agapanthus africanus, assembly GCA_030015575.1. Taxonomy (NCBI): domain Eukaryota; kingdom Viridiplantae; phylum Streptophyta; class Magnoliopsida; order Asparagales; family Amaryllidaceae; genus Agapanthus; species Agapanthus africanus. Next base: position 304,394,389 of record CM057345.1, read on the forward strand.
GATGAGCAGAGGAGGCAGGGGGGCCGGCCAGGCCGGAAAAATTGGCTTGGGGCTCGGCCAAAATCCGAGCCCCTCTCTCCGTATTACACCTATGTTCTTAGAATGTCCTATACTGCATTCTGCACCTGTTTGAAAATTTTTTAAAAGACTTTTTACAAAATTTACAGAGAGCAAAATATGGGTTTCATAATATCGTATTTCGGAGTCGATTTCGTTTTCGTATTTGTTTTAACACCGTTTATAAAATTCTAGCTTAGTTCTGATACCACTGTTGGGCTTCCCTTGCACCTAGTTTAGGGTTTGGTAGCATGACTCATGCCACTTTAAAATTTAGAGAGGTGCGAAGCAAACAAACTATGAATCTTTAACTATAATTTCTAGGGTAACAAACTTTTGTATCACATACAAAGAAGTTATACTTCTAAGGGTTTGGGATTACAACCTTTGTAGTCCATTCCTTCGCTTCATAAGCTCCGTGTTGAGGTCCATTCGCTGCGATCATCAAGAACTCCGACTCTAGAGAGGCTCCATGAGATAAATGAGGCAGCTTGCTTGTAGTCTTCATGATCTAAGATGATCTACCTTGAAGAATCTCAAACCCAAGATTGCACTTCTCTAATCAAGTATTAGTGAAGTGAACACCCTAATCTAAGTGGCTAGAATTGATGAGCATGATGAAGTAGGAATTATGCTCTCTTTTGTTTTCAATTTCTCACATTTAATCATCACAACACAAAAAGCTAGCAAGCTTTTCTCAAGGAGGAAGAAGAAGAAGAAAGATTTTGTGATGAATAAAATGAATTATTGTTGTGCTTACAATTGCAACCATAGTTAGATATCTATCATGTCTAACTCATGTAGAGAATAAACCATAGGCTAGGGTTAAAGTATGGTTAACAAAATATCAAGGATAAAACAAAGAGGGTGGACTTTGTCAAAGCTTAATGAAGCATCTTTAAAGCTCATCCAAAAGATAATCCATCCAAATAGAATTAATCCAAAAGATAATGTTAACCCAAGTTTAAACCCTAGCATGGTTTTAACCCTAGTTGCATTTGTAACCCTAACATGTTACAATATTATATATCATATATATAATATATAATGTAACAAAAGAAATAATACAATTAACATATATCGCATATACATCATTGTATTACCCGGTGAGAAAAAGAATCAATAAAGCGAGCTTATATTAGTTAATGTAACGTAATATATCACATATATAATTATACATTAAATTATCGAATCAACACTTGATCCGAAAATCCGGCTATATTATATATAACCGACTAATATAACATGTATTGATTCATCGAATCAACACTTGATCCGATGACCCGGCTATATCACATATACCCGACCGATATCACATATCGTTAGAATAGAATACGGTATCTCATATCGTATTATTCTCGGTCCCGCACATATCACATATGTGCTCCTACTCCGTTTTTCCTGAGCCAGGAAACATCTGTGTAGGACTCTAAAGAATCGTCAATACGCCGGCAGTAGGTGATGATCATATCAAACACCCGTAAGTTGCAAGCGGTCGGCTAAACGTAACAGCCACCCAGGTATTAAGCGATCAGAAGATCAACAAGCAAGCCTGTACATTTTCCTGTGGATCCAATCAGTAACAATCCCGTACAGTCCGGTCTCTTCGTCTGGTATGTCGCATATCAAGTTTAGGGGTGGTAAACGTCAGACCCCAGTAACCGATAAGTCGTGTCGATGTGAGGCTCATAATAGGTCGAGAAACTACTGATAGCTCTTACCAACAGCACTCCATATCAGCCCTGGCCAGGGACTTCCATTTATAGCCAATCGAACACATCACGACATCTACTCCCTATACCGGGAGAGACGAAACCCCTCCTATCGCTCATTGCCTCCATGTGATTCAGGACTGTACCCAAAAGACACTGTTTTGCAAGCCCTCTTGGACGTGGTAAGGTGGAAATCAAAGCACAGTGGGAATCACTCAAGACTCTATGACGATCTCGGGCCTACAGACTAACCTGTACCAGTGTCACCGGAGAACTGCTATCTGACGATAGGTTAGTCTATAGACCTGAGATCGTTATAGAGTCTTGTGCGATTCCCACTGTGCTTTGATTTCTACCTTACCACGTCCAAGAGGGCGTGCAAAACAGTGGCTTTTGGGTACAGTCCCGAATCACATGGAGGTAATGAGCGATATGAGGGGATTCGTCTCTCCCGGTATAGGAAGTTGATGTTGTGCTGTGTTCAATTGGCTATAACTGGAGGTCCCTGGCCAGGGCTGATATAGGGTGCTACTGGTAAGTGTTATCAGTAGTTTCTCGACCTGTTATGAGCCTCACATTGACACGACTTATCGGTTACTGGGGTCTGACGTTTACCACCCCTAGACTAGATATGCAACATATCAGACGAAGAGACCGGACTGTACGGTAGTGTTACTGATTGGATACACAGGAGAATGTACAGGCTTGCTTGTTGATCTTCTAATCGCTCAATACCTAGGTGGCTGTTACGTTTAGCCGACCGCTTGCAGCTTGTGGGTGTTTGATATGATCATCACCTACTGCCGGCGTATTGACGATTCTTTAGAGTCCTACACAGAGGTTTCCTGGCTCAGGCAAAACGGAGTAGGAGCACATATATGATATGTGTGGGACCGAGAATATTACGATATGAGATATCGTATTCCATTCTCGCGATATATGATATCGGCCGGGTATATGTGATATAGCCGGGTCATCGGATCAAGTGTTGATTCGATGAATCGGTACATGTTATATTAGTCGGTTATATGCGATATAACCGGATTGTCGGATCAAGTGTTGATTCGATAATTTAATGTATAATTATATATGTGATATATTATATTACATTAACTAATATAAGCTCGCTTTATTGATTCATTTTCTCACCGAATAATATATTGATATATATGCGATATATGTTAATTGTACTATTTTCTTTTGTTACAAAAATATATTATATATATGATATATAATATTGTAACAAGTTATGATTACAAATGCAACATGATTTGTGGAGACTAAACAAGTTAGGGTTTGATTTAGGTTAGCATTTGGGTTATCTTTTTCATGAAGCTTCTAGAAGCTTTATTTTGTTTTAAGCTTAGATATTTTGTGTTGATAATTTGTGAAGATATTTTTTAACCCAACCCAAACCCTTTACCATGGTTCATTGTCTACAATGGTTAAGCCTTTCATTCATAACCAAGGGTTGCGATTGTAACCATAACAAGAATTTCATTATTCATCACAAATAGATTTCTTCTTCTTCTTCCTCTTGAAAAGCTTTCTAGCTTTTGGGTTAGTGATGAATAAGTGTGAGAAATTGAAATAAAAAGAGATCTAAATTCCTACTTCATCATCCTTATCTATTCTAGCCACTTAGATTAGGGTGTTCACTTTATTAATACTTGATTAGAGAAGTGAGAGCTTGAGTTATAGATTCTTCAAGGTAGATCATCTTCGAAAAAGAAGACTTCAAGCAAACATGGTGTCACGTCCCGAAAGTACGGAATATGACCGGCACTTAAACTACGAACGTCTCGAGACGTACGTAATCTAAGTAAGCCGAAAACCCAGAAATCCAAACCAAGAAAAGTAGTAGAGTGAAGGAAAACCAATTTAAAACAAATAGTTTTAATAGCATAAGCCGAATTATGCGGTTTTAAAAAAACATCAAATATTTCCCGAAAATTTTGGCAGAGTCTCCTTTGAAAATACTGGCTCCCAAACGGGATACAACATGAATAGTATACGAAATCAATAAAAAGGCATCCCCAAGCGGGAGCTAGCTCTTCGTCAATCGACGGTCACAACCACACAAGCAATATAATATACAACGCCAACGGCGAGGATCAAAATTCAAAAGGAAACTCAAAACCACAAGAAAACCACAGAAATAAAACGCGCGACTCTAAGGTCGAAGGAATAACATCACTGGTCTCTATCTCAAAAATAAATACATGTTTGGTTGATGGAACTTCTAGATACAACAGAGTAATAATATACAAGTTATATAATGGGGGGTACGATACAAGTAAACCCACCTACTAGCAAATCACCCGAAGGAAACTAAGCCCGCAAGCCGTAAAGAAACCTGTACGGCAAACTTGCAAGAAACTGGGGCACAACGGGGGTGAGTTGCCAACTCGTGAATAGAAAAATATCTACGCACAGAAATCGCATAAATAACGCAACCTAGGTCAAAGATCATAATATATCCTCAAATATATGAATAACATGCAGCCAATAACAATGGCTAGGGTAATATCTAACCCGAGTGTGATCTCATGTGCCCGTGTCAGTGCCTCAGGTAGCAATATATCATATGAATGAGGTATGAATGCAAGAAAAAACAATACGTGTAAATGAAGAAACTGTTTTCATAAATTAGTGAGATTTCTTTTGTATTCTTAAAATGAGGTATCATAAATGAAATCAGTATCAACAGTGTCTAGCATCGACACAAAACATAAATCTCAATGTCTCAAAACCTCAGGCTCCGGCTATCCGGACTGGCCTGTATCATCAAATCTCAGTACCTCAATATGTCTCAATCTCAATATCTAGGGCGCCGTCAGTCCAGACCGGCCCCTATCATCCATCTCAAGACCACGACGGTATCCTCCGGATATCCGACGCGTCGGGTAAAATCACCGGTAGGTAGTCTCCCCCTGCCAGGCTCATCGTCATCACCATGAGCTTCTTGCCCCGGGGTACCTTACCGGGTCCACCATGCACCCGAAACGGTTCATCCAACTCCTCGAATCGGGTCTCGAAATCCATCAGCAAACTCATGGTGGACGACTAATACATCATGGGAAAAACTGCGCTTTTCATTTAAAAAGAGAAAGAAGAAGTTTGTATATGTTTTGCGGTTTTCCCCAAATCCAGAAAATCTCATGGAAATCCGAATCCAAAACCTCAATAGCACGTAAAAAGTGAATATATGCATGAGAATCCATGAATGCGGCATAACAATGAATAACGGTATGCATGAAGCGACAGTAATAACTACAATATCTAAGCTGGCATATAAGGTAAGTACACTAATATCATGTCAAACTACTAGCTATCAAGCGAAGTTAAGCAATAAAATTTTCTAAGGTGTGCGTGACATGGCAATTACCGATGAAGATGTGTGTGAGCCGGCAAGTAAGTGTACGTGGTACATACGCATCATCGGTAATGGTGCTGGTGTCCTAACAACATAATATCAACAATGCAATATGAAATAACAATGTAAGTATGCGATGCGGAGCGAACAGTAAAAATGAGCGGGAGCTAAATGCTAAACACAGCGATAACTAATCTGCATTTCCCTAATATAAATCCTACAAATGGTGCCTTTTGAAATAACACGAATCATGGGGTTTTGAAAATAGGGGCTACGGTGTTTTTATGAAAAGATACGTCTTTTGAAATATCCGTAGGATCCCTTGGGCTGTCTTTTAAAATACCCACGATCCGCTAGTTTTGAAATAGGTAGGAGTCTAATCTAATCTAACAACTACACTAAACTATACGGCTGAACTAACAAGCTGAACTACAGGTAAGGAAACCACCTATCATCTGAGTCAATACATATACATACCTGTATATGTATAGTCGGTGATCCTGCCTCAATAATATCATATCCGATACCATATCTATAATCAGACATCCCAAGTCAAGAGTGCGGATCAATCATCAATATATAGCTCGTACGGAATCCGTCGTACGGCATCCCAAATCTGGGTACGGGTCAATATCACATTCATCATACTATTCACCTGGTATCCTCTTTATCAAATATCATGATCGGGGTACTGATCTACGTCTAGTACAATACTGAAACCGCCTAAGTATGCATGCACGTGTGTGAAACACTACGTCAAGACCCGTTACAACGGCATGTCGTATCTCAAATACGAACCCTGCTATATCACCGATCTCACGGCCTCAAATCAAATCTCATCGACTCATCTTAAAATCCCAAGTACTATCCTCATTATCCATGCTGTAGGTGCACGGCGGCGCCCCGGCCGTCAATCCGACGGCCAAATGCGGAAGCGGTGATAAACTTTAATTTTTTCTTGAACTGGCAAACCGCCGCGCACTAATACCCGGATCGAACCATTAATTAGTCCTAGCTATCTACAAGAAGGGGAAGAGAGATATACCGACAGATCCGAGTCCTCCGGTCTTCTTGTCGTCGTCCCGATCTCCTGCGGAATGTCCTGTCTCCTCCTCGTCGCCGGAAGTGCACCACATCGCCTACTTCTTTTACGGGCTCCCACCTCAATGCCGAGGCAACTCGGGCACGAAGCCGGCTACTCGACGTGCCCAAGATTTACTGTAGAATATAATATAGAGGCTTGTGTCTCATTTGGGGTTATCGGAATTGCCTTTTGGTGGAGGGATGAAAACAAGAAGTATGTGGAGGAGCTTGAAGAATTTTGGTGCATGAAATGAACAACCATTTCCCATCCAAAAATTTGGACAGCCCATATAGGAAGTGGTCGGCCAACTTGGTGAGGGGAGAGTGAGAAAAATGAGAGAGCCACACAAAGAGGGAGTGAGTGGAACAATAATGCAAAAAAGGAATCATGAAAGAACATGATAACAAATACATCCACACACAACCAACCTCACCCCTCATCATCATCAACAATCATGACTTTAAAAGTCAAGTCATGATGGAGTCAAAACAAGTCAATGATGGTGCACATCATGAAAGCCATCATGATGCAACAAGATGCAAAGAACCCCCTCCACTAATGCCTATTTGCAACAATGCAAATAAACCCTCCTCCACCAATCTTCGGCCAATGAACGATACAAAGGAAATCGGCCGAAACGAAAAGCAAACTGGCAATTCCAGAAAACTGGTCCCGTAATAAATTACAGGAAAACCCCGATACTGTGCATACACACCCGCATTTGTATTCCGACCGAAATACAAATGCAAAGAGACAAAATCTACACTGTACTATACTAGGATTCGGCTTATACCAAAGCCGGCTAGTATGATCCGTTCGATCCTGATCCGTGCAATACAGCACGTATCTGATCGAACCCTGCCATATATCCATACGGCCTGTAGTACAAACTGTCCGATCCTGATCCGTGCAATACCGCACGTATCTGATCGGACATTGCCATATCTCCATACGGCCTCTACAACCTTTCGCCCGAAAGCTGAGTAACTGAATGTGGGGGACTCTAAAGACTCATCAACACCTTGGCTGTGGATTTAACCACTAGCACGTCAGAGGTATAAGCCAATACGTAACGAGCTACCAGGTACTGACTAAAAGGGACGTCTGTGAGCGAACTCAGCCTGACAACCCTACTGAGCCTGTCAGTGACAATATCCGTACAGTCCGGTCCATTCGTCTATGAGCATCGCATGGCGGGCCTAGGGGGTTGGTAAAAGTCAGACCCCCAAAAGCGGTACAAGTCGTGTCGGAGTGTAGCCCAGAACACCCTGAGATACTACTGGAATACCTACCAGTAAATCTCCTTGCCTCGGCCGAGGGCTTCGTGTAATGGCTCTCCTAGACACAGCACGACCTCACCCCCAATACCGGGAGAGACGAACCCCTGAAGATACGCTCACTGCCTCCATGTGGCTCGGGACTGTACCCAACTAAAACCTGTCTGCACGACTCCTTTGAGCCGTGGTAGGGTAGTAATCAAAGTACAGTGGGAACTCACACGAGACAAATGACGATCCCCAGGTCGATGAACTAACCTGCACACATGTCACCAGGGAACTGCCATCTGACGTCTGGTATATGACCAACTAGCATGTTCCCGGCGAGTCCTGTCCGGTGTACTCATAACCCAATGAGCACCTGTATACATCTTAGGTGATCCAACTGACACTAGTGGCTTGTGAGACCGGCCACCGCCCCTCGTCGGGGTCTCGACTGTATACACTAGTCTACTCTGGAGTATCGATGCCCTGTCTCGAAACTCACACGACTAGGGACCATTTAAGGATATGCTTATAGACCCCAGCTCCCACTTATATGATCGCCCTCATACTGCTGGTGGTCAAGAAAGAATCCTAGGGGCTCTACCAACGTGTAATAGCGACTTGTCAGGTCACTTAAAGCAGTACACGATGATAAAGGTAAACCAGATAGCATACTATCATCTCGAGTAAGACTGTCCTACCGGGATAGGTCCTCCATCAATCATTGCAATCACGTACTTGTGACCTAATAATTGACTCTGAGGGCACTATCTCCAACAATCTCCCACTTGCACTCAAGGCTAATTATTGCGATGTAGCATACTCACAGCCCGTGTGATACCGAACACCCAACTCCTCTACTAGTCAGTCTCACAAAGCTCGTTTGCGAAACTATTGCGTTCGAGGAATAGCCTCAGTGAGTGGATCCGCTTTGATGTTTCTTTCTATGTCTCTCTATATCTCAAGTTTGCGGAGAAACCCATCTCCCGAAATGAGCAATACCTGTCTTAGAATGTGTCTGGATGTCTGGTGGGACATAGCTCATAAATGAACTCCAAATCCAAATTTCTTAGACTGTATCGTTAACTGAACTTAATCAGTATCCTGCGCCTTGCCACCCTCAGTATTGCCTTGAACCACCTGTCCAAAATACTGCCCCTCATCAGAAGGAAGAACTATAACTCTGACAACCTCCTTGTCGTCCATGTCACCTTAGAAGCCTGGAATGATAACTGTTTCCCGAATGAGGCTGTCGTTATCATATCCCTAGAACATCCACTTATGTTCTAAAACTGCTTCCGACCGTTTCTCCAGGATTGGATTAATGTCAACTTATTGCATCTAGTGCAAGAACAACATCTGGTGTATTACTTGACATCTCATGATTGACTCAATTGCCCGAGCAAGTGATCTGCCAACCATGCACATCCCTCTCCAATTTAGTCTGTAACACCCCTTTAGAGAGGGTGACTCCATTACCTGCAGGTACACTACCGTGCCAGGAGTCGTCCACCCTAAATACTCTTAGAATGCTGTCAAGTACCCTGATTGGGAAACCACCCAAATCTAGATCTAAAACCATAGATCTAGTAACCAGTATGTCTGATATAATATCCAAGTCCCATGTGGAGAAACCACTGTGTGACGACCAAAACATAACCGATCGTAGTATAGGAGTTTCTTTTCCTATTCTGTGTATGTCATCCAAATGGCATGACATCACACCCTACTACCTTCTCAACAGATCCATCCCCTATTCTGATGAAGTCAAACCCATGACTGTCACGTCAGAAAAAGATGATCTATCTCCGCTACTGGTGCTTCAGTCTATAAATAGACATAAGCTACCTGTCCACCAATGCTTCCGCTGCTCCCACTGACTACGACAACCCTCTGGCAGAGTCATATACACGTACACTTCTAAAGCTAGTTTATAACGACGCTATACTCATCCTCCCGCCGGGTCTCGCAACCTGGAACAACAGCAATGGCAATTGTGGGTAAAAAAGAACTTCCCTGTCACCGTCTTTGAGGCTACCGGAGTACCTCTCGGGTGCCTGAAGTTACCCACCTTATATGCGGAGTGGCCAATGGAATGTCAATCCAGATTGAATCTTTAGGTTCCTTATCAAATCTTCAGTAATCGTTTGTGGTTCTGGAATCACTTCCAGTTCTACCATACTCCCACTACTGTTTTCTGAAAAAATCCATTATTAATAAAACTGTGGCGAGTCTAGAACAATATTGCTATTGTTCATCCAGATGGTAGAAAGTCAACCCTCGTCATAGCCTGGGTCAACCCACAAACAGCCATTACAGAATCGTGCCTTGAGTTGTCCAGTTTCTGGTTTTAATCATAAGCCGGACAACTCCCCGTACCTTAACACCGTTAAGATATGAACTGTACTATATCCAATATAGAAATAGAGGCACTGATTTAATTGAACCAGATTCAAATCATGCAGCTATCTCCAGTGCATGTCAACTAAATGAAAAAAGGCCGATCAGCGTTACTCAACTTAGGAATACTTCCAATCATGAGTAACCTGAAAGAGAAGCAAGATCTCTTAATCACTACTATGAACTGAATACCATACACAAGTATCTACATCTTCGATCACTTTGAAGAATCCCGATACTTGCTATACCTGGTTCTCTACTCTATTCAAATACCTATAACTTCTCAAAATTCGGACCCTGTGTTTCCACGAAAACACCTGTCTAAAAACTAGAGAAGTAATAAGTAAACCGAATACAGTACGAGGACCAACCCCTATGTCCTGATGGACCCTGGACAACATACAATACTCTGTATAAGTCCCTTGAGTCTGATAACTCATTCACTGTGTATCGTAGGTTGAAAACTGTACTTATGGTTAAGAAGAATTACACCGCTGCTTAATGCTCCTTACCTAACCATCCACTGATATAGGTAAATGTCGTAGACATAATTTCATAAAGGTATATCTCACTCTATGAAAATAGACGTACAGATATATCAATTTGAAATTGGTGCATAACAGTGGATATTCAAAACCAAATATTTGCCGACCGGCAAACTACCCAGGTGACTTCCTCAAATATCACCGATTACAACGAATCCCGATATAATGAGGATGATCACCCAATTCCCAATAACTTACTCCCACTCATCATCTGTAAAGCCATACAGATGTGAGAATCGTACCTGGTAAATACATACCCTGGAGTAAGTATCTAATCGGGAAATCAGTTTTCCTTTAACAGTACACAGTGAGACTGAAACATTGAAATGTTTCGATGGGGTATCCCGGTATTCCTAGTAATGCCTCTTCCAGATTCACGACTGTAACCGTATAGTTCTTTGCCACCTCTCCAAATCCCTTCATATGTCTTTAGTCTTTACCTTCTGCACACCCCTTTAGGCCAAATGGTTTTCTTCCTTCCCTACCATTCGGCACCAGCCTATGGTTTGGAAGAAGACTATCCAATAAGCATAATGGGTGTACTGTCCCAATCCAAGGAACACTCGTAATGCGAGAGAAGGTGAAGATAAAAGACAACCGAATAAACCTTATTCCTATTTCTCCTGGACCAGAATCCATCCCCGAACTGGAACAAGTTCCTTTCGAGTCCGTATATAACCATACGATGGAGTATCCAAATAAACTGTGGATCTTCGTAGTGATACGGAGTGTCCTGGAGAAATACAAAGGTGATTTAGGATTGGCGAAGGAATATTTGGTTTGGTCGTGAATATCTGTTGCAATTTACTTTGCCCTCTTACTAATCCCTTGCTTTGTCTTAACTTAATACCTTCTGTACACCAACGTCAGGCTAATTGGTTTTCTTCATTCCCTACCGGTCGGCACCAGCCTATGGTTTGGAAGAAGACTATCCAATTTGCGTAATAGGTGTACTATCTCCTAAACCAAGGAGTACTCGCAACCTGAGAGAAGGTAAAAGGAAAAGACAACTGAATAATCCTATCCGTTTTCTCCAGAACCTGAAACCATCCTCGAATAAATTCCTTCGAGTTCGTATCTAACCATACGATGGTTTTGTCCAATGGAAGTGGACGTTCGTAGTAATACGGGGTGTCCTGGAGAAAAGGGTAAAAGTAGGAGTGGCAATGAGGTTTGCAACTCTGTCAATCCAAAAGCCAGTGTTTAAGAAGGTTCGGTCAACTTGGTCACTGAGTCATAGTCTAGGGTCGGGTCAATGGTCGCTGCCAAAGAGAGAGAGAAAAGAAACACTCAGCGTGCACTCTAACCTAGATCAGAATGGTTACCAATTTATCTAATCTGGAAACCTCCCACTGTACCTCAAATTCTCCTCCAAACCTGAAAGAAGAATTAGTCGGGGTCACCCGAGGAGTAAACTAACTCATCAGTGGGAATCGGGATCCAACTATCATCGCATGACAACGTGACGGAATCCGCTCACGGTATCACACTCCAGAAGGTATGCGCATATCTGGCAAGTTTCAGTTTTTTTGAAACTCCCGATGAGATTTCTGCCCCATGCTCTTATGACCTTGACTTTGGCCAACAAATCATAATTCACATGTCAAGTTCTACCCGTCATTCTCCAGGTTGATTCGAATCCACCCGCACAAGCCCTTGACTTTGGCCAACAAAGCTATACGACTGTTCCAAACCAACGCATCTATCTATGCTGCATATGAATAACCAACAGCTACCAAACACTGTGCCTTGACTTTGGCCAACAAACACAGCTTGAATACTATTGACTATCCATATGAAACGACGGAGGGCTACGAATGGTTTCTGGCGAAAACCTTTAACGTAGTGAACTTGATATCGTTGAAGGAACGGATAGCTTTTTAAAAATATAGTGACGAAAACCATTGCTAAAGAGGTCACTCCCGGTGAAGGGATCTCGGCTCTTTCCCCGTAGAATGAGGTGCAGGATATTCCAACTGAATACCACGGTGCAAAGCAAAAGTAATCGGCTATAGTGAAGTTAATGCCCTGACACAAACTTTTTGTCCAAGGGGTCACTCCCGGTGAAGGGATCTCGGCCCTTTCCTCGTCGACTGAGGTGCTGGATATTCATAACTGAATATCACTGTGCAAAACAAAAGTGAACGTCCTTGCAATAACAGCTTTTTGAAAAAGTGTTCCAACAACATCAGATTAGGTTTGTTTTTAACTTGCATTGATCAGAATCAACGCAGTCCCATCAATTTATCACACCACAAAGAACGAAAATATACTGATGTACGTATATGCCATCCGCATTCGCCACTGGGTCCCGTCATTACCCGTTAGGTTAGCTAACTAACGACAGAGCGGGGACTGGACTAGCGCGGATGCAAAACATATACAACATCTACTAATATATATACCAATATATTATATTTCGCTCAAGGCGTGAATAAAATGCAACATCACAGAAATGTACAGCATCACAGAACAATACAGATATCTGGGATCCCCGGGTTTCACAGAGCCGCTGAAACCCGACGTTCCCCTGGTCGTGTGATAGCCTGTGCAATGAAATCCTAGACCCCTACGGGCGCGGCAAGTTACCCGCCAAAACCTGAAGCGAGGCAGCACCGTGAATGGACCACCCAGCACTTCACGGAATCCGGTAACTCGGGCACCCCTCCTGGGTCAACCTGTACCCCCTACGAGTGCGGCGAATAGCCCGCCAATCCTAGAGTGAAGCCTCCTCTGTCTCAATGCCATGAGATGCGGGCTTGTTGCCCTCCAGAACCCGGCTATCCGTGCACCTCTCCGCGGGGCAATCCTAGTACAGAAAGTAAAATATACATACACCGGGTACATCGACCGCAACCAGGTCGTGCCCCAAAATAATAATACAATCAGGCAGTGACGGCAGTCCACATGTCGGACGCTCGCCCCGCAATATCAAATGTACATAATACAACCACAACTGTACTAGCATTGCATCCAGGCTATCCCCCACGACCGATCCGCAACATCACAGCAAAAACAGAACATCAACGTGAAAGTCACGTTCGCAAATCCGTCTAACCGGGCTATAGCAGTTAGACTGGATTTACCGATCGAGTGACATTCACGGTCGCAGATATAATGTAAATACTGTGAAATAATGTGTTTAAAATATCCGATCGATCAAAATTTAACAAGAGGGCCCCCAAGCAATACTGTAGCAGATCAGGAAATTCTGGGCCCAATGTTATTATTCCAAAAATCCAATTTTCACCCCAGAAAGCAACTGAAGAAAATTGATACAGTAAGGACACTATTCGGCGGCGGAACCGCGGCCCAAGTGGGGGTTTTGCCGCGGTTCCGCGCTCTGGTGGTCGACTTACTGTGTCGAATTTCTACAGTGGGCTTATAATCTCCAGTACATCAATTTTCTGTAACCTGAAAAATTTTCTGACACCAAAAAATTTCAACAGAAAACTGATGTGAACAAAAATGTAGATTTTGGAATTTTGGTCGATCGGAAATGCAAAACACATTAAACCAAGCTAGACTAAGTTAATGGCGAGGCTCTGATACCACTGTAGGTGCACGGCGGCGCCCCGGCCGTCAATCCGACGGCCAAATGCGGAAGCGGTGATAAACTTTAATTTTTTCTTGAACTGGCAAACCGCCGCGCACTAATACCCGGATCGAACCATTAATTAGTCCTAGCTATCTACAAGAAGGGGAAGAGAGATATACCGACAGATCCGAGTCCTCCGGTCTTCTCGTCGTCGTCCCGATCTCCTGCGGAATGTCCCGTCTCCTCCTCGTCGCCGGAAGTGCACCACATCGCCTACTTCTTTTACGGGCTCCCACCTCAATGCCGAGGCAACTCGGGCACGAAGCCGGCTACTCGACGTGCCCAAGATTTACTGTAGAATATAATGTAGAGGCTTGTGTCTCATTTGGGGTTATCGGAATTGCCTTTTGGTGGAGGGATGAAAACAAGAAGTATGTGGAGGAGCTTGGAGAATTTTGGTGCATGAAATGAACAACCATTTCCCATCCAAAAATTTGGACAGCCCATATAGGAAGTGGCCGGCCAACTTGGTGAGGGGAGAGTGAGAAAAATGAGAGAGCCACACAAAGAGGGAGTGAGTGGAACAATAATGCAAAAAAGGAATCATGAAAGAACATGATAACAAATACATCCACACACAACCAACCTCACCCCTCATCATCATCAACAATCATGACTTTAAAAGTCAAGTCATGATGGAGTCAAAACAAGTCAATGATGGTGCACATCATGAAAGCCATCATGATGCAACAAGATGCAAAGAACCCCCTCCACTAATGCCTATTTGCAACAATGCAAATAAACCCTCCTCCACCAATCTTCGGCCAATGAACGATACAAAGGAAATCGGCCGAAACGAAAAGCAAACTGGCAACTCCAGAAAACTGGTCCCGTAATAAATTACAGGAAAACCCCGATACTGTGCATACACACCCGCATTTGTATTCCGACCGAAATACAAATGCAAAGAGACAAAATCTACACTGTACTATACTAGGATCCGGCTTATACCAAAGCTGGCTAGTATGATCCGTTCGATCCTGATCCGTGCAAATACCGCACGTATCTGATCGAACCCTGCCATATATCCATACGGCCTGTAGTACAAACTGTCCGATCCTGATCCGTGCAATACCGCACGTATCTGATCGGACCTTGCCATATCTCCATACGTCCTCTACAACCTTTCGCCCGAAAGCTGAGTAACTGAATGTGGGGGACTCTAAAGACTCGTCAACACCTTGGTTGTGGATTTAACCACTAGCACGTCAGAGGTATAAGCCAATACGTAACGGGCTACCAGGTACTGACTAAAAGGGACGTCTGTGAGCGAACTCAGCCTGACAACCCTACTGAGCCTGTCAGTGACAATATCCGTACAGTCCGGTCCGTTCGTCTATGAGCATCGCATGGCGGGCCTAGGGGGTTGGTAAAATTCAGACCCCCAAAAGAGGTACAAGTCGTGTCGGAGTGTAGCCCAAAACACCCTGAGATACTACTGGAATACCTACCAGTAAATCTCCTTGCTTCGGCCGAGGGCTTCATGTAATGGCTCTCCTAGACACAGCACGACCTCACCCCCAATACCGGGAGAGACGAACCCCTGAAGATACGCTCACTGCCTCCATGTGGCTCGGGACTGTACCCAACTAAAACCTGTTTGCACGACTCCTTTGAGCCGTGGTAGGGTAGTAATCAAAGTACAGTTGGAACTCACACGAGACAAATGACGATCCCCAGGTCGATGAACTAACCTGCACACATGTCACCAGGGAACTGCCATCTGACGTCTGGTATATGACCAACTAGCATGTTCCCGGCGAGTCCTGTCCGGTGTGCTCATAACCCAATGAGCACCTGTATACATCTTAGGTGATCCAACTGACACCAGTGGCTTGTGAGACCGGCCACCGCCCCTCGTCGGGGTCTCGACTGTATACACTAGTCTACTCTGGAGTATCGATGCCCTGTCTCGAAACTCACACGACTAGGGACCATTTAAGGATATGCTTATAGACCCCAGCTCCCACTTATATGATCGCCCTCATACTGCTGGTGGTCAAGCAAGAATCCTAGGGGCTCTACCAACGTGTAATAGCGACTTGTCAGATCACTTAAAGCAGTACACGATGATAAAGGTAAACCAGATAGCATACTATCATCTCGAGTAAGACTGTCCTACCGGGATAGGTCCTCCATCAATCATTGCAATCACGTACCTGTGACCTAATAATTGACTCTGAGGGCACTATCTCCAACACATGCATGCGTATATGAATGTACATATGCATAGTCCCATACCCACGCATATATACATATATACACATCCCAATCGGCACACAAGAAAGTAATGTATGCAAGTCTGTGTGTGCGTATGTGGGTAAAACAACTACTCTAGGGTTTCGCAACTAACCCAAAGCTAATCCGTGAACACCTAATCATAACATGAATAAACATTCTCGTATCATAAAACACCTATATAAACATATATATATAAGCAACACTACGGACTGCGGGGGTGCTATACGCCATCCACCCGACTTCTCCCCGTAGATATAAATCTACTCACCAGGTCCTCGCTAGCCGGTGCCGACGTCGCCACGTGCTTGCTTGTCGTCTCGAAGTCCACATGGGGTACCTACATATCATAACGCACCGTGTCGTATTAAAATCTGACTCATGACCCAAAACGACACGTGAATCCCACATAGGTCAAAACCTATGGTTGCTTTCACAAATCGACCCAAAAACCCTCGACGTCGGCTTACAAACGCCAAAGCATCGAGAAAACTCCCAACACACTCATTTGTACAATTACAAGCACTAATTATAATATAAAATAGCTTAAAATTCACAAAAACCCCAATTTCACTTAAAAAGTCATTTTTCCGAAAATCTAGCAAGCACAAATCACCGTTTTAGTACAAAACTCGATGTATAAACGAATCTAGCAGCCATAATACTTATTAAACATCTTAAATAAGTCATATAACCCATAACCACGATTTAAGCTCATCAAACTATATACGTTCAAAAAAAACTAGTTTGCAATTTTACCCAAATTTCAACCATTTTAGCAAAAAAAAAAGCGTAAACAACAAATTTAGCTCGGATTTGCTTGATCTAGAATATTAAAATACAATTTAAAATGTTAATAATACCATGGATACCCTAATTAGATTTTAAACTCACTCATTTCCACCAATTCTAAAAACCTAGTTTGCAATATTTATACAATTATAACAATTTTAAATTAACAATTTGCAAACTCGCAATTAGATTAGTTTTTGCAAGCATTAACATGATAATCTTCTCATGGTAAATTTAAGCAAGTAACAACCACTCTAATTGAATCTAAACCCTAACTTTTGAATCCAAAACCTTCTCTTGAAAATTCAAGTCTTGAAATTGAATCCAAATTAAACCCTTCCTTAACCTAGTTTGAAGTAATAACAACAATTTAACAAAAGCTCAAGATTTATACCTCACAATATTTGAGATCTAGCATGAAAATCTTGACCTCCAATATGCTAACTTGCTCCAAGAATCATGCTAGTATAGGCTAAGGAGAAATGGGTAGGGATTAGATTTGAATTTTGTGGGATTTTTGCATTGATTTTTGAGTGAAATTTGATGAATTTTGAGGGGAAATGAGATGAGAATTTTAGTGGGGCTGCACAATGGAGGGCTCGGCCAGAATTAGGAGGATGAGGAGAGAGAGTGAGGTGTTGAAAATGATGGGAAAAAAACAAAGCCCAAACCTCTATGTTATAACATATTCAATTCCCTTTTAATTTCTTGTATTCTTTTCTCTTCATTGACTTTTCAAGTGGGGAAAAATGAGGGGAGGGCTGCTGATTTCAGCCGCAAAAGGGGATAGGGTGAGGGTGTGTGGGTGTGGGTATGGGTGTGGGATGAGGGAAAAAGATAAATACTATACCCCAAACATCCGTTTACACTAAAAAAAAGCCTTTTTTTCTTCAATAATTTCTAAACCGTTTAGGCAAACGATTTCCTTTCAAAAACTACATGATAAAATTTTATTTAAAGTTTTATGATGCACAAAATTTGTTTCAACTCATTCCAATTTGTAATTTTCCCTAATTAAATATATTAGTGACGGCTTAAAATAATATTAAAATAATTAATTTCGGAAAATTTTTCAGAAAATTTGAAATTTCACCAGTGGCTCAATAAACACCAAATACCAGCAATTACATAGCTAGAATATGTATATTTAATTTTATAATAAAGATATTTGCATTTTGACTTTTTACAGAAAACCCCCTTATTTTACCGTTTTTTCGAAATTTCACCGAAACGATTTTCAAAACGTTACAATCTTTCCCCCTTAAAGAAATTCGGTCTCCGAATTTAAATTAAAACTCCTCCCCCAAATACTAAAATATTTCAGCCAAAACCATCAAATCGCCGGGGCTCCGAAATCATAGATACATAAACGCATCATAGCGCAATGCATGCGCATGAGTAATGAGCAGATAACTCGAAATCAAAACTCCGTCAAGCATCCCGCAATCATCGGAGTAAAGGTGAAGACACAAATGCCAAATCCAAAGCAAGACCGATATGCTATAAATCGGAACTATACATGTAAACATCAGGAGGAAATGCATGCCAAATCTTTTAAGTTGCTGTGCAATGCACATAACACTGCACAGTGGCGGACGTCTATCATAAGAAAATAACTATATACATATATACCTTTGTTTGAAATGTACGTTCCGCCGTTTTGGGAAACAATTTAGAAGGGTTTTCCTTGTTTTAAACGTTTCGCGTCATATCATACACGTAGGTAAATACTGAGACTATAGCTCGTTTTTTGGAATTCCCTTCAATAGCTATCAATGCATGCAAAATATATTCAGGTACTGTCCTCTGACTAGTCCTGCTCAGTACAAAAACTCATAGCAATCATCATAAAAACGTACTGCTCTATAAGAAATCCATCCCAAAATGCGCGTATGAATACTACGTGCGTCTGGTGCGCACGACCATCAAAATCCATATACGTGCCATACAAGTGCACAGAAACAAGATCTAAGTGCATCGGGTGTGCACAAAGCATCTGTCGTAGGCAACATGTGTGCCTGACAGCAAAATCAGGTGCATCTGACATGCACGAAAAATCTCGATTTAGTGCATCTGGTGTGCACCAAATTCACCCTTCAAAACATGCGCCCAACATGCGCGAGAATCCAAATTAGGTGCATCCATCGTGCACGAAATCATGAAATCCAATATCAAGCGTCGAACATGCGCAAAATCCAATCAGGTGCAAAAAGTGCACAAAACAATATCGAGTATCACCATTGAAATCGAAGTCCAGTGCATCTAAGTGCACATAATGCGAATCACTGCACTGCAAGCATATATGAACTATACCAAGTGCAAGAACCAAATCGTATGCGTATATACGCACAAATCAACTCAACTGTATGAAATCCATATAATCACAAACATGAGAACCAAGGCACGAAAACGATATCAAGTGCAACCACCGTGCAAAAATCGTAAATACTCAGCAGGTGCAACCATGGTCCATGAAAACAAATATCATGAAACTCAATCATCAAAATCAATCATGCGAATAGATCGCTCAAAATACCAAAATCAAGTATGGCGGAATAGTCCCGCTCAAGCACATCCTCCAAGAATCCCTGGCCAACTGTCGTGATTACTCATAGCATGTCTCGTCGACGATCCTGAACTCTGGCCTGCTGGTGTGCGTAACAATGACCACTCCTGGGTCAAGTTCTACTCTGTGAATTACCAATCTCTCGGTCCATCGGCTCATCGTCCCTGTCAGGTGTGCTAACAGGGATGATCCCGTTCTGGCACGTCTCTTGTCAACTGTCCGGAAGTCATCGTCCTTTCTTATATCTGCATCTTGCTCTGGAACGGCTGCATACCCATCGCGACTCCTTCTGGAAGGTATAACCAGTACTCTGCCTCGGCATGCGCATCGCATCTCTGATGTCGGCGGAGGGGAACGTCACCATATCCAGATCTTATACGAACCTCTTACTCCATTTTTCTCTAATGTCGACCGCTTCGGACTCGTCTCGTTGTGGCTGCATGGACTGAGCTCCAACGGCTATCCTCGTATCGGGAGTCTCCCAAGAAATGCATCTCACCACCTAGCATCTGAATTAAGTCGAACCATCCAATCGATTGTCAAAACCTCATAATCCCCCAAGGGCTCAACATCTTGGGCACAGTTTAATAGTATCGAGTACATACCACAACATCGGTGGTCCAGCCGGAGAAGGGCAAACCCAAGCCTCACTAATGGCACCGTGGAACTGCCGCAAACCCGAAGGTTCAAAGGCTTTCACACGGTCATTATGTCAAGTTAGGGTTTCATTCTTCTAGAGGGACCATGGAATTGCCTGCATGTCTTTCCGACTACTTTAAACTTGGAATAATAGGTTTCTGACATTCGATCTTCTCTGTCGACTCTCAACGTCTCCGCGTGAAGTCGTCTCTAGCTGGAATCAATCTATCTGATGACCTCGTATCGGGGTAGCGAACGAACCACATGTCCTAGTCATTCATCCCCGGGTGACTAGCGACCTTCTATCATCTCTTAGTACAACTCGTAGTGCAATAGCTCCAACATCTGGGGCGATATCTCGTCGTTCGCAGCAATAACGGGCTCACTCATCTGCACGCTGAACCGTGCCTCAATCATCATGAGTAAGCAATACACCAACGGTCATCAAAATCTGGCTGGCCTCTATCATTGGCTCAATCCTCTAGTGCAAATCGGCACGTCCAAGTAATCTCATACAGCAATCCACCCAACGCTCGTGGCGCGAAGACACAATGAAAAGACACATCTCTGCAATCGTGTGTCGCCGGAATCATGCCCTGGTCAGTCCTCGTTCGTGACGAGCTCGTGCTGACCGCAACTCTAGCCGTAGTTCTCCCTGCCCGTAATCGTGGCAGCAAAACCGTAACTGGTACTGATGAGGCTAGATCGGAATGAATATAATATTGAGCAAAGAAATGTACATCCTAAGGCTTCTTAAGTGGAGTAGCGTATCGTAAATATGCCGCGGAACATACCAACGGTACATCACTCTACTTTAGTCACCTATTCCATCAACCAAAGGTCATCCTACGCTCCGAAGGTAAAACCTAACGCTCTGATACCAACTTTGTCACGTCCCGAAAGTACGGAATATGACCGGCACTTAAACTACGAACGTCTCGAGGCGTACGTAATCTAAGTAAGCCGAAAACCCAGAAATCCAAACCAAGAAAAGTAGTAGAGTGAAGGAAAACCAATTTAAAACAAGTAGTTTTAATAGCATAAGCCGAATTATGCAGTTTAAAAAAAAACATCAAATATTTCCGAAAATTTCGGCAGAGTCTCCTTTGAAAATACTGGCTCCCAAATGGGTACAACATGAATAGTATACGAAATCAATAAAAAGGCATCCCCAAGCGGGAGCTAGGTCTTCGTCAATCGACGGTCACAACCACACAAGCAATATAATATACAACGCCAACGGCGAGGATCAAAATTCAAAAGGAAACTTAAAACCACAAGAAAACCACAGAAATAAAACGCGCGACTCTAAGGTCGAAGGAATAACATCACTGGTCTCTATCTCAAAAATAAATACATGTTTGGTTGATGGAACTTCTAGATACAACAGAGTAATAATATACAAGTTATATAATGGGGGGTACGATACAAGTAAACCCACCTACTAGCAAATCACCCGAAAGAAACTTTGCCCGCAAGCCGTAAAGAAACCTGTACGGCAAACCTGCAAGAAACTGGGGCGCAACGGGGGTGAGTTGCCAACTCGTGAATAGAAAAACATCTACGCACAGAAATCGCATAAATAACGCAACCTAGGTCAAAGATCATAATATATCCTCAAATATATGAATAACATGCAGCCAATAACAATGTCTAGGGTAATATCTAACCCGAGTGTGATCTCATGTGCCCGTGTCAGTGCCTCAGGTAGCAATATATCATATGAATGAGGTATGAATGCATGAAAACAGAATACGTGTAAATGAAGAAACTGTTTTCCTAAATTAGTGAGATTTCCTTTGTATTCTTAAAATGAGGTATCATAAATGAAATCAGCATCAACAGTGTCTAGCATGGACACAAAACATAAATCTCAATGTCTCAAAACCTCAGGCTCCGGCTATCCGGACTGGCCTGTATCATCAAATCTCAGTACCTCAATATGTCTCAATCTCAATATCTAGGGCGCCGTCAGTCCAGACCGGCCCCTACCATCCATCTCAAGACCACGACGGTATCCTCCGGATATCCGACGCGTCGGGTAAAATCACCGGTAGGTAGTCTCCTCCTGCCAGGCTCATCGTCATCACCACGAGCTTCTTGCCCCGGGGTACCTTACCGGGTCCACCATGTACCCGAAACGGTTCATCCAACTCCTCGAATCGGGTCTCGAAATCCATCATCAAACTCATGGTGGACGACTCATACATCATGGGAAAAACCGCGCTTTTCATTTATAAAGAGAAAGAAGAAGTTTGTATATGTTTTGCGGTTTTCCCCAAATCCAGAAAATCTTATGGAAATCCGAATCCAAAACCTCAATAGCACGTAAAAAGTGAATATATGCATGAGAATCCATGAATGCGGCATAACAATGAATAACGGTATGCATGAAGCGACAGTAATAACTACAATATCTAAGCTGGCATATAAGGTAAGTACACTAATATCATGTCAAACTACTAGCTATCAAGCGAAGTTAAGCAATAAAATTTTCTAGGGTGTGCGTGACATGGCAATTACCGATGAAGATATGTGTGAGCCGGCAAGTAAGTGTACGTGGTACATACGCATTATCGGTAATGGTGCTGGTGTCCTAACAACATAATATCAACAATGCAATATGAAATAACAATGTAAGTATGCGATGCGGAGCGAACAGTAAAAATGAGCGGGAGCCAAATACTAAACACAGCGATAACTAATCTGCATTTCCCTAATATAAATCCTACAAATGGTGCCTTTTGAAATAACACGAATCATGGGGTTTTGAAAATAGGGGCTACGGTGTTTTTATGAAAAGATACGTCTTTTGAAATATCCGTAGGATCCCTTGGGCTGTCTTTTAAAATACCCACGATCCGCTAGTTTTGAAATAGGTAGGATCTAATCTAATCTAACAACTACACTAAACTATACGGCTGAACTAACAAGCTGAACTACAGGTAAGGAAACCGCCTATCATCTGAGTCAATACATATACATACCTGTATATGTATAGTCGATGATCCTGCCTCAATAATATCATATCCGATACCATATCTATAATCAGACATCCCAAGTCAAGAGTGCAGATCAATCATCAATATATAGCTCGTACGAATCCGTCGTACGGCATCCCAAATCTGGGTACGGGTCAATATCACATTCATCATACTATTCACCTGGTATCCTCTTTATCAAATATCATGATCGGGGTACTGATCTACGTCTAGTACAATACTGATACCGCCTAAGTATGCATGCACCTGTGTGAAACACTACGTCAAGACCCGTTACAACGTCATGTCGTATCTCAAATACGAACCCTGCTATATCACCGATCTCACGGCCTCAAATCAAATCTCATCGACTCATCTTAAAATCCCAATTACTATCCTCATTATCCATGCATGTGTATATGAATGTACATATGCATAGTCCCATACCCACGCATATATACATATATACACATCCCAATCGGCACACAAGAAAGTAATGTATGCAAGTCTGTGTGTGCGTATGTGGGTATAACAACTACTCTAGGGTTTCGCAACTAACCCAAAGCTAATCCATGAACACCTAATCATAACATGAATAAACATTCTCGTATCATAAAACACCTATATAAACATATATATATAAGCTACACTACGGACTGCGGGGGTGCTATACGCCATCCACCCGACTTCTCCCCATAGATATAAATCTACTCACCTGGTCCTCGCTAGCCGGTGCCGACGTCGCCACGCGCTTGCTTGTCGTCTCGAAGTCCACATGGGGTCCCTACATATTGTTGGAGATAATTCCCTCAGAGTCAATTATTGGATCACAGGCACGTGATTGCGATGATTGAGGGAGGACCTATCCCGGGACGACAGTCTTACTCGAGATGATAGTATGCTATCTGGTTTACCTTTATCATCGTGTACTGCTTCAGGTGACCTTACCGGTCGCTATTACACATTGATAGAGCCCCTAGGATTCTTGCTTGACTGCCAGCAGTATGAGGGCGATCATATAAGTGAGAGCTGGAGTCTATAAGCACATCCTTAAAAGGTCCCTAGTCGTGGGAGTTTCGAGACAGGGCATCGATTCTCCAGAGTAGACTAGTGTATACAGTCGAGACCCCGACGAGGGGCGGTGGCCGGTCTCACAAGCCACTGGTGACAGTTGGTTCACCTAAGATGTATACAGGTGCTCATTGGGTTATGAGTACACCGGACAGGACTCGCCGGGAACATGCTAGTTGGTCTTATACCTGACGTCAGATAGCAGTTCCCAGGTGACATGTGCACAGGTTAGTTCATCGACCTGGGGATCGTCATTTGTCTCGTGTGAGTTCCCACTGTGCTTTGATTACTACCCTACCACGGCTCAAAGGAGTCGTGCAAACAGGTTTTAGTTGGGTACAGTCCCGAGCCACATGGAGGCAGTGAGCGGATCTTCAGGGGTTCGTCTCTCCCGGTATTGGGGGTGAGGTCGCGCTGTGTCTAGGAGAGCCATTACACGAAGTCCTTGGCCAAGGCAGGAGATTTACTGGTAGGTATTCCAGTAGTATCTCAGGGTGTTCTGGGCTACACTCCGACACGACTTGTACCGCTTTTAGGGGTCTGACTTTTATCAACCCCCTAGGCCCGCCATGCGATGCTCGCAGACGAACGGACCGGACTGTACGGATATTGTCACTGACAGGCTCAGTAGGGTGTCAGGATGAGTTCGCTCATCGACGTCCCTTTTGGTCAATAGCTGGTGGCCCGTTACGTATTGGCTTATACCTCTGACATGCTAGTGGTTAAATCCACAGCCATAGTATTGACGAGTCTTTAGAGTCCACCACACTTTCAGTTACTCAAGCTTTCGGGCGAAACGCTGTAGAGGCCGTATGGAGATATGGCAGGGTCCGATCAGATACATGCGGTATTGCACGGATCAGGATCGGACGGTTTGTACTAGAGGCCGTATAGATATATGGCAGGGTTCGATCAGATACGTGCGGTATTGCACGGATCAGGATCGAACGGATATTACTAGCCGGCTTTGGTTTAAGCCGGATCCTAGTTTAGTACAGTGTAGATTTTGTCTCATTGCATTTGTATCCGGTCGGAATACAGATGCGGGTGTGTATGCACAGTATCGGGGTTTTCCTGTAATTTATTACGGGACCAGTTTTATGGAGTTGCCAGTTTGCATTCCGTTCCGGCCGGTTTTCCTTTGTTCTTTTACGGCCGGACTTTTCCGATGGAGGGGGTTATTTGCAAGTTTGCAAATAACATTTTGTGGAGGGTTTATTTGTGAGATGGGTGATTATGATAACATCTTTAGATTCCTTTTCCATCTTTTCTTTTGTTGCACCATTACTTGCATTAATTGAGATAAGAAAGGGTATGGTTTGGATGTAAGTTTGTTATGATGGTGTTTTGGTGTGGTCACCTCTTCTCATCTCCTACACTCACCACCCTCTTATGTTTTTGTTTTCCTCCACCATTCTCACACATATATGGCCAGCCACTTCATGGAATTGGAGTGGGGTTGATTTCATTTTGGTGTGGCAAAAATTTTGCATCCATCTCATTTTAGCTTGCCACCAAAATTCCAAAGTTCATATCTTGTCGATTCCTCCATCAAGGCAACTTCACAAACTCCATGAGACATAGACTCTACACTACACATTCTACAGCAAATCTTGGGCATGTCGACTTGCCAGCTTCATGCCCGAGTTGCCTCGGCATTGAGGTGGGAGCCCGTAAAAGATACAGACGATGTGGTGCCCTTCCGGCAAGGAGGCGACGGCCGGAGTTTCCGCGGGAGATCAGGAAGATGACGAGAAGACCGGAGGACTCGGATCACTCGGTATATCTCTAACCCGTCTTGTTAGTTAGCTAGGACAAGTTTAATGGCCCGATCCGGGGTTTAGTGCGCGGTGGTGCCGGTTTGCTAAGTTCGCAAAATTAAAGTTTATCACCGTTTCCGTATTTGGCCGTTGGATTGACGACCGGGGCGCCGCCGTGCACTTACAGTGGTATCAGAGCCTCGCCATTAACTTCGTCTAGCTTTGTTTGATGTGTTTTACATTTCCGATCGACCAAAATTCCAAAACTTGCATTTTTGTTCACATCAGTTTTCTGTTGAAATTTTTTGGTCTCTAAAAATTTTTCAGGTTGTAAAACATTGATGTACTGGAAATTCTAAGACTACGGGGAAAATTCGACACAGTCAGTCGACGACTGAAGCGCGGAACCGCGGCCAAACCCCCCATTAGGCCGCGGTTCCGCCGCACATTAGTGTCCTCACTGTGTCTAATTTCTCCAGTGGGCTTCTGGGCTATTTTTAGGGGTTTTGGAATATTAATATTGGGCCCAGATTTTCTGTGAGTGCTACAGTATTGCTTGGGGGGCCACTTGTTAATTTTTGATCGATCGGATATTTTAAACACATTATTTCACAGTATTTACATTATATCTGCGACCGTGAATGTCACTCGATCGGTAAATCCGGTCAAACTGCTATAGCCCGGTTAGACGGATTTGCGAACGTGACTTTCACGTTGATGTTCTGTGTTTTGCTGTGATGTTGCGAATCGGTCGTGGGGGATAGCCTGGATGCAATGCTAGTACAGTTTTGTTGTATTATGTACATTTGATATTGCGGGGCGAGCGTCCGACATGTGGACTGCCGTCACTGCCTGTTTGTATTATTATTTTGGGGCACGACCAGGTTGCGGTCGATGTACCCGTTGTATGTATATTTTACTTTCTGTACTAGGATTGCCCCGCAGAGGAGTGCACGGATAGTCGGGTTCTAGAGGGCAACGGGCCCGCATCTCAGGGCATTGAGACGGAGGGGGCTTCAGTCTGGAATTGGCGGGCTATTCGCCGCACTCGTAGGGGGTACAGGTTGACCCTGGAGGGGTGCCTAAGTTACCGGATTCCATGAAGTGCTGGGTGGTCCATTCACGGTGCTGAAGGGGGCTGCCTCGCTTCAGGTTTTGGCCGGTGACTTGCCGCGCCCGTAGGGGTCTAGGATTTCATTGCACAGGCTATCCACACGACCAGGGGAACGTCGGGTTTCAGTAGTGGCTCTGTGAAACCCGGGGATCCCAGATATCTGTATTGTTCTGTGATGCTGTACATTTCTGTGATGTTGCATTTTATTCACGCCATGAGCGAATATAATATATTGGTATATATATTAGTAGATGTTGTATATGTTTTACATCCGCACTAGTCCAGTCCCCGCTCTGTCGTTAGTTAGCTAACCTAACGGGTAATGACGGGACCCAGTGGCGAATGCGGATGGCATATACGTACATCAGTATATTTTCGTTCTTTGTGGTGTGATCCATTGATGGGACTGCGTTGATTCGGATCAATGCAAGATAAACAAACCTATTCTGATGTTGTTGGAACACTTTTCAAAAAGCTGTTATTGCAAGGACGTTCACTTTTGTTTTGCATCGTGGTATTCATTTGGAATATCCTGCTCCTCAGTCGACGAGGCAAGGGCCGAGATCCCTTCACCGGGAGTGACCCCTTGGACAGAAGTTTGCGTCAGGGCATTAACTTCACTATAGCCGATTACTTTTGCTTTGCACCGCGGTATTCATTTGGAATATCCTGCACCCCATTCTACGAGGAAAGAGCCGAGATCCCTTCACCGGGAGTGACCTCTTTAGTAAAGGTTTTCGTCACTATATTTTCTAAAAAGCTATCCGTTCCTTCAACGATATCAAGTTCATTACGTTAAAGGTTTTCGCCAGAAACCATTCGTAGCCCTCCGTCGTTTCAGACGGGTAGCACGTAGTATTCATGCTATGTTTGTTGGCCTTCGTCAAGGCATAGTGTTTGGTAGCTGCTTGTTGCCTTTCTGCAGCATAGATAGATGCGTTGGTTTGGGACAGTCGTATAGCCTTGTTGGCCTTCGTCAAGGGCTTGTGCGGGTGGGTTCAAATCAACCTGGAGAATGACGGGTAGAACTTGACATGTGACTTATGATTTGTTGGCCTTCGTCAAGGTCATAAGAGCATGGGGTAAAAAATCACATCGGGAGTTTCAAAAGAACTGAAACTTGCCATATATGCGCATACCTTCTGGAGTGTGATAACGTGAGCGGATTCCGTCACTTTATCATGCGATGAGAGTTGGATCCCGATTCCCACTGATGAGTTAGTTTACTCCTCGGGTATCCCCGATTAATTCTTCTTTTATGTTTGAAGGAGAATTTGAGGTACAGTGGGAGGTTTCTAGATTAGATAAATTGGTAACCATTTTGATCTAGGTTAGAGTGCACGCTGAGTGTTTCTTTTCTCTCTCTCTTTGGCAGCGACCATTGACCCGACCCTAGATTTTGACTCAGTGACCAAGTTGACCGAACCTTCTTAACACTGGCTTTTGGATTGTCAGAGTTGCAGACCTCTTTGCCATTCCTACTTTTACCCTTTTCTCCAGGACACCCCGTATTACTACGAACGTCCATTTCCATTGGACAAAACCATCGTATGGTTAGATACGAACTCGAAGTAATTCGAGGATGGTTTCCGGTTCTGGAGAAAACGGATAGGACTATTCAGTTGTCTTTTCCTTCTACCTTCTCTCAGGTTGCGAGTACTCCTTGGTTTAGGGGTAGTACACCTATTATGCAAATTGGATAGTCTTCTTCCAAACCTTAGGCTGGTGCCGACCGGTAGGGAATGAAGAAAACCAATTAGCCTAAACGGTGTGCAGAAGGTATTAAGATTAAGACAAAGCAAGGGATTAGTAAGAGGTCAAAGTAAATTGCGACTGATATTCACGACCAAACCAAGTATTTCTTCGCCAATCCTAAATCACCTTTGTATTTCTCCAGGACACTCCGTATCACTACGAAGATCCACAGTTTATTGGATACTCCATCGTATGGTTATATACGAACTCGAAAGGAACTTGTTCCAGTTCGGGGATGGATTCTGGTTCAGGAGAAATAAGAATAAGGTTTATTCGGTTGTATTTTATCTTCACCTTCTCTCGCATTGCGAGTGCTCCTAGGACTAGGACAGTACACCCATTATGCTTATTGGATAGTCTTCTTCCAAACCATAGGCTGGTGCCGAACGGTAGGGAAGGAAGAAAACCATTTGGCCTAAGGGGTGTGCAGAAGGTAATGACTAAAGACATATAAAGGGATTTGGAGAGGTGGCAAAGAATTATACGGTTATAGTTGTGAATCTGGATAATGGTAGAGGCATTACTAGGAATACCAGGATACCCCATCGAAACATTTCAATGTTTCAGTTCACTGTGTAATGTTAAAAGAAAACTGATTCCCCGATTAGACACTTGCTCCAGGGTATGTATTTACCAGGTATGATTCTCACATCTGTATGGTTTTACAGATGATGAGTGGGAGTAAGTTATTGGGAATAGGGTGATCATCCTCATTATATCGGGATTCGTTGTAATCGGTGATATTTGAGGAGATCATCTAGGCTGTTTGCCGGTCGGCAAATATTTGGTTTTGAATATCCGCTGTTGTGCACCAATTTCAAATTGATATATCTGTACGTCTATTTTCATAGAGTGAGATATACCTTTTGATATTATGTCGATGACATTTACCTATATCAGTGGATGGTTAGGTAAGGAGCATTAAACAGCGGTGTAATTCTTCTTAACCATAAGTACAGTTTTCAACCTACGACACACAATGAAAGAGTTGTTAGACTCAGCGGACTTATACAGAGTATTGTATGTTGTCCAGGGTCTATCAGGACAGAGGGGTTGGTCCTCATACTATATTCTGTTTACTTTTAACTTCTCTAGTTCTTAGACATGTGTTTCGTAGAAACACAGGGTCTAAATTTTGAGGAGTTATAGGTATTTGAATAGAGTAGAGAACCAGGTGTAGCAAGTATCGGGATTCTTCAAAGTGATCGAAGATGTAGATACTTGTGTATGGTATTCAGTTGATAGTAATGATAAAGAGAACTTGCTTCTCTTTCAGGTTACTCATAATTGGAAGCATTCCTAAGTTGAGTAACGCTGATCGGCCTCTCTCCATTTAGTTGACATGCACTGGAGACAGCTGCATGATTTGAATCTGGTTCAGTTGAATCAGTGCCTCTGTTCCTATATTTGATATAGAACAGTTCATATCTTAACGATGTTAAGGTACGGGGAGTTGTCCGGCTTATGATTAAAACCAGACTCTGGATAACTCAAGGCACGTTTCTGTAATGGCTGTTTGTGGGTTGACCCAGGCTTTGACGAGGGTTGACTTTCTACCATCTGGGAGATCAATAGTAATGTTGTTCTAGACTCGCCACAGTTTTAATAAAAATGGATTTTTCAGAAAACAGTAGTGGGAGTATGGTAGAACTGGAAGTGATTCCAGAACCGCAAACGATTACTGAAGATTTGATAAGGAACCTAAAGATTCAATCTGTTTTGACATTCCATTGGCCACTCCGCAGATAAGGTGGGTAACTTCAGGCACCCGAGAGGTACTCCGGTAGCCTCAAGGACGGTGACAGGGAAGTTCTTGTTTACCCACACTTGCCATTGTTGTTGTTCCAGACTGCGAGACCCGGCAGGAGGATGAGTATAGCGTCGTTCTAAACTAGCTTTAGAAGTGCACATCTATATGACTCTGCCAGAGGGTTGTCGTAGTCAGTGGGAGCAGCGGAAGCATTGGTGGACATCAGGCTTATGTCTATTTATAGACTAAAGCAGATATAGCGGAGATAGATCATCTATTTCTGATGTGACAGTCATAAGTTTGACGTCATCAGAATAGGGGATGGATCTGTTGAGAAGGTAGTAGGGTGTGATATCCGGGTTATGGATGACATACACAAAGTAGGAAGTGATATTCCTATACTACGATCGGTTATACTTTGGTCGTCACACGGTGGTTTCTCCACATGGGACTTGGACATTATATCAAACATACTGGTTACTAGATCTATAGTTTTAGATCTGGATTTGGGTGGTTTCCCAATAAGGGTACTTAGACAGCATTCTAAGAGTATTTAGAATGGACGACTCCTGGCACGGTAGTGTACCTGCAGGTGATGGAGTCACCCTCTTTAAAGGTGTCTTATAGACTAAAGTAGAGAGGGATGTGCATGATTGGCAGATCACTTGCTTAGGCAATTGAGTCAATCATGAGATGTCAAGTACCACACCAGATGTTGTTCTTGCACTAGGTGCAATAAGTTGATATTGATCCAATCTTGGAGAAACAATCGGAAGCAGTTTTAGAACATAAGTGCATGTTCTAGGGATATGATAACGATAGCCCATTTGGGAGACAGTTATCATTCCAGGCTTCCAAGGTGACATGGACGATAAGGAAGTTGTCAGAGTTATAGTTTTTCCTTCTGACGAAGGGCAGTATTTTGGACAGGTGGTCCAAGGCAATACTGAGGGTGGCATGGCGCAGGATACTGATTAAGTTCAGTTGATGATACAGTCTAAGAAGTTTGGATTTGGAGTTCATTTATGAGCTCGGTCCCATCAGACATCCAGACATTCTAAGACAGGTATTGCTCATTTCGGGAGATGGCTTTCTCCGCGAACTAGAGATATAGAGAGACATAGAAAGAAACATCCAGGAGGATCCACTCACTGAGGCTATTCCTCGAACGCAATAGTCTTCCAAACAGGCTTTGTGGGCCTGACTAGTAGAGGTGTTGGGTGTTCGGTATCATACGGGCTGTGAGTATGCGACATCGCAATAATTAGCCTTGAGTGCTAGTGGGAGATTGTTGGAGATAATGCCCTCAGAGTCAATTATTGGATCACAGGCACGTGATTGCAATGATTGAGGGAGGACCTATCCCGGGACGACAGTCTTACTCGAGATGATAGTATGCTATCTGGTTTACCTTTATCATCGTGTACTACTTCAGGTGACCTTACAGGTCGCTATTACACGTTGATAGAGCCCCTAGGATTCTTGCTTGACTGCCAGCAGTATGAGGGCGATCATATAAGTGAGAGCTGGAGTCTATAAGCACATCCTTAAAAGGTCCCTAGTCGTGGGAGTTTCGAGACAGGGCATCGATTCTCCAGAGTAGACTAGTGTATACAGTCGAGACCCCGACGAGGGGCGGTGGCCGGTCTCACAAGCCACTGGTGTCAGTTGGTTCACCTAAGATGTATACAGGTGCTCATTGGGTTATGAGTACACCGGACAGGACTCGCCGGGAACATGCTAGTTGGTCTTATACCTGACGTCAGATAGCAGTTCCCAGGTGACATGTGCACAGGTTAGTTCATCGACCTGGGGATCGTCATTTGTCTCGTGTGAGTTCCCACTGTGCTTTGATTACTACCCTACCACGGCTCAAAGGAGTCGTGCAAACAGGTTTTAGTTGGGTACAGTCCCGAGCCACATGGAGGCAGTGAGCGGATCTTCAGGGGTTCGTCTCTCCCGGTATTGGGGGTGAGGTCGCGCTGTGTCTAGGAGAGCCATTGCACGAAGTCCTTGGCCAAGGCAGGAGATTTACTGGTAGGTATTCCAGTAGTATCTCAGGGTGTTCTGGGCTACACTCCGACACGACTTGTACCGCTTTTGGGGGTCTGACTTTTACCAACCCCCTAGGCCCGCCATGCGATGCTCGTAGACGAACGGACCGGACTGTACGGATATTGTCACTGACAGGCTCAGTAGGGTGTCAGGATGAGTTCGCTCATCGACGTCCCTTTTGGTCAATAGCTGGTGGCCCGTTACGTATTGGCTTATACCTCTGACGTGCTAGTGGTTAAATCCACAGCCATAGTATTGATGAGTCTTTAGAGTCCACCACACTTTCAGTTACTCAAGCTTTCGGGCGAAACGCTGTAGAGGCCGTATGGAGATATGGCAGGGTCCGATCAGATACATGCGGTATTGCACGGATCAGGATCGGACGGTTTGTACTAGAGGCCATATAGATATATGGCAGGGTTCGATCAGATACGTGCGGTATTGCACGGATCAGGATCGAACGGATATTACTAGCCGGCTTTGGTTTAAGCCGGATCCTAGTTTAGTACAGTGTAGATTTTGTCTCATTGCATTTGTATCCGGTCGGAATACAGATGCGGGTGTGTATGCACAGTATCGGGGTTTTCCTGTAATTCATTACGGGACCAGTTTTATGGAGTTGCCAGTTTGCATTCCGTTCCGGCCGGTTTTCCTTTGTTCTTTTACGGCCGGACTTTTCCGATGGAGGGGGTTATTTGCAAGTTTGCAAATAACATTTTATGGAGGGTTTATTTGTGAGATGGGTGATTATGATAGCATCTTTAGATTCCTTTTCCATCTTTTCTTTTGTTGCACCATTACTTGCATTAATTGAGATAAGAAAGGGTATGGTTTGGATGTAAGTTTGTTATGATGGTGTTTTGGTGTGGTCACCTCTTCTCATCTCCTACACTCACCTCCCTCTTATGTTTTTGTTTTCCTCCACCATTCTCACACATATATGGCCGGCCACTTCATGGAATTGGAGTGGGGTTGATTTCATTTTGGTGTGGCAAAAATTATGCATCCATCTTATTTTAGCTTGCCACCAAAATTCCCAAGTTCATATCTTGTTGATTCCTCCATCAAGGCAACTTCACAAACTCCATGAGACATAGACTCTACACTACACATTCTACAGCAAATCTTGGGCATGTCGACTTGCCAGCTTCATGCCCGAGTTGCCTCGGCATTGAGGTGGGAGCCCGTAAAAGATACAGACGATGTGGTGTCCTTCCGGCAAGGAGGCGACGGCCGGAGTTTCCGCGGGAGATCAGGACGATGACGAGAAGACCGGAGGACTCGGATCACTCGGTATATCTCTAACCCGTCTTGTTAGTTAGCTAGGACAAGTTTAATGGCCCGATCCGGGGTTTAGTGCGCGGTGGTGCCGGTTTGCTAAGTTCGCAAAATTAAAGTTTATCACCGTTTCCCCATTTGGCCGTCGGATTGACGACCGGGGCGCCGCCGTGCACTTACACATATCATAACGCACCGTTTCGTATTAAAATCCGACTCATGACCCAAAACGACACGTGAATCCCACATAGGTCAAAACCTATGGTTGCTTTCACAAATCGACCCAAAAACCCTCGACGTCGGCGTACAAACACCAAACCATCGAGAAAACTCCCAACACACTCATTTGTACAATTACAAGCACTAATTATAATATAAAATAGCTTAAAATTCACAAAAACCCCAATTTCACTTAAAAAGTAATTTTTCCGAAAATCTAGCAAGCACAAATCACCGTTTTAGTACAAAACTCGATGTATAAACGAATCTAGCGGCCATAATACTTATTAAACATCTTAAATAAGTCATATAACTCATAACCACGATTTGAGCTCATCAAACTATATACGATCAAAAAAAACTAGTTTGCAATTTTACCCAAATTTCAACCATTTTAGCAAAAAAAAGCGTAAACAACAAATTTAGCTCGGATTTGCTTGATCTAGAATATTAAAATACAATTTAAAATGTTAATAATACCATGGATACCCTAATTAGATTTTAAACTCACTCATTTCCACCAATTCTAAAAACCTAGTTTGCAATATTTATACAATTATAACAATTTTAAATTAACAATTTGCAAACTCGCAATTAGATTAGTTTTTGCAAGTATTAACATGATAATCTTCTCATGGTAAATTTAAGCAAGTAACAACCACTCTAATTGAATCTAAACCCTAACTTTTGAATCCAAAACCTTCTCTTGAAAATTCAAGTCTTGAAATTGAATCCAAATTAAACCCTACCTTAACCTAGTTTGAAATAATAACAACAATTTAACAAAAGCTCAAGATTTATACCTCACAATATTTGAGATCTAGCATGAAAATCTTGACCTCCAATATGCTAACTTGCTCCAAGAATCATGCTAGTATAGGCTAAGGAGAAATGGGTAGGGATTAGATTTGAATTTTGTGGGATTTTTGCATTGATTTTTGAGTGAAATTTGATGAATTTTGAGGGGAAATGAGATGAGCATTTTAGTGGGGCTGCACAATGGAGGGCTCGGCCAGAATTAGGAGGATGAGGAGAGAGAGTGAGGTGTTGAAAATGATGGGAAAAAAACAAAGCCCAAACCTCTATGTTATAACATATTCAATTCCCTTTTAATTTCTTGTATTCTTTTCTCTTCATTAACTTTTCAAGTGGGGAAAAATGAGGGGAGGGCTGTTGATTTCAGCCACAAAAGGGGAGAGGGTGAGGGTGTGTGGGTGTGGGTGTGGGATGAGGGAAAAAGATAAATACTATACCCCAAACATCCGTTTACACTAAAAAAAAGCCTTTTTTTCTTCAATAATTTCTAAACCGTTTAGGCAAACGATTTCGTTTCAAAAACTACATGATAAAATTTTATTTAAAGTTTTATGATGCACAAAATTTGTTTCAACTCATTCCAATTTGTAATTTTCCCTAATTAAATATATTAGTGACGGCTTAAAATAATATTAAAATAATTAATTTCGGAAAAATTTTCAGAAAATTTGAAATTTCACCAGTGGCTCAATAAACACCAAATACCAGCAATTACATATCTAGAATATGTATATTTAATTTTATAATAAAGATATTTGCATTTTGACTTTTTACAGAAAACCCCCTTATTTTACCGTTTTTTCGAAATTTCACCGAAACGATTTTCAAAACGTTACACATGGATCGTTCGGCTTGTGGAGCCTCTCTAGAGTTTGGAAGTTCATGGATCGCGACGAAAGGACTACTAATCGGAGCTTATGAAGCGAAGGAACGAACTACAAAGGTTGTAATCCCTTTCTCTTAGATGTAAAGCTGTTTACATGCTTTGTTAACCCTAATTTTCTAGCAAAGATCCTCGCTTTAGGTTGTTCGGCACTTGTAAATTTTAAATTCGGCATGGTTGATGTCTTATAGACCCTTGTGATAGTGCCTAGTAACCCTACAGTGGTATTAGAGTCTAGCTAGAGCATTAGGCGACGTGTAGACGAAGTTAAAAGTCCAATTGAACCCCAAAACATCATTTTGGACCCCCTCTCTGAAAATATTTTAAAAAGATGGTTTTTTCCGTATTAAAAATACTCAGAAAATTAAGCAGGTGATTCTATGGATATCTGTGAAGTACGACACCCTAACTCCATCAAGTCACCGCGGAACCGCGGCCAAACCGAGAAATTGGCGGTGGTTCCATGGCCGAACATGAGGAGCGAGGGATCGTACTTTAATAGTACATCCGTAGGTATTACTACTGCTTCTGAGAATTTTTTATATTACTCAAGTGTTGAGTTTTCTGGAGATCTAAAGAATTCGTTGATTCGATCAAAAAGTTTAACATCGTTTAGTTTTTCGGGTAATTTAGAACGTGTTAAAAGGTTCGAACGGATATCAATAACTCATTTTTCCCAAGATGGAAAACTTTCAAGTGTTGGATTTTTCCTCTGTTTAAAACTTTTGGGAAATCATGCTAGTGTATCTGTGGACCCTTTAGAAGAACGTAACCTTAACTCGATTATGTGACCGTCAAAATTGCCACTGAACCCTAGGGATTGTAGTAGTTTAGCGTTGCCATATGTGAGGCGTTGGTTTGATCCTTCTACGGCTGGTTCATTGGGGCTGTGACATGTTCTGGGATTTTTTGAACTCCGCTCAAGTGTTGAGCTATTTGGGAAATCTTGGGTATTTGATTATTCGATCGGAAAGTTAAACATTGTCTATTTATCTGGAATGTGGTACAATATGTGGAATTCATATGGTTAGGCATGAAATGCGAAGTATGTGATATTTCGGATTTAAGATGTCTAAAGTGATTGTGGATTCCAAATGTTGTAGTTTTACACTTTCTTTTCTGTGACCGTAAGCGTAGTATGTGGTGTATCGCCGGCTTCGTTGCTATACATCAACGACAATCGGGATACGCATACTTGCTTACGTTGATGATATGAGATATTATATGTTGCTGTGATATGTTATATTGGATCGTCGTGTTCTGAATAGCCGGGGGTTTTATGTGAGATGAGGGTTTTAATTTTCATTCATGTAAAATTCATTGTATGTAATACTCTTTTATTGGGGCACTTCCGGGTTGAGGATGATGTCACCATTGTATATTATTTACTTTTCCGCATTAGGTAGACCCAAGGAGGGGAGCACTAGTAACCGGGTTCTAGGGTCCAGTGGGAGGCCATCTCGAGGAGCCGAGACCGGGTCTCCTAATCCTAGAATTGGCAGTGTTGCTTACCGCTATCGTATGGGTCTAGGGATATGGGTTTGGCTATTCATCGTGACCTTAGAATCCGTGTTTTATACAGGCTCGATATAAAACACGGACGTCCTAGTATATCCTGTAAGTGCACGGCGGTGCCCCGACCGTCAATCCGAGGCCAAAATGCGGAAACAATAATTTACATTAAACTTTGAACCGGCACCACCGCGCACAAAAATCCCGGATCGGACCATTAATCTAATCCTAGCTAACTAAAGAACGTGTAGAGAGATATACCGAGCGATCCGTGTCCTTCGGTCTTCTCATCGTCGTCCCGATCTCCCGCGGAATGTCCAGTCTTCACCTCCTCGCCGGAAGGGCACCACGTCGCCGGCTTCTTTTACGGGCTCCCACCTCTGGACCGAGGCAACTCGGGCATGAAGTTGGCGAGTCGACATGGCCAAGATTTGCTGTAGAATAAGTGTGGCGCTATGTCTCATTGGGGTTGTAGGAAGTTGCCTTTTGGTGGAGGAAATGAAGCGTCAACTTTTGGAGGAGAACCGAGAGAATTTTGCAAGCAAATGAGATGAAATGGCACTACCAAAATTTGGGACAGCCCCTCTTCATGTGGCCGGCCTTGGCTTGGTGAAGAGAGTGAGAATGTGGGGGGGAGCCACACAATAATGCAAGGGAGAGGAATGATATGTGATCATGAGAAGAAAATGATCACCAACAAATCCAACACTCCATCAACTAATCATCATACCCAAAATCAAGCAATCATGAAGTCATGGAGTCAATGTGATGGTGGAACCATCATGACACAACAACATGCAAATAACACCCTACACAATGCTAATTTGCACATTTGCAAATTAGCCCTCCTCCACCATTCTTCATCCAATGAAAGATACAAAGAAAAATGGCCGAAACGGAAAGCAAACTGGCAACTTCAGAAAACTGATCCCGTAATAAATTACAGGAAAACCCCGCTAATATATATACATACCCGCATTTGTATTCCGACCGAATACAAATGCAATGAGACAAAATCTACACTGTGCAATACTAGTATCCGGCTTAAACCAAAGCCCGCTAGTATTATCCGTCCGATCATGATCCGTGCAATACCGCACGTATCTGATCGAACCCTGCCATATCTCCATACGGCCTCTACAGCGTTTCGCCCAAAACTTGAGCAACTGTCTGTAGGGGACTCTAAAGACTCGCCAACACCTTGATTGTGGATTTAACCACTAGCACGTCAGAGGTATTAGCCATACGTAACGGGCTACCAGGTATTGACCAAAAGGGACGTCGATGAGCGAACTCATCCTGACACCCTACTGAGCCTGTCAGTGACAATATCCGTACAGTCCGGTCCGTTCGTCTATGAGCATCGCATGGCGGGCCTAGGGGTTGGTAAAAGTCAGACGCTCAAAAGCGGTACAAGTCGTGTCGGAGTATAGCCCAGAACACCCTGAGATACTACTGGAATACCTACCCGTAAATCTCCTGCCTTGGCCAAGGACTTTCATGTACTGTCTCTCCTAGACACAGCGCGACCTCACCCCCAATACCGCGTGAGACGAATCCCTGAAGATCCGCTCACTACCTCCATGTGGCTCGGGACTGTACCCAACTAAAACCTGTTTGCACGTCTCCTTTGAGCGTGGTAGGGTAGTAATCAAAGTACAGTGGGAACTCACACGAGACAAATGACGATCCTCATGTCGATGAACTAACCTGTATACATGTCACCAGGGAACTGCTATCTGACGTCAGGTATAAGACCAACTAGCATGTTCCCGGCGAGTCCTGTCCGGTGTACTCATAACCCAATGAGCACCTGTATACATCTTAGGTGAACCTGCTGACACCAGTGGCTTGTGAGACCGGCCACCGCCCCTCGTCGGGGTCTCGACTGTATACACTAGTCTACTCTGGAGTATCGATGCCCTGTCTCGAAACTCCCACGACTAGGGACCTTTTAAGGATGTGCTTATAGACTACCAGCTCCCACGTATATGATCGCCCTCATACTGCTGGCAGTCAAGCAAGAATCCTAGGGGCTCTATCAACGTGTAATAGCGACCTGTAAGGTCACCTAAAGCAGTATACGATGATAAAGATAAACCAGATAGCATACTATCATCTTGAGTAAGACTGTCCTACCGGAATAGGTCCTCCCTCAATCATTGCAATCACGTACCTGTGATCCAATAATTGACACTGAGGGCACTATCTCCAACAATCTCCTACTTGCACTCAAGGCTAATTATTGCGATGTCGCATACTCACAGCCTGTGTGATACCGAACACCCAACTCCTCTACTAATCAGTCTCACAAAACCCGTTTTCGAAACTATTTCGTTCGAGGAATAGCCTCAGTGAGTGAATCCGCCTTGATGTTTCTTTCTATGTCTCTCTATATCTCAAGTTCGCGGAGAAAGCCATCTCCCGAAATGAGCAATACCTGTCTTAGAGTATGTCTGGATATCTGATGGGACCTAGCTCATAAATGAACTCCAAATCCAAACTTCTTAGACTTTATCGTCAACTGAACTTAATCAGTATCCTACGCCATGCCTCCCTCAGTATCGCCTTGGACCACCTGTCCAAAATACTGCCCCTCGTCAGAAGGAAAACTATAACTCTGACAAGCTCTCTGTCATCCAGGTCACCTTGGAAGCCTGGAATGATAACCGTCTCCCGAATGAGGCTGTCGTTATCATTTCCCTAGAACATCAACATATGTTCTAAAACTGCATCCGAATGTTTCTCCAGGACTGGATTAATATCCTATCTGGAGAAACCACTGTGTGACAACCAAGGTATAACCGATCGTAGTATAGGAATCTCACTTCCTACTCTGTGTATGTCATCCAAATACCAGGACATCACACCCTACTACCTTCTTAACAAATCCATCCCCTATTCTGATGAAGTCAAACCTATGACTGTCATATCAGAAATAGATAATCTATCTCCGCTATATCTTCTTTAGTCTATAAATAGACATAAGCCACTTGTCCACCATGCTTCCGCTGCTCCCACTGACTACGACAACCCTCTGGCAGAGTCATATAAACGTACACTTCTAAAGCCAGTTTAGAACGACGCTATACTCATCCTCCTGCCGGGTCTCACAGTCTGGAACAACAGCAATGGCAAGTCTGGGTAAACAAGAACCTCCCTGCCACCGTCCTTGAGGCTACCAGAGTACCTCTCAGGTGCATGAGGTTACCCACCGTATCTGCGGAGTGGCCAATGGAATGTCAAATTAGATTGAATCTTTAGGTTCTCATCAAATCTTCAGTAATCGTTTGCGGTTTTGGAATCACTTCCAGTTCTACCATACTCCCACTACTGTTTTCTGAAGAAAAAAAACATTTTTATTAAAACTGTGGCGTGTCTAGAACAATATTACTATTGATCTTCCTGATGGTCGAAAGTCAACCCTCGTCATAGCCTGGGTCAACCCACAAACAGCCATTACAGAAACGTGCCTTGAGTTATCCAGAGTCTAGTTTTAAGCATAAGCCGGACAACTCCCCGTACCTTAACATCGTTAAGATACGAACTGTTCTGTATCCAATATAGGACCAGAGGCACTGATTTAATTGAACCAGATTCAAATCATGCAGCTGTCTCCTGCGCATGTCAACTAAATGGAAGGAGGCCGATCAGCGTTACTCAACTTTGGAATGCTTCCAATTATGAGTAACCTGAAAGAGAAGCAAGTTCTCTTAATCATTACTATCAACTGAATACCATATACAAGTATCTACATCTTCGATCACCTTGAAGAATCCCGATACTTGCAACACCTGGTTCTCTACTTTATTCTTATACCTATAACTTCTCAAAATTCGGACCTTGCGTTTCTTGGAAACACTTGTCTAAAAACTAGAGAAATCATAAGTAAACTGAATATAGTACGAGGACCATCCCCTCTGTCCTAATGGACACTGGACAATATACAATACTCTGTACAAGTCCCTTAAGTCTAAAAACTCACTCCCTGTGTATCGTAGGTTGAAAACTGTACTTATGGTTAAGAAGAATTACACCGCTGTTTAATGCTCCCTACCTAACCATCCACTGATATAGGTAAATGTCAAAGACATAATTTCAAAAAGATATATCTCACTCTATAAAAATAGACGTACAGATATATCAATTTGAAATTGGTGTATAACAGCGGATATTCAAAACCAAATATTTGCCGTCCGGCAAACAACCCAGGTGACTTCCTCAAATATCACCGATTACAACGAATCCTGATATAATGAGGACGATCACCTAATTCCCAATAACTTACTCCCACTCATCATCTGTAAAACCATACAGATGTGAGAATCATACCTGGTAAATACATACTCTGGAGCAAGTGTCTAATTGGGAAATCAGTTTTCTTTTAACAATACACAGTGAAACTGAAACATTGAAATGTTTCGATGGGGTATTCTGGCATTCCTAGTAATGTCTCTTCCAATATCAGATTCACAACTGTAACCGTTTATTTCTTTGCCATCTCTCCACATCCCTTCATATGTCTTTAGTCATAACCTTCTGTACACCCCTTTAGGCCAAATGGTTTTCTTCTTTCCCTACCGTTCGGCACCAGCCTATGGTTTGGAAGAAGACTATCCAATAAGCATAATGGGTGTACTGTCCTAATCCTAGGAGCACTCACAATGCGAGAGAAGGTGAAGATAAAAGACAACCGAATAAACCTTATTCCTATTTCTCCTGAACCAAAATCCATCCCCGAACTGGAACAAGTTCCTTTCGAGTTCGTATATAACCATACGATGGAGTATCCAATAAACTATGGATCTTAGTAGTGATACGGAGTGTCCTGGAGAAATACAAAGGTGAAGTGGGAGTGGTAATGAAATACTTGGTTTGGTCGTGAATAGCAGTCGCAATTTACTTTGCCCTCCTTCTAATCCCTTGATATGTTTTTACTTAATACCTTCTGTACACCATCGTTATGCTAATTGGTTTTCTTCATTCCCCACCGTTCGGCACCAGCCTAAGCTTTGGAAGAAGACTATCCAATTTGCGTACTGGGTGTACTATCTCCTAAACCAAGGAGTACTCGCAACCTGAGAGAAGGTAAAAGGAAAAGACAACTGAATAGTCCTATTCGTTTTCTCCAGAACCGGAAACTATCCTCGAATAAATTCTTTCGAGTTCGTATATAACCATACGATGGTTTTATCCAATGGAAGTGGACGTTCGTAGTAATACGGGGCGTCCTGGAGAAAAGGGTGAAAGTAGGAGTGGCAATGAGGTTTGCAACTCTGACAATCCAAAAGCCAGTGTTTAAGAAGGTTCGGTCAATTTTAGTCACTGAGTCATAGTCTTAGGGTCGGGTCATGGTCGCTGCCAAAGAGAGAGAGAGAAAAGAAACACTCAGCGTGCACTCTAACCTAGATCAGAATGGTTATCACTTTATCTAATCTGGAAACCTCCCACTGTAACCTCAAATTCTTCTCCAAACCCGAAAAAAGAATTAGTCGGGATCACCCGAGGAGTAAACCAACTCATCAGTGGGGATCGGGATCCAACTATCATCACATGATAACGTGACAGAATCCGCTCACGTTATCACACTCCAGAAGGTATGCGCATATCTGGCAAGTTTCAGTTTCTTTTGAAACTCCCGATGTGATTTTTGCCCCATGCTCTTATGACCTTGACTAAGGCCAACAAATCATAAGTCACATGTCAAGTTCTACCTGTCATTGTCCAGGTTAATTTGAACCCACCCGTACAAGCCCTTGAATAGGGCCAACAAGGCTATACGACTGTCCCAAACCAACGGATCTATCTAGCATATGAATATCCAACAGCTACCAATCACTGTGCCTTGACTATGGCCAACAAACACAGCTAGAATACTATTGACTATCCATATGAAACGACGGAGGGCTACGAATAGTTTCTGGCGAAAACCTTTAACGTAATGAACTTGATATCGTTGAAGGAACCGGATAGCTTTATAAAAATATAGTGACGAAAACCTTTACTAAAGAGGTCACTCCCGGTGAAGGGATCTCGGCTCTTTCCCCGTAGAATGAGGTGCAGGATATTCCAACTGAATACCACGATGCAAAGCAAAAGTAAACGACTATAGTGAAGTTATTGCCCTGACGCAAACTTCTGTCCAAGGGGTCACCCCCGGTGAAGGGATCTCGGCCCTTGCCTCGTCGACTGAGGTGCTGGATATTCATAACCGAATACCACTGTGCAAAACAAAAGAGAACGCCCTTGCAATAACAGCTTTTTGAAAAAATTGTTCCAACAACATCAGAATGGGTTTGTTTAGCTTGCATTGATCCGAATCAACGCAGTCCCATCAATTGATCACACCAATAAAGAACGAAAATAATGATGTACGTATATGCCATCCGCATTCGCCACTGGGTCCCGTCATTACCCGTTAGGTTAGTTAACTAACGACAGAGCGGGGACTGGACTAGCGCGGATGCAAAACATATACAACATCTACTAGTATATATATCAATATATAATATTTCGCTCAAGGCATGATAAAATGCAACATCACATAAATGTAATAAGCATCACAGAA
This sequence comes from Agapanthus africanus, assembly GCA_030015575.1. Lineage (NCBI taxonomy): Eukaryota > Viridiplantae > Streptophyta > Magnoliopsida > Asparagales > Amaryllidaceae > Agapanthus > Agapanthus africanus. The sequence continues at coordinate 304,438,420 of CM057345.1, forward strand.
CAATACAGATATCTTGGATCCCCGGGTTTCACAGAGCCGCTACTGAAACCCGACGTTCCCCTAGTCGTGTGGATAGCCTGTGCAATGAAATCCTAGACCCTTACAGGCGCGGTAAGTTACCCTCCAAAACCTGAAGCGAGGCAGCCCCCTTCAGCAACGTGAATGGACCACCCAGCACTTCACGGAATCCGGTAACTTGGGCTCCCCTCCTGGGTCAACCTGTACCCCCTACGAGTGCGGCGAATAGCCCGCCAATTCTAAAGTGAGGCCCCCTCCGTCTCAATGCCATGAGATGCGGGCCCGTTGCCCTCTAGAACCCGGCTATCCGTGCACCCCACCTTAGGGTAATCCTAGTACAGAAAGTAAAATATACATACAATGGGTACATCGACCTCACCCCGGTCATGCCCCAAAAGAATAATATACAAACAGGCAGTGACATCAGTCCACATGTCGGACGCTCGCCCCACAATATCAAATGTACATAATACAACCAAAACTGTACTACCATTGCATCCAGGCTATCCCCACGACAATCCGCAACATCACAGCACAACACAGAACATCAACGTGAATGTCACGTTCGCAAATCCGTCTAACCGGGCTATAGCAGTTAGACATGATTTACCGATCAAGTGACATTCACGGTCGCAGATATAATGTAAATACTGTGAACTAATGTGTTTAAAATTTTCGATCGATCAAATTTTCCTAAGTGGGCCCCCAAGCATTACTGTAGCACTTAAAGAAATTCTGGGCCTAAACAGAACATTCCAAAACCCCAATTTCCCTGTACAAAGATCACTGCGCAAAAATGGTGCAGTGAAGGCACTGTGCTGCGGCGGAACCGCGGCCAGAATGGGGGTTTGGCCGCTGTTCCGCAGTCGGCCTACAGTATCACCTTACCAATTTTTTACAGAAGTCTTAACTTTCCCTGCACATGCTTCTGCAACACTGAAAAAAATTTCGAGCCCAAAAAATTTCGACAGAGAACTGATTCTTTTGAAAATGCGGTTTTGGAATTTTGTTCGATCGGAAATGTAAACATATTAGACCAAGCTAGACTAGGTTAATGGCGTGGCTCTGATACCAGTGTAAGTGCACGGCGGCGCCCCGGCCGTCAATCCGAGGCCAAAATGCGGAAACGATAATTTACTTTAAACTTTGAACCGGCACCACCGCGCACAAAAATCCCGGATCGGGCCATTAATCTAATCCTAGCTAACTAAAGAACGGGTAGAGAGATATACCGAGCGATCCGTGTCCTTCGGTCTTCTCGTCGTCGTCCCGATCTCCCGCGGAATGTCCAGTCTTCACCTCCTCGCCGGAAGGGCACCACGTCGCCGGCTTCTTTTACGGGCTCCCACCTCTGGACTGAGGCAACTCGGGCACGAAATTGGCGACTCGAGATGCCCAAGATTTGCTGTAGAATAAGTGTGGTGCTATGTCTCATTAGGGCTGTTGGAAGTTGCCTTTTGGTGGAGGAAATGAAGTGTCAACTTTTGGAGGAGAACCGAGAGAATTTGGCAAGCAAATGAGATGAAATGGCACTACCAAAAATTGGGACAGCCCCTCCTCATGTGGCCGGCCTTGGCTTGGTGAAGAGAGTGAGAATGAGGGGGGGAGCCACACAATAATGCAAGGGAGAGGAATGATATGTGTTCATGAGAAGAAAATGATCACCAACAAATCCAACACTCCATCAACTAATCATCATACCCAAAGTCAAGCAATCATGAAGTCATGGAGTCAATGTGATGGTAGAACCATCATGACACAACAACATGCAAATAACACCCTCCACAATGCTAATTTGCACATTTGCAAATTAGCCCTCCTCCACCATTCTTCAGCCAATGAAAGATACAAAGAAAAATGGCCGAAACGGAAAGCAAACTGGCAACTTCAGAAAACTGATCCCGTAATAAATTACAGGAAAACCCCGCTACTGTATATACATACCCGCATTTGTATTCCGACCGAATACAAATGCAATGAGACAAAATCTACACTGTGCAATACTAGGATCCGGCTTAAATCAAAGCCCGCTAGTATTATCCGTCCGATCATGATCCGTGCAATACCGCACGTATCTGATCGAACCCTGCCATATCTCCATACGGCCTCTACAGCGTTTCGCCCGAAACTTGAGCAACTGTCTGTGGGGGACTCTAAAGACTCGTCAACACCTTGGTGGTGGATTTAACCACTAGCACGTCAGAGGTATTAGCCATACGTAACGGGCTACCAGGTATTGACCAAAAGGGACGTCGATGAGCGAACTCATCTTGACACCCTACTGAGCCTGTCAGTGACAATATCCGTACAGTCCGGTCCGTTCGTCTATGAGCATCGCTTGGCGGGCCTAAGGGGTTGGTAAAATTCAGACCCCTAAAAGCGGTACAAGTCGTGTCGGAGTGTAGCCCAGAACACCCTGAGATACTACTGGAATACCCACCCGTAAATCTCCTGCCTTGGCCAAGGAATTTCATGTACTGGCTCTCCTAGACACAGCGTGACCTCACCCCCAGTACCGGGAAAGACGAACCCTGAAGATCCGCTCACTGCCTCCATGTGGCTCGGGACTGTACCCAACTAAAACCTGTTTGCACGTCTCTTTTGAGCGTGGTAGGGTAGTATTCAAAGTACAGTGGGAACTCAGACAAATGACGATCCTCAGGTCGATGAACTAACCTATACACATGTCACCAGGGAACTGCTATCTGACGTCAGGTATAAGACCAACTAGCATGTTCCCGGCGAGTCCTGTCCGGTGTACTCATAACCCAATGAGCACCTGTATACATCTTTGGTGAACCAACTGACACCAGTGGCTTGTGAGACCGGCCACCGCCCCTCGTCGGGGTCTCGACTGTATACACTAGTCTACTCTGGAGTATCGATGCGCTGTCTCGAAACTCCTACGACTAGGGACCTTTTAAGGATGTGCTTATAGACTACCAGCTCCCACGTATATGATCGCCCTCATACTGCTGGCAGTCAAGCAAGAATCCTAAGGGCTCTATCAACGTGTAATAGTGACCTGTAAGGTCACCTAAAGTAGTATACGATGATAAAGATAAACCAGATAGCATACTATCATCTTGAGTAAGACTGTCCTACCGGAATAGGTCCTCCCTCAATCATTGCAATCACGTGCCTGTGATCCAATAATTGACTCTGAGGGCACTATCTCCAACATATCCAATATTTCATATGTTATCTTCTACTGCAATGTTCTGTGATGAGATAATATTGCTGCCTGAGACGAATGCTCATACTATATATATATGATGATATATAAATATTACTGCTTTCGTTTCTTCTGTGATGCTTGCGAAGCATAATTGATAGGTTTTATTAATGAGATTAATAAAAGAAATGAAACCTAAAAGGTGTTGTAGAATCAAAACTTTATAAAAAAGGTGTAAGTCGATGTACAACACCCCACGAGTTGCAGGGAGGCGGAAATATGAAAAACAGTCTTGTTCTTTGGATAAACATCGACTAACCGAAGAATCTTTGCTAAACTATAACTAACAAAAACATAGGAGCTGTTAACTACTATGAGAAGTGATTATACCTAGTGGATCAAGTCCTTCGTCTTTTCGTAATCGACCTCCTCCTCGGCCTCCTCTACGTAATAGATGATCCACCCGAGAGCCTTTATTCCAAGCTTCACCTCTAATCTTGAGGTAACTAGGTTTCTTTAGTTGCTAATCAAAGGGACCTAGGTGATATAGAGTGAGGTTATGGATTAATTAGTCTATCTAATCCTTGATCTTAACACATGAGAGGGGAGGATTAGGGTTTGAAGAGAGTGAGAGCTTGAGGAGAGAGAAGGTGAACATCATAATGATCATGAAAATGTTTCTCACTTGAATATATGTAGCATAATGATTTATCAAATAAATAAATAAAAGTGATTAATCATCATGCTTCATTAATTCTATATGTGTGATTCACTACATGAGTCATTAACCATTTAATGATGCATTAATGGTATGGATGAATCACACAAATGAGTCACAAAAGTATTTAATGAAAATGCCACCTAAACCCTCAAGTCACCATACTTCTAGAAGTTTCGCGTCAAATTACGAGAACGCCCCTCCTATCCGTGAAAACACGGAAAAAACTTTAGACTGTATAAATCCAACAATCCGATACTAGAATCTGGCTTAAACCAAAGTAGGCTAGTAAAAACTGTCCGAACGTCGTACGTGCGTAAACATACGTATGCGTCCGAACCCTTGTCGTAAAACCATACGACCTCTATATCGTTTCGCCTGGAGCAGGGAAACTCTCTATGTGGGACTCTAAAGACTCGACTACTACGCTGGCAGTGGGTTTAACCACAGACCGCAAGCGGCACTAGCTATACGTAACGGTCCCCAGGTAGATGTCGATAAGAAGGCCGATGAGGAAACCCATCCGAACTCCTACTGAGCCTGTCCGTGATAATATCCGCGCAGTCTGGTCTGTTCGTCTATGAGTATCGTATGTATGGTCTAGGGAGGTGGAGAACGTCAGACCCCTAATAACCGTACAAGTCGTGCCGGTATGGCTCAAGACCATCCGAGAATCTACTGATCAGTCCACCAGTAATTCTCAATCATCCCTGGCCAGGGACTTATGGTAATGACCAACCGATCACAGTGCGATATCATCTCCGTATACCGGGAGAGACAAATCCCTAACAGTCGCTCACTGCCTCCACGTGGCTCGGGACTGTACCCAACTAAAACCTGTTTGCACGACTCCTTTGAGCCGTGGTAGGGTAGTAATCAAAGTACAGTGGGAACTCACACGAGACAAATGACGACCTTAAGTCAACAGACTATCTGCACACATGTCACCTGAGAACTGCTATCAGACATCAGGTATAATACCATCCAGTCAGTTCTCTGCGAGTCCTGTCCGGTGTACTCACTCTCAGTGAGCATCTGAATACAATCTTAGGTGCACATCACCAATGGCTGCGGGACCAATCCATCGCCCCTCGTCAGGGTCTAGATATGTATACACTAGTCTACTCTGGAGCATCGATGCCCAGTCTCGATACTCCTGCGACCAGGGATATTTAAGGATGTGCCTATTGACTATCCAGCTCCCACAAGTATGACTGCCATCACAATGCCGGTAGTCAGGCAAACACCCTATGGGCTTTATCAACATGTTTATAAATACAAAGTAAAATATATCACACGTTAAGATAAAGACAAACCAAATAGCGTACTATCATATCAAGCAAGATTGTCATGTACATACATATCCCTAGCATCCTATACAATGAAGGCCTCTAGGGCATATATATCCAACAATCTCCCACTTGCACTAAGGCCTATAATTGGTGCAATGAGTACCCACTGTCTTCACCAGATCCAGTTACTGGCGTACCGCATGCCCAACATCTCAAACAGCCTCTCGAACTGGACTTGAGGGATGGCCTTGGTGAATGGATCTGCCGTGTTGTCTTTTGTGTCCACTCTCCGCACCTCGATCTCCCGACGATCTATGATCTTCCTGATCAGGTGATACTGCCTTAAGATATGCCTGGATTTCTAATGGGACCTTGGTTCCTTCGCTAATGCTATAGCCCCATTATTATCACAATACAAAGGTATTGGATTGGCAATGGACGGAACCACCTGAAGTTCAGATATGAACTTCTTTATCCAGACAGCTTCTTTCGTGGCTTCGCTAGCAGTTATATACTCAGCCTCCATAGTTGAGTCTGCGACGGTATCCTGTTTGGAACTCCTCCGACATACCGCCCCTCCATTGAGGGTAAACACAAAACCCGAAATGGATTTAGAGTCATCTTTGTCACTTTGGAATCCGGAGTCGGTAAAAGCCTCAACCTGGAGGTCCCTATTACCGTAAATCAAGAACATCTCCTCAGTCCTTCTTAGGTACTTGAGAATGTTCTTTACCTCTATCCAATGCTTCTCACCTGGGTCAGACTGATACCTGCTTACCACACTAAGTGCGTAAGCTACATCTGGTCTGGTACATAACATCGCATACATTATGGATCCTACTGCCGAAGCGTAAGGTATAATGCCCATGCGAGCCCTCTCTTCATCAGTCTTTGGAGACATCTCTTTGGAGAGGGTGATCCCGTGACAAGCGGGTAAGTTACCGCTCTTGGAATCTTCCATACTAAATCTCTTTAGTATAGTGTCAATATACCTGGACTGTGAGAATCCCAACATTCTATTGGATCTATCACGATAGATCTTAATGCCCAGAATGTAGGATGCATCTCCCAACACTAGTAAAATAGGGGGTTGCCCCTACGGATATTGGAATCCGTAGGGGCAGATTTAACTTGGCCCTACGGATTAATCCGTAGGGCTAAAAGGTTGCCCCTACGGGCCCAGACGTCCAAGAATAAAAATATTAATTCTTAATTTGGTGTTTGCCCCTACGGAGACGCAAACAAAGGACCTACGGGTATATCCGTAGGGGCAACTAAATATCAAATTACTAAAGCACAGATCGATCGCCTACGCTCACAATTTCTTTCTCTCTCGATCTCGATCGCGCGCGAAAACAACTACTTGTCGCCACCGTCGTCGTCCTCGTCGCCACCGTCGTCCTCCTCGTCGCCACCGGCGTTCTCGTCGCCACCGCCGTTCAGGTCGTCGCCAGCGCCGTTCGGGTCGTCGCCACCGCCGTCCTCCTCGTCGCCACCGTCGTCGTCCTCGTCGCCACCGTCGTCCTCCTCGTCGCTACCGGCGTTCTCGTCGCCACCGCCGTTCAGGTCGTCGCCAGCGCCGTTCGGGTCGTCGCCACCGCCGGTCAGGTGAGTAAATCTTGAGGTAAATTAAAGAATTTTTTGATTAACATGCGTGCTGGGTCTGGGGTCGGGGGGTTGCGCGCGCGCGAGTTGAGGTTCGGCAGGGGTCGCGGTCGGGGTCGGGGTCGGGGTTGGGGTTAGGGTTAGGGTTGGGGTTCGCTGCTGCTGGGGCTGGGGCTGGGGTTAGGGTTTTCCTTAGGGTTGGTGTTGGGGTTTAGCTGGCCGTACTGGGGTTAGGGTTAGGGTTAGGTTGGGGCTGGGCTGGGCTGGGGCTGGGGGCTGGGGGCTGGGGCTGGGGCTGGGGCTGGGCTGGGCTGGGGCTGGGGGCTGGGGGCTGGGTGGGGCTGGGGCTAGGGTTAGGTTGGGGTTAGGGTTAGGTGGATTGATGACAACAAAATACATGGATGGATCGATGAATTTAGTGATGTTATGTGTCCCGCCACCATAGGAAATTCAAACGTATACTCCGTTTTCTCATCTTAAAACTAGCAACCAAAATGTGACTAAAAAATCTTTCTAAATATATTTGAAACACATTTATTAGTTGGGTTGAATATTTGTGATTCCATTATATTATATTGTAAGATGCAGAAATTGTATCCTAAAACTACTTGATCCAATCATCCAACAAATACATTCATAAGATACTTATTAATTTTCCTGTATCTTGTATTGAATCGTAAGATTGATTTGCATGTCGTAAGATATTTGACAACATTAGGATGTCTTTCATAAAACAGAAAGTAAATTGGTGTAGGGAGAAAGCTGCTTGATGGGTGGTGACTGGGTCCATTCTTTCTTCATAATCCCCTTCAACTCTATGCCTTTCAATTATTGTGGGAAAATTAGATATTACTTGAGTGATCATGATATCATTTTTTTGAATATTTCTTCTGAGAATTTATGTATGGTCTTGACATTGAACTTTATCATACTCCTTAATATTACTTTAGTGATTGATAATATTCAATAAGCTTATGTTGTTGACCCAAATTAAGTAAGGGGGTTAGTCAATTGGAATTGGTGTTTGGAACTTTGAAGTATATCTTTAATGGGATAGGTTTATTTGGTGTCAGTCAAATAAAATGAGAAGTAGAACCTTTTATTGTTAGTTATGAATGAATCTAATATTGGAAGTTGATGATTTCAATTAGAACTTTTTTGGTATATGATAGATTTCCGTCTACCAAAATCGTTCCATTCAAAAAGTGAATACAGTGGAACTTCTGTTCTCCTTGCCTATCCACTTTTTCTCTCTGGAAATTTGTAGTCTATATAACTATCTAAAATGTATTTTCTAATACAATTATTTTAACCTGACATACTAAAATATTATTATATTGTTTATGTTATCAATAAGTTATTAGTAGTATTCTCTTGATTGGTAAAAGGGGCATGGGCGTTCGCTCTATACATTCTTAATGGGATAGAAGTCTACCCCCCACAGCCGGAACACACACATACAACAAGAATACACAACAAACGCATAATTAGAGAGCGATTCGAGATGTTCGGGTTAAAACCAATATATGATACTCGATGATAATATGAAACCTTCATATCCCCATCGAAACTCATATATGAAACTAAAAGCGCCACTTAGTCCCCGTCTATCGGTTAACATACGTGCGATGCTCGTCGTGACCTAGAACTATACGAAGGTTGTTAAATATCGGACAGTATAGCTCGATACTAACAACCGTCGTATAGTCTACGCGACGAGAAAATTCAATCGTATGGTAACCCATAGATTTGTCCCGTGTGGACAAGTTAAGAATGTATAAAGCAAACGCCTTCATTCACTTGTGTTTTCATCCGTTTTGAGATATTTCGTCGGTACCTTTCCCCTGGTTCTCCGTGTACAAAGATAGATTAGATGTTCATTTCAACGTTGTTTCACAGCTTTGAAATGATTATCTATTCTATTACAGTGTACTCGGAGAACAGCGGGGAGGTGCTGCCGAAATTTACTCGAAACGGTTGAAAGCACAAGTGATGGGCGTTCGCTCTATACATTCTTAATGGGATAGAAGCCTACCCCCGACAGCCGGAACACACATACAAACGCATGACTAGAGAGTGATTCGAGATGTTCGGGTTAAAACCAATATATGATACTCGATGATAATATAAAACCTTCATATTCCCATCGATACCCATATATGAAACTAAAAGCGCCACTTAGTCCCCGTCTATCGGTTAACATACGTGCGATGCTCGTCGTGACCTAGAACTATACGAAGGTTGTTAAATATCGGACAGTATAGCTCGATACTAACAACCGTCGTATAGTCTACGCGACGAGAAAATTCAATCGTATGGTAACCCATAGATTTGTCCCGTGTGGACAAGTTAAGAATGTATAAAGCAAACGCCTTCATTCACTTGTGTTTTCATCCGTTTCGAGATATTTCGTCGGTATCTTTCCGCTGGTTCTCCGTGTACAAAGATAGATTAGATGTTCATTTCAACGTTGTTTCACAGCTTTGAAATGATTATCTATTCTATTACAGTGTACTCGGAGAACAGCGGGGAGGTGCTGCCGAAATTTACTCGAAACGGTTGAAAGCACAAGTGATGGGCGTTCGCTCTATACATTCTTAATGGGATAGAAGCCTACCCTCGACAGCCGGAACACATACATACAAACGCATAATCAGAGAGCGTTTCGAGATGTTCGGGTTATAACCAATATATGATAATATGAAACCTTCATATTCCCATCGATACCCATATATGAAACTAAAAGCGCCACTTAGTCCCCGTCTATCGGTCAACATAACGTGCGATAATTTATTCTTTTCAACGACAAACGCACACACAAAGCATATACACGGATTTTCTCCTTTGTCAGTAACTATCCCGTTCTTATATTTCTCAATATAGTCAGCATAACCTACAATTTATATGTTATTCAGTCTAACATGGCCCATGAGTACGTCAGAGTTAAGGACTGGATGTATGTGGATTGGAAACAACGTATGCAACCTAAGTTTGTCGCAGGAGTTGCTGCTTTCCTTGAATTTGCACGAGCACATAATAAGATCATAATAGAGAAGATTCTCTGTCCGTGCGATAGATGTGGCAATAAGTACTGGCAGAAGGTAGAATTGGCAGAGCTTCATATTGTAAAACATGGGTTTACTAGACTTTATTCAACTTGGAAATATCACGGGGAAGGAGAAGAATGCAGTACTGCGGTAGAAGAAGAAGGAGAACACGATAATGCGGCAGGAGAAGAAGAAGAATTCGGTAATACGGCAGGATACGGAAATTTATTTCCATCAGAAGAAATGGAGGATATGGTAGAGGCTGCCCTAGGTGAATCTATTCGTACTGAAGATGACATTCCTTCCGGTCAAGGACCGCGTGCGGATAAATATTAAAATTTCATGAATGATGCTAGGAAACCAATTTATGAGAATGCGAAGTATTCCACCCTCTCATGGTTCGTCCAACTTTTCCAAATTAAGTGCCTAAATGGATGGAGCAACAAGTCATTCACAATGCTTCTTTCGTTCTTGAAAGATTCTATGCCTCCGGGAAATAATGTGCCCGAAAGCTGGTACGAAGCCCAGAAAATGATGTCTGATTTGGGTCTAAAGTGCGAGAAGATTCAAGCATGTCCTAAAAATTGCGTGTTATACCGGAAAGAGAATTCAGATTTGAAAGAGTGTCCAACATGCGGAGAGGCCAGGTATAAGCCGAAAGATTCTGATAAGAAGCCTGATATACCTGTGAAGATAGCACGATATTTTCCCATAACACAGAGGCTACAGAGGCTATTCAGGTGCAAGAAAACAGCCGAGGCAATGATTTGGCATCACCGTGCTCCTCCAAGCGAAAATGGAAAAATGAGCCATCCAAGAGATTCACCGGCATGGAAGGATTTCGATAGGAGGCACGCAATATTCAGTAGCGATCCTCGTAATGTCCGGCTCGGACTGGCTGCCGATGGCTTCTGCCCATTCAACTATATGGCTGGAAGTCACAGTACATGGCCCGTTGTAATGATAATTTATTATCTGTCGCCTTGGTTGGCTATGGACCAATCATACTTTATGATGCCTCTTCTTATCGACGGACCAAACTCACCGGGGAACAATATCGACGTCCATCTCCGACCTCTGATCGAGGAGCTGAAAACTTTGTTCATTGATGGTGTAGAGACATATGATTCAAACACAAATACAACCTTCATACTGCGTGCGGCTTTAATGTGGACAATTAATGACTTTCCTGCGTATGGAATGCTATCAGGTTGGTCCGTACATGGTCACAAAGCATGTCCTCATTGCCATGAACACACAACATCAAAATTTTTGAATTTTAGTAGGAAGGTTTGTTATTGCGGCCATCGACGTTTTCTGCCTCCAGACCACCTCTATAGGTTAGACACGGTTCACTTTGATGGTCATCAGGAGCTTCTTGGGCCTCCATCCCCATTGTCCGGAGAGGACGTGACTGCTAAATGGGATGGTTACAATAACGTGACCTTCGGGATGGATCCGACGAGACAGGTCAAACCACAATAGTGGAACAAGTTAAGCATTTTCTTCAAGCTTCCGTACTGGTCTACAAATTCAGTGCGTCATTGTCTGGACGTCATGCATATAGAGAAGGGAGTATCAGAGCACATACTTAACTTGCTTCTGTGTAAAGACGGGAAATCGAAAGACAACATGAATGCCCGGATGGATCTACAAGAGTGGGGAATAAGAAGTGAACTGCACCCTAAACCGGTAGCGGGTAAACCGGGCAAGTTTGTACTTCCCAATGCCGCTTATCATATGTCACAACCGGAGAAGAAAAGATTCCTGCAGGTGTTGCATGATTTGAAAGTCCCCACAGGTTTCTCAGGATCATTCAGCAAGAAAATAAAAATTGTGAAGGGCAAGATCGATGGGCTGAAATGTCATGATCACCATATTATCGTGGAGCACCTTCTTCCATTAGCCCTCAGGACTTCTCTCCCCGACTTGGTTGGTCTAGTAATCAACGACCTATGTTGTTTTTTCAGGGAGTTGTGTGCTAAAACACTGGAGGTTGCGACGCTGGATAAACTAGAAAATTCTATTGCGTTGATACTTTGCAAGTTTGAGCGTATTTTCCCACCGTCATTCTTCGATATCATAATACACTTGACGGTTCATCTTACAACTGAGGCGAAGTTAGCCGGACCGGTACAATATCGATGGATGTATCCCGTCGAGAGGTACGTGTAATTTTTCGTTTCGCGCAATTTATAAATTTATTTTTGTCCTGTATGCCCGTGTTTATTTATTCAACATATTCTCATTAGGTACCTTTACACTCTTAAGAAGTATATACGCAATAAAAATCGACCAGAGGGTTCTATCATGCAAGGTTATCTTCTTGATGAAGCAACCACATTTTATTCCCGCTATCTGGACGAGAACATTGAGACAAGGCTTAACCGACCACGAAGAATTCAAGACGGGCCATATGGTAAAGCCGAGTATAAGAGGGTAGACACTATGTTTATCAACAAGATATACCGGTTTATCTTGCTTAATTGCGCATGTCTTGAACAAATTAGAGAGTAAGTTCTTTTGGATTAATTGTTATATCTGTGTTTGTGTGTGTATGAAATGACATAATATTAATGTCATAATTATTTGTCGAAAACAGAACTCATTTTAACGAGGTACGTGAGGGGCATCCTGATTGGAACGAAGAGCGTTTGGAAAAATACCATCAGGATAATTTTTGTGATTGGGTCACAGAGCATGTAAGTTATTCGAATTACATTTTATTGCTATCAGTTTTAATCTAAACTTGTATCGTTATGTATTTATCGTAAAATTTGTTTTGTTAGATCCACGATCCGAACTTGTCTGCATCATTTGAGAGTGATTCAAGATGTTTAGCTCAATTTCCTAGTATGGAGGTTGCATATTACAAAGGATTTGGTGTCCTTGGATACAAATTCGAAGTTAAGGACATAGAAACATCTAGAATCATTCAGAATAGTGGGATTGCGACGGTAGGATCGGACGGTGTGATTTACTATGGGTACTTAAATTGTATACTCGGCATCCACTATCCCGGACGATCAGAACCCTTTTATATATTCCACTGTACTTGGTACGATCCGCGAACCGATACAGACAGGTGGAGAAGCAGTCTTGGGACTTGGAAAGATGAATATGGATTGACCAGTGTGAACACACTTCGATTTTACGGTCAGGACGATCCGTTTATCTTTCCGAACCAAGCATTCCAAGTATACTACTCACAGTGTTTGAAGCATCCGGGGTGGAGTGTTGTATGCCGATGGAAACCTAGAGATGTCTACGATGTCCCAGAATACGAGGACAGCGATGAGGACGAAGAAGAGAGAAGGCTTAAAGTGCTCCGACCGTCTGTTTCGAAGGACGGGTTGTCTTCGACCGATCATGAAGTTACGTGGGTTAGAAATGACATCGACGATGAAATCCAAGTAGATATGTATGATGCGCCCACGAAACGAAAAAGGTTATCAGTAATGTTATATTATTACTTCACATTTTACGCTCTAGATCATATATAGTCAATACTTTTAATGATTGTCTAATGCGTCCACGAACCGTTTATCTAGATTTGATGACGATGTTGGGAGCAGCGAGGGGCGGCAGGAGCTCCAGCCGCGGCAGAGGCAGAGGCAGAGGAAGAGCGGTTCTGCCGCTCGGAGAGCTCCGTGGGGAGCTTCAGAGGGCCGGTCTTGCACCCAGATCGGAGACCCCTTCGGATGCCTCCTTCCGTGTGGATTTTGCCACACCTCCAGATATACTGCACGCATATCCATTTTCAATGTAATATTACAGATATTCATGCATGTTTATGTCAAAATTACTTATATTGTCAATGTTTGATTGTCTAGTTGTTGGTCCTGCGTCCACATCTGGGACAGAGGCCACCCCCGCTCCTCCAGGTATGATTATATATCATATAGTGTATGTATATTGATTTAGAATGCTATATCATAAATATACACATTCCTTTTGCTCTTACTTAGCAACTTTTATTATTGTCTAGCTGTAGGTGGTGACACCACCGCACCTGCGGGTATGTTTATATGTCCTATAGTGCATGCATATTGATTTAGAACGTTATATTATTGATCTACACATTCTTTTTGCAATTACTTATAAAATCTATTTTTAATTGTCTAGTTGTTGGTCCTGCGTCCACATCTGGGACAGAGGCCACCCCCGCTCCTCCAGGTATGTTTATATATCATATAGTGTATGTATATTGATTTAGAATGCTATATCATAAATATACACATTCCTTTTGCTCTTACTTAGCAATTTTTATTATTGTCTAGCTGTAGGTGGTGACACCACCGCACCTGCGGGTATGTTTATATGTCCTATAGTGCATGCATATTGATTTAGAACGTTATATTATTGATCTACACATTCTTTTTGCAATTACTTATAAAATCTATTTTTAATTGTCTAATTATAGGTGGTGCGTCCACACCTTCCACAGGGGCCACTCCTGCCGCTTCCATACCCTCCGCATCGTCTGCAGGTTAGTATGAATAAATTTAAAATATTTATTTATTTTACATATGCTCAATAGAATAAATATGAACTTCATGGAGATTTAGCGTCGATGTTTATTTTATAGTTAGAGGGGATGCGTCCGGGTCCGGGACCCCGGTTGTTCCTCACCGGAGGAACTATCGTCCCGCTCGTGCTGCTGCGCGGGCCCAGGCTCGTGCGCTATTCACCGGAGGTATATATCACACTTGAATTTTTATTTAACCTTGATTTCTTAATACAACTTTGTCTTATTATTGATTGTCTTGATATTTCGTGCAGACGCAGGGCCTCTCCATCCTCAGAGGGGGACTCGAGGCCCGAATCAGTCCCATAGGCTGAGGCCTGATAGAGCTAGGGGGGAGGCAGCATTCCCCCTATTTTTTACCCTTGACTATCGCTATACCGGTCCTCATGCCGAGAGGTTCGGCCGGTATTTGGGGGACGAGAGCCGGATCGTGAAGAACTATCCACTTCACGTTGAGTGGGGCGAGCAGCACCAGCGCTCATTCGCCCTCTTCTTTGATCAGGCTCGGGTATGTATTAATATATATTTTCATTTAATCTATCCAATATATTTATTATTAACACTTGCAATCTAATAACAATGTTTTTTTTTGTATTTTCAGTTGGATTACGATTTTCAGCCTGTAGCCGACCCTGATCACCCGGGGAGGGTGCTCGACCTTCATGCTCTGTACAATGGCCTGATGAAGAACATGCAGGCCAAGGTCCGATACAACAGGAATGAGCTGAAGGCCGACTGCTACTCCCTGTGGATAGCGACCCCCGAGGCAGAGAGAGCGGCCCTCCTATCTACTCCGGCGTTTGCGAGAGTCGACGTAGAGACATGGCCTCTATTGTGCGCTTATTTCGACTCCGAACGCAAACAAGTATGTATTTTAAATTTAATTCATTATTTATGATATAATTTATTTCTTTGTGTTTCTTAATTAGAAAACTAAATGTTAATGCGTTGTGCAGAAACAGGCCGCTCAGAAACAGGAGAACAGCAAGTCGGCGAAGAGGGGTCGCCCCACTTACACAGGTGGCTCGAGGAACATTACTCGAGCCATGGAGTTATCGGTAAATTAAGAGTTATTCTCTAATATTCTGCAATATTAAGAGTTATTCTCTAATATTTCTAATATTAAGAGTTACTTTCTAATATTGCAGACATCTCGGACCGTGGCGTCAGGTGGTACACCGAGCGTGCTGTCCGCATATCTTGCCGTCCACGGCACCTCGACAGATCCCGCCACGGGCGAGCTTCGATGTCCCGACGTCGCTACCCAGGAGTACTGCGTAAGTGTTAATATTTTTTCTACCCAAATTTGAAATTTTAGTTTTGGAAGGTTCAAGTTTA
This sequence comes from Agapanthus africanus, assembly GCA_030015575.1. NCBI lineage: Eukaryota > Viridiplantae > Streptophyta > Magnoliopsida > Asparagales > Amaryllidaceae > Agapanthus > Agapanthus africanus. Next base: position 304,454,141 of record CM057345.1, read on the forward strand.
AATTTTATACTTATACTTTACTGCTTAATGTGGGTGTAGGAGCGGGTGGTTGAGCAGGCCCAGGCCTCGGGGATCGATTTTACCAGACAGAACGATCCGAGGCTGCTGACCCCAGTTCTGGACGCCGCACACGGAGGGCACCACGGAGGTTGGGAGAGAGGCCGGGGATTGGGCCCTAGCAGGGCCCATATGAGGTTGGACTCCACCCCGGCGGTTACTTCCCCCGTCTCCAGTGACCGGCATGTCCATCAGGAACTGGATAGCTTGAGGGCCACCGTTCAGGAGTTGAAGGAGATGCTGGTATGTATACTACTTTATAGTAAAATATCATTTCATATTATATACATATCAACATATCCATAATTAGTACGTAGCTTGAGCTTATTTGGTTTTAGACTTAAGTTTGATTAATCATACATACATATGTAATTAAAATAAACAACGCTTTTCCAAACTAGATATCCAAACAGGGTTTCGAAATAACTTAATAATGAAACGAATTCGAATAATACACAGTTCTTACACGCTTCTTACACACGTTATGTCCAGACGCGACAGGGTAGATCGGCCGAGCCTCCACATGCATCTCCTTCGGCTGCGGCTCCGCAAGCCACTACATCAGCTGCGGTTCCGCAGACAGCTCCTGTAGCTCCACCGCCCACTCAGACTCCCGCAGCCGCGGCTCCGCAAGCGACTATCTCGACGGCGGCTGCTCAGACCACATCGCCAGCTCCACATGCCGCTCAGACTCCCTTATATGTAGCATTGCAGAGTGTATTGACCGAGGAGCAGGCGCGCGTTATTCTAACGTTATTCGGAGGTGGAGCTGGACCGAACTAGGGTAGCTTTTTGGTTCTTATATTTTAAAACATGTATTTATATCACATTGTACTACATTTTGAAACGATATTGATATTGGTTTGTATTTATATCATATTCAGTTTTTGGGTTTCTTTTGTATATTATATATATGCGTGAGATGTGATTATGAATACTGCAATATATGATTTGATTGATGTATATAGTATTGTGCACAGGGCGGGAAAAAATCTAGCAGCCCATTTTTAAAAAAAAAATACAGACAATATGTACCTACGGATTAAGCCGTAGGTATATATGTTGCCCCTACGGGCATATCCGTAGGGGCAAACTATCAGAAAACCTGATATTTTCCCACCTGATATCAGTGCAGGGTATTGGGGGTGCCCCTACGGATATGTCCGTAGGGGCCACTGTTTATCCCCTACGAATTTATCCGTAGGGGCAAAATATCAGGTTTCCTGATATTTTCCCCCTGATCTCAGTGCAGGGTGTTGGGAGTAGCCCCTATGGATAAGTCCGTAGGGGCCACTTTATATCCCCTACGGAGGTATCCGTAGGGGTAGACCACGGTCCTACGGATTTATCCATAGGTATATACAATATATTCAAAAAAAAAATACATATATGATTTGATTACCCCTACGGGGTACTCCGTAGGGGCTATAACACCTACCGATATATCCGTAGGGGCTCTAATTTTCCCGTAGGGGAAAGTTCAGGGCCTCAACTTGCACCTGCGGCCTTTGCACCTACGGGGTCTTTTTTCGCCCCTACATACATATCCGTAGGGGCAGTGGGTTGCCCCTACCGATAAATCCGTTGGGTCAACCCTTATTTGTAGTAGTGCAAGTCTTTCATGGAGAATTTCTGTGACAAGAAGAGCTTTGCTGATTGTAGCAAAGGGACATCATTCCCTATCAGTAGTATGTCGTCGACGTACAAAACGAGGAAGACTACTGCTCCTTCTACAATCTTCCTATAAATGCATGGTTCATATACATTTTTGATAAAGTCAAATTCTTTGACTGTCTCATCAAAGCAGATTTTCCAACTCCGCGATGCTTGCTTTAATCCATAAATGGATTTAAGCAATTTGCACACTTTTTCGCTGCTCCCACTGTCTAAGAAACCTTCTGGTTGATTCATGTAAACACTCTCTTCTAAATGTCCATTTAAAAAAGCTGTTTTTACGTCCATCTGCCAGATTTCATAGTCATGGAAGGCAGCAATGGCAAGCAGGGTCCGAATGGATTTAAGTATAGCTACTGGTGAAAAGGTTTCATCATAGTCCAATCCTGGTCTTTGACGAAAACCTTTTGCAACGAGTCTAGCTTTGTAGGTTTCCACTTGTCCAAATGTACTAATCTTCTTTTTGAAGATCCATTTTCATCCAACTGGTTTCACCCCAGGAGGAGCAACTTCTAAAGTCCATACTTTATTGGTGTACATGGATTCCATTTCGGATCTCATAGCATCCAGCCAGTTCACCGAGTCTTTACTCGTGATAGCCTGCTGAAAATTAGTAGGCTCATCATCATCGATGATGCAATCCTCTCGATCCCCATCTACAAGAAACCCATAGTATCTTTCAGGAGGATGAGAAAGCCTACTAGTTCTGCGGAGTGGCGTTGGTTCGTCGGGTTCTATTGAAACCTGAGGTTCTACTAAGTCCTTGGTAGCAGTTTGAGGTTCTGGAATTTCTTCCAGCTCTACCGCGCTCCCACTAATTTCTTTTGCAAGAAATTCGCTCTCTAAGAAGACAATGTGGCGAGCGACAAACACCTTTTGTTCTTCAGTGTGGTAGACCAGATATCCCCTTGAATGCTTGGGGTATCCTACAAACTTGCATAAAACCGATCGTGCCTCGAGCTTGTCCGGATTATGCTTTTTAACATATGCCGGACACCCCCATATCTTGATATACTTGAGATATGGTCTCTTCCCGCTCCACATTTCATTTGGAGTTGTAGGCACAGACTTAGTTGGAACTCTATTCAATAGGTATGCTGCTGATTCTAGCGCAAAACCCCAGAAGGAAAGTGGCAACTCAGCACTACTCATCATTGAACGCACCATGTCCAGTAGCGTGCGATTCCTCCTTTCTGATACACCATTATGCTGAGGTGTATAAGGAGGAGTAAGCTAAGAGAGAATTCCATTCTCTTTTAAGCATTCAAGGAAACTGATACTTAAGTATTCTCCACCTCGATCAGATCGAAGTGTCTTGATGCTTTTACCAGTCTGTTTCTCCACTTCATTTTTATACTCCTTAAACTTCTCAAAGGACTCGGATTTAGGCTTCATTAAGAACACATGTCCATACCTAGAGAAGTCATCAGTAAAAGTGATGAAGTAGGAGTGACCGCTTCATGCATGTGTAGACATTGGACCACACACATCACTGTGTATAAGTCCCAAGAGTTCTGTAGCTCTTTCTCCGTGTCCGGTGAACGGAGATTTGGTCATTTTTCCTTTGATACATGATTGACAAGATGCATATGATGAATATTCAAACGGATCTACATAACTATCTTTATATAACTTAGTCAACCTTATTTCATTTATATGACCAAGTCTACAATGCCATAGGAAGGCTTGGTTTGAATCTTGAGCCTTTCTTTTAAGCGTGTTTTGAATATTGAAAACTTGAGGTTGATTAAGTATGTATATTCCGTTTTCCAGTGTGCCAAACCCAATCATTTCTTGATTTAGGAGAATGTTCATGACATTTCTTTCAAACGCAAAATTATATCCTTCATTAGATAACAAAGATACTGAGATATTATTAAACAGCATACTGGGAATACAAAAACAGTTGTACAATACCAAAATGTTCCCACTAGTCAACCCTAGGTGATATTCTCCTATTGCAATAGCATTTACGTGCATTCCATTGCCCATCCGGAGAGTCATATCACCTATCTCCAGTACTCTACTATTTCTCAGATCCTGCAAAGAATTACAGATATGAGAACCAGAACCGATATCAAGTACCCATGATGTAGAGTTTACTGAAAGACAATTTTCGATAACAAACACACCTGAAGCAGAAGCAACAACTTGCTTCGTGTCCTTGGCTTTGAAGGCCACACAGTCCTTCTTCCAGTGCCCTTGCTTGTGACAATAATAGCATTCGTTCTTATCCGCCTTCACCCTTCCTTCCTTGTTCATTCCCTGCACCTACTTGACCCCGCCTTTCGGTTTGGTGGCTTTCATCTTCTTCTTCCCTTTAGCTTTCTCTTTAGATTTAGAAGTGGATGATTGGCCAGCATACAGAACGGGGGCCTTCTCCTTTTTCAAGGAGGTCTCTGCTACCCTCAACATGTTGAGGAGCTTTGGAAGATCAGCTTCCATTTCGTGCATATTGAAGCTCAGCACGAACTGAGAGAAGGTGTGGGGAAGGGACTGCAAAATCAAGTCGATATACAAATAATTCTCTAGCACGCATCCCAGGTTTGCGAGTTCCTCAATAAGGCTGATCATTTTCAGGACGTGCTCTCCTACAGGTGATCCTGGAGCTAACCTCATCTGGAAGAGTTTCCTTGAGGTCTCATACTTCGCGATACGGGAGTGCTCCCTATACAATTCCTTGCAATGGAGAAAGATGGATATAATATCCATACTCTCGTGCTGTTTCTGTAGTTCATTGTTCATGGACGCCAGCATGATACACTTAGCTCTCTCACAGTCTAGATCCCAGGTTTTGCGAACCTCCTTGTCCGCAACTGAGGAATCTGGTCCTGGGATAAGGGGAGGAACAACGGTGGTAACATATGCTACTTTTTCATAAGTCGATGCAATGTTGACGTTCCTTAGCCAATCTTTATAGTTTTGCCCGGTCAGTATATTTTTTTCAAGTAATAGTTTTAGTCCTGTCATGGTAGCTGTCAGAGAGAAAGAAAAGAAACACTCAACATATGCTCTTGCAAGTTTAGATTGGTTTATTAATTTATCTAAACAGGATGGCTCCCACTGTATCCTCAAATTCTTCTTCAAAACCTAAAAGAAGAATTAGTCAAGATTTAATCACACGTCACAATACGCTTAACCTTTCAGCCAGGCCAGTGTTGGTACTTCGAGGGAGGTTTTCCAACGCTTTCGCGAAGTTCCTTAATTAAATAAGCTCTTTTCCCTGGAGGCATAGCCCCTCTAACACCTTTCTGGACACCTACTTGGTTTATAGCATTGATTGTTATGTGAGAAAATTTTCCGAGAGTAATCCTACTCATCAGTGGGATCGGGATCCAACTATCATTGTATGATGCCCTAGATGGAAGCCACTCTAGTCACCACACTCCAGAAGGTATGCTAAATCTGCAAGTTTCCTTTATATTTGAAACTCCCGATGTGATTTTTACCCCAAGCTCTTATGACCTTGACGTAGGCCAACAAATCATAAGATGCAAGTCAAGTTCTACCCGTCGTTGTCCTGATTAATTTAGATCCTTCCGTACTCGCCCTTGATGTAGGCCAACAAGGCTGTACGACTGTCCTAAACTAATGCATCTATCTATGCAACAAAAAAGCAGCTCATTGCTACCATCCACTATGCCTTGACGTAGGCCAACAAACATAGCATGAATACGATGTGCTGTTTTATTTGAAACGACGGAGGGTTACGGCTGGTTTTTGGCAAAAACCGTTAACGTAGTGAACTTGATATGATCGAAGGATCCAACATAGCTCCTTTTAAAAGGAGTGGTTTAAGCTCCGCATTTAAAATTTGCTTTTTGAAGAAAACCGAGTGGTTTTGAAATTGTTCCAACGATTAAGTTTAGGTTTTATTTTCTTTGCATTAATGATAATGTGTCCAATCATTAACCTATCATTGCAGAAAACAACGAAAATATAACGTCCTCTTATGCCATCTGCATTCGCCACTGGGTCCCGTCATCACCCGTTAGGTTACTTAACTAACGGCAGAGCGGGGGCTGGGCTAGCGCGGGTGTAAAACATAAGTGACGTCTAAATAGCTATCATATATAGATATTGTACATTCGTCAGACGTGATAATAGGCATTCCAGATCACATATGAAGATTATTGGATATGCAAGCAATCCGCGTTTCTTTTGAGCCTGCAACGAAAGACGGATTACACAGTTGTGATGAATAGTCATTAGCCCACCCAAGACCCCTACGGGTACGGCAAACTACCCGCCAAGTACCCGAAGTGAAGCGGTCTCCCTCAACAACGTGAGTAGGCCTTTAAACACTTCAAAGTACCCGGTAGTTTGTGCACCCCACCTTGGGTCTATCCTAGGAGCAAAAACAGTAAAAAGAAATAATACAACGGTGGCTACAACCGCAACCTGGATGTGCCCCGCAAAATAATATTACAACATATTACAATTACATCTAATGAATGAATATAATTACCCATCTCAAACCCCGGCTAATCATCACAACAATCCAATTAAGTTCATAATCACAAACAGTTAAAACATTACAGAAATGTGCAACCCTCTGCCAACCGACATACTAGCAGTTAGAGGAGGTTTACGAACACATTATACAGTTCACAGATATAATCTAATTAGCAAACATCGTATAATTTCGATCGATCAAACACATTAGATTCTACTCCAAAACTTCTCTGTGCACCTGAGACTTGAGCAGAAAATAAACATTCCAGAAAAGACAAAATATTCACAGAAGAGTTACTGGGGAGATTTGGGGTGAATCGGTCTCAACTCGGCCGCGGATCCGCGGCGGATCAGTGGGATTGGCCGCGGTTCCACGGCTGTTTAGCCGATTCATGCACCCAAATTTCTCCAGTGTTCTTAGATTTCCCTACTTGTATGTTTAGAGGCCCCTGAAAAATTTTTAGACCTCAATTTAAAATCGACAGAAACTATATGAATACGATATTTTTTCCGGTTCATTTTGCGTTCGAAATTCTTACGACTTTGCTAATAAGTTAATTATTATTTAGCGAGGCTCTGATACCACTGTAAGTCGATGTACAACACCCCACGAGTTGCAGGGAGGCGGAAATATGAAAAACAGTCTTGTTCTTTGAATAAACATCGACTAACCGAAGAATCTTTGCTAAACTATAACTAACAAAAGCATAGGAGTTGTTAACTACTATGAGAAGTGATTATACCTAGTGAATCAAGTCCTTCGTCTTTTCGTAATCGACCTCCTCCTCGGCCTCCTCTACGTAATAGATGATCCACCCGAGAGCCTCTATTCCAAGCTTCACCTCTAATCTTGAGGTAACTAGGTTTCTTTAGTTGCTAATCAAAGGGACCTAGGTTATATAGAGTGAGGTTATGGATTAATTAGTCTATCTAATCCTTGATCTCAAGTCATGAGAGGGGAGGATTAGGGTTTGAAGAGAGTGAGAGCTTGAGGAGAGAGAAGGTGAACATCATAATGATCATGAAAATGTTTCTCACTTGAATATATGAAGCATAATGATTTATCAAATAAATAAATAAAAGTGATTAATCATCATGCTTCATTAATTCTATATGTGTGATTCACTACATGAGTCATTAACCATTTAATGATGCATTAATGATATGGATGAATCACACAAATGAGTCACAAAAGCATTTAATGAAAATGCCACCTAAACCCTCAAGTCACCATACTTCTAGAAGCTTCCCGTCAAATTACGAGAACACCCCTCCTATCCGTGAAAACGCGGAAAAAACTTTAGACTGTATAAATCCAATAATCCGATACTAGAATCTGGCTTAAACCAAAGCCGGCTAGTAAAAACTGTCCGAACGTCGTACGTGCGTAAACACACGTATGTCTGTTGACTTAAGATCGTCATTTGTCTCGAGTGAGTTCCCACTGTACTTTGATTACTACCCTACCACGGCTCAAAAGAGTCGTGGAAACCGGTTTTAGTTGGGTACAGTCCCGACCCACATAGAGGCAGTGAGCGACTGTTAGGGATTCGTCTCTCCCGGTATAGGGATATGATATCGCACTGTGATCGGTTGGTCATTACCATAAGTCCCTGGCCAGGGCTGATTGAGAATTACTGGTGGACTGATCAGTAGTTGATTGGATCAGGATTACTCCAGCTACTCCGCCGATCTAGTAGGGTTCCTCATCCACCTGAGAGATACTATGGTTTTCTCGTTGATGGTGGGAGTGAGGATTGCATCATGGAAGATGATGACCCGACAAGTTTTGAGCTGGCCATCACGAGTGGGGACTCTGTGAAGTGGCTGGATGCAATGTGATCTGAGATGGAATCCATGTACACCAACAAAGTATGGACTTTGGAAGTTGCTCCTGAAGGGGTAAAACCCATTGGGAGCAAATGGATCTTTAAAAAGAAACTTGGTGTAGATGGAAAAGTTGAGACTTACAAAGCTAAACTTGTTGCAAAGGGTTTTCGTCAACGACCAGGTGTGGATTATGACGAAATCTTTTCTCCAGTGGCTATGCTTAAGTCCATCCGGATCTTACTTGCCATTGCTGCATACCATGACTATGAAATCTGGAAAATGGATGTTAAGACCGCCTTTCTAAATGGTGATTTAGAAGAGTGCGTGTACATGACTCAGCAAGAGGGCTTCATAGATAGTGGGAGCAGCGGAAAGGTGTGCAAGCTGCTTAAATCCATCTACAGGTTAAAGCAGGCATCGCGGAGTTGGAACATCTATTTTGATGTTGTAGTCAAAGAGTTTGACTTCATCAAAAATGTAGATGAACCTTGTATATATAAGAAGGTTACAGAGAGTAAGGTTGTCTTACTCGTATTGTACGTGGATGACATACTCTTGATAGGAAATGATGTTCCTATGCTGCACTCGGTCAAGATCTTCTTATCACAAAGATTCTCAATGAAAAATCTAGGTGATGCCTCCTGCATACTGGGAATTATGATCTATAGAGATAGATCAAAACGGATACTCGGATTGTCCAAATCCAGGTACATTGACACCATACTAAGGAGGTTTAGTATGGAAGAATCCAAGTGTTAGTGTATATGCCCTAGGGGCCATTATTGTATCATACTTGTATGTATATTACTTAATGGAAGCTTGGGATATTCACAGTTGTATATACAGTCTTGCTAAAAATGGTAGTATGCTACTTAGTTTGTGTCTACTTTAATATGTGCATATGTTTCTTGTAACGTATCACTTATACATATTAGTAGAGCCCATAGGATCTTTGCTTGATTACCAGCGTTGTGATGGCAGTCACACTAGTGGGGGCTGGGTAGTCTATAAGCAACATCCTATACTTGTCCCTAGTCGTAGGATTATCGAGACAGGGCATCGATACTCCAAAGTAGACTAGTGTGTACGCTTCTCATCCCAGTTGGGGAGATGGTCTGTCCCACAGCCGTCAGTACGTCGTACTGGAGATAATATACAGGTGCTCGTTAGGTTACGGGTACACCGGACAGGACTCACAGGGGAACTGATTGGTTGGTATTATACCCGTCGTCAGTTAACAGTTCCCAGGTGACATGAGTACAGCATTGTCCGCAGACTTGACACAGCTACTTCGCCTCGAGTGTGTCCCACTGTTCTTAGATTGCTACCCTACCACGGCTCAAAGGAGTCATGCAAACAGGTAGCAGTTGGGTGCAGTCCCGAGCACTTGGAGGCAGTGGCGGTTAGAAAGGATTCGTCTTTCCAGGTATTGGGAGTTGATATCGTGCTGTGTCAGAGAGCCATTACGCAAAGTCTCTGGCCAGGGCAAGAGAGATTTACTGGTAGGTTCCACTAGTTTCTCAGGGTGTAATGGGCTACGCTCCGACATGACTTATACCGCTATTAGGGGACTGACGCTTGCCGCCCCTAGGCTCGATATGGTATAGTCTTAGATGAACAGACCGGACTGTACGGAGATTGTCACATCAGGCTCAGTAGGAGTTCGGATGGGTTTCTTCATCGGCCTTCTTATCGACATCTACCTGGGGACCGTTACGTACAGCTAGTGCCGCTTGCGGTCTGTGGTTAAACCCACTGCCAGCGTAGTGTCGAGTCTTTAGAGTCCCACACAGAGGGTTTCCCTGCTCCAGGCGAAATGATATAGAGGTCGTATGGTTTTACGACAAGGGTTCGGACGCATACGTGTTTAAACGCACGTACGGCGTTTGGACAGTTTTTTATAGCCGGCTTTGGTTTAAGCCAGATTCTAGTATCTGGTTATTGGATTTATACAGTCTAAAGTTTTTCCGTGTTTTCACGGATTGGAGGGGCGTTCTCGTAATTTGTCGGGAAGCTTCTAGATGGATGAAGACATAGAGGGTTAGGTGGCATTAGCACTTAATGAATTTGTGACTCACTTAGATGAATCATTCAAGTGAGTTAATGAAGCATTTATTGCTTAATGACTCACTTGATGATTCATTGCATATATTTAATGAAGCATGATGATGATGCATTTTGAATTATTCTTTTTGATTTTCTTATGCTTCATAATATATTAGAAGTGAGAAGCTTTTTCATTCATTCTAATGCTCACCTTCTCTTTCCTCAAGCTCTCTCTTGAAACCCTAATCCTCCCCTCTCATGTGTTGAGATCATGGATTAGCTAGACTAATACATCCATAACCTCACTCTATATCCCCTAGGTAGCTTAGATTAGCACTTTGAGCAACCTAGTTATCTCAAGTTAGAGATCAAGCTTGGCGTAGGAGCTCTCGGGTGGATCGTCTTTGACTCGAGGAGGCCGTTGATGTGCTGATGTTCCAAGGAGCCTACGAGGAGTGGAGGACAGCGATGAAGACCCGAAGGACAAGTAACGTGAGGTATAACTTCGAATCCGAGTAGTTAAACCTCTCGTAGTTTGCTAGTAACGGTTTAGATACGATTCATGCGCTCAAGTCCGTGTTACGAAGCTTTGATAATCGTTTTTCATATATTCCGCCTCCCCGCAAGTTTGTGGGGTGCGTGACATGGACTTACAGTGGTATCAGAGCCAACTAAACCATTACTAGCTTGTTAGCAACTAATTAGAACTTCGATCGACGGATAACACGAAAACAACACCCCGAACACCCTAACAGTTTCTGTTGATTTTAAAAGTGTCACAAAAATTATTTGATATGGCTTAAAATTCATAGCAGGGTATTATAAGAATACTGGGAAAATACGAGCCCCTAACTCGGCAAGACGGCCGCGGATCCGCGGCAAGAAGGTGCTTTTGGCCGCGGATCCCGCCGCCGAGTCAACACCGAGTTGACTCGGATTTGCTCTGTTATTCATATATTTTGGTGTTTTGTTTTCCAGTATATTCTGTTTCTGCCCAGGTTACTTCTGTGCTGGCTTGCAATTGGGGTAGACACGGAAAATGGTTGTCGATCGATGTTGTAAGATATTTGCTAATTGGGTTTTTATCTGTAATGTTTAATGTGTTTGTAAACCTCCCCTAACTGCTAGTATGTCGGTTGGCACGGGGTTGCACATTTCTGTAATGTTTACTGTTTGTGTATATGGACTCTTATGGGGTGTTGTGATGATTAGCCGGGGTTTTGAGATGGGTTTAATATTCATTCATTCGATGTAAATGTAATATGATGTAATATTCTTTTGCGGGGCGCATCCAGGTTGCGGTTGTAGCCACCGTTGTTTTATTTCTTTTTACTGTTTTTTGCTCCTAGGATAGACCCAAGGCGGGGTACACAAACTACCGGGTACGTTGAAGTGTTTAGTAGCCTACTCACGTTGTTGAGGGAGACCGCTTCACTTCGGGTACTTGGCGGGTAGTTTGCCGTTCCCGTAGGGGTCTAGGGTTGGGGTAATGGCTATTCATCACAACTGTGTAATCCGTCTTTTATTGCAGGCTCAAAGCAAATGCGGATTGCTAGTATATCCAATAAAGTTTATCAGTGGTCTGGAATGCTTATTATTGCGTCTGACGAATGTACAATATCTATATATGATAGCTATTAGACGTCACTTATGTTTTACACCCGCGCTAGCCTAGCCCCCGCTCTGTCGTTAGTTAAGTAACCTAACGGGTGATGACGGGACCCAGTGGCGAATGCGGATGGCATAAGAGGACGTGGTATTTTCGTTGTTTTCTGTAATGATAGGATAAAGATGGGACGCATTATTATAATGCAAAGAAAATAAACCAAAGTTTAATCGTTGGAACAAATTTAAAAGAAACCACTCGGTTATTTTAATAGGATCAGAATTTTTAATTGCGGAGCTTTAACCATTCCTTTTAAAAAGTATCAGGTTCCTTCGATTATATCAAGTTCACTACGTTCACGGTTTTTCCAAAACCATTCGTAGCCCTCTGTCATTTCATTTGGGTATTTAGTAGTATTCAAGCTATGTATATTTGGCCCTTAGTCAAAACATAGTGTTTGGTAGCTGCTGGGGTATTCATTTGTTGCATAGATAGATGCGTTGGTTTGGGACAGTCGTATTACTTTTCTTGGCCCTTAGTCAAGAGTATATACGGGTGGGTTCAAATTAACCTGGGTAATGACGGGTAGAACTTGACATGTGACTTATGACATATTTGGCCCTTAGTCAAAGTCATAAGAGTATAGGGCAAAAAATTTATATCGGGAGTTTCTAAAGAAACTGAAATTTGCAGAGAGAGCATACCATTTTAGAGTTTGATGAATGTTGGTAGGATTCCTTCAACATTATCATACGATGATATTTTGGATCCCGATCCTACTGTGAGTATATGCTACTTATCAGGAGATTCGTCACTTAACGATCAATGCTATAAACCAAGTAGGTGCCTAGAAAGGTGTCAGTGAGGCTACGCCCCCAGAGAAAATAGGTTATTTAATTAAGGAACTTCGCAAAGTGTTGGAAAACCTCCCTCGAAGTATCGACACTGACCTGGCTGAACGGTTAAGCAAGAATTGTACGGTGAGATTAGTCCTGGCTAATTCTTCTTTTATGGTTTGAGGAGGGATTCGAGAAACAATGGGAGCCATCCTGTTTAGATAAATTAAAACCACTCTAAACTTGCAAGAGCATCATGCTAAAAGTGTTTTCTTCTCTCTCTTAATTGCAGCGACCTTGTGACCACGACTAGGTTACATCTAGATAACAAATTAACTGAATCTAACTTATATGACTGCCAAAGGTCTGTCCAGATGTCCATTGCCTATGACAAGCTGGACCACCCTATTACTACTCAAGATCCCGCCGTCCCAGGTCCAGTTTCCACCGTCACGGATATGGATATCCGCCAGACAAGGGAAAAGGATAAAGCGAAAGCCAAATGCCTCGTGTTAGCTTCAGTTGATGGTGTATACCAGAAGCAGCACGAGAAGATGGACTTAGTTTCCATCTTTCTCCATAACAAAGATTTATATGGAGAGCAATCTCATATCGCAAGATATGAGACCTCGAACGAATTAATTCAAGCGAGGTTGGCTGACGGGTCATCTGTAGGGGACAACGTCCTTACAATGACTAGCTATATTGATGAGCTCACGGACCTGAAGACCACGTCGGAGAACGGGTCAAATACTGACTTGATTCTACAGTCTCTACCTTCAACCCTGAAGGAAACCAGGGAAGTAGAAGGAAAGAGAAGGGCAAAAGTTTCGGGACTGGATATAGTAAAAGAGGGACATTCCTATTGTTATAGAATTGGGCATAGGCAGAAAGATTGCAGGGCTTTAGAAGCCAGTAGCCAGGATACGAAGCATGTTGTGGCTTCGGCCTCAAGTGTGTTTGTAATTGAGAATTGTATGTCAATTAACTATACTTCCTGGGTACTAGATACCGGAGCAGGATCTCATATCTGTAATTCATTACATGCTTTGAGAAACAGTAGAGTTATAAAGGTAGGTGATTGGTCTCTCAGTGTTGCAAACGGAATGACAGTGAACGCTAAATCCGTGGGAGAATATCGCCTAGGTTTGACAAGTAGGCATATATTGATTTTACGTAACTGTTTATATGTACCTAGTATGACTTGTAATATCATATCAGTATCCTCACTTTCGAGAGAGGGATATGATTTTACATTCGCAAGTGATGTAGTTCACATCCACCTAAATCAAGTTGTGATTGGGTCCGGTACATTAGATAACGGTATATACGTATTGAGTCAAGCTTAGGTTTTCAATGTCCAGAACACACTTAAAAGAAAGTCTCCAGAAATAAATCAGGCTTTCTTATGGCATTGTAGACTAGGTCACATCAATGAGAGAAGGTTAACTAAGTTACATAGAGAAGGATATTTGAATCCGTTCGAATATCAATCTTATGCTACTTGTGAATCTTGTCTCAAAGGAAAGATGACAAAGACTCCGTTCACTGGACACGGAGTGAGAGCAAGCGAGCTCTTGGGACTCGTACACAGTGACGTGTGCGGTCCAATGTCTACACATGCGCGAGGTGGTTATTCCTACTTCATTACTTTTACGGATGATTTCTCTAGGTATGGATATGTCTTCTTAATGAAACATAAATCCGAGGCCTTTAAGAAATTCAAAGAATACAAAAATGAAGTGGAAAAACAAACAGGCAAAAGTATAAAGACACTGAGATCTGATCGAGGTGGTGAATACTTAAGTGCCGAGTTCCTGGGTTACTTAAAAGAGAATGGAATTCTCTCTCAGCTTACTTCTCCATACACACCACAACATAATGGTGTAGCGGAAAAGAGGAATCGAACCCTATTGGATATGGTTCGTTCCATGATGAGTAACGCTGAGTTACCGCGATCATTCTGGGGATATGCACTAGAATCAGCTGCATATCTTTTGAACCAGGTTCCCACCAAGACTGTGCCTACCACACCATATCAGATGTGGAGTGGGAAGAAACCCTATCTTCAGTATCTAAAGATTTGGGGATGTCCGGCTTATGTTAAAAAGCAGCATGCGGACAAACTCGAGGCACGATCTGTACTATGTAAGTTTGTGGGGGTATCCAAAGAACTCCAAGGGGTATCTATTCTATTACGCAGAGGAACAAAAAGTTTTTGTTTCTCGTAATACCCAATTTCTAGAATATCAGTTTTTAGAAAAGGAAACACGTGGGGGCGAAATAGAACTGGAAGAAATTCCAGAACCACAAACTACTACTGAAAGTATGGTAGAACCTGAGGCTTCAGAAGAAAGGGACATCCCGACACCACTCCGCAGGAGTAATAGGCAGTCTCATCCGCCCGAGAGATACTATGGTTTTCTGATAGACGGGGATAGAGAGGATTGCACTATTGACTATGATGAGCCTACTAGCTTCCAGCAAGCCATTTAGAGCGGTGACTCAGTAAAATGGCTGGATGCAATGCGGACCGAAATGAAGTCCATGTACACTAACAAAGTATGAACTTTGGACATTGCTCCAGATAGGGTAAAACCCGTAGGATGCAAATGGATCTTCAAAAAGAAGATTGGTGTAGATAGACAGGTTGAAACCTATAAGGCTAGACTTGTTGCAAAGGGTTTCCGTCAAAGACCTGGTTTGGACTATGACGAAACCTTTTCTCCAGTGGCTATGCTCAAATCTATTCGGGTCCTTCTTGCTATTGCTGCCTTCCACGATTATGAGATATGGCAGATGGATGTAAAGACGGCCTTTCTAAATGGAAATTTGGAAGAGAGCGTCTATATGGATCAGCCAGAGGGATTCATTCAGAGTGGGAGCAGCGGTAAAGTATGCAAGCTGCTTAAATCCATTTATGGACTAAAGCAGGTAAAGTATGCAAGCTGCTTAAATCCATTTATGGACTAAAGCAGGCATCGCGGAGTTGGCAAATCTGTTTTGATGATGCTGTCAAAGAATTCAACTTTATCAAAAATCCAGATGAACCTTGCATATACAGTAAGATTGTAGGGAGAGCTGTAGTATTCCTCATCTTGTACGTGGATGGCATTCTCCTAATAGGAAATGATATTCCTATGTTACAGTCAGTCAAATGATTCTTATCACAGAAATTCTCCATGAAAGACCTGGGTGATGCCACCTACATTCTAGGGATCCGGATCTATCGTGATAGATCAAAGAGGATGTTGGGACTTTCGCAGTCCAGGTACATAGACACCATAGTGAAGAGATTCAGTATGGAAGATTCTAAGCGCGGTAACCTACCGGCTTGTCACGGAATCACCCTCTCCAAAGAGATGTCTCCTAAGACGGATTTGGAAAGGGATCGCATGTCGATTATACCCTACGCTTCAGCGGTAGGCTCTATAATGTATGCGATGTTATGTACCAGACCAGATACAGCATACGCATTAAGCGTTGTAAGACGGTATCAGGCAAATCCATGGGAGAATCACTGGATAGCGGTAAAGAACATTCTCAAGTACCTAAGAAGGACTAAAGATATGTTCTTGGTGTATGGCGGAAAAGACCTCCAGATTGAGGCCTTTGCCGACTCCGGCTTCCAGAGTGACAAAGATGACTCCAAGTCCATGTCAGGTTATGTCTTTACCCTCAATGGAGAGGCGGTCTGTTGGAAGAATTCCAAACAGGAGACCGTTGCTGACTCAACGATGGAAGCGGAGTACATAGCTGCTTGCGATGCCGCAAAAGAAGCTGTCTGGATGAAAAAGTTCCTAACAGAACTTCAGGTGGTTCCTACCAGTGTTGATCCAATATCTCTGTATTGTGACAACAACGGCGCTATAGCTTTAGCGAAGGGACCCAGGTCCCATCAAAAATCCAGACACATCTTAAGGCGGTATCACCTGATCAGGGAGATTGTAGATCGCCGGGAGATCGAGATAAAGAGAGTAGAGACTGAGAATAACTTTGCTGATCCATTCACAAAGGCCATTCCTCAGACGCAGTTCGAGAGGCTATTCGAGATGATAGGTCTACGATATGCCAGCTCATGGCCCTAGTGCAAGTGGGAGATTGTTAGTGTATATGCCCTAGGGGCCATTATTGTATCATACTTGTATCTATATTACTTAATGGAAGCTTGGGATATTCACAGTTGTATATACAATCTTGCTAAAAATGGTAGTATGCTACTTGATTTGTGTCTACTTTAATATGTGCATATGTTTCTTGTAACGTATCACTTATACATATTAGTAGAGCCCATAGGATCTTTGCTTGATTACCAGCGTTGTGATGGCAGTCACACTAGTGGGGGCTGGGTAGTCTATAAGCAACATCCTATACTTGTCCCTAGTCGTAGGATTATCGAGACAGGGTATCGATACTCAAAAGTAGACTAGTGTGTGCGGTTCTCATCCCAGTTGGAGAGATGGTCTGTCCCACAGCCGTCAGTACGTCGTACTGGAGAGAGTATACAGGTGCTCGTTAGGTTACGGGTACACCGGACAGGACTCGCAGGGGAACTGATTGGTTGGTATTATACCCGTCGTCAGTTAACAGTTCCCAGGTGACATGAGTACAGCATAGTCCGCAGACTTGACACTGCTACTTCGCCTCGAGTGTGTCCCACTGTTCTTAGATTGCTACCCTACCACGGCTCAAAGGAGTCGTGCAAACAGGTAGCAGTTGGGTGCAGTCCCGAGAACTTGGAGGCAGTGGCGGTTAGAAAGGATTCGTTTCTCCCGGTATTGGGAGTTGATATCGCGCTGTGTCAGAGAGCCATTATGCAAAGTCCCTGGCTAAGTCAAGCGAGATTTACTTGTAGGTTCCAGTAGTTTCTCAGGGTGTAATGGGCTACGCTCCGACACGACTTATACCGCTATTAGGGGACTGACGCTTGCCGCCCCCTAGGCTCGATATGTGATAGTCTTAGACGAACAGAGCGGACTGTACGGAGATTGTCACATCAGGCTCAGTAGGAGTTTGGATGGGTTTCCTCATCGGCCTTCTTATCGACATCTACCTGGGGACCGTTACGTATAGCTAGTGCCGCTTGCGATCTGTGGTTAAACCCACTGCTAGCGTAGTGTCGAGTCTTTAGAGTCCCACGCAGAGGGTTTCCCTGCTCCAGGCGAAACGATATAGAGGTCGTATGGTTTTACGACAAGGGTTCGGACGCATACGTGTTTAAACGCACGTACGGCGTTCGAACAGTTTTTTATAGCCGGCTTTGGTTTAAGCCAGATTCTAGTCCGTGTTACGAAGCTTTGATAATCGTTTTTCATATATTCCGCCTCCCCGCATGTTCGTGGGGTGCGTGACATGGACTTACACCAAGCATGGAAACCAACCCACGATCTTTGGACTCACTCTCTCCAAAGAGATGTCTCCCAAGACTGATTTGGAGAGAGCTCGCATGCAAGGGATGCCCTATGCTTTTGCAGTAGGCTCTATCATGTACGCGATGCTATGTGCTGTTGGATATAGTGCCCTTAGAGTCAATTATTGGATCACAGGCATGTGATTGCAATGATTGAGGGAGGACCTATGCCGATAGGACAGTCTTACTTGAGATGATAGTATGATATCTGGTTTAAGGTGACATTACAGGTCACTATTACACGTTGATAGAGCTCTTAGGATTCTTGCTTGACGGCCAGCAGTATGATGGCGATCATATACGTGGGAGCTGGGGTCTATAAGCACATCCTTAAAGTGGTCCCTAGTCGTGGGAGTTTTCGAGACAGGACATCGATACTCCGGAGTAGACTAGTGTATACAGTCGAGACCCCGACGAGGGGCGGTGGCCGGTCTCACAAGCCACTGGTGTCAGTTGGTTCACCTAATATGTGTCAAGACCCAAAATTGGCACGTGACGGTCCTAATACTACGCAACGTCTACAGACGTAACACAGTAAAAGAAAGCCAAAACCCAGAAATCTAAATCATTAAAAAGACAAGAAAAGATAATGAGTTTTGAAACATTTGAAACCACAACCCAAATTCTTTAAAATTCCAACTTTATTTCCTTTAAAATTTTGGCAGCACCTCCTTTGTAAAAGCTAGCCCCAAAAATGGGTACAACATAAATATAAAGTAAAGCATTCTCAAAACGGGAGCAAAAACACGCCCAAAGGAGGAAAACAACCACCACAACAAATATACGACGCCGAAGCGAAGAAATAAGAGACAATAAAAAGGAAACTGTATAAAAGACAACAAATCCACAATAATATACAATATCGTCCTCACCAAGTCTCTAAGTCATCAAGTAACAGTAGATGGAGAGTACAAAATACAACGAGTATACAATACAAAATACAGATAACCACCCAAAACCCACCTAAGAAAAACGGCAAACTGTGAGCCGATGCGGTATCTGTAGCAAAAGATGATAGATGAATAGCCTGTCTCGACTACTCTGGGGAACACCTGCAACACCTGTGGCACAACGGGGGTTAGTTGCCAACTAATGAATAGTAAATAACATATGCAGGTGTTCATATCAGATTTTTGCATTTTCATACCGCCCAATTTTTATCACATTGCATATCCGTAGATACTCTTGAGCCGTGTTTGCTAGTCAATTACAGGATACAGGTTCTCGGTTCTAAAACGGTGAAATTCATGGAAAACACAACAAAATCCGGGTTCCTGCCAACCACAGATAAAACACGGTCTCCGCTCTTCATCCGTATGTTGCCAGATACCAGTTTAGGAGACAAAAGGACAAATCAATTGTCACCTTCATGCACAAAGCACTATGGCAACACCAAGACCAAGAGATCTACGCGGAGCTCGAGGCAATCAAGACAAAAACACTCACAAAAAGTCCACCTTTCCTCAACAGAAATTCTGGAAGAAATGTGAAAGTGTTTTCAGAAAATACATATACCAGACAAGAGGGGACAGAAGACCAGGGAAGTACACAGAAGCCGACACTCCAACTCACCCATAGGGCCATGGATCCGCGGCCAAAGGGGGGTCTAGGCCGCGGATCCGCGGCCGTTTAGGCGCCAAATATGCAGATCTTTGGGGGGTATTTTGGTCATCTTGTTTGGGTTCTGGTGGTTGCCCTAGGTTTTCATTTTTTGGCTTATAAATAGCCCAGAACTTTGTGAAGGAGGGGGTCCATTCTTGTATTTTCATTTTTGCCTAGGTTTAG
This sequence comes from Agapanthus africanus, assembly GCA_030015575.1. Classification (NCBI taxonomy): domain Eukaryota; kingdom Viridiplantae; phylum Streptophyta; class Magnoliopsida; order Asparagales; family Amaryllidaceae; genus Agapanthus; species Agapanthus africanus. Next base: position 304,473,840 of record CM057345.1, read on the forward strand.
TGTTTTTCTTCTTCCTCTTCTCACCTCTTCTCCATTAAACTTGTAGTGAGCTTTTGAGTGAAGAGTGATGAATAAAGAAGAACCATTTATTATCATGCTTGTCTCTTTACTTTGTTAATTGTTGTAATTTTAATTCGTTAAGTAGTTGTTGTTATTTCCTTGTTGTTTCTTTCTTCTCTCTTTTTCTTTATCATTCATACGACAATGATGCTTACGCTCGATCCTCGCCAAGGTGAGGTCGCAAATAGCTAGTCGTATTCTTCTAATCTCCTTCTTTCTATCTTCCTCTTTTGTTTTGTTTTGTTTTTCCTTATCATGAAGTGTGAGTAGTTTTATACTTGTTAGGGTAGGATAAGGGAAGTTTGAGAGAAGGAAATCTCTCTCACTCTTTCCTTGCCCAACAGCTTAAATCGACTCCCGTTAATTGAACCACAATCCGCTCCTTACGGCACCCTATCCTACATGATAGCGGGATTCCGTAGTGAGACCGGTTGTGGTTGAATTAACCGGAGGTTATGGATAAGAGCCAAGAACGGACGGACAAGCACCAAAAGGAAGACTTATGCGTTGGAAAGCCTAGCTTATACTCGCAAAGTCCTTCCTAGTCATGCTAATCCCTGTTGTTGCCGATTACCGTAAACCGATATTAAGAGGGGCAACGAAAGATGAGGAGACTCCTAACTCAAACTAACCTAATCCTAACCCTAACAAGCTCTCTTTAAATATCAACTTAACACTTAGATAACCACAACAAAATCTGAAAACAGGACTTAACTCGTTAAAACACTTTGAAAAAGACTCCCATCTCCCTGCGGACGACCCGTACTCAACCGGCTAGCTACAAGCGAAACCGTCTTGATTGCGGTATTTAAACTAGAACTTGAACACGCACATACGCTAACAATCAAATGGCGCCGTTGCCGGGGAGACGGTACTTTATTTCTTTGTGTAATTTCGGGTTAATTTGTAAGTAAAAAAAAAATAAAAATACACTTTGTAAAAGAAACCATCTTGTTATTTTTGATTAGCTTTTGTGCAAGTGTGCAGGAAAATACAAGGTTCGAGTTCAGTGGCCAAGACGTTGAAAATACGGAGTTCAAGTACAGTGCCAAAGAAGTGGGAAGATAGACCCACATTTCACGGCTACACCGCGACGGACCAAAACGGAACAAACGGTCTACTGTCAAGATCTGGAGCAAGTACAGTGAGACAATAAAATTTCAGAAGATCCATACAAGCAGAGGACACCAACAGGAGGCCACAACAGAAAAACGGAGCCCCCACTCCTTTACCTTGCCGCTGATCCGCGGCATATCCTGGCTTAGGCCGCGGATCCGCGGCTACTTGGTTGCTTCAGAGCCCCAAAATCTCTCTGTAAGTCTCTCTTTCTCTCTCCACTCCTCTGAACTCCACTGAACTGTGTTTTCTGCAGATTTCTTTGCGCAAACTCTTCTCCCCCTTCCAATAAACTGTTCTTGTGCAGGATTCTTTGCGCCGCAAATAAAAATTGTTTGCAGTTGATTTGTTACTGTTTTGCATTCTTTAATACGGACTTAAGGGGCTTGAAACCAATCCAGATTGGGTGGGGATTTCATCACCCTTCCCAGGACCCCGGAAATCACTAAAGCATATGCATTGTCCATTATAAATTAAAAAAATACTAGACTTCAGCCCTAAGGACTTCGCGCTCATTAGGAGAAGATAAACCTTGTTTAGAACCTCGCTTAACCGTATATTGTTTACGGGGTGTCTAGGAAAGTGTTAAAGGCGCAACCGCCGAAAGAGAAAGGGTTATTTAATTAAGGAACTTCGCGAAAGCGTTGGACAACCTCCCATTATCTCTGCACTTACCTGGCCTCGTGATCAGTGTATTTTTAAGCCCGTTTCTCGACACTGTTTAACTTCGACAATCAAGTTCAGGAGCAGGTCTAGTAGACCTAGGTTACCCTAGATCTAGGTGTGATTGTGCATATCTTGTTTGTGATTGCTTAAGCCGTATTTCCGTACATATTTCTGTAAATCTCTTTCTAAAAACAAAAACAAAAAAAAGAAAAAATCAAAAACTTTTATAAAAACTTGCCCTTTTGTCGCCAAATCCATTTTCACCCACCACCCATCACCTTTCTCCATTGACGTTTTCTTACCCTCACCTTCTCCGCTTTGACTATACTAAACTTGTTTAGTGTATGTCCGCTTGGACTCGGGACACTAGCGCCCGTCTAGTCCGCGTTACGTTAGTCGCGACCGACTACGCGATCGACTCCGAAGTCGATACTCCGTCCACTCCTCTTTCACCCCTTCCTTTGCCGGCCAACTCCGACGTTGACCGGAATTCTGTTCATACATCTTCACCTTCACCTTCACCTTCACCAACCTCTTCTTCCGCGATGTCGGGATTTAATCCGAACATCTCTTTGACCACCGCTGGATTGGCTCCACCTCCTACGGAGACCAATATCCCACCACCTCTGCCTGTCGTAGCGCCGCAGCGAATTGCGCTCCAGGATCGTTTCTACCCCAACCGTTCTGCACTTCCCACCTGCCTTTCTCTTCCTCCGGCCAATGGGGACAACTTTGAAATTAAGCCCCATTTCATCAACATGCTTCCACGTTTTCATGGGCTCGAATCTGAAGATGCCTATATCTTCATCAATAAATTTCAAAATGTCTGTGCCATGATGAAAACCACCCAGCTGTCGGACGATGCTATACGTCTACGGGTCATTCCGTTCACTTTATGCGATCTCGCTGAAAAATGGCTGTATAGCACCGCTTCCCACTCAATCACCAGCTGGGACGAGTTTGTTAAAGCGTTTCTGAAAAAATTCTATCCAAATCATTAGACCGCAAGAATTCGAAATGAAATCAACCAATTCTCCCAGCTTCCTTCTGAACCCTTCTGGAAGTGCTTTAACCGGTACAAAGACCTTCTTGTTCAGTGTCCTCACCACGGTATAGAGAAATGGCAGCTCTGCCAAACCTTATACGAGGGACTGAACCCAGCAACGAAGCAGTTGTTGGAAACCATCTGTCAGGGCCACTTCCTATCAAAATCTGACGAGGAAGCGTGGCAGTTCTTTGACGATCTTGCGGAGCAAACGCTACAGTGGGAGAGCACCAGACCGACTTCTTCTTCTTCTACCTCCACTTCTACCGGTCAGTCTAGGGTAGGAATCCACCAACTCGATGTCTCTATTGCGATGAAAGCTGAAATGGCTGCTATAACAAGAAAGCTTGAAGCGATAGAAAGCAAATTCTCTGCTCCTGCTCCTGCCCCTGTTCTCCCCCTTCGTACCATCTGCGCTTGTTGTTCCGATCCTTCCCACTTGACCGAAGAGTGTCCTTACAATCCACCGTCGCAAGGACAGGATCAGGTTAATGCTGCCTTTCAGCAAAGACCGAGGAATGATCCATACTCTTCCACCTACAATCCCGGTTGGAGGAACCACCCCAATTTCGCCTGGAATCAGAATCAGAATCAATTCCAGGGCAACAATTTCCAAAGGGCCCCTCCACCGCAACAACAAGCGCAGCAACAAACTCAACACCAATATCAGCAGCCCTTCCAACCCCAACCTTTCCAAAATCCGACGAACAACTTTGCACCCAACAATTCTTTTCCACCAAACAACTTTGTTCCGTCAAACAACGATAAGGTTTCCTCGCACGAACGAAGTCTGGAGGCGTTTGTTAAACAATCGACTCGATCCACCGCCAACATCCAGTCTTCGATTCAATCTTTAGTGCAACACACTGCCGCACACGGGCAAAACATCAAGACCATCGAGGCCCAGATTGCACAGCTGAACGCGGCCTTAAGCGAGCGAGAGAAGGGGAAGCTCCCGTCCCAGCCACTTCCAAATCCCGGTCACCCATATAATGCACATGTTGCTCTTGAACAACAAAACCATAATGTGAGTGCCGTGACTACACTGAGATCGGGGAGGATGCTGCAAAACAACATTGGCAAACGACTCAACGATGACGCCCCGGCCGCCGCTTCTTCTTCTTCTTCTTCTTCGTCTTCTGAGCCTATTCTCCGTTCTTCACAAGGCTCCCCTCTCTCTTCTTCTGCTCTGAACGGACCCACTTCTCAATCCACGAAAACACCTATTCTGGGATCCGTTCCAACTCCACAATCTCCTCCTCCAGCTTTAGACTCAACCAATTTTCAAAATGTTCCATTTCCAAACCGGTTGAGGTCTAACAAACAAAATCCACAAATGGAGAAGATTCTGGAGTTATTTAAGCAAGTTAACATTAATATTCCTCTTTTAGATGCTGTCCAACAAGTCCCGTCTTACGCGAAAATCTTAAAGGACTTGTGCACGAAAAAGAGGAAGTCTCAGGTACCCAAGAAAGTTTTCTTGGCTAGTGCTGTGAGTGATGCCCTTACCCAATCTTTACCACAAAAACGGAAGGACCCTGGCTGTCCTACGATTTCAATTACTATTGGGGATAAGAACATCAACCGCGCACTATTAGATCTTGGTGCCAGTGTTAACCTGCTTCCGTATTCAGTATACGAGCAATTAGGCGTCGGAGAGTTGAAACCCACACACTGCACTCTCCAAATGGCCGACCGATCGATCACCCACCCTAGGGGTGAGCTAGAGGATGTGTTGATAAGAGTCGGGGACTTCATATTCCCCGTTGACTTCATTGTATTAGATACACAGCCTGTAGCTAACCCCCGGAATCAAATTCCGGTGATACTCGGTCGACCATTTCTCGCAACCTCAAATGCTGTGATCAATTGTCGCAATGGTTCGATGAACCTCTCTTTTAGAAATATGACGATTGAACTCAACATTTTTAGGTTGGGGAATCAGCCCGCCGAACCTAATGCTCATATACTGGACGTCTGGTCGATCCAGGAGATCACCCCAGAAGAGTGTGAATTCGAGGAGTTTCTGTTTGACCACGATAATCTTGACGCCACTAGTGCGTTTCTCTTCTAACCTGCTGCTGTTTCTGCGCCCGACAACGACTACGAGTGTTTCACGTTCTCAAACGATCTTAGCTGCGCACAACCCGAGTTTGAATCCTTCGACTTTCCGGATGAGTTACCTGAACCATCCGACTCGGTTGCCTACACTCGCTTTGAACCTTTGCTGGAGTCCTTTGAGTTCGAGACCTTTGCACCAGTCTTGCCTTCCATCGTTTCACCTCCAACGCTTGAACTCAAGCCGTTTCCATCTCACCTTAAGTACTCTTACTTAGGTGCGAACGAGACCCTCCCTGTCATCATTTCGGCTTCTCTAGCTCCCGAGCAAGAGAAAGCCCTTCTCGCGGTCTTGCACAGCAACAGGCAAGCTTTTGGCTGGTCCATGGCGGACATCAAGGGGATTAGTCCCCTGATCGTTGAGCATCACATTCATCTGATGGATGATGCCAAACCAGCCCGGGATCCACAGAGACGTCTCAATCCAGTCATGAAAGAGGCTGTGAAGAAGGAGATCGTCAAATGTCTAGATAGTGGTATCATTTACCCTATCTCTGATAGCCAGTGGGTTAGCCCCATTCACGTTGTCCCCAAGAAGTCGGGCATCACGGTCATAACCAACGAGGCGAATGAGTTAATCCCTACTCGCACCCAAACTGGGTGGCGAGTTTGCATTGATTACAGAAAACTCAACGCTGCAACGCGGAAAGACCATTTTCCGCTACCTTTCATTGACCAGATGCTTGAACGATTGGCCGGACACGAGTACTACTGCTTTCTTGATGGCTACTCCGGCTATAATCAGATTCCCATCACCGAAAAAGACCAGGACAAGACCACCTTCACTTGTCCTTTCGGCACGTTTGCATATCGACGCATGCCCTTTGGGTTATGCAATGCGCCCGCTACCTTCCAGCGGTGTATGATGGGTATCTTCTCAGACATGGTGGAAAATTTTCTGGAGATTTTCATGGATGACTTCTCCATCTTCGGCGATTCCTTCAACGAGTGTTTGCTGCATCTTGACGCTGTCCTTACCCGGTGTAAGGACAAGAATCTCACTTTGAACTGGGAGAAATGCCACTTCATGGTGCGCGAAGGTATTGTCTTAGGACATATCATCTCGCAAAATGGCATAGAGGTTGATAAAGCAAATATTGAGGTCATTTCCAATCTGCCTCCTCCCCGATGCGTCAGAGATATCCGAGCCTTCCTTGGCCATGCCGGTTTCTATAGACGGTTTATCAAGGACTTTAGCAAGATTGCTAGGCCCTTGACGCTTTTGCTGGCCAAGGACACACCTTTCGACTTCAACTCGAGCTGTGTGACTGCATTCGAGTCACTGAAACGCTCACTCACTTCTGCTCCTGTTCTTTCTTCACCTGACTGGACGCACCCATTTGAGATTATGTGCGATGCATCCGACTTTGCCATTGGTGCTGTCCTTGGACAACACATCAACAAGATGCCGCACGTAATCTATTATGCGAGCCGAACCCTGAACGCTCACTCACTTCTGCTCCTGTTCTTTCTTCACCTGACTGGACGCACCCATTTGAGATTATGTGCGATGCATCCGACTTTGCCATTGGTGCTGTCCTTGGACAACACATCAACAAGATGCCGCACGTAATCTATTATGCGAGCCGAACCCTGAACGACGCCCAACTCAATTATACAACAACTGAGAAGGAATTCTTAGTTGTTGTATTTGCTTTAGAAAAGTTCAGGCCCTACCTCATCGGCTCTCCAGTCATTGTCTACACAGACCATTCTGCTCTGCGCCATCTTTTTGCGAAGAAAGATGCAAAATCTCGGTTAATCCGTTGGATCCTCTTGCTTCAAGAGTTTGACCTTGTCATTAAGGAAAAACGAGGATGTGAAAACGTGGTTGCCGACCATCTCTCACGACTTCCTTCTTCGCCTTCGCTTCCAATTCCGATCAATGACGTTTTCCCGGATGAACAGCTCTTGACAGTATCGTGCGAACCCTGGTTCGCAGATATTGTGAACTATTTGGCCACGGGATTACTACCGACCGAATGGTCGAGTCAGGACAGACTTCGCTTCTTATCCCAAGTAAAACACTTTTACTGGGACGAACCCTATTTTTTCAAGTACTGTCCCGACCAGATTATTCGTCAGTGTGTCCCTGATGAGGAATTCAAGAGTGTGCTGTCCTTTTGCCACGATCAAGCGTGTGGCGGGCATTTTGGGCCCAGAAAGACAGCTGAGAAGATCTTGCAATGTGGTTTCTACTGGCCACAACTTTTCAAAGACGCTCACGACTATTGCAAGACTTGCTCCCGGTGCCAACACAAGGGCCGGATATCCCGGAGAAACGAGATGCCGCTCCAACCGATCTTGGTTGTGGAGATTTTCGATGTTTGGGGGATAGATTTCATGGGGCCGTTTTCCAACTCTTCCGGGAACTTGTACATCCTTCTAGCTGTTGATTACGTCTCTAAATGGGTCGAGGCTGTGCCTAGCCGGACTAACGACAACAAGGTTGTCATTAGGTTCCTTAAAGAAAACATTTTTTTCCGGTTTGGGCACCCCTGAGCGATCATTAGCGACAATGGAAGTCATTTCTGCAATAAAACTTTCGAAGCCTTGATGCGGAAATACTCCATAAATCATAAGCTCTCTACACCCTACCACCCCCAAACCTGCGGGCAGGCCGAAGTTTCAAATCGGCAAATCAAGCAGATACTGGAGAAGACGGTTTCCAAGAACCGTAAGGATTGGTCGCTGAAACTCACTGATGCCCTTTGGGCATTTAGAACCGCTTATAAGACCGACCTTGGCATGTCTCCCTATCGTCTTGTGTACGGAAAAGCCTGCCACCTACCTGTCGAAATCGAGCATCGCGCATTTTGGGCGATAAAGGAGCTGAATCTGTCTATCGAGGACGCGGGCAGCCATCGGAAGCTGCAGTTGAACGAACTGAACGAGCTTAGGGATGAGGCTTACGATAACGCGGTTGTCGTTAAGAATCGAACGAAGGTGTTTCACGATAAACACCTTTTGCGCAAAACCTTCGTACCTGGTCAGCAGGTATTGCTTTACGACACCCGACTTCACTTCCATCATGGAAAGCTCAGATCTCGCTGGAAAGGGCCGTATTTTGTGCGGAATGTGTATCCGCAGGGCGCTGTGGATTTAGAAAATCCAAAGGACGGTTCACTCTTCAAGGTAAATGGACACCGATGCAAACCGTACCTTAGCGCCGAACCAACAGAGGAGCTCCTGTTCTTACAGGAGCCGGTTTACCCTGCATGATCTTCCTCTGCCTACCTCCAAACTTCGGTTATCCAGCCAAGAACAGTGGACACTGTTCCAAATAAGTTTGGGGGTATGTACAAACCATTTTGTATATATTTGTGTATATTCTTTTTCTTTTCTTTAAAAACAAAAAAACAAATAAAAATCTGTGTATTACTAACCGACAATTTTGACCCTTCCAATGATCTCTTCATGCAACGACAGTGAGGATACTATCCAGTTTAAGTTTGGGGGTACGCTCGGTACGCATTTCTTACCTTCGCATTCATATGTATATTTTGCATCTGCATATTAATATCCATAAAATCCATAAAAATTTGAAAATTTTCTAAAAATATAAAAACTTTTCTGTCAAGTTAGCTAGTGGAAGAACTCTGATTCAACATTTCGACGGTTTTGTTTAAAAAAATAGGAATAACTAAATCTTATGTTTAGATTTTGAAAACCTGAAAGATAACTCTCCTTTGAAGTTAACTATAGCTGATATACGTCTTTACATCACACTACACGTGTCGTGAATTTTGGGAATTAGATGACAAGTCTTTCATGTTTAAACTTTTAAACAGATAAATGATTTTCTGAGGATCAAATAGGTTTGTTCTGAAATAAGTAATGTCAAGAATAGTTTATGAAGTAAAGCGAATATGAAGGAATGTTATTGATGCCGTAATTGGGGCTAAGTCTGAAAAATAACCCATCTGAAACTTGATTGGAATGATTACACACCGAACCCACTAAACACGTCTTTTATCTAAAAAAATATTTGAACTGCCGGTTATATCTCCGTTCGTATCAAATCATCTGATTTTTACGCCAAACTGTCTTTTGTTTTTGGACCTAGGTAACTTGAGTAATTAAGTCCGCTGGGTTGTTTTTACACCTAATGCCCTAAAACCAACTGGTTTGGGTGCATTGGCCCAAAGCTCGCTAAGAAGCCTAGAAAGTCCAGTTTAAAACAAAGTCAAGCAAGTGTTCTCTCCGAGTTAAAATTCCTAACGGTTCTTTGTGTGAGAATAATCTTGATAAAAGACAGGCTTTTATAAAAAAAAAATTTAGCGGAGATATGAAGGTTTTATTCTATGATAAAGACTATTGCACGTTCATAGAGGTGTGTATGAAATGAAAACAAGAAAAAGGTGGAGTGAAAAATACGACTTAGTTTCCTGTTAGGGAAGATAGAAATTCTGAAGTTGAAACCTTACTGGAAAACGAAACTTGAAAAATGCTTAACTTTTTATAAAACTTATGTGATCCTTATCTGGGCTTTATTGTGCGACATGATGACTTTAATCGATCCTTCTGGAACTTAACGACACTATTTGCACTGCACGTAAAGACATATAAAATCTGTAGTTAAATAAGAAGCGAGGTGTGAAAAATAAAGGTTCGATAGTCCAGACTTAGGATTATAGAATTGTTATTTTCTAAAACAAAACTTTAGGATTTGAATCTTAGTTATTTTACAAAACCAACTTGACCGGATTTTGTGGGTAGTATCCGCTGAAAACCCTCAGGAGACAACACTCCTCCTACTAGGGACACCTAGAGGTTTAACGGCTTGTTGCACATGCTCAGTGCAATCGCGTTCCCTGTGAAAGTGAGGTTAGGAAATTTTTTGTGAACAAATGGGCTTTGCTCGGGACGACCAAATGATAAATTTGGGGGTATTTGTTCATATCAGATTTTTGCATTTTCATACCGCCCAATTTTTATCACATTGCATATCCGTAGATACTCTTGAGCCGTGTTTGCTAGTCAATTACAGGATACAGGTTCTCGGTTCTAAAACGGTGAAATTCATGGAAAACACGACAAAATCCGGGTTCCTGCCAACCACAGATAAAACACGGTCTCCACTCTTCATCAGTATGTTGCCAGATACCAGTTTAGGAGACAAAAGGACAAATCAATTGTCACCTTCATGCACAAAGCACTATGGCAACACCAAGACCAAGAGATCTACGCGGAGCTCGAGGCAATCATGACAAAAACACTCACAAAAAGTCCACCTTTCCTCAACAGAAATTCTGGAAGAAATGTGAAAGTGTTTTCAGAAAATACATATACCAGACAAGAGGGGACAGAAGACCAGGGAAGTACACAGAAGCCGACACTCCAACTCACCCATAGGGCCGCGGATCCGCGGCCAAAGGGGGGTCTAGGCCGCGGATCCGCGGCCGTTTAGGCGCCAAATATGCAGATCTTTGGGGGGTATTTTGGTCATCTTGTTTGGGTTCTGGTGGTTGCCCTAGGTTTTCATTTTTTGGCCTATAAATAGCCCAGAACTTTGTGAAGGAGGGGGTCCATTCTTGTATTTTCATTTTTTCCTAGGTTTAGTGTTTTGCTTCTTCCTCTTCTCACCTCTTCTCCATTAAACTTGTAGTGAGCTTTTGAGTGAAGAGTGATGAATAAAGAAGAACCATTTATTATCATGCTTGTCTCTTTACTTTGTTAATTGTTGTAATTTTAATTCGTTAAGTAGTTGTTGTTATTTCCTTGTTGTTTCTTTCTTCTCTCTTTTTCTTTATCATTCATACGACAATGATGCTTACGCTCGATCCTCGCCAAGGTGAGGTCGCAAATAGCTAGTCGTATTCTTCTAATCTCCTTCTTTCTATCTTCCTCTTTTGTTTTGTTTTGTTTTTCCTTATCATGAAGTGTGAGTAGTTTTATACAAGTTAGGGTAGGATAAGGGAAGTTTGAAAGAAGGAAATCTCTCTCACTCTTTTCTTGCCCAACAGCTTAAATCGACTCCCGTTAATTGAACCACAATCCGCTCCTTACGGCACCCTATCCTAGATGATAGCGGTGATTCCGTAGTGAGACCGGTTGTGGTTGAATTAACCGGAGGTTATGGATAAGAGCCAAGAACGGACGGACAAGCACCAAAAGGAAGACTTATGCGTTGGAAAGCCTAGCTTATACTCGCAAAGTCCTTCCTAGTCGTGCTAATCCCCGTTGTTGCCGATTACCGTAACACCGATATTAAGAGGGGCAACGAAAGATGAGGAGACTCCTAACTCAAACTAACCTAATCCTAACCCTAACAAGCTCTCTTTAAATATCAACTTAACACTTAGATAACCACGACAAAATCTGAAAACAGGACTTAACTCGTTAAAACACTTTGAAAAAGACTCCCATCTCCCTGCGGACGACCCGTACTCAACCGGCTAGCTACAAGCGAAACCGTCTTGATTGCGGTATTTAAACTAGAACTTGAACACGCACATACGCTAACAATCAGCAGGTAATCGCGAGTATGCACGTACAGCGCGAATCTAAGATATGAAATTAATAGCAATAACAGGTCATATGAACGCAGAATAATGGAAAGTACACTAGCAGGTACAACCAATATATATAACAGTAAAGATATGACAACAGTATGCAATAATCATGCAATAATGATATGAGGATATAAATATGCAACAATCATGAAAGGTACACTAACAGGTACTACTAATACATGAAGCAGTGCATAAACAATAAATGTGGAGTATGGAAAGAAGTATGTCATTTCCACGGAATCCTGACCTCATGGTAGGATCACAATCCATCAAGACAAATTCAAAACCAAATTCCTCAAATCAGCCCCCAAGTTGGGCTCTCATATCATATAAGTCTCACGTCTCCTCAATGTACAATATCGAATAGATCTCCTATATCCCGAATGTACAAAATCAAGCGAGTCTCGTATATATCCAATATCCAATCTCAAATGAATCTCCTATATCCCAAGTACCGGATCTCAAGTAACATTCTAACATCCTAATTATATTTGCATAAATAAATATGATGAGGTCAATACACATATATTAGCGTCCCATTCCACTAATATTGTTGTAGGGGTATATATAATAGCGGCTAAATCCCCTGTTATATATACAAAGTAATTAGAAATATCATGAAACCAATGTGCCAAGCATCGACACAGAAATGCTGATCCATCAGGCGCTGTCTCCATGACTGGCCCCCTGATAGGTACGTATCATACGCTATCCCGAAAGCTCGAGTGCCTAGCTCTAACCCTCGTCTCTCGACGTATCCATACGTACATGACTCCCGTCGGTATCCACATGATAGCCGCTGAGTCATTGGTCCTGTCACCGGAAAGTATGGTTCCCTTAAGCCTCATCGCCTGACACCACGACATCGTTCTTGCTTCGGGGTACCTCCGGGCCCCACCATGTACCCACACACGGACCCCTCCTTTCCTCGCGTGGGGTATATACATCATAAACGACAAATCTTATGGTGGCTGCTGAAATATCATATCAAGAAAACCGGGTTTTTCAAATAATGCATAATTTCATGAACTCCCGCGGTCCCCAAATCCAGAAAAAATCATGAAAAATCCATATAACAATGCGAAAATCCATGAATATAATATATGCAACATAAAACTGTAATTAAAGCGCATAAAGGAAAAGCCACTAATTAACTGCAACAAGTTAATATAAATATCATGTAGTTCCTAAATTTCTCCAATTCTAAAATAACATCTAGTAAAGGTAAACATGTTGCTATAACCAGATGTATGTGAAAACATGAAGGTATAGCAAGATAATGTATCTACCTATAAGTAATGATGTAGTATACCCCCTGGGTATAAGTGAAATATGCGTGCAAGGTATACCTGTAGCTATGTCATGAGGTATGTATGTACCTATCACTAATGGTACGATACACTATAGGTATACGGATATCTAGCATGTAAGTTTGTGAAGGCATATGTGTGTAAGCATATGGATATACAGGTATGCTATATGTCATATGCGATAAGAAATATGAATCAATGTCACAATGTCCCTAACCAAACAATTTCCTAACTATAAGTGGTTTGTGTGTGACATGGCAATTATTGACGGTGTGTGTAGCATACAATCAGTGCTCGTGCAACATGAATCGTCAATAATATGTGCAGTGTCCTAAGGGTACTAGTCCAAGCACAACAATATCTAAGCAATAAAGTAAAAGCGCAAATCCTAAATCTGACATAGAATATGCGACAAAAGTAACATTTCTATCTCAGACGCATAACGCCATGCGGGCGATTCCCCTATAGATGTTAAATCTACTCACCAACGCTCCTGGCTAAGTGAAATCTACCACCTGTTTTCCTTTTGTAGCAGCGTCCGAAGTCCCCGCCTGCGAACCTGCAGCAAGATACGATAAAGCAAATATATATCAATAATAACCTAAAATACAAACAATCTACACGGACCAACACGACACACAAACGTACACTAAAGGATTCATATTGTAGCTAACGCGTATAGCTACACTACGAAACCAACTCAGACCAACAGCAACACAGAACACGCACCGTATCGGATAACGTATAGCACGAAACGAAACACTAGAAATAGGCAAATGATCCCAGATTTTTCTGTGCTAACTAATTGTAAAAATTACAAGTACCATGAGCCTACACATAACCCCAGAGACCCCCTGCACCAAAAACCAACACCCAGGTCCCTACTCTGGCCGCAAATTGCAGCCAGATCTAATAAATCTGCGGCCGAAGTATGGGGAAATGGGCTCGTATTTTGTGGGTAGGTTCTAGGTCTCTATACTAGGCTACTGTCCCGTCAATTTTTGCAACACGCCTTTAGTTTAACCGCAGATCGTTCGGGACCATAAAACGACACTAAAAAATACGATATTTACCCGAAACGATACGATACGCGATAAAAACAGCAACTTTAAAGCTAAGCTACACAAAAATAACTTAAACAACAGCAAGGAAACAATACATAATCAAAAGAACACAAAGATCCTAGCTTTGTACACCCCAAGGCATCCAAGAGGCAAGTGATGGAAAAAGATGTGATTTTGTGATGATTTTGGTGATTTGTGATGGATTTGTGTTGGAAATAGGAGAGTGTTCAGTTGAGAGAGAGAGTGAAATGAGGAAATGAAAAGAGATAGAGAAATGGGAGAGGGTGTGAGGTTAAAGAGAGACGGAGGTGAGTGTAGAGTGAGGAATGGGGGTGAATGTATCATATACATTAATTCACCATTTAATGCATTCATACACACATCATCACTCCAAAGAAATATCTTCTCACTCACACAAAAGATCTAGGGATTAGGGTTAAGGATTGGATTAACTAGGATTAAAGCAAAGAGATTATATTAGGGTTAAGTGTCATGGTTGCTAAGAACAAAATTACCACAAACAAATCCTCGCATTTACGTGCACACGTGCGTGCATGCATATAACAAATAATAATAAACTATTAATTAAATGTTATAAAATACGAGGAACCAGAATTGGTAAACTTTTTACAGTAAACCCGCATTAACGTCTAAACGAACACTAACCGAAATCTAAGGCGTTACAATCTCCCCCCTTATAAAAATTCGTCCCCGAATTTAAAATTCTTACTAAGCGTACCTTCAAAGAGAAGATTACAAAGTCTCGTATCTCGCTCGCAGCCTCCCAAGTGATCACCTCACTATATGGCTACGTTCCAAGAAAACTCTCCACAGATGGCAAGACCCTTGACCGAAGTTTCTCCACCTGCCGAGCTACTAACACAATTGGCTGCGGGTGGACGAAAGATCGCGTCCAAGCTAAATGCTCTGGTGCTGAATCATGTGAGAAAGGTGATTAAGGAAATTGCAAAGTATCGACACAAGGAATACGGGGTGAATACTCAATAATCTGGGCGAAAGTGCCAAATTAAAGGCAACGAAACTAACTCGCCTAAAGGATCTTAAAAGGAACCTACAATTCTGGGATAGGCCTCCCAAAACTCAACACGTCATTTATCTGAAAAATCCGTAGGAATACATGATCTCTCACTGCGAACTCAAGTCTGCGACCAACACGGTCGGTATAAGACCACTGTCCGCAATGGACTACTTTCATCCTGACCTAAAACAACTGGATCATCTCCGAAGTCTCTAGACTAGCTGGGGTCCAAAATCCTACTACGCAGAGTCAGAAAAAAACAGGCTGGTGATCGACACGACCTAACCCCTAAACCTAAAGGTTGCCAATTGTAGTGTCTCCTGATAACAGCTATCGAAGGAGAACCCTAACGATGGCGAGTGTCAATCCCCAACTGCCGACAACAACAACACGAACGTACAAAAATATCCTCCAGAGTCGGTATAGCCCGTTCTCACAAACCCATCATCCTGCGGACGGAAAACCGGAGCTAAAGCTCTACATGTACCCAAGGCTTCCTAAAGTTCCGGCCCAAGACGGTAAGTGAACAGGGTGCCTTCATTAGATACGACCCATGAAGGAACTCCATGCAACGCATAAACTTAACAAAAAAATAACTGAGCAGACTAAGAAAAACCGGAAAACAAGCATCCGAATGGAGTCACACCCTTACTAAACCTGGATAAACGCCATAACGAAATTCGTGGAGATCTGCTCCCATTCCCACTTCGGAACGGTTTAAAGTTGCAACTCTCCAGCCGGTCTCAGATGCTCAACCAAAGCACACCACAAGACAGACACCGTGAAACGAAATCCAAAACTTCACTCTTCATTCCTATCCACCCGTAACTATCTCACAAGTCACGTCAAATGCTGGTGGAACTCGAACGAACACCGAAGCTGACCGATGTGCCTGTTCTAGGATTTTGCGTCTCTGCCCATCAGCAACAGATACACTCAAACGCATCCCTAAACATAGCACATCTTGGTCACAAATCAAGGACTCCGAATCATTACCCAGCCGAGTATGCTCAAGTATCTTTGACGAACGAGCATCGGTGGGCAGTGCCTCGCGAAAGCGATTAAGGAAAAGTGGTCGGGCGCGGACATGAGCAAGCTGTTCCCTCAGTAGAGGCGAACCAAAGCTGTACTCCACGATCGCACAAGAACTGTAAATCTGCAGAAGACTGTCTCTGACTGCGCACAACAGGAATAAACTAACCCCGGGCGTACGACTCCAGCATCAGCTACCACAATCGCTTTGCCAAGCGAAATAAAGGATCTCACAAACACAATCCTCCATACGTTCCCTCCAACGGCGCTGTCTCAACAATCAAAACCCGCTGCAGGAAGATATACATTAAGCTCTGGTGATCCGTGAAAATCTGACACGACTCTCGAACAAGTAGTGTCTCCAATCCCTAATGCACTACCACCACGGCCATCTCTAGATCATGAGTGGGATATCCTGCTCGTACTTCCTCCAAATGTAGGAAAGCAAAAGCGATAACTCTGTAGTGTCACCTCAGTACACAATCGAGCCCCACTCGCGAAACATCACAGTTAGAACAACAAAGTCGCCCGAACCAAAAAGCAAGAAAGAACTGGTGCAGTTGTTAACCGAATCTCCAACTTCTGAAAAATTCCGCACGCAAGCCTCAGTCCAAAGAAAAGAAACCTCCTTTCAGGTCAGTCCAGTCAACGGTGCAGCACTACACTAGCAATCCTGCACGAAACGGCGGTAAAAACCTGCTAAGCCCAAAAATCTGCGGACTTCCGTCCAAACACAAGCCTGGGCCTAAGCTGTACGGCCTCGATCTTCCTCGGAACCATACGAAAACCGTCTCCCGTAACTACAAGACCTAGGAGTCAACACAAACAAGCCTGAAGGAACACGTCGAGAATCTAGCAACAGCTGGGGCTCTCCCAATGTCTGCAAAACAAATACTCAAGTGCTACTCCTGTCCCTCAAGACACAAAGAATAGACCAGAATGTCGTCAAATACACAACAATAACTGGTCGAGGAACGGCCTGAAGAAATCTGGTTCATCATGTCTACGAATGCCGCTAGGGCATTGGTGAGTCCGACGACATCACCAAAACACACAAAGCCCGTAGCGCACACAAGGCAGTCTTCGGAATGTCATCACTCCGAACCCGCAACAATGATGACCTGATCCCGAACAAACTTAGGAAATGTCTCGCACTCTAGATCTGATCGAAGAAATCGTCAATGCGAGGTAAAGGATACCTATACGCAACGTAAGCCGGTTCAATTAACGATCCATCAATACACAACCTAAACTGTCGTCTTCCTCCCTGACGAACAGAAATAGGAGCTCCCTAATGCGAAATACTCAGACGCACAAGCCCCCCAACAAACAACTCTGCAGCTGATCCTTAAGCTCCCTAAGCTTCGCCGGCTCATCTGGAACAACGTAGGATAACTCTCGCATGAAAGGAACCAGGTCCAACGAACCAACTGTGGCTCTGATACCACGAATGAACGCCAAGAATCCACGACATCCTCTCCTCAAAAGCCGACTAGCGAAAATGGCTGAATTCGAGCTGTGAGAAGTGGCACAACTATCCACCTGCACAACAAGAACTGACTTGCCGGGGAAAACAACACCTTGACTATTTTCCCACGGTAGTCCGCAGACGCCTAGCACGTAACTAACCAGTCCGTGTCCAGGAGAACGTCAAATCCAACATCTCTAGAAGGATCCAGTGACGGATGAATCTCCTACCCGATTGGCACACAACTGAATATGTGCTGCGCAACAAAAGAACAGCTGACAGAAATTAACAAAACAAACGGCTGATCTACCTAACACGACTCTCGTCCCAACCACGGCACAAAGTGTAAAAACAACAAGCAAAAACATCAAAAGAACATACGAATTAAGGATACCTGAAAACTCTGCATTGGACGCCCGCGCGTCCCGATGCGTACAAGCAAACCCTCGTGTCTGCCCTCTACCCGTAACTGGCTGAAATCTTCCACTGCCAACCTGACCCCTCGGAGCAAACCTTCCGCGTCCATGACCTCTCTGAACACGAGTCTGACGCGGTGCTAAGGAACAGTCCCTAATGAAGTGATGAAGACTTCCGCATCGAAAACATCCATACGACAGCTGCTGGCCCTCCTAGGGATGAGAGTCGAACGACTGTCCACGTTCTGAGCCTCTGCTACTCCCGCGACGGTCATGAAATCTGTCTCGACGACTAGGCCTCTGTCTCTAGGATAGTACACCGGTACGAGTCCTCCACTGTTCCGGAACTCTCCGAGTCTCTGGAAGACGTGTCTCGTAAACTAAGGCTGCATCCACTGGTGCTATATAGGTGACGAACTGCTGCATGCTGATCGCAAGGAACAACTGGTTAACAGGGGTGACAACCTCCTGTCGTTGCGCTCGAACAACCTCAATCAATGAACTCATCGCCTGGCGCATGTCCTGCATCTCTGCCACAAGCCTAACGATACTGTCTGTCGAAAGCGAATCCGTCTGCACCTATGCAACTAGCGTGCCATCCTGGTCAGTGCTCGTCTCACCCGAACCTACTCTGACCTCGGCCCTCGCTGCATCACTCTGAATCCCCATAGTCATCAGCAACAAGGCTATAAATGGAAAAAGGATTCAATAAGAACACGGAAATCGAATCACAAGGAAGGAATTTCAAGCAATTTGTACTTAGGTCACTTTAGCCGGAGTACTACATCGTGAGTATGCTGCAGACATATACACAGTACGTTACTCTGCTTAATCTACCTACTCCATCATATCAAGGTCATCCTACACTCCGTAAGGTAAAAACCTAGCGCTCTGATAACAACTTTGTCACGACCCAAAATTGGCACGTGACGGCCCTAATACTACGCAACGTCTACAGACGTAACGCGGTAAAAGAAAGCCAAAACCCAGAAATCTAAATCATTAAAATGACAAGAAAAGATAATAGGAGTTTTGAAACATTTGAAATCACAACCCAAATTCTTTAAAATTCCAACTATATTTCCTTTAAAATTTTGGCAGCACCTCCTTTGTAAAAGCTAGCCCCAAAAATGGGTACAACATAAATATAAAATAAAGCATTCCCAAAACGGGAGCAAAAACACGCCCAAAGGCGGAAAACAACCACCACAACAAATATACGACGCCAAAGTGAAGAAATAAGAGACAATAAAAAGGAAACTGTATAAAAGACAACAAATCCACAATAATATACAATATCGTACTCACCAAGTCTCTAAGTCATCAAATAACAGTAGATGGAGAGTACAAAATACAATGAGTATACAATACAAAATACAGATAACCACCCAAAACCCACCTAAGCAAAACGGCAAACTGTGAGCCGATGCGGTATCTGTAGCAAAAGATGATAGATGAATAGCCTGTCTCGACTACTCTGGGGAACACCTGCAACACCTGTGGCACAACGGGGGTGAGTTGCCAACTCGTGAATAGTAAATAACATATGCAGGTAATCGCGAGTATGCACGTACAGCGCGAATCTAAGATATGAAATTAAAAGCAATAACAGGTCATATGAACGCAGAATAATGGAAAGTACACTAGCAGGTACAACCAATATATATAACAGTAAAGATATGACAACAGTATGCAATAATCATGCAATAATGATATGAGGATATAAATATGCAACAATCATGAAAGGTACACTAACAGGTACTACTAATACATGAAGCAGTGCATAAACAATAAATGTGGAGTATGGAAAGAAGTATGTCATTTCCACGGAATCCTGACCTCATGGTAGGATCACAATCCATCAAGACAAATTCAAAACCAAATTCCTCAAATCAGCCCCCAAGTTGGGCTCTCATATCATATAAGTCTCACGTCTCCTCAATGTACAATATCGAATAGATCTCCTATAACCCGAATGTACAAAATCATGCGAGTCTCGTATATATCCAATATCCAATCTCAAATGAATCTCCTATATCCCAAGTACCAGATCTCAAGTAACATTCTAACATCCTAATTATATTTGCATAAATAAATATGATGAGGTCAATACACATATATTAGCGTCCCATTCCACTAATATTGGTGTAGGGGTATATATAACAGCGGCTAAATCCCCTTTTATATATACAAAGTAATTAGAAATATCATGAAACCAAAGTGCTAAGCATCGACACAGAAATGCTGATCCATCAGGCGCTGTCTCCATGAATGGCCCCCTGATAGGTACGTATCATACGCTATCCCGAAAGCTCGAGTGCCTAGCTCTGACCCTCGTCTCTCGACGTATCCATACGTACATGACTCCCGTCGGTATCCACATGATAGCCGCTGAGTCATTGGTCCTGTCACCGGAAAGTATGGTTCCATTAAGCCTCATCGCCTGACACCACGACATCGTTCTTGCTTCGGGGTACCTCCGGGCCCCACCATGTACCCACACACGGACCCCTCCTTTCCTCGCGTGGGGTATATACATCGTAAACGACAAATCTCATGGTGGCTGCTGAAATATCATATCAAGAAAACCGGGTTTTTCAAATAATGCATAATTTCATGAACTCCCGCGGTCCCCAAATCCAGAAAACATCATGAAAAATCCATATAACAATGCGAAAATCCATGAATATAATATATGCAACATAAAACTGTAATTAAAGCGCATAAAGGAAAAGCCACTAATTAACTGCAACAAGTTAATATAAATATCATGTAGTTCCTAAATTTTTCCAATTCTAAAATAACATCTAGTAAAGGTAAACATGTTGCTATAACCAGATGTATGTGAAAACATGAAGGTATAGCAAGATAATGTATCTACCTATAAGTAATGATGTAGTATACCCCCTCGGTATAAGTAAAATATGCGTGCAAGGTACACCTGTTGCTATGTCATGAGGTATGTATGTACCTATCACTAATGGTACGATACACTATAGGTATACGGATATCTAGCTTGTAAGTTTGTGAAGGCATATGTGTGTAAGCATATTGATATACAGGTATGCTATATGTCATATGCGATAAGAAATATGAATCAATGTCACAATGTCCCTAACCAACCAATATCCTAACTATAAGTGGTTTGTGTGTGACATGGCAATTATTGACGGTGTGTGTAGCATACAATCAGTGCTCGTGCAACATGAATCGTCAATAATATGTGCAGTGTCCTAAGGGTACTAGTCCAAGCACAACAATATCTAAGCAATAAAGTAAAAGCGCAAATCCTAAATCTGACATAGAATATGCGACAAAAGTAACATCTCTAGCTCAGACGCATAACGCCATGCGGGCGATTCCCCTGTAGATGTTAAATCTACTCACCAACGCTCCTGGCTAAGTGAAGTCTACCACCTGTTTTCCTTTTGTAGCAGCGTCCGAAGTCCCCACCTGTGAACCTGCAACAAGATACGATAAAGCAAATATATATCAATAATAACCTAAAATACAAACAATCTACACGGACCAACACGATACACAAACGTACACTATAGGATTCGTATTGTAGCTAACGCGTATAGCTACACTACGAAACCAACTCAGACCAACAGCAACACAGAACACGCACCGTATCGGATAACGTATCGCACGAAACGAAACACTAGAAATAGGCAAATGATCCCAGATTTTTCTGTGCTAACTAATTGTAAAAATTACAAGTACCATGAGCCTACACATAACCCCAGAGACCCCCTGCACCAAAAACCAACAACCAGGTCCCTACTCTGGCCGCAAATTGCAGCCAGATCTAATAAATCTGCGGCCGAAGTATGGGTAAATGGGCTCGTATTTTGTGGGTAGGTTCTAGGTCTCTATACTAGGCTACTGTCCCGTCAATTTTTGCAACACACCTTTAGTTTAACAGCAGATCATTCGGGACCATAAAACGACCCTAAAAAATATGATATTTACCCGAAACGATACGTTACGCGATAAAAACAGCAACTTTAAAGCTAAGCTACACAAAAATAACTTAAACAACAGCAAGGAAACAATACATAATCAAAAGAACACAAAGATCCTAGCTTTGTACACCCCAAGGCATCCAAGAGGCAAGTGATGGAAAAAGATGTGATTTTGTGATGATTTTGGTGATTTGTGATGGATTTGTGTTGGAAATAGGAGAGTGTTCAGTTGAGAGAGAGTGTGAGATGAGGAAATGAAAAGAGATAGAGAAATGAGAGAGGGTGTGAGGTTAAAGAGAGAGGGAGGTGAGTGTAGGGTGAGGAATGAGGGTGAGTGTATCATATGCATTAATTCACCATTTAATGCATTCATACACACATCATCACTCCAAAGAAATATCTTCTCACTCACACAAAAGATCTAGGGATTAGGGTTAAGGATTGGATTAACTAGGATTAAAGCAAAGAGATTAGATTAGGGTTAAGTGTCATGGTTGCTAAGAACAAAATTAGCACAAACAAATCCTCGCATTTACGTGCACACGTGCATGCATGCATATAACAAATAATAATAAACTATTAATTAAATGTTCTAAAATGCGAGGAACTCGAATTGGTAAACTTTTTACAGTAAACCCGCATTAAAGTCTAAACGAACACTAACCGAAATCTAAGGCGTTACAATATGTATACAGGTGCTCATTGGGTTATGAGTACACCGGACAGGACTCGCCGGGAACATGCTAGTTGGTATTATAGCTGAAGTCAGATAGCAGTTCCCTGGTGACATGTGTACAGGTTAGTTCATCGACCTGAGATCGTCATTTGTCTCGTGTGAGTTCCCACTGTTCTTTGATTACTACCCTACCACGGCTCAAAGGAGTCGTGCAAACAGGTTTTAGTTGGGTACAGTCCCGAGCCACATGGAGACAGTGAGCGGATCTGCAGGGGTTTCGTCTCTCCCGGTATTGGGGGTGAGATCGCGCTGTGTCTGAGAGCCATTACACGAAAGTCCTTGGCCAAGGCAGGAGATTTACTGGTAGGTATTCCAGTAGTATCTCAGGGTGTTCTGGGCTACACTCCGACATGACTTGTACCGCTTTTGGGGGTCTGACTTTTACCAACCCCCTAGGCCCGCCATGCAATGCTCATAGACGAACGGACCGGACTATACGGATATTGTTACTGACAGGCTCAGTAGGGTGTCAGGATGAGTTCGCTCATCGACCTCCCTTTTGGTCAATACCTGGTAGCCCGTTACGTACGGCTAGTACCTCTGACGTGCTAGTGGTTAAATCCACAGCCAAAGTATTGACGGGTCTTTAGAGTCCCCCACAAACAATTTCTCAAGTTTCGGGCGAAACGTTGTAGAGGTCGTATGATATATGGCAGGGTTCGATCATATACGTGCGGTATTGCAAGGATCATGATCGGGCGGATCATACTAGTGGGTTTTGGTTTAAGACGGATCATAGTATTAGATTTGTTGGATTACTTTAGTCTCATCGCATTCGCATTCAGTAGGAATGCGGATGCAGGTATGTATATACAGGTGAGGGGTATCCTTGTGATCCGTCACGAGTTTACTTTAGATGTTGCCGGATCTTTTTGTCGGACCAGACATTTGGATTAATATTTGGATGGAGGAAATAATGAACTAGAATTTCATCATGACATGCATTAATGTGACATGGACATATATATATATGACTCATGGTCTCTTTTTTTTAAAAATATGTCACATTAGTGATTGTTTTGGGTTGATATGATGAGAGGAGAGAGAGAGGGGCTGCCATATATGTGTTTGGTCTTGTATTTATCTCATACTCTCTCACTCTCATTTTTATTCCAACACAACAAATGAAAAGAAAAAGAAAAAGCCTTCTCTTCTTCTTCTTCTTCCTCTTGCTCATAGCCTCCATCAATGGCAACATCTTCAACCTCCATCCAAACTCATGGATGCAAGAGGCAAAGTGATCACAAACATTCTCTACAACACCTTGGACACGTCGGCTAGCACACTTCGTGCCCGAGTTGCTTCGGACGAAGCCGGAGCCCATAAAAAGACTCGTAGATGTGGTGCCCCTTTCCGACGAGGAGATCGAGACCGGAGATGACGCGAGGAGATCGGAATGGTGGCCGAAGACCGAAGGACACGGATCGCTCGGTATAGCTTTCTACCCTTTCTCTAGTTAGCTAGTAGTAGGTTAATGGTCCGATCCGGGTTTATAGTCCGCGGTAGCGCCAGTTTCAAGTTAAGAAAAGTTTTTAGTTTCCGCATTTTGGCCTCGGACAGACGGCCGGGGCGCTACCGTAGACTTACATGTTATCAGAGCCACGCCATTAACCATTACTAGCTTGCTCTAATGTGTTTAGAACTCGATCAAATGAAATTTCCAAAAACCATAGTTTCAAATATGCACTTTCTGTCGAATTTTATTTGTGCTTGAAAAATTATTTGGTATATTGCAGAAATATGTGCAGGCTTTTTCAAGAGAACTGAAGAAATTTGGTCGGCTGATTTCACTTTAGAGCGGCGGATCCGCGGCCGTAACCACATTTTGGCCGTGGATCCGCCGCCGTACTGTAGCCACAGTGCACCAAATTTCTTCAGTAGGTCTCTGTGTTGGAATTGGGGGTTTTGGTATATTCTGTTTGAGCCCAAATTTATTTTGTGTACTGAGTATAGTACTTGGGGCCCACATCGAGAATTTTTGTCGATCGAAAATTTTAAACATGTTAGTTCACCGTATTTACAATATATCTGCGACCGTGAATGTCATTTGATCGGTAAATCCTGTCTAATTGCTATAGTTCTTTTAGACGGATTTGCGAATGTGACATTCACGTTGATGTTCTGTGTTGTGCTGTGATATTGCGGATTTGTCGTGGTGGATAGCCTGGATGCAATGGTAGTGAAAGGTTCCTAGGCACCCTATAGTGGTCTCACAAGGCATCGAACATGCCAATTTGAAATTTTTAGTGCCGAGAAACCCTAGACTACGGATCTTTAACTAGATGTTTAGGCGAAATAGAAAACTAGTTAACAGTTAACTACAATGATACGGATATACAACCTTTGTAGATCCGGATTTCCACCTCCTTGGCTCCGCAACGTCATGACCTCGCTGTCCATCATGAGTCCTCGACTCGATCATCGGCTTCATCGGGAAAGCAAGCGGAATAGCTCGTCGGCTTTGTGTCAAAGACGATCTACGTCAAGGTTGCACTAACTCAAGCTCCGACTTCACAAACTTGTGAAACTTGTGAAGTAAACACCCAAAACAACTTGGCAAGAGGTAGAGGGTGAAGAAATAGGAGGTGGGTTCACTTTAGATTTGGATTTAACTCACTAGATCTCAACTTGCCATTTTTGTAGCAAGCTTGAAGAAGAAGAAGAAGATGAGCTCAAGAAAATAATATGATAAGTCTTATGATAAAATAAATAATAAATCAAATACTTATCATAACTTGAACTAGGGTTAAGTGTAGAGAATTAACCATGGTCACTTGGATGGGTTAGGGTTAAGCATGAAGATAAGGATGGTTGCTAAAGTCAAAGCTTCATGAAGCTTCAACAAATGACAAAGAAAGCCACCATTCTCATCTTAATCTATTTCAAATAAATAAATAAACAAATAAATAAATAAACAAATATGCAAAACCCTAATTATCAATTAACCATGGATTAATTCTATAAACTTAACTAAATGATCAAGTATCATCAAACATGATACATAGTAGTGCACTAAAGCATATCACATATACAATGTGCATCAAGTGAGAAAAATCCGTTTAAAGTGAACCAATACTAGTTAATGTAAAGTAATATATCAAATATATAATTACACATTAAATCATTAGATCAACACTTGATCCAATGATCCGGTCATGTCGCACATAACCGACTAGTATTCAATGCATCGATTTATCGAATCAATGATTCGATAACTAGGTCATATCGAATATAACCATTCGAAACATTTATCGCGAGAATGAAATGCGGTATCACATACACGCATCATTCTCGGTCCTGCACATATCTCATATGCGCTCCTATTTCGTTTCGTTTGAGCCAGGAAACCTCTGTGTAGGACTCTAAAGACTCGTCAATACGCCGGTAGCAGGTGATGATCATATCAAGCACCCACAAGCCGCAAGCGGTCTGCTAAACATAACGGCCACCCGGGTATTGAGCGATCAGAAGATCGACGAGCTAGCCCGCTCACACTCCTGCGAATCCGACCAGTAACACTTACCATACAGTCAAGTCTCTTCGTCTGATACGTCGCATATCAAGTCTAGGGGTGGTATACGTCAGACCCCAATAACCCGATAAGTCGTGCCGATGTGAGGCTCATAACGGGTCGAGAAACTACTGGTAACACTTACCAGCAAATCTCTGATCAGCCCTGGCCAGGGACTTCCCTGTTACGGCCAATCGAGCACAGCGCAACATCAACTCCCAATACCGGGAGAGACGAAACCCCTCCTATCGCTCATTGCCTCCATGTGACTCGGGACTGTACCCAAAGACCACCGTTTTGCACGCCCTCATGGACGTGGTAAGGTGGAGATCAAAGCACAGTGGGAATCACACAAGACTCTATGACGATCTCGGGTCTACAGACTAACCTGTACAAGTGTCACCTGAGAACTGCCATCTGACGTGAGGTATAATACCATCTGGGAGTTCTCGGCGAGTCCGTCCAGTGTACCCAGTCTCCACTGAGCACCCGTATACCATCTCTGATGTCAAACACCAATGGATATGGGATCATCCATCGCCCATCACATGGGTCGAGAAGCGTATACGCTAGTCTACACTGGCATATCGATGCCCCGTCTCGATACACCCACGACTAGGGACCTTGAAGGATGTACTTATAGACTACCATGTCCCCACTAGTATGATCTGCATCATAGTCCATGTAGTCAAGGACAAATCCTAAGGGCTTTACCAACATGTAACTATAAGACAGTATAAAGAGACTAGTGTACATGTTAAGATAAATGGCAACCAGATAGCATACTATCATGTCGAGCAAGAAAGTCATCTCTATATATGTCCAAGCATCCAATATAATATACATAATCTGTACAATACTGGCCTCTAGGGCATACATACAACTAACAATCTCCCACTTGCACTAGGGCCAGCTGCTGTAGTATCTCATACCGAGCATCCCGAAGAGTCTCTCAAGCTGTATCTGGGGAATGGCCTTCGTGAGTGGATCCGCCGTGTTGTTCTTCGTGTCAACTCTCCTGACCTCGATCTCCCGGCGATCAACTATCTCCCGGATCAGGTGATACCGCCTCAGAATATGCCTGGACCGCTGATGGGACCTGGGTTCCTTGGCCAAAGCCACCGCTCCATTGTTATCGCAATACAAAGGTATTGGATGCTCAATGGATGGAACCACTTCAAGTTCGGAAATGAACTTCTTGATCCAGACAGCTTCTTTAGCAGCATCGTTGGCAGCGATGTATTCAGCCTCCATCGTCGAGTCTGCCACGGTTTCCTGCTTGGAACTCTTCCAGCTAACCGCCCCTCCGTAAAGGGTAAAGACAAAACCCGACTGCGACTTAGAGTCGTCCTTATCACTCTGGAAGCTGGAATCGGTAAAGGACTCCACTTGGAGTTCTCCGTTACCATACACCAAGAACATATCTCTAGTCCTTCGCAAGTACTTGAGAATGCTCTTCACAGCTGTCCAGTGACTCTCTCCAGGATCAGCTTGATACCTGCTCACTACACTTAGTGAGTATGCTACATCGGGTCTGGTACATAGCATCGCATACATGATAGAGCCTACTGCCGAAGCATAGGGTATCCCTTGCATGCGAGCTCTCTCCAAATCAGTTTGGGAGACATCTCTTTGGAGAGAGTGACTCCAGAGATCGTGGGTAAGTTCCCACGCTTGGACTCTTCCATACTAAACCTCTTTAGTATGGTGTCAATGTACCTGGATTGGGACAATCCCAAAATCCGTTTGGATCTATCTCTATAGATCCTGATTCCCAATATGCAGGAGGCATCACCAAGATCTTTCATTGAGAATCTTTGTGATAAGAAGAGCTTGACCGATTGCAGCATAGGAATATCATTTCCTATCAAGAGTATGTCGTCCACGTACAATACGAGGAAGACAACCTTACTCTCTGCCACCTTCTTGTAGATACAAGGTTCATCTGGATTTTTGACGAAATCAAACTCTTTGATAACGACGTCAAAGCAGATGTTCCAACTCCGCGATGCTTGCTTTAATCCATAAATGGATTTAAGCAGCTTGCACACCTTCCCGCTGCTCCCACTGTCTACGAAGCCCTCTGGCTGAGTCATGTACACGCACTCTTCTAAATCACCATTTAGAAAGGCGGTCTTAACATCCATTTGCCAGATTTCGTAGTCATGAAAGGCAGCAATGGCAAGCATGATTCGGATGGATTTAAGCATAGCCACTGGAGAAAAGGTCTCGTCATAGTCCACACCTGGTCTTTGACGAAAACCCTTTGCTACAAGTCTAGCTTTGAAAGTCTCCACTTTCCCATCTACACCAAGTTTCTTCTTAAAGATCCACTTGCTCCCAATGGGTTTTACCCTTTCAGGAGCAACTTCCAAAATCCATACTTTGTTGGTGTACATGGAATCCATCTCGGACCGCATAGCATCCAGCCATTTCACTGAGTCCCCACTAGTGATGGCCTGCTCGAAGCTAGTTGGGTCATCATCCTCCATGATGCAATCCTCACTGCCACCATCAATGAGAAAACCGTAGTATCTCTCAGGTTGGCGAGGAACCCTACTAGATCGGCGGAGAGGCTGAGGTTCATTGGGAGCTACTGAATCTTCTGGTTCCACTAAATCTTCAGTTACTGTTTGTGTATCTGGAACCTCTTCCAGCTCTACCACTTTGTCACTAATTTCTTTTTCAAGAAATTCCTTTTCTAAAAAGGTGGCATATTGAGAAACAAACACTTTTTGTTCTTCAGCATGGTAGAATAAATATCCTTGGGAATTCTTAGGATATCCCACAAACTTGCAAAGAACTGACCGTGCCTCGAGTTTGTCTGGATTTTGTCTTTTGACATAGGCCGGACAACCCCATATTTTAACTCGTTTAAAATATGGTCTCTTCCCACTCCATATCTCATATGGTGTGGTAGGTATAGATTTAGATGGAACTTGATTCAATAGGTATGCTGCTGTCTCCAGCGCATAACCCCAGAAGGAAATAGGTAACTCAGCTGTGCTCATCATAGAGCGCACCATATCTAATAGGGTGCGGTTCCTCCGCTCCGATACACCGTTGTGCTGTGGTGTATATGGAGGAGTTAGCTGAGAGAGAATCCCATTCTCTTTTAGGAAGTCCAGGAATTCATTGCTCAAGTATTCACCTCCCCGATCTGATCGAAGGATTTTAATACTTTTTCCGGTTTGGTTCTCGACTTCTTGTTTATATTCTCTAAATTTCTCAAAAGCTTCTGATTTGTGTTTCATCAGGAACACATATCCGAATCTAGAGAGATCGTCAGTGAATGTAATGAAGTACGAAGAACCATCCCTGGCATGTGTAGACATGGGACCGCACACATCACTATGTATCAGTCCTAAGAGTTCGGTAACTCTTTCTCCGTGTCCCGTAAACGGAGTCTTGGTCATCTTGCCTTTGAGACATGACTGGCAAGTGTCATAAGATGAAAATTCGAAAGGTTTCAAATATCCATCTTTATGCAACTTAGCCAGTCGTGTCACATTGATGTGACCCAGTCTACAATGCCACAAGAAGGATTCGTTGAGTTCAGAACTCTTCCTCTTGTGTGTGTTTGTTATGTTTAGAACTGTTGATTGATTTAGAACATAAATGCCATTGTATAACGTGCCTGATCCAACCAACTTTTGGTTATGGAAAATGTTCATAACATTGTCGTTTAATACAAAATTATATCCCTCTTTACTTAATAAAGAAACCGATATAATGTTGCATATCAGGTTCGGCATGTAATAGCATTCGTTCAGAACCAATGTATTACCAGTTGGTAATACAAGGTGATATTCCCCGACAGTCTTAGCTGCAACAATTGCACCATTTCCGACTCTAATGTCTTTATCACCTTCTCCAAGTTCTCCACCTTTCCTAAGCCCATGTAACTGATTACATATATGGGATCCCGACCCGGTATCCAATACCCAGGACGTAGAGCAAATAGAGAAACAGTTCTCAGTAACGAACACACCCGAAGAAAATGCATCATCATGTACTTTCTTCATTCGGGTGGCATGGGAATCCTGGTATTCCCCTATATCCTGTTCAGTCCTATAACTCTTATAGGAAAGAACGGAACCAACGTTCCCCAGCACAGTATAACATGCGGGTTCGGTCAATACATCCATTTTATTATCTTTATTAAGGCATGAAATGGTCGCTACCTGGAGAGAGAGAGAAGAAAACACTTTAGCGTAAGCTCGTGCAAGATCAGATTGGTTATTATCTTATCTAATCAGGATGGCTCCCACTGCTTTTTATCAAATCTTCCTCCAAACCTTAAAAGGAAAGACTAGCCGGGATTAATTACACACTACAAGTTCGCCAATCTTTCAGCCAGGCCAGTGTCGGTACTTTGAGGGAGGTCCCCCGTGCTTTCGCACGAACCTAATTAATGTAAACCTCGTTTTCCCAGAGGCGTAACCTCGTTAACACCTTTCTAGACACCTACTTGATCGGCTAATTTTAATGTGTAAAACTCTCCCAGGAGTAACTCTTACTCGCAGCGGGTATCGGGATCCAACTATCTCATAGAAGGTATGCAATCTCATTGCAAATTTCAACACTTGAAATTCCCGATAATATTTTGCCCCTAGCAGCTATATGACCTTAACATAGTCAACAAATCATAAGTGCTAGTCAAGTTCAACCCGTCATTTCCCGATTGAATTAAACCCACCCGCACGACCCTTAACATAGTCAACAAAGTCGCACGACTACCCTAATCCAATCGCATCATATGCTTATACAGATAAGCACTAATTAGCTACCGCACACTACGCCTTAACATAGTCAACAAACGTAGCACGAATACTAACCAGTACTTATCTGAAATGACGGAGGGCTACGCAGGTTTTCATAAAACCATGAGCGTAATGAACTTGATATCGTTGTAGAATCAAATGAAGTTTTGAAATGGAGTGATTTTGAGGCTTTTCTAGTTTTGCTAAAGGAGTCACTCCCGGTGAAGGGATCTCGGTCCTTTCCTCGTCGAATGAGGTGCGGGATATATCATATATATCGCTGTGCAAAGCAAAAAAACCAAAAAGCAGTCAAAAGCAAACCGAGTGTGTAGCATCTGCCAGTTATTGCTAAAGGAGTCACTCCCGGTGAAGGGATCTCGGTCCTTTCCTCATCGAATAAGGTGCGGGGTATATCATATATACCGCTGTGCAAAGCAAGAACTGTAGCTACCCTTTTTATTTTAAAATTCGATTCCACAACATCTTAGGTTTCTTATCTTTCATTAATCACATTAATGAAGTCCCATCATTTAATACCTAAACATCACAGATAGATATGACGTACACTTATGCCATCCGCATTCGCCTCGATGTCCCCTCGTGCACCGTTAGGTTAGGTAACTAACGACAGAGCAGGGCAGGGCTAGCGTGGGTGTAAAACATAAGTAACGTCTATATAATATATCATATATACTATATACTATATCCATCACAGAATCAGAACACAGATATCGCAGCAGAATAAACATATGAAATATTGGATATACTAGGACGTCCGTGTTTTCAATACGAGCCAGTATAAAACACGGATTCCACGGTCGTGATGAATAGCCAAACCCACACCCCTAGACCCCTACGAGAGCGGCAAGCAACCCTGCCAATTGTAGGGTTAGGAGACCCGGACTCGACACCTCGAGTTGGTCTCCCACTGGACCCCAGAACCCGGTTACTTGTGCTCCCCTCCTTGGGTCTATCCTAGTGCAGAAAAGTAAATAATATACAAAGGGTGACAACTTCCGCTACCTGGAAGCGCCCCAAATGAAAGAATATTACATACAAGTTTTTACATGAATGAAAATGAAAAACACTCATCTCACATAAAAACCCCCCCGGCTATTCGAATACGACGATCCAATATAACATATCCAGCAACACATAACAACACATGTCATCAACGTAAGTAAGTATGCATACCCCAATTGTCGTTGACGTATAGCAACGAAACCGGCGATATGAACATACTATACTTACGGTCACAGAAAAGAAAGTGTAAAACTACAACAATTGGAATCCGCAATCTCTTTAGACATCACATGCCTAACAGTTATAAACCCCGCATTTTAGTCCCATCATCGAAAACTCTTATCGATATCCAATGAAACTAAACCGCTAGATTTATAACATCCATCCAGTTATCACATAACTGTTTGCGAATTCCAATTATTGTATCCAATTCCGGATAAATAGAATATATCAAACTTTCCGATCGAACATTCGAACACCCAAGTTTTCCCGACACCAATCAACACATGAAAAAGGTTCAAAGACATTCACTTCATATCTCAGTACCAACGGTCCAGCCGTAGAAGGGTCAAGCCAACGCCTCACATGTGGCACGCCGTACTGCCCCAAACCCGAAGGTTCAAAGGGCAGTTCAAGACGGTCACATAATCGAGTTAAGGTTTGTGTCTTCTAGAGGGACCATCGCGTTACTTGCACTACTCAGAACGTCTTATAACCACACAATAATCCAACACTTGGATATTTTGGCAGGGGAAAACCTGGGTATTTATATCCGGTCGAACTCTTTAACATATTCTACAGTTATCTGGAAAAACACTTAGACAATTTTTTGATATTCCGATCGAATTCATCGATTCCCAATATAACTCCAGAGCACTCAACCCTTAAATAAATTTAAAAATATCCAGAAAACTCACCAGAATTTATCAGGTATTACTGTGCAAAAAAAATGGGATGACGTCACCATGTGGCCGCGGAAGGGCGGCAGAAAGCATGCTTCTGCCGCGCTTCCGCGGCATAATGAACAGTAAATGGAATCGTTTTACACAGTAATGCTTAGAATTCTATGCTGAATTTTTTAGACATTTTTAATATCAAAAATTCCCAGATTTATGAAAATGTCCAGAGAGCTCTAAAGTATTTGGGTTTCGTGTTCGTTCGGACTTCAAAGTCCGTCTAGATATCGCCTAAGGCTCTAGCTAGGCTCTGATACCAGTGAAAGGTTCCTAGGCACCCTATAGTGGTCTCACAAGGCATCGAACATGCGAATTTGAAATTTTTAGTGCCGAGAAACCCTAGACTACGGATCTTTAACTAGATGTTTAGGCGAAATAGAAAACTAGTTAACAGTTAACTACAATGATACGGATATACAACCTTTGTAGATCCGGATTTCCACCTCCTTGGCTCCGCAACGTCATGACCTCGCTGTCCATCATGAGTCCTCGACTCGATCATCGGCTTCATCGGGAAAGCAAGCGGAATAGCTCGTCGGCTTTGTGTCAAAGACGATCTACGTCGAGGTTGCACTAACTCAAGCTCCGACTTCACAAACTTGTGAAACTTGTGAAGTAAACACCCAAAACAACTTGGCAAGAGGTAGAGGGTGAAGAAATAGGAGGTGGGTTCACTTTAGATTTGGATTTAACTCACTAGATCTCAACTTGCCATTTTTGTAGCAAGCTTGAAGAAGAAGAAGAAGATGAGCTCAAGAAAATAATATGATAAGTCTTATGATAAAATAAATAATAAATCAAATACTTATCATAACTTGAACTAGGGTTAAGTGTAGAGAATTAACCATGGTCACTTGGATGGGTTAGGGTTAAGCATGAAGATAAGGATGGTTGCTAAAGTCAAAGCTTCATGAAGCTTCAACAAATGACAAAGAAAGCCACCATTCTCATCTTAATCTATTTCAAATAAATAAATAAACAAATAAATAAATAAACAAATATGCAAAACCCTAATTATCAATTAACCATGGATTAATTCTATAAACTTAACTAAATGATCAAGTATCATCAAACATGATACATAGTAGTGCACTAAAGCATATCACATATACAATGTGCATCAAGTGAGAAAAATCCGTTTAAAGTGAACCAATACTAGTTAATGTAAAGTAATATATCAAATATATAATTACACATTAAATCATTAGATCAACACTTGATCCAATGATCCGGTCATGTCGCACATAACCGACTAGTATTCAATGCATCGATTTATCGAATCAATGATTCGATAACTAGGTCATATCGAATATAACCATTCGAAACATTTATCGCGAGAATGAAATGCGGTATCACATACACGCATCATTCTCGGTCCTGCACATATCTCATATGCGCTCCTATTTCGTTTCGTTTGAGCCAGGAAACCTCTGTGTAGGACTCTAAAGACTCGTCAATACGCCGGTAGCAGGTGATGATCATATCAAGCACCCACAAGCCGCAAGCGGTCTGCTAAACGTAACGGCCACCCGGGTATTGAGCGATCAGAAGATCGACGAGCTAGCCCGCTCACACTCCTGCGAATCCGACCAGTAACACTTACCATACAGTCAAGTCTCTTCGTCTGATACGTCGCATATCAAGTCTAGGGGTGGTATACGTCAGACCCCAATAACCCGATAAGTCGTGCCGATGTGAGGCTCATAACGGGTCGAGAAACTACTGGTAACACTTACCAGCAAATCTCTGATCAGCCCTGGCCAGGGACTTCCCTGTTACGGCCAATCGAGCACAGCGCAACATCAACTCCCAATACCGGGAGAGACGAAACCCCTCCTATCGCTCATTGCCTCCATGTGACTCGGGACTGTACCCAAAGACCACCGTTTTGCATGCCCTCATGGACGTGGTAAGGTGGAGATCAAAGCACAGTGGGAATCACACAAGACTCTATGACGATCTCGGGTCTACAGACTAACCTGTACAAGTGTCACCTGAGAACTGCCATCTGACGTGAGGTATAATACCATCTGGGAGTTCTCGGCGAGTCCGTCCAGTGTACCCAGTCTCCACTGAGCACCCGTATACCATCTCTGATGTCAAACACCAATGGATATGGGATCATCCATCGCCCATCACATGGGTCGAGAAGCGTATACGCTAGTCTACACTGGCATATCGATGCCCCGTCTCGATACACCCACGACTAGGGACCTTGAAGGATGTACTTATGGACTACCATGTCTCCACTAGTATGATCTGCATCATAGTCCATGTAGTCAAGTACAAATCCTAAGGGCTTTACCAACATGTAACTATAAGACAGTATAAAGAGACTAGTGTACATGTTAAGATAAATGGCAACCAGATAGCATACTATCATGTCGAGCAAGAAAGTCATCTCTATATATGTCCAAGCATCCAATATAATATACATAATCTGTACAATACTGGCCTCTAGGGCATACATACAACTAACAGGTAGTACAGTTTGGTTGTATTTTTACATTTGATATTGCGGGACGAGCGTCCGACATGTGGACTGCCGTCACTGCCTGTTTGTATATTATTCTTTTGGGGCACGACCGGGCTGAGGTCGATGTACCCGTTGTATATTTTACTTTTTGTACTAGGATTACCCCGCGGAGGGGTGCACGGATAGCCGGGTTCTAGAGGGCAACGGGCCCGCATCTCATGGCTTTGAGACGGAGGGGGCTTTACTATAGAATTGGCAGGCTATTCGCCGCACTCGTAGGGGCTATAGGTTGACCCAAAGAGGGGTGCTCAAGTTACCGGATCCCATGAAGTGCTGGGTGGTCCATTCACTTTGCTGAAGGGGGCTGCCTCGCTTCACGTTTTGGCGGGTAACTTGCCGCGCCCGTAGGGGTCTAGGATTTCATTGCACAGGCTATCCGCAAGACCAGGGGAACGTCGGATTTTAGTAGCGGCTCTGTTAAACCCGGGGCTCCCAGATTATCTGTATTGTTCTGTGATGCTTGTTACATTTCTGTGATGTTGCATTTTATCACGCCTTGAGCGATTATTATATATTGATATATATACTAGTAGATGTTGTATATGTTTTACATCCGTGCTAGTCCAGTCCCCGCTCTGTCGTTAGTTAAGTAACCTAACGGGTGATGACGGGACCTAGTGGCGAATGCGGATGGCATATACGTACATCATATTTTCGTTCTTTTGTGGTGCGATCAATTGATGGGACTGCATTGATTTGGATCAATGCAAGCTAAACAAAGCTGTTTGATGTTGTTGGAACATTTTTCAAAAAGCTATTATTGCAAGGGCGTTCTCTTTTGTTTTGCACGGTAGTATTCGGTTATGAATATCCTGCACCTCAGTCGACGAGGCAAGGGCCGATATCCCTTCATCGGGAGTGACCCCTTGGACAGAAGTTTGCGTCAGGGTAATAACTTCACTATAGCCGATTGCCTTTTGCTTTGCATCGTGGTATTTAGTTAGAATATCCTGCACCTTATTCTACGGGGAAAGAGCCGAGATCCCTTCACCGGGAGTGACCTCTTTAGCAAAGGTTTTCGCCACTATATTTTTATAAAAAGCTATCTGGTTCCTTAAACGATATCAAGTTCATTACGTTAAAGGTTTTTCGCCAAAAACCATTCGTAGCCCTCCGTCATTTCAGAAAGGTAGCACCTAGTATTCATTCTATGTATGTTGGCCTACGTCAAGGCATAGGGTATGGTAGCTATTTGTTACTTTTCTGTTGCATAGATAGATGCATTAGTTTGGAACAGTCGTACTACTATTTTGGCCTACGTCAAGGGTATGTACGGGTGGGTTCAAATTAACCTGGATAATGACGGGTAGAACTTGACATGTGACTTATGATATGTTGGCCTACGTCAAGGTCATAAGAGCATGGGGTAAAAAATCACATCGGGAGTTTCTAAAGAAACTGAAACTTGCCAGATATGCGCATACCTTCTAAAGTGTGATAACGTGAGTGGATTCCATCACGTTATCATGCGATAATAGTTGGATCCCGATTCCCACTAATGAGTTGGTTTACTCCTCGGGTGATCCTGACTAATTCTTCTTTCAGGTTTGGAGAAGAATTTGTGGTTACAGTGGGAGATTTCCTGATTAGATAAAGTGATAACCATTCTGATCTAGGTTAGAGTGCACGCTGAGTGTTTCTTTTCTCTCTCTCTTTGGCAGCGACCATGGCCCGACCCTTGACTATGACTCAGTGACCAAGTTAACCGAATTTTCTTATAACACTGGCTTTTGGATTGTCAGAGTTGCATACCTCATTGCCACTCCTACTTTTACCCTTTTCTCCAGAACACCCCGTATTACTACGAACATCCACTTCCATTGGATAAAACCATCGTATGGTTATATACGAACTCGAAGGAACTTATTCGAGGATGGTTTCCGGTTCTGGAGAAAACGAATAGGACTATTTAGTTGTGTTTTCCTTTTACCTTCTCTCAGGTTGCGGGTGCTCCTTGGATTTGGACAGTACACCTATTACGCTTATTGGATAGTCTTCTTCCAAACCATAGGCAGGTGCCGAACGGTGGGGAATGAAGAAAACCAATTAGCCTAACGATGGTGTACATAAGGTAATAAGTTAAGAAAAAATAAAGGGATTAGTAAGAGGGCAAAGTAAATTGTGACTGTTATTCACGACCAAACCAAGTATTTCTTCGCCAACACTACATCACCTTTGTATTTCTCCAGAACACTCCTTATCACTACGAAGATCCACAGTTTATTGGATACTCCATCGTATGGTTATATACGAACTCGAAAGGAACTTGTTCCAGTTCGGAGATGGATTCTGGTTCAGGAGAAATAGGAATAAGATTTATTCAGTTGTCTTTTATCTTCACCTTCTCTCAGGTTACGAGTACTCCTAGGATTAGGAGAGTACACCCATTATGCTTATTGGATAGTCTTCTTCCAAACCATAGGCTGGTGCCAAACGGTAGGGAAGGAAGAAAACCATTTAGCCTAAAGGGGTGTACAGAAGGTAATGACTAAAGACATATAAAGGGATTTGGAGAGATGGCAAAGAAATACACGGTTACAGTTGTGAATCTGATAATGGAAGAGGCATTACTAGGAATACCCGGATACCCTTCGAAACATTTATATGTTTCAGTTTCACTGTGTATTGTTAAAAGAAAACCGATTTCCCAATTAACCCTTGCTCCAGGGTATGTATTTACCAGGTATGATTCTCACATCTGTATGGTTTTACAGATGATGAGTGGGAGTAAGTTATTGGGAATTAGGTGATCATCCTCATTATATCGGGATTCGTTGTAATTGGTGATATTTAAGGAAATCACCTGGGTTGTTTGCCGGACGGCAAATATTTGGTTTTGAATATCCGTTGTTATACACCAATTTCAAATTGATATATCTGTACGTTTATTTTCATAAAGTGAGATATAACTTTTTGAAATTATTTCCATGACATTTACCTATATCAGCGGATGGTTAGGTAAGGAGCATTAAACAGCGGTGTAATTCTTCTTAACCATAAGTACAGTTTTCAACCTACGACACATAGGGAATGAGTTATTAGACTCAGGGGACTTATACAGAGTATTGTATGTTGTCCAGTGTCCATCAGGAAAGAGGGGTTGGTACTCGTACTATATTTTGTTTACTTATGACTTCTCTAGTTCTTGGACGTGTGTTTCTTAGAAATGCAAGGTCCAAGTTTTGAGAAGTTATAGGTATAAGAATAAAGTAGAGAACCAGGCATTGCAAGTATCAGGATTCTTCAAGGTGATCGAAGATGTAGATACTTGTGTATGGTATTCAGTTGATAGTAATGATTATGAGAACTTGCTTTCTTTCAGGTTACTCATAATTAGAAATATTCCTAAGTTGAGTAATGCTGATCGGCCTCTTTCCATTTAGTTGACATGCACTGGAGACAGCTGCATGATTTGAATCTGGTTCCAATTAAATTAGTGCCTCTGTTTCTATATTGGATATAGAATAGTTTATATCTTAACAATGTTAAGGTACGAGAAGTTGTCCGGCTTATTCTTAAAAGCAGACTCTGGATAACTCAAGGCACGTTTCAGTAATGGCTGTTTGTGGGTTGACCCAGGCTATGACGAGGGTTGACTTTCTACCATCTGGAAGATCAATAGTGATATTGTTCTTGACTCGCCACTGTTTTACTAAAATGGATTTTTTGAGAAAACAGTAATGGGAGTATGGTAGAACTGGAAGTGATTCCAGAACCGCAAACGATTACTGAAAATTTAATAGGACCTAAAGATTCAATCTGGATTGACATTCCATTAGCCACTCCGCAGATATGGTGGGTAACCTCAGGCACCCGAGAGGTACTCCGGTAGCCTCAAGAACGGTGACAGGGAGGTTCTTGGTTACCCAGACTTGACACTACTGTTGTTCCAGGCTATAAGACTCGGCAGGAGGATGAATATAGCGTCGTTCTAAATTAGCTTTAGAAGTGTACGTGTATATGACTCTGCCAGAGGGATGTCGTAGTCAGTAGGAGCAGCGGAAGCATAGTGGACAAGTAGCTTGTGTCTATTTATAGACTAAAGCAGATATAGCGGAGAAAGATCATCTATTTCTGATGTGACAGTCATAGGTTTGACTTCATCAGAATAGGGGATGGATCTGTTAAGAAGGTAGTAGGGTGTGATGTCTTGGTATTTGGATGACATACACAGAGTAGGAAGTGAAATTCCTATACTACGATCAGATATATTTTGGTTGTCACACAGTGGTTTCTCCGCATAGGAATTGGATATTATATCAGACATTCTGGTCACTAGATCTATGGTTTTAGATCTAGATTTGGGTAGTTTCCCAATTTGGGTACTTAGACAGCATTCTAAAGGTGTTTTAGAATAGACGAATCCTGGCACGGTAGTGTACCTGCAGGTAATGGAGTCACCCTCTTTAAAGGTGTATTACAGACTAAAGGGGAGAGGGATGTGCATGATTGGCAGATCACTTGCTTAGGCAATTGAGTCAATCATGAGACGTCAAGTACCACACCAGATATTGTTTTTGCACGAGATGCAGTAAGTTGATATTAATCCAATCCTGGAGAAACATTCGGAAGCAGTTTTAGAACATAAATGGATGTTTTAGGGATATGATAGCAACCGCCTCTTTTAGGAGACGATTATCATTCCAGGCTTCCAAGGTGACCTGAATGACAGAGTGACTGTCAGAGTTGTAGTTTTCCCTCTGACGAGGGGCAGTATTTTGGACAGGTGGTCTAAGCGGATACTGAGGGAGGTATGGCGCAGGATACCGATTAAGTTCAGTTGACGATACAGTCTAAGAAGTTTGGATTTGGAGTTCATCTATGAACTAGGTCCCATCAGATATCCAGACATATTCTAAGACAGGTATTGCTCATTTTGGGAGATGGCTTT
Source organism: Agapanthus africanus (assembly GCA_030015575.1). Taxonomy (NCBI): domain Eukaryota; kingdom Viridiplantae; phylum Streptophyta; class Magnoliopsida; order Asparagales; family Amaryllidaceae; genus Agapanthus; species Agapanthus africanus. The sequence continues at coordinate 304,514,073 of CM057345.1, forward strand.
CTCCCCAAACTTGAGATAAAGAGAGACATAGGAAGAAACATCAGGGCGGATCCACTAACTGAGGCTATTCCTCGAACGCAATAGTTTCGCAAACGGGCTTTGTGAAACTGATCAGTAGAGGAGTTGGGTGTTCGGTATCACACGGGGTGTGAGTATGCGACATCGCAATAGTTAGCCTTGAGTGCAAGTGGGAGATTGTTGGATATAGTGCCCTCAGAGTCAATTATTAGATCACAGACACGTGATTGCAATGATTGAGGGAGGACCTATGCCGATAGGACAATCTTACTCGAGATGATAGTATGCTATCTGGTTTATCTTTATCATCGTGTACTGCTTAAAGTGACCTTACAGGTCACTATTACACGTTGATAGAGCCCTTAGGATTCTTGCTTGACGGCCAGCAGTATAATGGCGATCATATACGTGGGAGCTGGGGTCTATAAGCACATCCTTAAAGTGGTCCCTAGTCGTGGGAGTTTTCGAGACAGGGCATCGATACTCCGGAGTAGACTAGTGTATACAGTCGAGACCCCGACGAGGGGCGGTGGCCGGTCTCACAAGCCACTGGCATCAGTTGGTTCACCTAAGATGTATACAGGTGCTCATTGGGTTATGAGTACACCGGACAGGACTCGCCGGGAACATGCTAGTTGGTATTATACCTGACGTCAGATAGCAGTTCCCTGGTGACATGTGTACAAGTTGTTGGAGATAGTGCCCTCAGAGTCAATTATTGGATCACAGGCACGTGATTGCAATGATTGAGGGAGGACCTATCCCAGGAGGACAGTCTTACTCGAGATGATAGTATGCTATCTGGTTTACCTTTATCATCGTGTACTGCTTTAGGTGACCTGACAATGTCGCTATTGCACGTTGATAGAGCCCCTGGGATTCTTGCTTGACGACCAGCAGTATGATGGCGATCATATACGTGGGAGCTGGGGTCTATAAGCACATCCTTAAAAGGTCCCTAGTCGTAGGAGTTTCGAGACAGGGTATCGATACTCCATTAGTAGACTAGTGTATACAGTCGAGACCCCGACGAGGGGCGGTGGCCGGTCTCACAAGCCACTGGTGTCAGTTGGTTCACCTAAGATGTATACAGGTGCTCATTTGGGTTATGAGTACACCGGACAGGACTCGCCGGGAACCTGCTAGTTGGTCTTATACCAGACGTCAGATAGCAGTTCCCAGGTGACATGTGTACAGGTTAGTTCATCGACCTGAGATCGTCATTTGTCTCGTGTGAGTTCCCACTGTGCTTTGATTACTACCCTACCACGGCTCAAAGGAGTCGTGCAAACAGGTTTTAGTTGGGTACAGTCCCGAGCCACATGGAGGCAGTGAGCGGATCTGCAGGGGTTCGTCTCTCCCGGTATTGGGGGTGAGGTCGCGCTGTGTCTAGGAGAGCCATTACGCAAAGCCCTCGGCCGAGGCAGGAGATTTACTGGTAGGTATTCCAGTAGTATCTCAGGGCGTTCTGGGCTACGCTCCGACACGACTTGTACCGCTTTTGGGGGTCTGACTTTTACCAACCCCCTAGGCCCGCCATGCGATACTCATAGACGAACGGACCGGACTGTACGGATATTGTCACTGACAGGCTCAGTAGGGTGTCAGGATGGGTTCGCTCATCGACGTCCCTTTTAGTCAATAGCTGGTGGCCCGTCATGTATTGGCTTATACCTCTGACGTGCTAGTGGTTAAATCCACAGCCATAGTATTGACGAGTCTTTAGAGTCCACCACACTTTCAGTTACTCAGCTTTCGGGCGAAACGCTGTAGAGGCCGTATGGAGATATGGCAGGGTCCGATCAGATACGTGCGGTATTGCACGGATCAGGATCGGACAGTTTTGTACTAGTGGCCGTATAGTTATATGGCAGGGTTCGATCAGATACGTGCGGTATTGCACGGATCAGGATCGAACGGTTTTTACTAGCCGGCTTTGGCTTAAGCCGGTCCTAGTTTAGTACAGTGTAGATTTTGTCTCATTGCATTTGTATCCGGTCGGAATACAGATGCAGGTGTGTATGCACAGTATCGGGGTTTTCCTGTAATTTATTACGGGACCAGTTTTCTGGAGTTGCCAGTTTGCATTCCGTTCCGGCCGGTTTTTCTTTGTTCTTTCCCGGCCGGACTTTTCTGATGGAGGGGGTAATTTGCACTTTTGCAAATTACATTTTGTGGAGGGTTTATTTGCAAGACGATTAATTATGATAACCTTTTTAGATTCCATTCCTTTCATTCTTCTTTTCATGCTTTATGAAGATTAGATGTGATGAGAAAGGATTTGATCTTTGATTAGAGTTGATGTGAGTTTATTATGATGGCTTTTGATATGGTTACCACTTGCTTTCTCCTACACTCACCTCCCTTCTTGCTTCATATTACCTCCTCCACCATTCTCATTTGGATAAGAAGTTTTTTTCATTAGAAAAAAGAGAAGAAGGAAAAAAGAAAGAGAGAAGAAGAAGAAGAGATCTTCTTCTTGAGAGTTTCATTTCTTGATCTCATTCATGCTAGAAAAATGCAAGCACCATTTTTCTTATCTCATTTCCTCCATCATCTTCAAATGGCAACAAACCCCAAGTGAGACACTACACTACACTTCCTACAGCAAATCTTGAGCATGTCGAGTTGCCGGCTTCATGCTCGAGTTGCCTCGGTATTGAGGCGGGAGCCCGTAAAAGACGAAGGCGACGTGGTGCCCTTTCCGGCAAGGAGGCGACGATATGGAGACTACACTTTCCGCGGGAGATCGGGGCGATGATGAGAAGACCGGAGGACCGGATCTCTTGGTATACTTCTCTTCCAATCTCTTGTTAGCTAGCGTAGGTTAATGGTTAACGATCCGGGTTTTCTTTGTCCGCGGTAGCGCCAGTTTCCGAGTAAGGAAAAATTTTAATTCCGCAATTTGGCCTCGAGTAAGACGGCCGGGGCGCTGCCGTGGCGCAACATGGTATCAGAGCCACGCCATTAACCTTACCTAGCTTCGTTTGATGTGTTTGCGTTTCCGATCGACCAAAATTTCCAAAAACCGTATTTTTCCTTCACATCAGTTTCTGTTGAAATTTTTTGAAGTCTAAAAATTTTTCAGGTGGTCTCAGAAAGATGTGCAGGGAGTTCTAAGAACTCTGAGAAAAAACGAGACATTGATCCCTTACCTCGAGCGCGGAAGCGCGGCACAAACCCCATTTCTGCCGCCCTTCCGCCGCAGGTTGGTGAGGTCAATGCTTCGTGTTTTTCCAGTGGGCTTCTGGGCTTAAATTAGGGGTTTTGGAATATTAAAATTGGGCCAATTATTTCTGTCAGTGCTACAGTTTTCTTTGGGGCCCACTTGTTAATTGTTTGATCAATCGGAAAATCCTAAACACATTATTTCACAGTATTTACATTATATCTGCGACCGTGAATGTCACTCGATCGGTAAATCCGGTCTAACTGCTATAGCCCGGTTAGACGGATTTGCGAACGTGACTTTCACGTTGATGTTCTATGTTTATGCTGTGTTGTTGCGGATCGGTCGTGGGGGATAGCCTGGATGCAATGCTAGTACAGTTTTGTTGTATTTTGTACATTTGATATTGCGGGGCGAGCGTCCGACATGTGGACTGCCGTCACTGCCTGTTTGTATTATTCTTTTGGGGCACGACCTGGTTGCGGTCGATGTACCCGGTGTATGTATATTTTACATTCTGTACTAGGTTTGCCCCGCGGTGGGGTGCACGGATAGCCGGGTTCTGGAGGGCAACGGGCCCGCATCTCAGGGCATTGAGACGGAGGGGGCTTCAGTCCAGGATTGGCGGGCTATTCGCCGCACTCGTAGGGGGTACAGGTTGACCCAGGAGGGGTGCCCAAGTTACCGGATTCCGTGAAGTGTTGGGTGGTCCATTCACGGTGCTGAAGGGGGCTGCCTCGCTTCAGGATTTGGCGGGTGACTTGCCGCGCCCGTAGGGGTCTAGGATTTCTTTGCACAGGCTATCCACACGACCAGGGGAACGTCGGGTTTCAGCAGCGGCTCTGTGAAACCCGGGGCTTCCAGATATCTGTATTGTTCTGTGATGCTGTACATTTCTGTGATGTTGCATTTTATTCACGCCTTGAGCGAAATACTATATATTGGTATATATATTAGTAGATGTTGTATATGTTTTACATCCGCGCTAGTCCAGTCCCCGCTCTGCCGTTAGTTAGCTAACCTAACGGGTGATGACGGGACCCAGTGGCGAATGCGGATGGCATATACGTACGTCAGTATATTTTCGTTCTTTGTGGTGTGATTAATTGATGGGACTGCGTTGATTCGGATCAATGCAAGATAAACAAACCTAATCTGATGTTGTTGGAACACTTTTCAAAAAGCTGTTATTGCAAGGACGTTCACTTTTGTTTTGCATCGTGGTATTCATTTGGAATATCCTGCTCCTCAGTCGACGAGGCAAGGGCCGAGATCCCTTCACCGGGAGTGACCCCTTGGACAGAAGTTTGCGTCAGGGCATTAACTTCACTATAGCCGATTACTTTTGCTATGCATCGTGGTATTCAGTTGGAATATCCTGCACCTCATTCTACGGGGAAAGAGCCGAGATCCCTTCACCGGGAGTGACCTCTTTAGTAAAGGTTTTCGTCACTATATTTTCTAAAAAGTTATGCAGTTCCTTCAACGATATCAAGTTCATTACGTTAAAGGTTTTTCGCCAAAAACCAGTCGTAGCCCTCCGTCATTTCAGATTAGTATTACTTAGTATTCGTGCTGCGTATGTCGTGCTCAGCCGAGGCGTAGTGTTCGGTAGCTATGTAGTGCTTTTCTGTTGCATGGATATGTGATTGGTTAGGACAGTCGTGCGGTCATTTTGGCTCAGTCAAGGACTCGTGCGGGTGGGTCTAATGCAATCAAGATAATGACGGGTTGAACTTGACTAGGATCCTTTGATATGTTGGCTCAGTCAAGGTCACTTGGGTCCTAGGGGTAAAAATCACATCGGGAGTTTCAAAAGAACTGAAACTTGCCAGGCATGCGCATACCTTCTGGAGTGTGGTGACTTGAGTGGATTCCGTCAAGTTATCATGCGATGATAGTTGGATCCCGATTTCCACTGATGAGTTAGTTTACTCCTCGGGTGATCCCGACTAATTCTTCTTTCAGGTTTGGAGGAGAATTTGAGGTACAGTGGGAGGTTTCCAGATTAGACAAAGTGATAACCATTCTGATCTAGGCTAGAGTGCACGCTGAGTGTTTCTTTTCTCTCTCTGGCAGCGACCATTGACCCGATCCTGGACTATGACTCAGTGACCAAGTTGACCGAACCTTCTTAACACTGGCTTTTGGATTGTCAGAGTTGCAGACCTCATTGCCACTCCTACTTTTACCCTTTTCCCCAGGACACCCCGTATTACTACGAACGTCCACTTCCATTGGACAAAACCATCGTATGGTTATATACGAACTCGAAGGACTTCGAGGATGGTTTCTGGTTCTGGAGAAAACGGATAGGACTAAACGGATAGGACTATTCAGTTGTCTTTTCTTTTCACCTTCTCTCGGGTTGCGAGTACTCCTTGGTTTAGGAGTAGTACACCTATTACGTAAATTGGATAGTCTTCTTCCAAACCATAGGCTGGTGCCGACCGGTAGGGAATGAAGAAAACCAGTTAACCTAGACGGTGTACAGAAGGTATTAAGTTCAGACAAAGAAAGGGATTAGTAGAAGGGCAAAGTAAATTGCGACTGATATTCACGACCAAACCAAGTATTTCTTCGCCAATCCTAAATCACCTTTGTATTTCTCCAGGACACTCCGTATCACTACGAAGATCCACAGTTTATTGGATATTCCATCGTATGGTTATATACGAACTCGAAAGGAACTTGTTCCAGTTCGGGGATGGATTCTGGTTCAGGAGAAATAGGAATAAAGTACATTCAGGTGTCTTTTATCTTCACCTTCTCTCGCATTGCGAGTGCTCCTAGGATTAGGACAGTACACCCTTTATGCTTATTGGATAGTCTTCTTCCAAACCATAGGCTGGTGCCGAACGGTAGGGAAGGAAGAAAACCAATTGGCCTAAAGGGGTGTGCAGACGGTAATGACTAAAGACATATAAAGGGATTTGGACAGCTGGCAAAGAATTATACGGTTATAGTTGTGAATCTGGATAATGGTAGAGGCATTACTAGGAATACCAGAATACCCCATCGAAACATTTCAATGTTTCAGTTTCACTGTGTACTGCTAAAAGAAAACTGATTTCCCGATTAGACACTTACTCCAGGGTATGTATTTACCAGGTTTGATTCTTACATCTGTATGGTTTTACAGATGATGAGTGGGAGTAAGTTATTGGGAATTGGGTGATCATCCTCATTATATCGGGATTCGTTGTAATCGGTGATATTTGAGGAGATCACCTGGGCTGTTTGCCGGTCGGCAAATATTTGGTTTTGAATATCCGCTGTTGTGCACCAATTTCAAATTGATATATCTGTACGTCTATTTTCATAGAGTGAGATATACCTTTTGATATTATGTCGATGACATTTACCTATATCAGTGGATGGTTAGGTAAGGAGCATTGAACAGCGGTGTAATTCTTCTTAACCATAGGTACAGTTTTCAACCTACGACACACAGTGAAAGAGTTATTAGACTCAGCGGACTTATACAGAGTATTGTATGTAGTCCAGTGTCCATTAGGACAGAGGGGTTGGTCCTCATACTATATTCTGTTTACTTTTAACTTCTCTAGTTCTTAGACATGTGCTTCGTGGAAACACAGGGTCTGAGTTTTGAGGAGTTATTGGTATAAGAATACAGTAGAGAACCAGGTATTGCAAGTATCGGGATTCTTCAAGGTGATCGAAGATGTAGATACTTGTGTATGGTATTCAGTTGATAGTAATGAGAACTTGCTTCTCTTTCAGGTTACTCATAATTGGAAGCATTCCTAAGTTGAGTAACGCTGATCGGCTTCTCTCCATTTAGTTGACATGCACTGGAGACAGCTGCATGATTTGAATCTGGTTCAAATAAATCAGTGCCTCTGGTTCTATATTGGATATAGAACAGTTCATATCTTAACGATGTTAAGGTACGGGGAGTTGTCCGGGTTATGCTTAAAACCAGACTCCGGATAACTCAAGGCACGTTTCTGTAATGGCTGTTTGTGGGTTGACCCAGGCTATGACGAGGGTTGACTTTCTACCATCTGGCAGATCAATAGAAATATTGTTCTAGACTCGCCACAGTTTTATTAAAAATGGATTTTTTCAAAAACAGCAGTGGGAGTATGGTAGAACTGGAAGTGATTCCAGAACCGCAAACGATTACTGAAGATTTAATAAGGAACCTAAAGATTCAATCTGATTTGACATTCCATTGGCCACTCCGCAGATAAGATGGGTAACTTCAGGCACCCGAGAGGTACTCCGGTAGCCTCAAGGACGGTGACAGGGAAGTTCTTGTTTACCCACACTTGCCATTGTTGTTGTTCCAGGCTGCGAGACCCGGCAGGAGGATGAGTATAGCGTCGTTCTAAACTAGCTTTAGAAGTGCACGTCTATATGACTCTGCCAGAGGGTTGTCGTAGTCAGTGGGAGCAGCGGAAGCATTGGTGGACATCAGGCTTATGTCTATTTATAGACTAAAGCAGATATAGCGGAGTTAGATCATCTGTTTCTGATGTGACAGTCATGGGTTTGACGTCATCAGAATAGGGGATGGATCTGTTGAGAAGGTAGTAGGAAGTGATATTCCTATACTACGATCGGTTATACTTTGGTCGTCACACAGTGGTTTCTCCACAAGGGACTTGGATATTATATCAGACATACTGGTTACTAGATCTATGGTTTTAGATCTAGATTTGGGTGGTTTTCCAATCTGGGTATCTTGACAGCATTCTATGAGTATTTAGAATGGACGACTCCTGACACGGTAGTACACCTGCAGTTGATGGAGTCACCCTCTCTAAAGGTGTCTTATAGACTAAAGGGGAGAGGGATACTCATGATTGGCAGATCACTTGCTTAGGCAATTGAGTCAATCATGAGATGTCAAGTACCACACCAGATGTTGTTCTTGCACTAGATGCAATAAGTTGATATTGATCCAATCCTGGAAAAACAGTCGGAAGCAGTTTTAGAACATAAGTGAATGTTCTAGGGATATGATAACGGCTGCCTCTTTTAGGAGACGGTTATCACTCCAGGCTTCCAAGGTGACATGGACGACAAGGAGGTTGTCAGAGTTATAGTTCCCCCTCTGACGAGGGGCAGTATTTTGGACAGGTGGTCCAAGGCAATACTGAGGGCGGCATGGCGCAGGATACTGATTAAGTTCAGTTGATGATACAGTCTAAGAAGTTTGGATTTGGAGTTCATTTATGAGCTAGGTCCCATCAGACATCCAGACATTCTAAGACAGGTATTGCTCATTTCGGGAGATGGCTTTCTCCGCGAACTTGAGATATAGAGAGACATAGAAAGAAACATCACAGCGGATCCACTCACTGAGGCTATTCCTCGAACGCAATAGTTTCGCAAACGAGCTTTGTGAGACTGACTAGTAGAGGAGTTGGGTGTTCGGTATCACACGGGCTGTGAGTATGCGACATCGCAATAATTAGCCTTGAGTGCAAGTGGGAGATTGTTGGAGATAGTGCCCTCAGAGTCAATTATTGGATCACAGGCACGTGATTGCAATGATTGAGGGAGGACCTATCCCAGGAGGACAGTCTTACTCGAGATGATAGTATGCTATCTGGTTTACCTTTATCATCGTGTACTGCTTTAGGTGACCTGACAATGTCGCTATTGCACGTTGATAGAGCCCCTGGGATTCTTGCTTGACGACCAGCAGTATGATGGCGATCATATACGTGGGAGCTGGGGTCTATAAGCACATCCTTAAAAGTTCCCTAGTCGTAGGAGTTTCGAGACAGGGTATCGATACTCCATTAGTAGACTAGTGTATACAGTCGAGACCCCGACGAGGGGCGGTGGCCGGTCTCACAAGCCACTGGTGTCAGTTGGTTCACCTAAGATGTATACAGGTGCTCATTTGGGTTATGAGTACACCGGACAGGACTCGCCGGGAACCTGCTAGTTGGTCTTATACCAGACGTCAGATAGCAGTTCCCAGGTGACATGTGTACAGGTTAGTTCATCGACCTGAGATCGTCATTTGTCTCGTGTGAGTTCCCACTGTGCTTTGATTACTACCCTACCACGGCTCAAAGGAGTCGTGCAAACAGGTTTTAGTTGGGTACAGTCCCGAGCCACATGGAGGCAGTGAGCGGATCTGCAGGGGTTCGTCTCTCCCGGTATTGGGGGTGAGGTCGCGCTGTGTCTAGGAGAGCCATTACGCAAAGCCCTCGGCCGAGGCAGGAGATTTACTGGTAGGTATTCCAGTAGTATCTCAGGGCGTTCTGGGCTACGCTCCGACACGACTTGTACCGCTTTTGGGGGTCTGACTTTTACCAACCCCCTAGGCCCGCCATGCGATACTCATAGACGAACGGACCGGACTGTACGGATATTGTCACTGACAGGCTCAGTAGGGTGTCAGGATGGGTTCGCTCATCGACGTCCCTTTTAGTCAATAGCTGGTGGCCCGTCATGTATTGGCTTATACCTCTGACGTGCTAGTGGTTAAATCCACAGCCATAGTATTGACGAGTCTTTAGAGTCCACCACACTTTCAGTTACTCAGCTTTCGGGCGAAACGCTGTAGAGGCCGTATGGAGATATGGCAGGGTCCGATCAGATACGTGCGGTATTGCACGGATCAGGATCGGACAGTTTTGTACTAGTGGCCGTATAGTTATATGGCAGGGTTCGATCAGATACGTGCGGTATTGCACGGATCAGGATCGAACGGTTTTTACTAGCCGGCTTTGGCTTAAGCCGGTCCTAGTTTAGTACAGTGTAGATTTTGTCTCATTGCATTTGTATCCGGTCGGAATACAGATGCGGGTGTGTATGCACAGTATCGGGGTTTTCCTGTAATTTATTACGGGACCAGTTTTCTGGAGTTGCCAGTTTGCATTCCGTTCCGGCCGGTTTTTCTTTGTTCTTTCCCGGCCGGACTTTTCTGATGGAGGGGGTAATTTGCACTTTTGCAAATTACATTTTGTGGAGGGTTTATTTGCAAGACGATTAATTATGATAACCTTTTTAGATTCCATTCCTTTCATTCTTCTTTTCATGCTTTATGAAGATTAGATGTGATGAGAAAGGATTTGATCTTTGATTAGAGTTGATGTGAGTTTATTATGATGGCTTTTGATATGGTTACCACTTGCTTTCTCCTACACTCACATCCCTTCTTGCTTCATATTACCTCCTCCACCATTCTCATTTGGATAAGAAGTTTTTTTCATTAGAAAAAAGAGAAGAAGGAAAAAAGAAAGAGGGAAGAAGAAGAAGAGATCTTCTTCTTGAGAGTTTCATTTCTTGATCTCATTCATGCTAGAAAAATGCAAGCACCATTTTTCTTATCTCATTTCCTCCATCATCTTCAAATGGCAACAAACCCCAAGTGAGACACTACACTACACTTCCTACAGCAAATCTTGAGCATGTCGAGTTGCCGGCTTCATGCTCGAGTTGCCTCGGTATTGAGGCGGGAGCCCGTAAAAGACGAAGGCGACGTGGTGCCCTTTCCGGCAAGGAGGCGACGATATGGAGACTACACTTTCCGCGGGAGATCGGGGCGATGATGAGAAGACCGGAGGACCGGATCTCTTGGTATACTTCTCTTCCAATCTCTTGTTAGCTAGCGTAGGTTAATGGTTAACGATCCGGGTTTTCTTTGTCCGCGGTAGCGCCGGTTTCCGAGTAAGGAAAAATTTTAATTCCGCAATTTGGCCTCGAGTAAGACGGCCGGGGCGCTGCCGTGGCGCAACACAAGTTAGTTCATCGACCTGAGATCGTCATTTTTCTCGTGTGAGTTCCTACTGTGCTTTGATTACTACCCTACCACGACTCAAAGGACTCGTGCAAACAGGTTTTAGTTGGGTACAGTCCCGAGCCACATGGAGGCAATGAGCGGAACTGCAGGGGTTTCGTCTCTCCCGGTATTGGGGGTGAGATCGCGCTGTGTCTAGGAGAGCCATTACACGAAAGTCCTTGGCCAAGGCAGGAGATTTATTGGTAGGTATTCCAGTAGTATCTCAGGGTGTTCTGGGCTACACTCCGACATGACTTGTACCGCTTTTGGGGATTTGACTTTTACCAACCCCCTAGGCCCGCCATGCGATGCTCATAGACGAATGGACCGGACTGTACGGATATTGTCACCGATAGGCTCAGTAGGGTATCAGGATGAGTTCGCTCATCGACCTCCTTTTTGGTCAATACCTGGTAGCCCGTTACGTACGGCTAGTACCTCTGACGTGCTAGTGGTTAAATCCACGGCCAAAGTATTGATGAGTCTTTAGAGTCCCCCACAGACAGTTTCTCAAGTTTCGGGCGAAACGTTGTAGAGGCCGTATGATATATAGCAGGGTTCGATCATATACGTGCGGTATTGCACGGATCATGATAGGATGGATCATACTAGTGGGCTTTGGTTTAAGCCGGATCATAGTATTAGATTTGTTTGATTACTTTAGTCTCATCGCATTCGCATTCAGTTGGAATGCGGATGCAGGTATGTATATACAGGTGAGGGGTATCCTTGTGATCCGTCACGAGTTTACTTTAGATGTTGCCGGATCTTTTTGTTGGACCAAACATTTGGATTAATGTTTAGATGGAGGAAATAATGAACTAGAATTTCATCATGACATGCATTAATGTGACATGGACATATATATATGACTCATGGTCTCTTTTTTGTAAAAATATGTCACATTAGTGATTGTTTTGGGTTGATATGATGGGAGGAGAAAGAGAGGGGCTGCTATATATGTGTTTGGTCTTGTATTTATCTCATACTCTCTCACTCTCATTTTTATTCCAACACAACAAATGAAAAGAAAAAGAAAAAGCCTTCTCTTCTTCTTCTTCTTCTTCCTCTAGCTCATAGCCTCCATCAAAGGCAACATCTTCAAGCTCCATCCAAACTCATGGATGCAAGAGGAAAAGTGATCACAAACATTCTCTACAACACCTTGGACACGTCGGCTAGCACACTTCATGCCCGAGTTGCTTCGGACGAAGCGGGAGCCCGTAAAAAGATTCGTAGATGTGGTGCCCCTTTCCGACGAGGAGATCGACATCGGAGATGCCGCGAGGAGATCAGGATTGTGGCCGAAGACCGAAGGACACGGATCGCTCGGTATAGCTTTCTACCCTTTCTCTAGTTAGCTAGTAGTAGGTTAATGGTCCGATCCGGGTTTATAGTCCACGGTAGCGCCGGTTTTATGTTAAGAAAAGTTTTTAGTTTCCGCATTTTGACCTCGGACAGACGGCCGGGGCGCTACCGTAGACTTACATGTACCAGACCCGATGTAGCATACACACTAAGTTTAGTTAGTAGGTATCAAGTAGATCCTGGAGAGAGTCACTGGACAGCTGTGAAGAACATTCTCAAGTACTTGAGAAGGACTAAAGAAATGTTCTTGTTGTATGGTAACGGTGAACTCCAGGTGGAGTCCTTTACCGATTCAAGCTTCTAAAGTGATAAGGACGGCTTTAAGTCGCACTCGGGATTTTTCTTTACCATCAATAGAGGGGCAGTGTGTTGGAAGAGTTCCAAAAAGGAAACCGTTGCAGACTCGACGATGGAGGCTGAATACATCGCTGCCAACGATACTGCCAAAGAGGCTGTCTGAATGAAGAAGTTCATCACTGAACTTGGTGTGGTTCCGTCCATTGAGCATCCAATACCTTTGTATTGTGATTACAATGGAGCTGTGGCTTTGGCTAAGGGACCCAGGTCCCATCAGAAGTCCAGACATATTCTGAGGCGGTATCACCTAATCCGGGAGATAGTTGATCGCCGGGAGATCGAGGTCAGGAGAGTTGATACGAAGGACAACACTGCGGATCCACTCACGAAGGCCATACCCCAGATTCAATTTGAGAGATTATTCGGGATGTTAGGTATGAGATACTACAACAGCTGGCCTTAGTGCAAGTGGGAGATTGTTAGTTATGTATATGCCCTAGAGTCCATTATTGTACATATGATGTATATTATAGCGGATGCTTGGATATATATAGAGAGGACTTTCTTGCTCGACATGATAGTATGCTATTTGGTTTCACTTTATCTTAACAGTTGACTTGTATTAGTTTATTGTCTTGCTCTCACATGTTGATAAAGCCCTTTGGATATGTACTCGACTACTAGGACTATGATGAGATCATACTAGTGGGGCCAGGGTAGTCAACGAGTATATTCTATAACTGTTCCTAGTCGAGGGTGTATCGAGACAGGGCATCGATACACCAGAGTAGACTAGCGCATACGCATCTTGACCCATATGATGGGCGATGGATTATCCCATATCCATCGGTGTTTGACATCAATGATGGTGTATGGGTGCTCAGTGGAGACTGGGTACACTGAACGGACTCGCCGAGAACTCCTAGATGGATATATACCTAACGTCAGATGGCAGTTCTCCGGTGACACTGGTACAGGTTAGTCTGTAGACCCGAGATCGTCATAGAGTCTTGTGTGATTCCCACTGTGCTTTGATTTCCACCTTACCACGTCTAAGAGAGCGTGCAAAACGGTGGCTTTTTGGTACAGTCCCGAATCACATAGAGGCAATGAGCGATAGGAGGTGATTCGTCTCTCCCGGTATAGGGAGTTGATGTTGTGCTGTGTTCGATTAGCTATAACTGGAAGTCCCTGGCCAGGGCTGATATAGAGTGCTACTGGTAAGTGTTATCAGTAGTTTCTCGACCTGTTATGAGCCTCACATCGACACGGCATATCGGTTACTGGGGTCTGACGTTTACCACCCCTAGACTAGATATGCAACATATCAGATGAAGAGACCGGACTATACGGTAGTGTTACTGATTGGATACACAGGAAAATGTACAGGCTTGCTTGTTGATCTTCTAATCGCTCAATACCTGGGTGGCTGTTACGTTTAGCTGACCACTTGCAGCTTGTGGGTGTTTGATATGATCATCACCTACTGCCGGCGTATTGACGATTCTTTAGAGTCCTACACAGAGGTTTCCTGGCTCAGGCAAAGCGGAGTACGAGCACATATGTGATATGTGCGGGACCGAGAATATTACGATATGAGATATCGTATTCCATTCTCGCAATATATGATATCGGCCGGGTATATATGATATAGCCGGGTCATCAGATCAAGTGTTGATTCGATGAATCGATATATGTTATATTAGTCGGTTATATGCGATATAACCGGATTGTCAGATCATGTGTTGATTCGATAATTTAATGTATAATTATATATGTGATATATTACATTACATTAACTAATATAAGCTCGCTTTATTGATTCATTTTCTCACCGGATAATACATTGATATATATGCGATATATTTTAATTGTACTATTTTCTTATGTTACAAAAATATATTATATATGTGATATATAATATTGTAACAAGTTATGATTACAAATGCAACATGATTTGTGGAGATTAAACAAGTTAGGGTTTGATTTGGGTTAGCATTTGGATTAGCTTTTTCATGAAACTTCTAGAAGCTTTATTTTGTTTTAAGCTTAGATATTTTGTGTTGATATTTTGTGAAGATATTTCTTAACCCAACCCAAACCCTTTGCCATGGTTCATTCTCTACAATGGTTAAGCCTTTCATTCTTAACCAAGAGTTGCAATTGTAACCATAACAAGAATTTCATTATTCATCACAAATAGATTTCTTCTTCTTCTTCCTCTTGAAAAGCTTTCTAGCTTTTGGGTTAGAGATGAATAAGTGTGAGAAATTGAAATAAAAAGAGTGCTAAATTCCTACTTCATCATCCTCATCTATTCTAGCCACTTAGATTAGGGTGTTCACTTCATTAATACTTGATTAGAGAAGTGAGAGCTTGAGTTATAGATTCTTCAAGGTAGATCATCTTCGAAAAGGAAGACTTCAAGCAAACATGGATCGTTCGGCTTGTGGAGCCTCTCTAGAGTCCGGAAGTTCATGGATCGCGATGAAGGGACTACTACTCGGAGCTTATGAAGCGAAGGAACAGACTACAAAGGTTGTAATCCCTTTCTCTTACATGTAAAGTTGTTTACATGCTTTGTTAACCCTAATTATCTAGCAAAGATCATCGCTTTAGGTTGTTCCGCACTTGTATATTTTAAATTCGGCATGGTTGATGCCTTATAGAACCTTGTGATAGTGCCTAGTAACCCTACAAGCGGCACTAGTTGTATACAACGGCTACCCAAGTATATGTCGAAAGGGAGATCGACAATCAAGTCCGTCCATACCCTACAGAGCCTGAATGTGACAATCTCCGTACAGTCCGGTCTCTTCGTCTAAGAGTATCACATACCGGGCCCAGGGGGTGGATAACGTCAGACCCTTAATAACCCGATAAGTAGTGCCGGAGTCAAGCTCATCACCAACCAAGAAACTACTGAATTCCTATCAGTAAATCTCATCCATCGTGGCCACAGATTTAGTGTGATGGCTAACCGAACACAGCGCAACATCATCTCCTAATACCTGGAGAGACGAATCCCTGACAATCGCTCACTGCCTCCATGTGGCTCTGGACTTACCCAACTAAAATATGTTTGCACGACTCCTTTGAGCCGTGGTAGGGTAGTAATCTAAGACAGTGGGAACTCACACGAGACAAATGACGATCTCAGGTCAAAAGACTAACCTGTACTCATGCCACTAGAGAACTTCCATCTGACGATAGATATAATACCATCTAGAAGTTCTCGGCGAGTCCGTCCAGTGTACTCACCTTCAGTGAGCAACTGTATACTATCTTAGGTAACACAATACCAATGGCTTGTGAGACCAGTCACCGCCCCTCATCGGGGTCTCAAAACGTATACATTAGTCTACTGCGGAATATTGATGCCTAGTCTCGATACTCCTACGGCTAGGGACATTTAAGGATGTGCTTATGGACTACCCAGCTCTCACGTATATGATCGCCATCATAATGCTGGTAGTCAAGCAAGAATCATACGGGCTTCATCATTATGTATTAGCGACACGTAATAACAAGTAAAACGTATACACATCAATATTAAAGACAAACAAGATAGCATACTATCATTTCGAGTACGACTGTTCTACCTGTATAGGTCCTCCCTCAATTACCATAATTGCATACCTGCAATTACAATAATTGCCTTGAGGGCACTATATCCAATAATCTCCCACTTGCACTTAAGGCCAATTATTACGATATCGCATACCCACATCCCGTGTGCTACGGATTACCCAATTTCTCTAGTAATCATTTTCGTAAACCGTGTTTGTGAAACATCCGTGTTTGAGAAATAGTCTCAGTGACTGGATCCGGTACAATATTCCAACTTCATCTCTCTATATCTCAACTTCATGAAGATCAACAATCTCCCGAACTGAGCGATACCCCGCCTCAAGAATTTTTCTGGATACATGATGGGGCCAAGTTCATAAATGAATAATTTTATCCAACAAAATTCTTGGGATGTTTCCTCTATTGAGTCATAACAGCATCCCGCACCATGCCTACCTCAGTATCCTTATTGGAACCATATCCAATGTACTTCTCCTCAGAAGAGGGTAAACTCCAAACTCTGACAGCATCTCTGTCATCCAGGTCACCTTGGAAGCCTGAACCAATAACCGCCTCCCGGAGGACACTGTCGTTATTATATACCAAGAACATCCTCTTATGTTCTAAATTGCTTCCCTTTGTTTCTCCAGGATTGGATCTGCTTACTACAGCAAGTGGAGAAGCAATATCTGGTTTGGTACAAGACATTGCATGATTGACTCAATTGCCTAAGTAAATGATATGCTATTCATGTCGGTCCTTCTCCTCATCATTCTAGAAGACATCTCTTTAGAAAGGGTGAATCCATCACGTGCGGGTACACTACCACGCCAGGAGTCCTCCATTCTAAAAAACTTTTAGAATGCTTTCTAGGTACCCGGATTGGGATACTTCCCAAATCTAGATCTAAAACCATAGATCTAGTCACCAGAATCTCTAATCTATTATACATATCCAATATGGAGAAAACACCTTGTGACAACCAAACTTTGACCGATTGTAATATAGGAACATCATTTCCTATCAGGAGTATGTCATCCAAATCCCAGGACAATACTTCCTACATCCTTCTTACTAGGTTAATCTTTTTTTTTTGATGAAGTCAATCACCATGACTGTCACATCAAAACAGATGATCTGTATCCGCTACCCATGCTTTAGTCTACAAATAGACATAAGCAACTTGCACACCTTCCGCTGCTCCTATTGACTACGATAACCCTCTGGTAGAGTCTTATACACGTGCACATCCAAATTCCTATTTGGAAAGACATTATAGTCATCTACCTGCCAGATATCATATGTTGAGATGCTAGGCGCCTCTACTAAGGATTAAAGTACAGCGGATGTGGTAATTTAAAAAATCTAGAGAGCATTAGCAAACCCAAACAAAGAATTAGACCAAAAAGCTAAATTTGCAACTAAACTAGTAAGCTAAAAAACTAGAGTTGGCAAACTACAACCTTTGTAGCATGTTAACCGCCTCACCTTAGACTCTAGCTAGTCTCCACGAAGCCCGGAACAAGCTTGCTCGATGATCTCCTCGCCGAAGATGATCCACCCTGAGATAACTCCAACACAAGCTTAAGCTTCAAATTGATCTCATCAAAATGAAGAAAATCACTAATTAAACTTGCTAAGAATGATTAGTAGGAGATGTAGAATAATTAGCTCACTTAATTTTTCTTTTTTCAATCCTCACTTGAAGAAAATCAAGAGAGGAAGCCATGGAGGATATGAGATGAAGAGGAAGATGAGAATGGCTAAAGATGAGAATTAAATCAATATCCAAAAATGAGTCATCACAAATGAGTCATCAAGTCTACAACCATCTTAAATCCATGACTCATTCTCATTTTAAACAAATGAAAGAATAAAATTTTTCTCATCTCTATCATATTATTCTTACACACCCATCTCTAATGTATCAACAAACATGAAACAATATTTATTTCAAATATAAATATTAATTATGAGAAGAAAATAATAAAGTGATAATGATATTAGTTAATATATAAATATATCAATTTATAAATATATATTTAATTATTAAATCAACACTTGATTTAATAATCCGGCTATATCATATATACACCGGCTAATATCAATAAACACACGATTAAAATACGTGTATCAAAAACACGTGTTTAATCGAACTCCTGCACG
This sequence comes from Agapanthus africanus, assembly GCA_030015575.1. Lineage (NCBI taxonomy): Eukaryota > Viridiplantae > Streptophyta > Magnoliopsida > Asparagales > Amaryllidaceae > Agapanthus > Agapanthus africanus. The sequence goes on from CM057345.1 coordinate 304,532,432, forward strand.
TAACCAACCCTATACGTGCCCTACATCATTTTACGTGTGCTAGGAAACCTCCGTGTGGGACTCTAAAGACTCGACAATACGCTGGCGGTAGGATAGGATCATATCCATAGCCCACAAGCACATCGGCGGTACTAGCTGCACGTAACGGCTACCCAGGTATTGAACGAAAGAAGGTCAACGAGCAGTTCATCCAAACCCTGCAAAGTCTATCAGTGATATCACCGTACAGTCCGGTCTCTTCGTCTAAGAGTATTGCATATCGAGTCTAGGGTTTGTAATCTGTCAGACCCCAATAACTCGATAAGTCGTGCTACAGAGGACTCATAACCAATCAGAGATACAACTAATAACACTTATCAGTTTTTTTTCCACTGCGATGGCCATCGGCTTATGGTTGTAGGCATGTCCTGCACAGCGCTACATCAACTCCCTATAGCGGGAGAGACGAATCCCCTCGACCGCTCACTGCCTCCACGTGCTTCGGGAATATACCCAACAAAAACCTGTTTTCATGACTCCTTTAAGCCATGGAAGGGTAGAAGTCTAAGTATAGTCGGAAACACATGAGACACTATGGCGATCTCAGTTCCTAGGGTCTACCCTGTACTCATGTTACCAGAGAACTGTTATCTGACATTGGTATATTACTAACTAGGAGTTCTCGGTGAGCCCGTCCAGTGTAACTCATCCAATGAGCACCTATATACAATTCTCGATGTCAAACACAAATAGCTGTAGGATCGGCTACCGCCTTCCAACCGGGTTAGGAAATGTACACACTAGTCTAAAATTGAGTACCGATGCCCGGTCTCGATACTCCTACGACTAGGGACATTAAAGAATGTGCTTATCGACTATCCATGCCCCACTAGTATGATCTCCATCATCGTCCCAGTAGTCAAACAAAATCCTAGGGCTTTATATCATATCTAAACGATACGTGATAGTGAATAAAATGCATCATATGAAAGATAAAGACAAACCAGATAGCATACTATCATCTTGAGTAAGATTGTTCTCTCGTATAGGTCCTCCTTCAATTACAATAATTGACATGAGGGCACCTATATCCAACAATCTCCCACTTGCACTTAAGGCCAATTATTGCAGTATCACATACCCAACTTTTGTACGAACAGTTTCGCAAATTGTGTTTGAGAACTAGCCTCAATGAATGGAACCGGCACAGCGCATCTCTCCATTTCTTCCTGATTCTCAACTTTGCAGAGATCAAATATCTCTCGAACTAAGCGATACCTGCTTTAGTGCCACGACCTGGAAACGGCACGTGATTGTCACTTGAATCACATGAAGTCTATAGGACTCCACCGTAACCCAAGTAAGCCAAAAACCAGGAATCTAAACCTTTTTAAGTAGTGGAAGTGAAGTTTTAGAAAAATGGGTATAAATGAAATCAAGTTCCGCTTTTTAAAGTATAAGTAAAGTTCGTTGAAAATACAAGTGGATTGTATACTAAACTCTGAAAACATTTTCGTCATTTGATATTTTGGCAGCATCTCCTTTGTAAATTTTGATAAAACCAATGCATATATCAATAATATCAACATCCCCAATCAGGAGCTACCTTATCGCCAATCGGCGGAAACACAACCATGCAATATATACTGTTGGATATATATGCCCTAGAGGCCTTCATTGTATAGGATGCTGGGGATATGTATGTACATGACAGTCTTGCTTAATATGATAGTACGCTATTTGGTTTGTCTTTATCTTAACATATGATATATTTTGCGTAGTATTCATATATATATATATACATGTTGATAAAGCCCATAGGGTGTTTTGCTTGACTACCGGCGTTATGATGGCAGTCATACTAGTGGGAGCTGGATAGTCAATAGGCACATCCTTAGATGTCCCTGGTCGCAGGAGTATCGAGACTGGGCATCGATACTCCGGAGTAGACTGGTGTATACATATCTAGACCCTGAGGAGGAGCGATGGATTGGTCCCGCAGCCATTGGCGGAGTGCACCTAAGATTGTATACAGATGCTTACTGGGTGTGAGTACACCGGACAGGACTCGCCGAGAACTGACTGGATGGTATTTATACCTAACGTCAGATAGCAGTTCTCAGGTGACATGTGTGCAGATAGTCCGTTGACTTAAGGTCGTCATTTGTCTCGTGTGAGTTCCCACTGTGCTTTGATTACTACCCTACCACGGTTCAAAGGAGTCGTGCAAACAGGTTTTAGTTGGGCACAGTCCTGAGCCACGTGGAGGCAGTGAGTGACTGTTAGGGATTCGTCTCTCCCGGTATAGGGAGATGATATCTCACAGTGATCGGTTGGTCATTACCATAAGTCCCTGGCCAGGGCTGATATAGAGAATTGCTGATAGACTGATCAGTAGATTCTCGGATGGTAATTAAGCCATGCCGACATGACTTGTACGGTTATTAGGGGTCTGACGTTTACCACCTCCCTAGACCATACATGAAATACTCTTAGACGAACAGACCGGACTGCACAGATATTGTCACGGACAGGCTCAGTAGGAGTTCAGATGGGTATCCTCATAGGCCTTCTTATCGACATCTACCAGGGGACCATTACGTACAGCTAGTACCGCTTGCGGTCTGTGGTTAAACCCACTGCCAGCGTAGTAGTCGAGTCTTTAGAGTCCCACACAGAGTTTTCCCAACTCCAAGCGAAACAATATAGAGGTCGTACGGTTTTACAACAAGGGTTCGGACAAATACGTGTTTTAACGCACGTACGACATTCGGACAGTTTTTTCTAAACGGCTTTGGTTTAAGCCAGATTCTAGTATCAGGTTATTGGATTTATACAGTCTAAAGTTTTTCCGTGTTTTCAAGGATGGGAGGGGCGTTCTCGTAATTTCCGGGAAGCTTCTAGAAGCATGGTGACTTGAGGGGTTTAGGTGGCAATTGTCATTAATGTAATTGTGACTCATTATGTGTGATTCACTATGTCATTAATGCATTATTAAATGCATAATGACTCACATAGTGAATCACTCATATACATTTATGAAGCATGATGAATAATCTCTTATTATTCATTTTATTGATTTATTCATCATGCTTGATATATTAAGTGAGAAGCAATTTCATTTCATTATTCTAGATCACCTTCTCTCTCCTCAAGCTCTCTCTTTCTTCAAGCTCTAATCCTACCACTCATGAGTTGAGAACAAGGATTAGATAAGACTAAACATCCCATAACCTAACTCTATATGACCTAAGTTCCTTTGATTAGCAACTAGAGAAACTTAGTTACCTCAAGTTTTGAGGTAAAGCTTGGATTAGGGTTCTCGGGTGGATCATCTATCACTTGGAGGAGGCCGAGGAGGACGAAGAGATCGTAAAGATGAAGGACACGTATCACTAGGTATAATCTATTTACATAGTAGTTTAGAATTTCTTTGGTAGTTGTTAATTATCGTTTAGCAAAGATCTTCGGTTAGTCGATGTATGCTTCAAGAACAAGATCGTTTTTCATATTTCCGCCTCCCCACAACTCGTGGGGTGTTGCACATCGACTTACAGTGGTATCAGAGCCTCACTAAACAATAATTAACTCACTTGCAAAGTCGTATGAATTTCAAATGCAAAACGAACCGGAAAATACCCCGATAACACATAGTTTCTGTCGTTTTTAAAATGAGGTGCTAAAATTTTTCAGGTTCCTCCAGAACACCCCAAATGAAATTATAAGAACACCCAGAAAAAATGGGCTCCTGAATCGGCCACTGAGCCGCGGAACAGCGGCCGTTCCCACCGATCCGTCGCGGATCCGCGGCCGAGTTGGGGCCGATTCAGCCCAGTTTTTCTCTGTGCATCTTCTGTGATATTTTGTCTTTTCTGGTATGGTTTATTTTTTGCTCAGGTCTCAGGTTTACAGAGAAGTTTTGGAGCAGAATCTAATGGGTTTGATCGATCGAAATTATACGATGTTTGCTTGTTCGATTATATCTGTGAATTGTATTATGTGTTCGTAAACCTCCCCTAACTGCTAGTATGTCGGTTGGCAGGGGGTTGCACATATCTGTAATATTTTAACTGTTTGTGATTATGAACTCTATTGGACTGTTGTGATGATTAGCCGGGGTTTTGTGATGGGTTATTGTATTAATTCATTCGATGTAATTGTAATAAGTTGTAATATTATTTTGCGGGGCACATCCAGGTTGCGGTTGTTGCCACCGTTGTATTATTTCTTTTTACTGTTTTTGCTCCTAAGATAGACCCAAGGTGGGCTACACAAACTACCGCGTATTTCGAAGTGCTTAGTGGCCTACTCACGTTGCTGAAGGAGACCGCTTCACTTCGGGTACTTGGCGGGTAGTTTGCCGTACCCATAGGGGTCTGGGGTGGGGTAATGGCTATTCATCACAACTGTGTAATCCGTCTTTTCTTACAGGCTCAAAAGAAACGCGGATTGCTTGCATATCCAATGAAGTTTATCTGTGATCTGGAATGCCTATTATTGCGTCTGACGAATGTACAATATCTATATATGATAGCTATTTAGACGTCACTTATGTTTTACACCCGCACCAGCCCAGCCCCCGCTCTGCCGTTAGTTAAGTAACCTAACGGGTGATGACGGGACCCCATGGCGAATGCGGATGGCATAAGAAGACGTTGTATTTTCGTTGTTATCTGTAATGATAGGTTAAAGATGAGACGCAAAGAAGACGTTGTATTTTAATGCAAAGAAAAATAAAACCTAAACTGAATCGTTGGAACAATTTCTAAAACCACTCGGTTTTCTTCAAAAAGCAAATTTTAAATGCGGAGCTTAAACCACTCCTTTTTAATAAAGGCTATCATAGTTCCTTCGATCATATCAAGTTCACTACGTTAACGGTTTTTTGCCAGAAACCAGCCGTAACCCTCCGTCGTTTCAAATAGACAGCACATCGTATTCATGCTATGCTTGTTGGCCTACGTCAAGGCATAGTGGATAGTAGCAGTGTGGCTTGCTTATTTGTTGCATAGATAGATGCAATAGTATAGGACAGACGTACAGCCTTGTTGGCCTACGTCAAGGGCATGTACGATGTACCTAAATTAATCAGGACAACGACGGGTAGAACTTGACTTGCGTCTTATGACTTGTTGGCCTACGTCAAGGTCAATAAGAGCTTGGGGTAAAAATCACATCGGGAGTTTCAAACATAAAAGAAACTTGCAGATTTAGCATACCTTCTGGAGTATGGTGACTAGAGTGGCTTCCATCTAGTACATCATGCAATGATAGTTGGATCCCGATCCCACTGATGAGTAGGATTACTCTCGGGAAACATTCTCACTTAACAATCAATGCTATAAACCAAGTAGGTGTCCAGAAAGGTGTTAGAGGGGCTACGCCTCCAGGGAAAAGAGGTTATTTAATTAAGGAACTTCGCGAAAGCGTTGGAAAACCTCCCTCGAAGTACCAACACCGGCCTGGCTGAAAGGTTAAGCAAGTATTGTGACGTGTGATTAAATCCTGACTAGTTCTTCTTTTAGGTTTTGAAGAAGGATTTGAGGGAACAGTGGGAGCCATCCTGTTTAGATAAACTAATAACCAATCTAAACTTGCAAGAAGCATATGCTGAGTGTTTTCTTTTCTCTCTCTCTAGCAGCTACCATGACAGGACTAAAACTATTACTTGAAAAAAATATATTGACCGGGCAGAACTATAAAGATTGGCTAAGGAACGTCAACATTGCACTGACTTATGACAAAGTAGCATATGTTACCACCGCTGTTCCTCCCCTTATCCCTGGACCAGATTCCTCAGTTGTGGACAAGGAAGTTCGCAAAACCTGGGATCTAGACGGTGAGCGAGCTAAGTGTATCGTGCTGGCGTCCATGAACAATGAACTCCAGAAACAGCACGAGAGTATGGATATTGTATCCATCTTTCTCCATGTTAAATAATTATATGGAGAGCACTCCCATATCGCAAGGTACGAGACCTCAAGGAAACTCTTCCAGATGAGGTTAGCTCCAGGATCGCCTGTAGGAGAGCACGTCCTCAAAATAATCAGCCTCATTGAGGAACTCGCAAACCTGGGATGCGTGCTAGAGAATGATTTGTATATCGACTTGATTTTGCAGTCCCTTCCCCACACCTTCTCTCAGTTCGTGCTTAGCTTCAACATGCACGAAATGGAAGTTGATCTTCCAAAGCTCCTCAACATGTTGAGGGTAGCAGAGACCTTCTTAAAAAAGGAGAAGACCCCCGTTCTGTATGTTGGCCAATCATCCTCTTCTAAATCTAAAGCGAAAGCTAAAGGAAAGAAGAAGATGAAAGCCACCAAACCGAAGGGTGGGGTCAAGAAGGTGCAGGGAAAGAACAAGGCAGGAAGGGTGAAAGCGGATATAAACGAATGCCATTATTGTCACAAGCAAGGGCACTGGAAGAAGGACTGTATGGCCTTCAAGTCAAAGGACACGGAGCAAGAGCTACTGAACTCTTGGGACTTGTACACAGTGATGTATGTGGTCCAATGTCTACATATGCGCGAAGCGGTCACTCCTACTTCATCACTTTTACTGATGACTTCTTTAGGTATGGACATGTGTTCTTAATGAAACATAAATCCGAGGCCTTTGAGAAGTTTAAGGAGTATAAAAATGAAGTAGAGAAACAAACTGGTAAAAGCATCAAGACACTTCGATCTGATCGAGGTGGAGAATACTTAAGTACCAGTTTCCTTGAATACTTAAAAGAGAATGGAATTCTCTCTCAGCTTACTCCGCCTTATACACCTCAGCATAATGGTGTATCAGAAAGGAGGAATCGCACGCTATTAGATATGGTGCGTTCAATGATGAGTAGTGCTGAGTTGCCACTTTCCTTCTGGGGATTTGCTCTTGAATCAGCATCATACTTATTGAATAGAGTTCCAACTAAGTATGTTCCTACCACTCCATATGAAATGTGGAGCGGGAATAGACCATATCTCAAGTATATCAAGATATGGGGGTGTCCGGCATATGTTAAAAAACATAGACCGGACAAGCTCGAGGCACGATCGGTTTTGTGCAAGTTTGTAGGATACCCCAAACATTCAAGGGGGTACATGGTCTACCACACTGAAGAACAAAAGGTGTTTGTCGCTCGCCACATTGTCTTCTTAGAAAGCGAATTTCTTGCAAAAGAAATTAGTGGGAGCGCGGTAGAGCTGGAAGAAATTCCAGAACCTCAAACTGCTACCGAGGACTTAGAAGAACCTCAAATTTCAATAGAACATGACGAACCAACGCCACTCCGCAGATCTAGTAGGCTTTCTCATCCTCCTGAGAGATACTATGGTTTTCTTCTAGATGGGGATCGAGAGGATTGCATCATCGATGATGATGAGCCTACTAGTTTTCAGCAGGCTATCACGAGTATTGACTCGGTGAAGTGGCTGGATGCTATGAGATCCGAAATGGAATCCATGTACACCAATAAAGTATGGACTTTAGAAGTTGCTCCTCCTGGGGTGAAACCAGTTGGATGCAAATGGATCTTCAAAAGAAGATTGGTGCACTTGGACAAGTGGAAACCTACAAAGCTAGACTCGTTGCAAAAGGTTTTCGTCAAAGACCAGGATTGGACTATGATGAAACCTTTTCACCTGTAGCTATGCTGAAATCCATTCGGATCCTGCTTGCCATTGCTGCCTTCCATGACTATGAAATCTGGCAAATGGATGAAAAAACAGCTTTTCTAAATGGACATTTAGAAGAGAGTGTTTATATGGATCAACCAGAAGGTTTCTTAGACAGTGGGAGCAGCGGAAGAGTGTACAGGTTGCTTAAATCCATCTATGGATTAAAGCAAGCATCGCGAAGTTGGAACATCTGCTTTGATGAGACAGTCAAAGAATTTGACTTTATCAAAAATGTAGATGAACGATGTATTTATAGGAAGATTGTAGAAGGAGCAGTAGTCTTCCTCGTTTTGTACGTCGACGACATACTACTGATAGGGAATGATGTCCCTATGCTACAATCAGTAAAGCTCTTCTTGTCACAGAAATTCTCTATGAAAGACTTGGGTGATGCAACCTACATTTTGGGCATTAAGATCTATCGTGATAGATCTAATAGAATGTTGGGACTTTCACAGTCCAGATATATTGACACTATACTAAAGAGATTTAGTATGGAAGATTCCAAGAACGCTAATATGCCCGCTTGTCACGGGATCACCCTCTCTAAAGAGATGTCTCCAAAGACTGATGAAGAGAGGAATCGCATGGGCATTATACCCTACGCTTCGGTAGTAGGATCTATAATGTATGCGATGTTATGTACAAGACCGGATGTAGCTGACGCACTTGGTGTGGTAAGTAGGTATCAGTCGACCCAGGTGAGAAACATTGGATAGCGGTAAAGAACATTCTCAAATACCTGAGAAGGACTACGGAGATGTTCTTGATTTACGGTAATGGGGACCTCCAAGTAGAGGCTTTTACCGACTCCGTCTTCCAAAGTGACAAAGATGATTCTAAATCCATTTCGGGTTTTGTGTTTACCCTCAATGGAGGGGCGGTAAGTTGGAAGAGTTCCAAACAAGATACCGTCGCAGACTCAACTATGGAGGCTGAGTATATAGCTGCTAGTGAAGCCGCAAAAGAGGCTGTCTGGATGAGGAAGTTCATCTCTGAACTTCAGGTGGTTCCGTCCATTGCCAATCCAATATCTTTGTATTGTGATAACAATGGGGCTGTAGCATTAGCGAAGGAACCAAGGTCCCATCAGAAATCCAGGCATATCTTAAGGCGGTTTCACCTGATCAGGGAGATCGTTGATCGTCGGGAGATCGAGGTACGGAGAGTGGACACAAAAGACAACACGGCAGATCCATTCACCAAGGCTATCCCTCAAGTTCAGTTCGAGAGGCTATTTGAGATGTTGGGCATGCGGTACTCCAGCAACTGGATCTAGTGAAGACATTGGGTACTCATTGCGCCAATTATAGGCCTTAGTGTAAGTGGGAGATTGTTGGATATATATGCCCTAGAGGCCTTCATTGTATAGGATGCTGGGTATATGTATGTACATGACAGTCTTGCTTAATATGATAGTACGCTATTTGGCTTGTCTTTATCTTAACATATGATATATTTTGCGTAGTATTCATATATATATATTCATGTTGATAAAGCCCATAGGGTGTTTTTCCTGACTACCGGCGTTATGATGGCAGTCATACTAGTGGGAGCTGGATAGTCAATAGGCACATCCTTAGATGTCCCTGGTCGCAGGAGTATCGAGACTGGGCATCGATACTCCGGAGTAGACTGGTGTATACATATCTAGACCCTGAGGAGGGGCGATGGATTGGTCCCGCAGCCATTGGTGGAGTGCACCTAAGATTGTATACAGATGCTCACTGGGTGTGAGTACACCGGACAGGACTCGCCGAGAACTGACTGGATGGTATTTATACCTAACGTCAGATAGCAGTTCTCAGGTGACATGTGTGCAGATAGTCCGTTGACTTAAGGTCGTCATTTGTCTCGTGTGAGTTCCCACTGTGCTTTGATTACTACCCTACCACGGTTCAAAGGAGTCGTGCAAACAGGTTTTAGTTAGGCACAGTCCCGAGCCACGTGGAGGCGGTGAGTGACCGTTAGGGATTCGTCTCTCCCGGTATAGGGAGATGATATCGCACAGTGATCAGTTGGTCATTACCATAAGTCCCTGGCCAGGGCTGATATAGAGAATTGCTGATAGACTGATCAGTAGATTCTTGGATGGTAATTAAGCCATGCCGACATGACTTGTACGGTTATTAGGGGTCTGACGCTTACCACCTCCTTAGACCATACATGCGATACTCTTAGACGAACAGACCGGACTGCACGGATATTGTCATGGACAGGCTCAGTAGGTGTTCGGATAGGTATCCTCATCGGCCTTCTTATCGACATCTACCTGGGGACCGTTACGTACAGCTAGTGCCACTTGCGGTCTGTGGTTAAACCAACTGCCAGCGTAGTAGTCGAGTCTTTAGAGTCCCACATAGAGTTTTCCCAACTCCAGGCGAAACAATATAGAGGTCGTACGGTTTTACGACAAGGATTCGGACGAATACGTGTTTTAACGCACGTACGACATTCGGACAGTTTTTTCTAGACGGCTTTGGTTTAAGCCAGATTCTAGTATCAGGTTATTGGATTTATACAGTCTAAAGTTTTTCTGTGTTTTCACGAATGGGAGGGGCGTTCTCGTAATTTCCAGGAAGCTTCTAGAAGCATGGTGACTTGAGGGGTTTAGGTGGCAATTGTCATTAATGTAATTGTGACTCATTATGTGTGATTCATTATGTCATTAATGCATTATTAAATGCTTAATGACTCACATAGTGAATCACTCATATACATTTATGAAGCATGATGAATAATCTCTTATTATTCATTTTTTTGATTTATTCATCATGCTTGATATATTAAGTGAAAAGCAATTTCATTTCATTATTCTAGTTCACCTTCTCTCTCCTCAAGCTCTCTCTTTCTTCAAGCTCTAATCCTACCACTCATGAGTTGAGAACAAGGATTAGATAAGACTAAACATCCCATAACCTAACTCTATATGACCTAAGTTCCTTTGATTAGCAACTATAGAAACTTAGTTACCTCAAGTTTTGAGGTGAAGCTTGGATTAGGGTTCTCGGGTGGATCATCTATCACTTGGAGGAAGCCGAGGAGGACGAAGAGATCGTAAAGACGAAGGACAGGTATCACTAGGTATAATCTCTTTACATAGTAGTTTAGAACTTCTATGGTAGTTGTTAATTATCGTTTAGCAAAGATCTTCGGTTAGTCGATGTATGCTTCAAGAACAAGATCGTTTTTCATATTTCCGCCTTCCCGCAACTCGTGGGGTGTTGCACATCGACTTGCATATACAACATCCAAGGCGAAGATCAACACAAGAAAAAAGTAAAGGAAATACCAAAATGTCATCAAATCAACTATATCTAACTCAACAAAAGAATATAACATACAAGTCACGATTCTAAGTCCAAAAGAAAACAAGTCTAGTCTCTAAGTCCACAATTATACAAGTCCGGTTGATGGAGTTTTTAACTAGATTACAAATGAATAAAAATGTACAAATGGCGGTTACGATCTGTAATGTAACCCACCAACCATGCAATCACCCGAAGAAGAAGTGTGCCAGCAAGCCGATACTGATCCGAGCGGTCGATCCTGCAAGAAAACTATGGCACAACAGGGGTGAGTTGCCAACTCATGAGTAGAAGATATCATCAGGTAGAAATCGAATGCATAATGATCTACCTAGGTCATACTGTAATATAATAGCATACTATGTTGTAACGAATGCATACGTGTGTGTGTGTATAATATCGTATTTGTATCAATATGTGGTAGCATGTCATCCATAGTATGTTTATATATATATATATATATATATATATATAGATATATATATATATATATATCATCTAATGAGTGTCCATCAACGACACTCGAAATCATCATAAAACACTGAGTGTCCAGCATCGACACTCTAAATCCTCATAAATCCCGTGTCCAGCATTGACACGTAAAATCATCATATCTCAAGCGCCGTCTCTAGGATCGGCCCTCATATCCATCTGTATCATATCACTCTGGTCGGTATCCTCCGGATATCCGCCGAGTCCCATAGTGTCACCGGTAGGTAGTATTCCCAGCCAGGCTCAATGCCTTTCTATACAATTTTCTTGCCTCTGGGTATCGTATCAGGTCCACCATATATCCGCAAACGGTGACTCCTTACTCGAATCGGATAATAATCATAGCTCAGAACCGGAAAAACTCATGGTGGATGCCGAAATATCTTTTCAATAGAAAACCGCGTTTTTAAAACATTCACAAGTTTTATAAAATCGTATCTGCGGTTTCTCAAATCCAGAAATCTCATGAAAACGGAATCTCATAAGAACATGGCAATAATGGAACAACATGTAAAAGCACGGAACAGTAATATAATGCATGCTGATGTGAATTGAGCAGCAATCTAAAATACTGTCAGAAATATAGCATGGCAAGTGTGTTCGTAGAAGCGTGTTCGTATAAGCAATGTAAGGAAAGTACAATATCCAAAACAGTACGTGGTACTGGGTACTAACAGTAATCTATAATGTTAACAGGGTATAGTGTGATACAGGACATAGCGAATTCTATCTGTGTACGTGGTATGGCAATTACCGATGATGTGAGAGTGAGCATATGAGTATGTGTACGTGCAACATGTAAATCATCGGTAATGGTGCGTGTGTCCAAGCAAACGAAGTTAAGTAAAGCCAAAGGTATAAACGTAGTATATATCGTAAATGATCGAAGCGCAAGCGTATGCAGAAATAAGAAATCGAAATACGAGCGTATGCAAAATAATGAAATCGTAACGTGAACAAGTATTAAAATATCCAACTACGTATGAGCCATACAGTTATAGTTTAAAATAGCACGAAATGTTATTTTTGGAAATAGGGGACTACAATGTTTTTGAAATAGATACCATTTGAAAATTCATAGCGCACCCTTGAAGTCATCATTTAAAAGTACGTAACGAATCATTGGTTTTGAAAATAGGTATTGCTCTAAACATCTCATATTTTCCACTTTGAAAAACTTTAACAAGACTCCTCGAGTCAAAATAAATATCGGCCGTAATCGGCGATCAATCCTCATCATATCACGTACGGAATATCCCTCGTACGATACCATCCAATCAATATGGTACGGATCTATAGTCGCTTACACCATCTCATATCATATCGTCTCATCTCATATCATGTCGTCTCATATCGTATCATACTATATCATGTATACTTATATCGTAAATATCCTTATATATGTGTATGTATATATATAGCCTAATGGCAAAAAATAGAGACTAAGGGTATAATCATTTACTAAGTATACTACTATCGCATATGGTTAGACTAGATATATAATTCTAGTATATATATAGTATCCTAATCTCTACGGTTGCGGGGGTGCTATACGACATCCACCTAATTTCTCTCATAGATATACATCTACTCACCTAATCGTCTCGTCTTAGTTGAAGCCAACGGATGCCTCGCCTTTCTTTGTCGTCTCGGAAGTCCACGCGATTGTACCTACAACCGGAATCATAACCAAAATCACATAAAAGTCCATATCAAAAACTGATACGATGACCGAAGCGCACATAGGTTAGAACCTATGGTCAACGCGTGCTAAATCCGATAAAATACTCCCGGCGTCGACGTACGAACATTGAAAGACCAAGTCACAACATAGAAATCCGAAAACCAAATTTCAAAACTCGCAAAATATCGTTAAAAACCAAGTAAAACAACTCTAGATTTTAACTAAGGAAATATGGGGCAAAATAGCATATAAAATAGGCTTTTATATAAAGTAAAACACCTACTGACCAAACACCAACACCTAATTGCTACAATAAATCGCAAAAATATTCGTTTTGGCCGCACATTACGGGTAGAGTTAGGAGTTAGGACCTCGTCTTCATGGTGGTGTCTCCTGGTGGTCTAACTAGGTCTAATATATATGAAAAAATATTTTGCAGAGATCCCAAGTTGCTACAGATTTGAAATTAACATAAAAAAACTCAATGAAAACCGAGTTTTAAAACTTCAAAACACATTTAAACCAAAGATACTTGCACTAAAACACTCCCACCTATCACTAATAAGGTTGTAATCACTCACTGAAGCTCTACCACACCACCACTACAAGTAGTATCCATAAAAACTCTCTTTAGAAATCTCAAGTCTTGAAAACATACACGTTTAGCTCTAATTCTAATGTGTGTAGGAAAATATTGTAAGAACTTGTTATAAAGTGGGATTATTACCTCATAATAGGGATGAAGGAAAATTCCAAGATGGCAAAAGATCCCAAAATTGAGACTTGATCACATCTTCTTGAATAGGATAAGAATTGAAACATGTTTTGTGAAGGCATCATTGTGTTTTAGAGAGATTTGTGGGGGTGGTTTGAATGAGGGTGGAGCAGGTGGAGAAGGAGACAGAGAAGACGATGAAGAAGAAGGAAATGAAGAAGAGATATGAATAAAAAGGATGGTTGTAGCTTCGTTTGTTAACATGCCATACTTCATTAAAATAATCACAGTATTCTCATTTTCTTTTTCTTTTTTTCTCTAAAAAAATATAAAACCATAAACATAAGTGGAAAAAAAAATCAAAAAGGAAAATAATATACCTTCATTTGTTAACATGCCATGCACACTACGCATGGTTAACAAAAAAATAAAACTAGGTTTAATGCACAAAATAGGAAAACACAAATTAACTTTAACATAAAACTTGTATGGATATAATTACATGCTTATTTAAGAAAAGTCCAATTAAATAAATGCTCACATAATTAATTAATTATATTTAAATTCCAATTATTTTCCAAAAATAGAGGTATATAATTATACCAATCTATGAAAACACAAATCCATACCCGGTATATATCCGTAAAACTTATTATATTATTATTTAAATTCTAAAATAATATTTTCCATTTTCTGAAATATTACAATCTTCCCACCTTAAATAAATTCGGTCTCCGAATTTAAATTTAAACCCCCAAATCTTAAAACATTTTAGTTAATCAAATCAACGGGGCCCCAAAGTCATGGACAAGATAGAAATATCATAGCGCAACGCGTGCGTATGAAAGCAAGTGCAAAACTCAAATAACCGAAACTCCGACAAGTGTCATGCGAATCATACAAGCTATATGAAAAATGCAATTTGAAAAAAAATCTACTGTTTATGTTAAGCACAATATAGTCAAGGCTACAATAAGTATATAGTACACATCCATGTAAAATCATTTAAGTAACTGAAAAATGTACGTATGAAAAATCCTTTTCAAAATCTCCATATGATGCTTATATTACGGCACAAGTAGCGGACGTTCATTTATGAAGATATATATATATATATATATATATATATATATATATATATATATATACGTGCTTAAGATATGTGTCCCGCCTTTTTGAAAATAATTTAGAAGGGTTTTCTTTTTGTAAGATCTTGTGTCGCTCACTGACATGTAGGAAAAATATTGAGACTATAGCTCCTATGAAAACCTCTTCAGTAAATATCGATATATGCAAAAACATTCAGGCACTGTCTCACAGATCAATCCTGCTTTGCTACTATATAACATAATATATGTCGTAAAAACGTGATGCTCGAAAAAGAAATCAACATCAACCGGTGTTCATAAAAACCAACCCAAGTGTGACTGATGCAAACGGGAATCGAAATCAAAGTGTGCACGAAAACGAAAACCGAGTGCAACGGGTGTGCATGAAAGTATCTGTCAAGTGTAACGAGTGTGCACGACAACAACATTAAGTGCATCTAGAGTGCACGAAAATCTCAATAAAGTGCAACTGGTGTGCACGAAAATCCTTAAGTGCATCAAATGTGCACAAAACCATATAAAGTACGACGAGTGTGCGCGAAAATCTAATCAAGTGCATCCGGTCTGCACAAAAGTATCTAGTGCAATAGGGTGCACGAAGATCAATATCAAGTGCAACTAGGTGCACGAAAACTACACCAATGCATCAAATATGCAAATGAACAACATCGAGTGCATCTAAAGTGCACGAGTCAAAATCAGGTGCATACAACGTGCACGAAATCCAAATAAAGTGCATCGAGGTGCACGAAAATGATCAATATAAGCAACGGGGTGCACAAAACAATATCGAGTGCAATGGGTATGCATGAAAACATAAATCAAGTGTAATGGATGTATAAAACATAAACCAAGTGCAACTACTGTGCACAAAGAAAATATTCACCAAGTGCAACTATGGTGCATGAAAATATCAATCATGAAACTCAATCATCAAAACACAAAAGTCTAAATAACAAAAGCGTGATACTCGAACCACTGAAACACAAATAAAAAACAAATGATATTACACCTCCTTCAACGTCGAAAGGTGCTGGTGCACCTGGAGCTGGCAGAGCAAGAATTTCCACTTGCCTTCAGCCTTCAGTCTGGCGTCTTCTGTCTCTAGGTCCTTGTTCTTTTTGTGGATCACTAATCCACGGCCTCTAAGCTCAACAGCCTGATAAGGAGTACTGACGGAAACAGTCCCGTTCTGATGCCTTTCTGAACACCTTCTGGCCAAGTAATCTGGCCACTCACAATGTAGCATGTCGGCGACGGCGGCCTCTGGCCCTCCGAGTAAGTGACAACCGATCCTGGGTCCAAATCTTTATTGCTGTAGTATCCCGAGAAGAACCCGTCACGGCTTCTACCGATATCATCCCTACTGAATTTTCCGAAAACTGGTACTTTCAGACGAACGTGCTTCCATTTCAGAGCATCTGCAATGTCATTAAGACATTCCACTAAAGGTGTAGCCGTATCCAACGCATTTGCATACGTATCAAATCTCTAGCATTAACGGAAAGGAACAACGACTCATTGAGATCTCGCACGGACCTCTTAATCCACTTCTCTTCACTATCATCCAAATCGGAATCATATCTCGATAGCTGCGTAAACTGCAATTCGTATTCGGCTACAGTCATATCCAGAGTCTTACGCAAGGACTCGAAGCTAAGAACCCGGCATCTCCAACACTTTGTGGAAGAAATCTGGCTAAATACATCCTTGAGAACTCATCTAAGTTATCGGAGGAATACGCACGTCTTCTCTCGATCGACTCACGCCCGGTCTGAGCAAGACCCTTCAAACAAAAACTAGCCAACTCATTTGATCTCGCATCGGAGCATACAAACGAATGAAATATCCTAGTCACTCTATCCAGGAATGACTAAGGATCCTCTGTCACATCTCTTCCTGTAAATTCATGTGGCTTTAGCTTCGTGAACTCTGGAAGCAACATCTCGTCAATCTCAGTGACGGCTGGTACATCTGTCTGCACGGTAGACAACACAACGATCCCCGGAGTAGGCTGTACGTCAACAGTCCTCTCAATCTGGCCAGCCTCAAGCAATGACCCGACCATCCGGTTCGGATCTAGAACACTCGCCCAAACGAGAAATCCTAGCATAAAAGGATAACCAATCGGTTCCTATGCCAGCGGGATAACACCCTGGTCTGTCCTCATCCCTGACAAGCTCGCCCTAACCGCATCTCTAGCCGCAGCCCTCTCGGCTCGCATAGCCATGGTGACAGGAACCACAACAAGTATCGATGATGACAGATCATAAGAACGAATAGAAGGAAGGATCTCAAGATATGTACATCCTAAGGTTATTTAAGCGGGGTATCGTATCGTAAATATACCGCGGAACATATGTACGGTACGTCATTTTACTTGAGCTACCTACTCCATCAACCAAGGTCAACCTACGTAACGAAAGTTCGGGTCTAATACCCCCTCAGTCAAGTCTAAGTTCCGTAAGGTCTAGACTCGAACAAAGGTTAAACCTAACGCTCTGATACCAACTTTGTCATGACTCGGAAATGGCACGTGACCGGCACTTGAATCACGTGAAGTTTATAGGAGCCCATTGTAAACCAAGTAAGCCAAAAACCAGGAATCTAAACCTTTTTAAGTAAACAGTGGAGATGAAGTTTTGAAAAAAGGGGTATAAATGAAATCAAGTTTCGCTTTTTAAAGTATAAGTAAAGTTCGTTGAAAATACAAGTGGATTGTATACTAAAACTAGAAAACATTTTCGTCATTTGAAATTTTGGCAGCACCTCCTTTGTAGATTTTGATAAAAACCAATGCATATATATTAATAATATCAACATCCCCAATCAGGACCTATCTCATCGCCAATCGATGAAAATACAACTATGCAATATATACGACGCCCAAGGCGAAGATCAACACAAGAATTAAGTATAGGAAATACCAAAACGTCATCAAATCAACTACATCAAACTCAACAAAAGTATATAACATACAAGTCACGATTCTAAGTTCAAAAGAATATACAAATCTGGTCTCTAAGCCCACAATTATACAAGTCTGGTTGATGGAGTTTTTAAATAGATTACAAATGAATAAAAAAATTGTCATGACCCGAATGTTTCGACTCGTGACCGGCACTTAACCACGCAACGTCTACAGACGTAACGCGACTAAGTAAGCCAAACCCAGAAATCAAAACCATTTAAAAGTAGCGAGTGTTGAAAACATTTAATTAAAACATTTAGAAAACCTTAAATAGTTCAATAAGTTCTTTTAAAGTTACGTCATCATTTAAATAATTTTGGCAGCATTTCCTTTGTAAAAGTAACCTCGAAATCGGGTATAAAACAGGATATAAGTGAGAATGAGATAAAATGAAACAAAGCATCCCCAAACGGGAGCAATCACGCCCAACGGCGGAAACCATCACCACAAGAGTAATATAAGACGTCGTAGCGAAGAATGAGCAATAAGTAAACATCACAGAATAATAAACTGCATATATAAACAGTCGGCTCCCACGAGCACGACACCAGAATACAAAAATATACATCATTGTCCTCACACTGTCTCTAAGTCCAGTACATATATGGTAGATGGAGAATACTAGATACAAAAGGGGGTACAATAAAAGTAATCAGATACCACAACCTACCTAATAGCAAAATAGCTCTCGCACCAACTGTAGTGGTATCTGTAGCCAAAAGATGCAAAAGGCAGCCTGCCGCGACTACTCTTAGGGGCAACCTGCCAATACTGTGGCACAACGGGGGTGAGTTGCCAACTCGTGAATAGAGATAGAATATAAAGGTAATTGCGAGGATGCACGTACTGCACTACTCTATCATATGCCAGCAGGTAAGATCTATATGCGACAAGCAGTAGGTGCAATGATCATGCAAATGCTCTGTCAGGTAAAATAACTACAGGATGAGATACATGATAATCAATGCTGAGCATGGGATAAACAACATCTACACGGAATATCAACGTAGAAAAATAATCGGTGCCCAAAACTGCACCCAATTCCCAAATAAACTCAGGCGCCGGCACTCTCCTCGGCCCTCAAATCCTGTAAATCTCTGAGAATCACGAGTACCCAACATCGGCACTCAAAATATCATAAAATACTCGTGTCCAGCATCGACACGCAAATCCTCATATATCGGGCTCCGTAAGTCCGGATCAGCCCACAGGCTCCATCTGCGGTATCGGCCCTCGGCCCCGGTATACGGATCATCCCGCATCCATCTCTCGACTCTGGTCAGTATCCTCCGGATAACCGCCAGGTCCAACCAATCATCGGTAGGTACTCACCCACCTCCAGGCTCAATCGGCAAAGTCCATCGATCATCTTGCCGAGGGCAACCATACCGGGTCCACTATGAACCCGCAAACGGATCATCCACTCCTCGAATCGGGTTTCAAGCACACGTCTCAGCAACGAGAAAACGGGTGGTGGACGCACCAAAATATCATATCACGAGGAATCGGGTTTTCAAATAGTGCATCTTTTCTTAAATAATCCCACGGTCCTCAAAACCAGAAATCACATGAAAATCCAACACCAATGAGTAAATCAAATGCGATGTACTATGTACATCAAGCCATAATATAGGTATAAGGGAGAAACCGCTTTTCTTAAAATAGTTTCAGTTTTCTAAGACAGCATGCGGCTCCGAATTTCTATGAAAATCATATCGAATCATAGGTGAAATGAACTACAGCATAATAACCATGGCAATTCTACAGTGAGTGTGACATGGCAATTACTAACAGTGTGTGTGTAACATGCAGATTAGTGCTCGTGCAACATGAACCGTTAGTAATAGTATGGTGTTCTATCAATTCTAAGTTTATATACATATAGCAGGGAATGCAGTATGCAACAACAGTATCCATGACAGTCAATGTAGTTAAATGCAACATATAACTATAAGGTCCTATCAGCCCTGACGCATAACGCCATGCGGGCGATATCCCCCTAGATGTTAAATCTACTCACCGAAGTCTCGCGCTAAGTGTAGCCGAAGAATTGCTTCCCCTTCTTCGCAGCGTCCGTCCCACTCGCCTGCGAACTTAGAATTACACAATATATCACACATAAGCTCAAATCCATAAAAAAACGCGATATTAAGGTCAAACTAGAAACCCGCGTCGTAAACCAAGCGCGCGTGTGCGCGATACGCTAAAACGTGTGATTACGCGCCTGAAACTACCCCGACGCATCGCGATATGCAGAAACCCCAAACCCACACACATATCACGCGTGTCGCGAAGGTTTAAAAATACGAGAAACAGGTATTTAGCTCCAGATTTTTCTACAGCAACAATTAAATAAAATTGCACATACCATGAGTCTAAGGATAGCAGCAGACACCTATAGAGCCAAACCCAAACCCATGTCCCCCCCATCTGGCCGCAAATTGCGGCCAGAACTAATATTTCGGTGGCCCAGACATGGAAAATGGGGGTCGTGTTCTACACATGGGATCAGCACCTAACATCTATACTGCAGTTATCTCAAATTTATTCTGAACTCACTGGATCGATAACAGTTTGCAGAAAGCTAGAATTTGCTTAAAAACGAAGAATTTTTCATCAAACAGCAATCTGTTGGTATTTTAGTGCAATTGGGGGCTAAGCTAGGTTAACATGGCCCTAACAACACTCCATCAACTCAGTTTAACTAATACACACTTCACTTGATCAAAGTTCCCACTAATTACCACATATCGCACTAAAACGCACCATTAATCACTAATCGAAGCTAAACTTCACTAACTAAGCAAACTAGGGGTAAGTTCAAGAAGTATACCCCACACTCGACCCTGGGAGGCAGGAGGAAGAAGGAGTAGAGGAAAGGAGCTGCAGCTGAAGTTGTTGCTGTTGCTGCTGCTCACTGCTGCTACTGCTGTGCTGTGCTGTGCTGCTGCTGCTGTGCTGTGCTGCTGCTGTGCTTGCTGCTGCTGCTGGGAGTGTGGGTGTGTGAGTATGAGAGTGAGAGGTTGAGAGAAATGAGCACAAGAATGAGAGGAAAATGATAACTCCCAATGTCAACCCCTCCTTTCTCTCTCATCATTAAATGCAAGCATGGGCTTTGCCATGATGCATTCTCTCCCTCTCATTCTCTCAAGTCAACACCCCAAAACAAAAATTCAAATTAAAACAACCAACAAATAACTAAATAGACTTAATCCCCATTATTAAACCCACCATGGTTGCTAATCATGGTATAACCTCATTTTAAACCCTAGTTTACATGCACAAGTGTGTGCATGCCTAGGAAAATTCTAGGAAAATATTTATTAAATTTGGAAAAATATTTGAAACCCAATTTGGTAAACTTTTTATTAAAACCCTTTATTTAAATATAATTAGCCACTAAACACATCCTAAGGTGTTACAATCTCCCCCCTTAAAAGAAATTCGTCCCCGAATTTGAAAAAATAAAGTTACGCATACCTTCAAAGAGTTGAGGGAACTTGTTCCGCATCTCGCCCTCGGCCTCCCAAGTGATCTCTTCGCCATTCGGGCTGCACCATAGCACCTTTACTGATGGCAAGACCTTCGATCTAAGTTTCTTCACCTGCCTGTCCAATATCATGACTGGCTATTCGGTGAACGAAAGGTCGCGCTCGAGCTGAACGGTCTGATGCCGAAGCATGTGCGAAGGGTCATGTAGGTATCTGCGAAGCATCGACACGTGGAACACGGGGTGAACATCTGGGAAGTCGGGTGGAAGAGCCAAACGATAAGCTACTGCGCCCACACTCTCGAGGATCTCGAAGGAACCTATGAATCTGGGGCTAAGCTTCCCCTTCCGTCCAGACCTCATCACTCCCTTCATCGGAGAGACCCTCAGAAAAACGTGATCTCCAACTGCGAACTCTAATCTACGGCGGCGCCTGTCAGCATACAATCTCTGCCTCCTCTGAGCTGTCCTCATCCTGTCTCGAATCAGCTGTATCTTCTCGGTCGTCTCCTGTATGATCTGGGGCCCCAAAATACTGCTCTCACTGAGCTCTGTCCAGCAGACGGGCGATCTACATCTCCTCCCATACAGAGCCTCGAAAGGTGCCATCTGTTAGTTGTATGTATGCCCTAGAGGCCAGTATTGTACAGATGATGTATATTATATTGGATGCTTGGACATATATAGAGATGACTTTCTTGCTCGATATGATAGTATGCTATCTGGTTACTCTTTATCTTAACATGTATACTAGTCTCTTTAATCTGTCTTATAGTTACATGTTGGTAAAGCCCTTAGGATGTGTACTTGACTACCTGGACTATGATGCAGATCATACTAGTGGGGACATGGTAGTCCATAAGTACATCCTTCAAGGTCCCTAGTCGTGGGTGTATCGAGACGGGGCATCGATATACCAGTGTAGACTAGCGTATACGCCTCTCGACCCATGAGATGGGCGATGGATGATCCCATATCCATTGGTGTTTGACATCAGAGATGGTATACGGGTGCTCAGTGGAGACTGGGTACACTGGACGGACTCGCCGAGAACTCCCAGATGGTATTATACCTCACGTCAGATGGCAGTTCTCAGGTGACACTTGTACAGGTTAGTCTGTAGACCCGAGATCGTCATAGAGTCTTGTGTGATTCCCACTGTGCTTTGATCTCCACCTTACCACGTCCATGAGGGCGTGCAAAACGGTGGTCTTTGGGCACAGTCCCGAGTCACATGGAGGCAATGAGCGATAGGAGGGGCTTCGTCTCTCCCGGTATTGGGGGTTGATGTTGCGCTGTGCTCGATTGGCCGTAACAGGGAAGTCCCTGGCCAGGGCTGATCAGAGATTTGCTGGTAAGTGTTACCAGTAGTTTCTCGACCCGTTATGAGCCTCACATCGGCACGACTTATCGGTTATTGGGGTCTGACGTTCACCACCCCCAGACTTGATATGCGACATATCAGACGAACAGACCGGACTGTACGGTAAGTGTTACTGGTTGGATTCACAGGAGTGTGAGCGGTCTAGCTCGTCGATCTTCTGATCGCTCAATACTGTAGGGTTCGTAGGCTCCCTAATGAAGTCTCACAAGGCATCAAACATGGCTAATTCAAATTTTTCCTTATGCCTACAAACCCTAATACGGATCGTTAACTAGATATATAGGAGATGCGAGCAAGTAAACGGAAATATAGCTAAAGGGAAGGGGCTACAACCTTTGTAGATCCGGTCATCCACCTCTTAGGCTCCGTGATGACGTCCTCTCCGCTGTCCAAATCGAACCATGACTCTAGCATCGGCTTCATCGGAGAAAAAAGCGGGCTAGGTCATCGACGACGATGCCGAAGATGATCTACGTCGAGGCATCACTAGATCAAGCTCCACCTTCACCAAGCCTTGAAAACTTGTGAAGGAAACACCCTATACTACTTGGCAAGAGGTAGAGGATGAAGAAATAGGAAGTGGGTTCACTTTAGAATTGGATTTCTCACTTGATTTCATCACTTGCCATTGGAGTAGCAAGCTTTTCTTCATGGAAGAAGAAGATGATGAAGGAAAAAGCATATGATAGAATGAATAATAAATTAGATAAAAATCAATACTTATCATACTTTCAACTATAGTTAAGTGTAGAGAATTAACTTGGGTTAGTTAAATGGTTAGGGTTAAGCATAACAACAAAAGAGGCCACTTAGTCAAAGCTTCAAGAATCTTCAACTAACAAACAAAAATCCACCATTTCTTCATTTATCTTTTCCAAAATGAAAAGGTAAATAAAGAAATAAATAAGTAAACAAATAAAACCCTAATCATTAACTTAACCATGGATTAATTCTTTACACTTAACCAAGTAAGCATGTATCATCAAACATGATACAATCATGTGCACAAAACCATATCACATATACAATGTGCACAAATCAAGTGAGAAAATCCTTTTAAAGTGAACCAATACTAGTTAATGCAAAGTAATATATCAAATATATAATTATATATTAAATCATTAAATCAACTCTTGATTTAACGATCCGGTCATATCGCATATAACCGACTAGTATCATATGTATCGGCTTATCGAATCAATCCTTGATTCGATAACTAGGTTATATCGCATATAACCAATCGATACATTGATCGCGAGAATGGAATACGGTATCACATACACGAATTATTCTCGGTCCCGCACATATCTCATATGCGCTCCTATTTCGTTTCGCTTGAGCCAGGAAACCTCTGTGTAGGACTCTAAAGACTCGTCAATACGCCGGCAGCAGATGATGATCATATCAAGCACCCACAAGCCGCAAGCGGTCTGCTAAACGTAATGGCCACCCGGGTATTGAGCGATCAGAAGATCGACGAGCAAGCCCGCTCACACTCCTGTGAATCCAACCAGTAACACTTACCGTACAGTCCGGTCTGTTCGTCTGATATTCGCATATCTCACCTAGGGGTGGTAAACGTCATACCCTAATAGTTCGATAAGTCATGCCGACATGAAGTCCATGACATGTGTGAAACTACTGATAACACTTACCAGTAGGTCACTGCAACCCTGTCCAGGGATTTCCTGTTATGGCCAGTCGAGCATAGCGCAACATCAACCCCCAATACCGGGAGAGACGAATCCCCTCCTATCGCTCATTGCCTCCATGTGAATCGGAACTGTACCCAAAAACCACCTGTTTGCATGACTCAGTAGAGCTGTGGTAGGGTGGAAATCAAAGCACAGTGGGAGACACACAAGACTCTATGACGATCTCGGGTCAACAGACTAAGCTGCACCAGTGTCACCAGAGAACTGCCATCTGACGTGAGGTATAATACCATCTGGGAGTTTTCGGCGAGTCCGTTCAGTATACCCAGTCTCCACTGAGCACCCGTATACCATCTTTGATGTCAAACACCAATGGATATGGGATCATCCATCGCCCATCGCATGGGTCGAGAAGATATACGCTAGTCTACTCTGGAATATCGATGCGCCGTCTCGATATTCCCATGACTAGGAACAATGAAGGATGTACTCATTGACTACCCATGCCCCACTAGTATGATCTTCATCATAGTCCTGGAAGTCGAGTACACATCCTAAGGGCTTTATCAACATGTAATCAGAGAGACAGAAAGTATACACGTTAAGATAACGAGCAACCAGATAGCGTACTATCATGTCGAGCAAGAAAGTCCTACCTATATATGTCTCAGTATCCACTACAATATACATCCAATGTACAGTAATGTCCTCTAGGGCATACATATAACTAACAATCTCCCACTTGCACTAGGGCCATCTGTAGCAGTGGTTGTAGTATCACATACTCAACCATCCCCTGAAAGTCTCTCCCTAGGAAAAGGCCTTCGTGAGTGGATCCGCCGTGTTGTCCTCTGAGTCTACTCTCCTAACCTCGATCACCCTGGAGATCAACTATCTCCATGATCAGGTGATGCTGCCTCAGAATATGTCTGGGTCACTGATGGGACCAGAGTTCCTTGGCCAAAGCCATAGTTCCATTGTCATACAATGGTAGGAACCTAGTTCATCTTATGAACCAATATACACCCAAACCGCCTCTTTGGTAGTATCTTTAATAGCGATGTTACCAGCCTTTATCGTCTAGTTTGCCACGGTATCTAGCTTGGAACTCTTCCAACATACCGTCCCTTTACTGAGGGTAAAGACAATGCCTGCGACTGACATTCAGTCGTCTTTATCACCCTGGAACCCTTCCAGTGATTCTCCCCAGGATCGGTTGATACCATCTCACTATATCTAGTGAGAATCCTAGCATCCAATTACATCTATCTCATAGATGAAAACTCAGGATTTAGGAGGTATCAGTTTGATCCTATTGGAGAATCTATGTGATAAGAGGAGATCGACCGATCGTAGCATAGGAAACTATTTTCCTATCAAGAGTATGTAATCCACGTACTCTACGAGGATCATTACCATACTCCATACTACCCTTTTGTACATACAAGGTTCATCTACCATTTTGATGAAGTCAAACTCTTTGACTACCACATCAAAACAGATGTTCCAACTCCGCGATGCTTGCTTTATTATGTAAAGCAACTTGCACACGTTTCCGCTGCTCCCACTGTTTACGAAGCCCTCTGGTTGTGTTCTTATAGACGTTCTCTTCTAAATCAATATTTAGAAAAGTAGTCATGGCACCCAACCACCAGATATCGTAGTTATGGTATGCAGCAATGGCAAGTAGGATCTAGATGGACTTAAGCATAGTCCCTAGAAAAGGTTTCATCATTATCCACACCTGGTTGATGACTAAAACCTTTAACAAGTCTAGCTTTGAAAGTCTCAACTTTTCCATCTACACCAAGTAATCTTCTCAAGATATACTTGCTCCTGATGGGGATTTAACCCTTCAGATATAGCAACCAAAGTCCATACTTTGTTGGTGTATAAGGATTCCATCTCAGATCGCTAAGCATCCAGCCATTCTTACAGAGTCCCTACTCTCGATGGCCTGCTCGAAACAAGTTGGGTCATCATTTCATGATGCATTCCTCGCTCCCACTGTCATCGAGAAACCGAGGTATCTCTCAGGCAGATGAGGAACCCTACTAGATCAGCGGAGAGGCTGAGGTTCGTCGGAAATTATTGAATCCTTTGGTTCTGTCAAATCATTAGCAGTTTTGTACAGCTGGAACCTTTCCATTTCTACAGAACTGATCTTGCCTCGATCTTGTCCCGATTTTGCTTTTGACATAGGCCGGACAATCCCAAATCTTAACTTACTTAAGAGATAGGCTCTTCCCATACCATATCTCATATGGCATGGTATGCAGTGATCTGATTCGAACCTAATTCAATAGGTACGCAGCTTCTCAAGCGCATAACCCCAAAAGGAAATAGGTAACTCAGTAATACTCATCATAGAGCACACCATATCTAATATTGTGCGATTGCTCCGCCCTGATACACCGTTGTGCTGTGGTGTATTCAGAGGAGTAATACGGAGAGAGAATCTCATTTTCTTTTAGAATAGTCCAGGAACGCCATGCACAAGTATTCTCCTCCCTGATCTTATCATAGGACATAATACTTATACCCGGTTGTTGGTTCTCTACTTCTAACTTATATTCTGTGAATATCTCAAAAGGTTCAGACTTGTGTTTCAATAGGAACATAGGTCTGAATCTCGAAAGATCATCAGAGAATGTAATGAAGTATAAAGAACCGGTCTTGGCATGTGTAGACAGGGGACCTTACATACATCAACATGTATCATCCCAAGAGTTCACTAACTCTTTCTCCGTTTCCAGTAAACGGAGCTATTGTCATCTTATCTCTGTGACATGACTGGCAAGTTTCACAAGATGTAAATTCAAACCAATTTAAATATGCATCTTTATGTAACTCTAGCTAGTCGGGTCACATTGATCTGACCTAGTCTACAATACCTCAAGAAGGATTCGTTCTTTTCTGAACTCTTCCTCTTGTGTGTGTTCTGTATACGAGGAACTGTAGTTTGATTTAGAACGTTAATGCTTTTAGATAACGTGCCTGAACCGATCAACTTTTGATATAGGAAATGTTCAAAACATTATCCAACAATACAAAATTTTATCATTTCTTTACTAATAAAGAGACTGATATGATTTTGTATATCAGGTTCGGTATCTAATAGCATTTGTTCAGAATCAATGTATTGGTAATACAGGGTGATAGTGACCAACAGACTTGGCTGCAACACTTGCCCCGTTTTCTGCCTCATGAAACTTATCACCCGTTCACAGTTTTTCTACCTTTTTGTAGCCCTATGTAACAGATTACATATCTGGGATCCTGATCCGGTATCATATGCCCAGGATGCAGAGGATACTGAGAAACAGTTCTTTGTAATGAACACACCCGAAGGAGATGCATCTCATGCACTTTCTTCGTTTGGGCGGCATGGGAATCCTGGTATTCCCTTATTTCCTGCTCTGTCTTATAACAATTATAAGTTGGAGCGGGACCAACGTTCCCCAGTTCAGTATAACAAGCGGGTTCGGTCAATATTCCGTATTATTATCTTGATTAAGGCGTGATAAGGTCGCTACCTGGAGAGAGAGAGAAGAAAACACTCCGCGTGCGCTCTTGCAAGATCAGACTGGTTATATATTTTATCTAATCAGGATGGCTCCCACTGTTTTTATCAAATCTTCCTTCAAACCTTAAAAGGAAAGACTAGCCGGGATTAATTACACTCTACAAGTTCGCCAATCTTTCAGCCAGGCCAGTGTCGGTACTTTGAGGGAGGTTCCCCGTGCTTTCGCACGGACCTAATTACAGTAAACCTCGTTTTCCCAGAGGCGTAACCCCGTTGACACCTTTCTAGACACCTACTTGATCGGCTAATTGTAAAGTGCAAAACTCTCCCAGGAGTAACAATTACTCGCAGTGGGTATCGGGATCCAACTATCATATAGAAGGTATGCAATCTCATTGCAAATTTCAACACTTGAAACTCCCGATAAAGATTTTTACCCCTAGCACCTATGACCTTAACTATGGTCAACAAATCATAAGTACTAGTCAAGTTCCACCCGTCATTTCGTAATTAATTAGACCCACCCACATGACCCTTAACTAAGGTCAACAAAGTCACGCGACTGTCCTAACTAATCGCATCATATGCGGTGTAGGAAGACATCACTTAGCTACCGTACACTGTGCCTTAACTAAAGTCAACAAACACAGCACGAATACTAAGTACTCTACTTCCTAAAATGACGGAAGGTTGCGAATGGTTTTTATGAAAACCTTTAACGCTTTGAACTTGATCTCGTTGCGGAATCAAATGTTTTTTTTTAAATGGAATGCTTTCGAGGCTTTTCTAGTTTTGCTAAAGGGGTCACTCCCGGTGAAGGGATCGTCGGCCCTTTCCTCGTCGAATGAGGTGCGGGATATATCATATATATCACTGTGCAAAGCGAAAACTATAGAAGCGATCAAAGACAAACCGAGGGTTGTAGCATCTGCCAGTTGTTACTAAAGGAGTCACTCCCGGTGAAGAGATCTCGGTCCTTTCCTCATCGAATAAGGTGCAGGATGTTCTATAATGAACACCGCGATGCAAAGCAAGAACTGTAGCTACCTGTTTTTATTTTGAAATTCGATTCCACAACATCAATTAGGTTTATTTTCTTTCATTAATCTCATTAATGAATATCCCATCATTTAAGTCCACCTAAACATCACAGATAAATATAACGTACGCTTATGCCATCCGCATTTGCCTCGATGTCCCGTCTGCACCGTTAGGTTAGGTAACTAACGCTAGAGCGAGGCAGGGCTAGCACGGGTGTAAAACATAAGCAACGTCTATATAATATATCATATATACTATATAAAGTATCCATCACAGAACATATCACATGATCACATCACAGATAAATCAGAGCAGAAGAAACATATAAAATATTGGATATACTAGGACGTCCGTGTTTTCAATACGAGCCAGTATAAAACACGGATTCCACGGTCGTGATGAATAGCCTATCCCACACCCCTAGACCCCTACGAAAGCGGCAAGCAACCCTACCAATTCTAGGGTTAGGAGACCCGGACTCGACTCCTTGAGACGGTCTCCCACTGGACCCTAGAACCCGGTTACTTGTGCTCCCCTCCTTGGGTCTATCCTAATGCGGAAAAGTAAATCTTATACAAATGGTGACATCATCCGCAACCTGGAAGTGCCCCAATAAAAGAATATTACATACAAGTTTTTACATGAATGAAAAAAGAAAAACACTCTTCTCACATAAAAACCCCCCGGCTATTCAAACACGACGATCCAATATAACATATCCAGCAACACATAACATCACATGTCATCAACGTAAGTAAATATGCGCATCCCAATTGTCGTTGACATATAGCAACGAAACCGGCGATATCACATATTACACTTACGGTCACAGAAAAGAAAGTGTAAAACTACAATAGTTGGAATCCGCAATCTCCATAGACATCGCATGCCTAATCAAATGAATACCTTAGACATCACATGCCTAACAATTATAAACCCCGCATTTTAGTCTCAAAATCGAAAACTCTTTTCAATATCAAGTCGGGCAATTCAACAAGATTCCCGACATCCTGATCGAATGCTCGTCGCAAACTTTAGTAGGCGGCCACACCCCCGATGCCTTCGACGAAGTGCACCAAGGAGGAACACCGCTGCCGCGAGCACCCGAACGGATGCTTTCGGCGACGGGGTTCTCCTGCAGTCACTTGGTCAGGGCTATGGGGTGAGGCTGTCTATTAAGTTTATCCGGCGAGTATCCGCGTACGCTACGTGATTGCAACGGACTTTTGATCGCATCAAAATTCTGTGGCAACCGATCAAGTGAGACTAAAATGCTATGTTTATAACATTCATTCAGTTATCTCATAACTGCTTGTGAATTCCAATTATTGTATCACATTCCGGATAAATAGAAAATGTTAAACTTTTCGATTGAACAGTCAAACACCCAAGTTTTCCCGAAACAGATCAACACATGAAACAAGTCTAAAAACATTCAGTTCGTGCCTCAGTACCAACGGTCCAGCCGTAGAAGGGTTAAGCCAACGCCTCACATGTGGCACGCCGTACTGCCCCAAACCCTAAGGTTCAAAGGGCAGTTCAAGACGGTCACATAATCGAGTTAAGGTTTGTTGTCTTCTAGAGGGTCCATCGCGTTACTTGCACTACATAGAACGTCTTCAAACCACGGAAAAATCCAACACTTGGAAATTTTCCGGCAGGGGAAAAGTTGGGTATTTATATCCGGTCGAACTTTTTAACATATTCTAAAATTATCCGGAAAAACATAGACAAAATTAGACAATCCGATCGAAGCACCGAGTCCCCAATACAACCAAAAAATTTCAACTCTTGAATAAATATTAAAAATTCCCAGGAAAACCAGCACTGCAAAGTAGGAGTTACTGTGCAAAATTCAATGCATGAAGAGACTAAAGGGCCGCGGAACCGCCGCGTTAGCATGCTAATGCCGCGGTTCAGCCGCGCTTTGGTGGACTTAGGAGTACGGGCTTCACA
The DNA here is from genome assembly GCA_030015575.1 of Agapanthus africanus. NCBI lineage: Eukaryota > Viridiplantae > Streptophyta > Magnoliopsida > Asparagales > Amaryllidaceae > Agapanthus > Agapanthus africanus. The sequence goes on from CM057345.1 coordinate 304,563,406, forward strand.
GTAACTCTTAGATATTCCTGCTGATTATTCTGCATATTTTTAATACTCAAAAATCCACAATTTTCAAAAAAGTCCAGAGAGCAAATTTAGGGTTAGGGTTTCGGTCGGATCGGATTTCTAACTCCGTCTATGCATCGCCTAAGGCTCTAGCTAGGCTCTGATACCACTGTAGGGTTCCTAGGCTCCCTGATGAAGTCTCACAAGGCATCAAACATGGCTAATTCAAATTTTTCCTTGTGCCTACAAACCCTAATACGAATCGTTAACTAGATATATAGGCGATGCGAGCAAGTAAACGGAAATATAGCTAAAGGGAAGGGGCTACAACCTTTGTAGATCCGGTCATCCACCTCCTAGGCTCCGTGATGACGTCCTCTCCGCTGTCCAAATCGAACCATGACTCTAGCATCGGCTTCATCGGAGAAAAAAGCGGGCTAGGTCATCGACGACGATGCCGAAGATGATCTACGTCGAGGCATCACTAGATCAAGCTCCACCTTCACCAAGCCTTGAAAACTTGTGAAGGAAACACCCTATACTACTTGGCAAGAGGTAGAGGATGAAGAAATAGGAAGTGGGTTCACTTTAGAATTGGATTTCTCACTTGATTTCATCACTTGCCATTGGAGTAGCAAGCTTTTCTTCATGGAAGAAGAAGATGATGAAGGAAAAAGCATATGATAGAATGAATAATAAATTAGATAAAAATCAATACTCATCATACTTTCAACTATAGTTAAGTGTAGAGAATTAACTTGGGTTAGTTAAATGGTTAGGGTTAAGCATAACAACAAAAGAGGCCACTTAGTCAAAGCTTCAAGAATCTTCAACTAACAAACAAAAATCCACCATTTCTTCATTTATCTTTTCCAAAATGAAAAGGTAAATAAAGAAATAAATAAGTAAACAAATAAAACCCTAATCATTGACTTAACCATGGATTAATTCTTTACACTTAACCAAGTAAGCATGTATCATCAAACATGATACAATCATGTGCACAAAATTATATCGCATATACAATGTGCACAAATCAAGTGAGAAAATCCTTTTAAAGTGAACCAATACTAGTTAATGCAAAGTAATATATCAAATATATAATTATACATTAAATCATTAAATCAACACTTGATTTAACGATCCGGTCATATCGCATATAACCGACTAGTATCATATGTATCGGCTTATCGAATCAATCCTTGATTCGATAACTAGGTTATATCGCATATAACCAATCGATACATGGATCGCGAGAATGGAATACGGTATCACATACACGAATTATTCTCGGTCCCGCACATATCTCATATGCGCTCCTATTTCGTTTCGCTTGAGCCTGGAAACCTCTGTGTAGGACTCTAAAGACTCGTCAATACGCCGGTAGCAGATGATGATCATATCAAGCACCCACAAGCCGCAAGCGGTCTGCTAAATGTAACGGCCACCCGGGTATTGAGTGATCAGAAGATCGACGAGCAATCCCGCTCACACTCCTGTGAATCCAACCAGTAACACTTACCGTACAGTCCGGTCTGTTCGTCTGATATGTCGCATATCTCGCCTAGGGGTGGTAAACGTCAGACCCCAATAGTTCGATAAGTCATGCCGATGTGAAGTCCATGACATGTGTGAAACTACTGAGAACACTTACCAGTAGGTCACTGCAACCCTGGCCAGGGATTTCCTGTTATGGCCAGTCGAGCATAGCGCAACATCAACCCCCAATACCGGGAGAGACGAATCCCCTCCTATCGCTCATTGCCTCCATGTGAATTGGGACTGTACCCAAAAACCACCTGTTTGCATGACTCAGTAGAGCCATGGTAGGGTGGAAATCAAAGCACGGTGGGAGACACACAAGACTCTATGACGATCTCGGGTCAACAGACTAAGCTGCACCAGTGTCACCAGAGAACTGCCATCTGACGTGAGGTATAATACCATCTGGGAGTTCTCGGCGAGTCCGTTCAGTGTACCCAGTCTCCACTGAGCACCCGTATACTATCTCTGATGCCAAAGACCAATGGATATGGGATCATCCATCGCCCATCGCATGGGTCGAGAAGATATACGCTAGTCTACTCTGGAATATCGATGCCCCGTCTCGATATTCCCACGACTAGGAACAATGAAGGATGTACTCATTGACTACCCAGGCCCCACTAGTATGATCTTCATCATAGTCCTGGAAGTCGAGTACACATCCTAAGGGCTTTATCAACATGTAATCAGAGAGACAGAAAGTATACACGTTAAGATAAAGAGCAACCAGATAGCGTACTATCATGTCGAGCAAGAAAGTCCTACCTATATATGTCCCAGTATCCACTACAATATACATCCAATGTACAGTAATGGCCTCTAGGGCATACATATAACTAACAAATACCCGGATGGCCGTTACGTTTAGCAGACCGCTTGCGGCTTGTGGATGTTTGATATGATCATCATCTGCTACCGGCGTATTGACGAGTCTTTAGAGTCCTACTCAGAGGTTTCCTGGCTCAAGCGAAACGAAATAGGAGCGCATATGAGATATGTGCAGGACCGAGAATAATGCGTGTATGTGATACCGTATTCAATTCTCGCGATGAATGTATCGATTGGTTATATTCGATATAACCTAGATAACGAATCAACGATTGATTCGATAAGCCGATACATAGGATACTAGTCGGTTATATGCGATATGACCGGATCGTTAAGTCAAGTGTTGATTTAATGATTTAATGTATAATTATATATTTGATATATTATTTTGCATTAACTAGTATTGGTTCACTTTAAATGGATTTTCTCACTTGATGTGCAAGTTGTATATGTGATATACTTTTGTGCACATCTTTGTATCATGTTTGATGATGCTTGCTCATTTGGTTAAGTGTAAAGAATTAAACCTAGGTTAAGAAAGTGATTAGGGTTTTAATTATCCATTCTTTTATTTATTGATTTTGGAAAAAGAATGGGATAAGAATACAAAATGGTTGCTTTCATTCTTGAACCTTTGTGAAGCTTCATGAAGCTTTGACCAAAGTGACCAATTTGTCTTCATGCTTAACCCTAACCACTCTTCTAACCTTGGTCAATTCTCTACACCTAACCATGGTTCCTATTATGATAAGTATTCATTTCTTTTTCATTTTGGATTAACTTATCATAATATTTCCTTCTTCTTGATCTTCTTCTTCAAGAAAGAAAGCTTGATGCCATCAATGGCAACTTGAGTTCTAAAGTGAGAAATCCAATTCTAAAGTGAACCCACCTCCTATTTCTTCACCCTCTACCTCTTTACAAGTTGTTTTGGGTGTTTTCTTCACAAGTTTCACAAATTTGTGAAGTCGGAGCTTGAACTTGTGATGCCTCGACGTAGATCATCTACGGCACGAAGCCGACGACCTAGTCCGCCCATTTCTCCGATCAAGCCGACGGTTGAGTCCGGGATTCGAGATGGACAGTGAGAGGACGCCTACGTGGAGCCAAGGAAGTGGATATCCGGATCTACAAAGGTTGTAGCTTCTTATCTTTAGTTAAGTTGTTAACTAGATTCGTATTTCGCCTAAACTTCTAGTCAACGATCCGTATTAGGGTTTCTCGGCACCCGTAAAATTTGAAATTGGCATGGTTGATGCCTTGTGAGTCCTCTTGAGAGTGCCTAGGAACCTTACACCATCTGAATAGTATCCTGGAAACTATTGTTGTAAGAGAACTCCACCAAGGGTAAATGATGATCCCAGCTACCACCAAAATCTAAAACGCACGCTCGGAGCATGTCCTCGAGAGTCTGAATCGTCCGCTCTGACTGGACGTCGGTCTGCGGATGAAATGCTGTGCTGAAACTCAAGCGTGTGCCTAAAGCCTCCTGAAGTCTCTGCCATAGTCGGCTGGTAAACTGGGTGCCTCTGTCGGACACGATACACGTCGGGACTCCATGCAGTCGTACTATCTCGTCGATGTAAATCTGGGCGTACTGAGCAAATCCGAAAGTCGTCTTCACTGGCAGGAAGTGAGCCGCTTTCGTCAAACGATCCACGATCACCCAAATGGAGTCATACCCTCGCCTAGTCCTGGGTAGACCCACAATGAAATCCATCAAAATCTGCTCCCATTTCCACTCCGGAATGGGTAACGGCTGTAGCTCTCCCGCGGGCCTCTGGTGCTCGGCCTTGACTTGCTGACAAGTCAGCCATCTCGACACGAAATCTGCGATGTCCCTCTTCATTCCATCCCACCAGTAAACATCTCTCATATCATGATACATCTTGGTATGCACGTTGTACACCGATCGATGTTGTATCGGGATGGACGTTGTACACCGATCGATGTGCCTCCTCAAGAATCTCACGCCGCAGCCCCTCAGCATCTGGTATGCACTGTCTAGTCCAAAATCTCAGCATCCCCTGATCATCGATCACGAACTCGGAAAATCTGCCCTATCCAATCTGCGTCCTGATCTCAGAACATCGGTCATCACTGTGCTGTGCCTCATGTATACGGTCAAGCAACTGTGGGCGTGCACGAACATGCGCAATCTGTCCTCCGATCGGCGTGAACTCGAACTGTACCCGGCTGTCGCATAAAATTTGCCAATCTGCCGACGACTGCCCCTGTACTGCGCTCAAACAAGATAGGCTACTCCCGGGCCTCCTGCTCAAAGCATCCGCCACTACATTAGCCCTGCCCGGGTGGTACAAGATCTCGCAATCATAGTCCTTCACTAACTCCATCCATCGGCGCTGTCTAAGGTTCAGGTCTCGCTGCTGAAATATATACTTTAAACTCTTGTGATCGGTGAATATCTGGCACGACTCGCCATATAGGTAATGTCGCCAGATCTTAAGTGCAAAGACCACTGCAGCCATCTCCAAATCGTGAGTGGGGTAGTTCTGTTCATGTTTCTTCAATTGTCGCGAGGCATACGCGATCACCCTGTCATGCTGCATCAATATGCACCCTAGCCCCACTCGAGAAGCATCACAATAGACCACAAATCTGCCTGATCCTGAAGGCAATGATAACACCGGTGCCGTAGTCAGCCGAGTCCGTAGCTGCTGAAAACTGTGCTCGCACTCCTCCGTCCAATCGAAAGGAACTCCCTTCCGGGTCAACCCGGTCAAAGGTGTAGCAATACTGGAGAAGTCCTGCACAAATCGCCTGTAGTAACCGGCCAACCCCAAAAAGCTGCAAATCACCGTAACTGATGTGGGTCTGGGCCAACGCTGAACGGCCTCGATCTTCCTCAGGTCTACACATATACCGTCTCGTGAAATCACATGCCCCAAGAAGTCTACACTGTCCAGCCAGAAAGCACACTTGGAGAATTTCGCGTAAAGCTGGTGCTCCCTCAAAGTCTGCAGTGTAATCCGCAGGTGCTGCTCGTGCTCCTCACTACTCCGGGAATACACCAAGATATCGTCAATGAATACTATGATGAACAGATCCAGATATGGCCAGAAAATACGGTTCATCAAGTCCATGAATGCTGCTGGCGCATTGGTGAGTCCGAACGACATCACCAAAAACTCATAATGGCCGTAGCGCGTACGGAAAGCTGTCCTAGGAATGTCCTCCTGTCGAACCCGCAGCTGATGATAGCCCGAACGTAAATCGATCCTCGAAAAGTATTCTGCCTCCTGAAGCTGGTCGAACAAATCGTCGATACGTGGCAAAGGATATCTGTTCCGCACTGTCACCCTGTTCAGCTGGCGGTAGTCGATACACAGACGCAAACTGCCGTCCTTCTTCTTGACGAACAGGACTGGAGCACCCCAAGGAGAAACACTGGGTCGAATAAGTCCCTTATCCAGCAAATCTTGCAACTGACCCTTCAATTCTCAAAGTTCCGCCGGGGCCATTCGATAAGGCGGTATGGAAATAGGCCCCGTGCCAGGAACCAAATCAATACAGAAAGAAATGTCGCGCTCGGGCGGTAGCCCAGGAAGCTCATCAGGGAACACATCAGGAAACTCGCTAACAACCGAAACCTGATCCAACGGAACCCCTGTAGCGCTAGCATCACAAACATAGGCGAGAAATCCCTGACATCCCTTCCTCAAAAGCTGTCCAGCGCGAAAAGAAGAAATCACACTGTGAGGGACGGCACCACGGTCCCCCAACACAAGAAAAATCGACTCGCCGGGAAAACAGAATCTAACTGTCTTCTCACGGCAGTCCACAGAAGCATAGCACGTGGCTAACCAATCTATGCCCAAAAGAACGTCAAAGTCCAACATCTCAAGAAGGATCAAGTCGACAGGAAACTCTCTCTCTCACCAATACAGACGGTACAGGATCGGAACACGTGCCTAGGAACAAACGACTCTCCCACAGGAGTGGTCACAACAAGCGGCTGATCAAGCAAACCGGACTCTCTACCCAAACTCGGCACAAAGTGTGTAGATACGTACGAGTGTGTGGATCCGGGATCGAACAACACGTGTGCATCAACAGAACATACTGGAAGGGTACCTGAGACCACCACATTGGACGCCTGCGCGTCCCGATGCGTCAAAGCAAAAACTCGCGCCTGTCCTCCACCGGTGACTGACTGCCCTCTGCCTCGGTCATCCCGTCCTCTCTGAGCAACTCCTCCCCGCTCACGACCTCTCTGTGTATGAGTCTGACCTGGAGCGACAATAGGTACAACAGGCAATGCCCTCTGGGGTGGTGAAGGTGGTACGGTAACATGCGGTGCTGCTGTCTCCCTCCGGTGTATCTCAGGACAATCTCTGACGAGGTGAAGTAGACTGTCGCATCTATAGCAACCCCGCGACGACTGCTGACTCTCCCGTGGATACGAGCTAAACATCTGGCCTCGTCCCGAATCTCTGCCACTCCTCGTATCCGAACGATACCTGCCGCGGCGTCTGAATGTCTGTCTCCGTGCTGATATACCAGTACGAACTCTCTTCGGCTCTGGAACTACCGAAGTCTCAGCAAGGCGCTCCTCGACTAATAGGGTTGCGTCTACCGCTGCTGCATATGTCTCGTAATGCTGCGCGCTGATCGTAAGGAATAGTGGTGTAAGCAAGCCTCGAACAAATCTCTTAACTCGCAACTCCTCGGTAGCCACTAAATACGGGGCATAAACTGATAGCTCTGTAAACAGCACGTCATACTCTGCCACTGACATCTCCGGAGTCTGGCGTAAAGACTCGAACCTGCGTACTCTAGCATCTCTGACACTCAGTGGGAGAAAGCGGGCAAGGAATTGTGCCACGAACTCTGTCAAGGTCATAGGAGGAAAACCTGCCGCTCTACCCTTCTCGTCTGATTCACACCACTTCTGCGCAAGACCTTCCAGGCGAAAGCTCGCGAACTCAACCCATCTCGCATCTGCACATCTGAGCGAACGGCATATCCGAGCCATCCTATCAATGAAAGACTGTGGGTCCTCGGCTGTATCGGTGCCTGTGAAGACCGGAGGCTTCAGCCTCATAAACTCTGATAGCGATACTGTAATCACCTCCGTGGCTGTAGGGGCAACTGGCTGTACGGTAGGTACCATCGCAATCTCTGTAACGGGTGGAGCTACCTCTGGTCGCTGCGCTCGAAGCGTCTCAACTAGCGATCCTATCATCTGGCGCATCTCCTGCATGCTGGATCCCACCGTCTGGCGCATCTCCTGCATACCAGCCCCTAGCGTGGCGATCTGATCTGTCACAGGAGTAACAGCCTGCTCGGGTACAACCGGTGTACTGCCTGGATCAGTCCTCGTCTCAGACGAATCAACTCGAATCTCGGCCCTCGCGGCCGCTCTCTGCGCCCTCGTAGTCTTTGGCGGCATAATGGCTGAAAGGAAATTAGGATTCGATAAGAATACGGAAATCGAATCGCAAGAATATATATACTCAAAAAAGAATTTAAATCAATAAGTCTTAAGGTCGCCTTGGCGGAGTACCGTGTCGTGAGTATGCCGCGGAACATACACACGCTACGCCACTCTGCTTCAGCTACCTACTCCTTCATACCAAGGTCATCCTACACTCCGAAAGGTAAAACCTACGCTCTGATACCAACTTTGTCACGACCCGAATGTTTTGACTCGTGACCGGCACTTAACCACGCAACGTCTACAGGCGTAACGCGACTAAGTAAGCCGAACCCAGAAATGAAAACCATTTAAAAGTAGCGAGTGTTGAAAACATTTAATTAAAACATTTAGAAAACCTTAAATAGTTCAATAAGTTCTTTTAAAGTTACATCATCATTTAAATAATTTTGGCAGCATTTCCTTTGTAAAAGTAACCCCGAAATCGGGTATAAAACAGGATATAAGTGAAAATGAGATATAATGAAACAAAGCATCCCCAAACGGGAGCAATCACGCCCAACGGCGGAAACCATCACCACAAGAGTAATATACGACGCCGTAGCGAAGAATGAGCAATAAGTAAACATCACAGAATAATAAATTGCATATATAAACAGTCGGCTCCCACGAGCTCGACACCAGAATACAAAAATATACATCATCGTCCTCACACTGTCTCTAAGTCCAGTACATATATGGTAGATGGAGAATACTAGATACAAAAGGGGTACAATAAAAGTAATCAGATACCACAACCTACCTAATAGTAAAACAGCTCTCGCACCAACTGTAGTGGTATCTGTAGCCAAAAGATGCAAAAGGCAGCCTGCCGCGACCACTCTGAGGGGCAACCTGCAAATACTGTGGCACAACGGGGGTGAGTTGCCAACTTGTGAATAGAGATAACATATAAAGGTAATCGCGAGCATGCACGTACTACGCTACTCTATCATATGCCAGCAGGTAAGATCTATATGCGACAAGCAAGAGGTGCAATGATCATGCAAATGCTCTGTCAAGTAAAATAACTACAGGATGAGATACATGATAATCAAGGCTGAGCATAGGATAAACAACATCTACACGGAATATCAACGTGGAAAAATAATCGGTGCCCAAAACTGCACCCAATTCCCAAATAAACTCAAGCGCCGGCACTCTCCTCGGCCATCAAATCCTGTAAATCTTTGAGAATCACGAGTGCCCAACATCGGCACTCAAAATATCATAAAATACTCATGTCCAGCATCGACACGCAAATCCTTATATATCGGGCTCCGTAAGTCCGGATCAGCCCACGGGCTCCGTCTGCGGTATCGGCCCTCGGCCCCGGCAGTACAGATCATCCCGCATCCATCTCTCGACTCTGGTCAGTATCCTCCGGATAACCGCCAAGTCCAACCAATCACCGGTAGGTACTCGCCCACCTCAAGGCTCAATCGGCAAAGTCCATCGATCATCTTGCCTAGGGGAACCATACCGGGTCCACCACGAACCCGCAAATGGATCATCCACTCCTCGAATCGGGTTTCAAGCACACGTCTCTGCACCGAGAAAACGCGTGGTGGACGCACCAAAATATCATATCACGAGGAACCGGGTTTTCAAATAGTGCATCTTTTCTTAAATAGTCCCACGGTCCTCAAAACCAGAAATCACATGAAAATCCAACACCAATGAGTAAATCAAATGCGATGTGCTATGTACATCAAGCCATAATATAGGTACAAGGGAGAAACCGCTTTTCTTAAAATAGTTTCAGTTTTCAAAGACAGCATGCGGCTTCCAATTTCTATGAAAATCAAATCAAATCATAGGTGAAATGAACTACAGCATAATAACCATGGCAATTCTACAGTGAGTGTGTCATGGAAATTACTAACGGTATGTGTTTAATATGCAGATTAGTGCTCGTGCAACATGAACCGTTGGTAATAGTGCGGTGTTCTATCAATTTTAAGTTTACATACATATAGCAGGGAATGCAGTATGCAACAACAGTATCCATGACAGTCAATGTAGGTAAATGCAACATATAGCTATAAGGTCCTATCAGCCCTGACGCATAACGCCATGCGGGTGATATCCCCCTAGATGTTAAATCTACTCACCGAAGTCTCGCGCTAAGTGTAGCCAACGACTTGCTTTCCCTTCTTCGCAGCGTCCGTCTCACTCTCCTGCGAACCTAGAATTACACAATATATCACACATAAGCTCAAATCCACAAAAACGCGATATTAAGGTCAAACTAGAAACCCGCGTCGCAAACCAAGCGCGCGTGTGCGCGATACGCTAAAACGTGTGATTACGCGCCTGAAACTACCCCGACCCGTCGCGATACGCAGAAACCCCAAACCCACACACGTATCACGCGTGTCGCGAAGGTTTAAAAATACGAGAAACGGGTATTTAGCTCCAGATTTTTCTACAGCAACAATTAAATAAAATTGCACATACCATGAGTCTAAGGATAGCAGCAGACACCTATAGAGCCAAACCCAAACCCATGTCGCCCCCCCCATCTAGCCGCAAATTGTGGCCATAACTAATATTTCGGCGGCCCAGACATGGAAAATGGGGGTCGTGTTCTATACATGGGATCAGCACCTAACATCTATACTGCAGTTATCTCAAATTTATTCTGAACTCACTGGGTCGATAGCAGTTTGCAGAAAGCTAGAATTTGCTTAAAAACGAAGAATTTCGCATCAAACAGCAATCTGGTGGTATTTTAGTGCAATTGGGGGCTAAGCTAGGTTAACATGGCCCTAACAACACTCCATCAACTCAGTTTAACCAATACACACTTCACTTGACCAAAGTTCCCACTAATTACCACATATCGCACTAAAACACACCATTAATCACTAATCGAAGCTAAACTTCACTAACTAAGCAAACTAGGGGGTAAGTTCAAGAAGTATACCTCACACTCGACCCTGGGAGGAAGGAGGAAGAAGAAGGAGTAGAGGAAAGGAGCTGCAGCTGAAGTTGTTGCTGTTGCAGCTGCTCACTGCTGCTACTGCTGTGCTGTGCTGTGTTGCTGCTGCTGTGCTGTGCTGCTGCTGTGCTTGCTGCTGCTGCTGGGAGTGTGGGTGTGTGGGTATAAGAGTGAGAGGTTGAGAGAAATGAGCACAAGAATGAGAGGAAAATGATAACTCCCAATGTCAACCCCTCCTTTCTCTCTCATCATTAAATGCAAGCATGGGCTTTGCCATGATGCATTCTCTCTCTCTCATTCTCTCAAGTCAACACCCCAAAACAAAAATTCAAATTAAAACAACCAACAAATAACTAAATTGACTTAATCCCTATTATTACACCCACCATGGTTGCTAATCATGGTATAACCTCATTTTAAACCCTAGTTTACATGCACAAGTGTGTGCAAGCCTAGGAAAATTCTAAGAAAATATTTATTAAATTTGGAAAAATATTTGAAACCCAATTTGGTAAACTTTTTATTAAAAACCCTTTATTTAAATATAATTAGCCACTAAACACATCCTAAGGTGTTACAAATATATACAAGCGGCGGTTACGATCTGCAATGTTACCCACCAACTAAGCAATCACATGAAGAAGAAGTGTGCCAGCAAGCCGCTACTGATCCGAGCGGTCGGTCTTGCAAGAAAACTATGGCACAATGGGGGTGAGTTGCCAATTCGTGAGTAGAAGACATCATCAGGTAGAAATCAAATGCATAACGATCTACCTAGGTCATACTGTAATATAATATCATATTATATAGTAACGAATGTATACGTGTGTGTGTGTCTCTTATCGTGTTTGTATCAATATGTGGTAGCATGTCATCCATATCATGTTTATATATATATATATATATCATCCAATGAGTGTCCATCAACGACACTCGAAATCATCATAAAATACTGAGTGTCCAGTATCGACACTCGAAATCCTCATAAATCCCGTGTCCAGTATCGACACGTAAAATCATCATGGCTCAGGCGCCGTCTTATTGGATCGTACTTTATATCTCAGGCACAGTCTCTAGGATCGGCCCTCATATCCATCCATATCATATCACTCCGGTCATTATCCTCCGGATATCCGCCGAGTCCAATACTATCACCAGTAGGTAGTGTTCCCAGCTAGGCTCAACCCTTTCTATACGATCTTCTTGCCCCTGGGTACCATACTGGGTCCACCATGTGTCCGCAAACGGTGACTCCTCACTCCTTGAATCGGTTAATAATCATAGCTCAGAACCGAGAAAACGTGTGGTGGACACCGAAATATCATCTCAAGAGAAACCGCGTTTTTAAAACATTCACAAGTTTTATAAAATTATATATGCGGTTTCTCAAATCCAGAAATCTCATGAAAATAGAATCTCATAAGAACATGACAATAATGGAAAAATATGTAAAGCACAAAACAGTAATATAATGCATGCTGATGTGAATTGAGCAACAATCTAAAGTACTGGCAGAAATATAGCATGGCAAGTGTGTTCATATAAGCGTGTTCGTATAAGCAATGTAAAGAAAGTACAATATCCAAAACAGTACGTGGTGCTGGATACTACAGTAATCTATAATGTTAACAGGGTATAGTGTGATACAGGACATAGTGAATTATATCTGTGTACACGGTATGGCAATTACCGATGATATGTGTGTGAGCATACAAGTATGTGTATGTGCAACGCAAATCATCGGTAATGGTGCGCGTGTCCTAGCAAACGAAGTCAAGTAAAGCTAAAGATATAAACGCAGTATATATCGTAAATGATTGAAGCGCGAGCGTATGCAGAAATAAGAAATCGAAATGCGAGCGTATGAAATCGTAACATGAACAAGTATTAAAATATCCAACGATGTCTGAGCTATACAGTTATAGTTTAAAATAGCACGAAACGTTGTTTTTGGAAATAAAGGACTGCGATGTTTTTGAAATAGATACCATCTGAAAATTCATAGCACGCCTTTGAAGTTATTTAAAAGTATGTAACAAATCGTTGGTTTTGAAAATACGTATAGCTCTAAACATCTCATATTTTCCACTTTGAAAAAATTTAACAAGACTCCTTGAGTCGAAATAAATATCGGCCGTAATCGGCGATCAATCCTCATCATATCACGTACGGAATATCCTTCGTACGATACCATCCAATCAATATGGTACAGATCTATAGTCGCGTACACCAGTCTCATATCATATCGTCTCATCTCATATCATGTCATCTTATATCATTTCATTGAAAGTTCCCAGTGCTTCCGCCGCGAACTCACGGCCAATGCGGAATTCAAAAATGAAATTTTTCATGGCACTAGAAACCTAAAACCAAGAATCCAAACCAAACACCTAAACTAGCAAGCACAAAATGATAGAAATCATAACGTTTGTAGCGTCTTCATTTGCTCCAATTAGGTTGGACTCTAGTATCCTCTCAAGAGCTCCGGATCGCGCTTGCAAGCCGGTCTTCCTTCGCCGAAGATGATCCACCCGAGAGAACTAAGTTCAAGGTTCAACTTCATCAATGAAGTAACTAAAGATCCTAGGTTACTAATTTAGGATGCTTAGTGATGTGTGTGAGTGTTCTAGCATTTTTCTTTCTCTTTATCTTCATGATTCTTAACTCATAAGAGGGTTGAAGATGAAGAAGAAGAAGAAGAAAATGAGCCATGGAAAAGAGTGAAGCTAAATGGTAGAATGAAATCTTCATCACAAATTCAAGCATGCTTCATTTGATTTGTTTAAAAGAATTTTACCAATTTAAAATTACAACCATGCTTGAATAGTATGAGCAAATGAATATATAATTTATTTGTCCATACCCTCTACCATTTCACTTTTCCACCTCATTTCATAATTTCTATAAAAAGAAATTCCTTGAAATGAGGTGTCCTCCTTCTAGAAATATTCTTATATAAATACAAGAATACGTCACCGCAAATACATGTGTAGGAGATAGTGCCCTCAGAGTCAATTATTGGATCACAGGCACGTGATTGCAATGATTGAGGGAGGACCTATCCCGGCAGGACAGTCTTACTCAAGATGATAGTATGCTATCTGGTTTATCTTTATCATCGTGTACTGCTTTAGGTGACCTTACGAGTCGCTATTACATGTTGATAGAGCCCCTAGGATTCTTGCTTGACTACCAGCAGTATGAGGGCGATCATATAAGTGAGAGCTAGGGTCTATAAGCAAATCCTTAAAAGGTCCCTAGTCGTGGGAGTTTCGAGACAGGGCATCGATACTCCAGAGTAGACTAGTGTATACAGTCGAGACCCCGACGAGGGGTGGTGGCCGGTCTCACAAGCCACTGGTGTCAGTTGGTTCACCTAAGATGTATACAGGTGCTCATTGGGTTATGAGTACACCGGACAGGACTCGCCGGGAACCTGCTAGTTGGTATTATACCTGATGTCAGATAGCAGTTCCCTGGTGACATGTGTACAGGTTAGTTCATCGACCTAAGATCGTCATTTGTCTCGTGTGAGTTCCCACTGTGCTTTGATTACTACCCTACCACGGCTCAAAGGAGTTGTGCAAACAGGTTTTAGTTGGGTACAGTCCCGAGCCACATGGAGGCAGTGAGCGGATCTGCAGGGGTTCGTCTCTCCCGGTATTGGGGGTGAGGTCGCGCTGTGTCTATGAGAGCCAGTACATGAAAAGTCCTTGGCCAAGGAAGGAGATTTACTGGTAGGTATTCCAGTGGTAGCTCAGGGTGTTCTGGGCTGATCTCCGACACGACTTGTACCGCTTTTGGGGGTCTGACTTTTACCAACCCCCTAGGCCCGCCATGCGATGCTCATAGACGAACGGACCGGATTGTACGGATATTTTCACTGACAGGCTCAGTAGGGTGTCAGGATGAGTTCGCTCATCGACGTCCCTTTTGGTCAATAGCTGGTAGCCCGTCACGTATGGCCCATACCTCTAACGTGCTAGTGGTTAAATCCACAGCCATAGTATTGACGAGTCTTTAGAGTCCACCACACACAGTTACTCAGGTTTCGGACGAAACGCTGTAGAGGCCGTATGGAGATATGGCAGGGTTCGATCAGATACGTGCGGTATTGCACGGATCGTGATCGGACGGATTTTACTAGCCGGCTTTGGTTTAAGCCGGATCTTAGTATTAGACAGTGTAGTTTTGTCTCTTTGCATTTGTGTTCAGTGGGAATACAAATGCGGGCATGTATATGCAGTCGCGGGGTTTTCCTGTAATTTATTACGGGATTAGTTTTCTGAAGTTGCCAGTTTGCATTCCGTTCCGGCCAGTTTTCCTTTGTTCCTTCCCGGCTGGACTTTTCCGATGAGAGGGAGTTCATTTTTCATGTGGGAAAATTATCATTCATCTCATTTTAGCTTGCCACCAAAATTCCCAAGTTCATATCTTGTTCATTCCTCCATCACCAAAGGCAACTTCACCCCAAGTGAGACAATGGTTTCTACACTAGTCTACAACACTCCTTGGACGCGTCGGCTTGCCAACTTCGCGCCCGAGTTGCCTCGGTCCAGAGGTGGGAGCCCGTAAAAGAAAACGGCGATGTGGTGCCCTTTCCGACGAGGAGGTGACGGGCGGAGATTCCGCGGGAGATCGGAGTGGAGACGAAGACCGAAGGACACGGATCGCTTGGTATAACTCTCTACCCATCTTTTAGTTCGCTAGTAGCTAGGTTAATAGCCCGATCCGGGTTAAAAGTGCGCGGTGGTGCCGGTTTGCAAGTTTCGCAAAGTTTTTCGTTTCCGCCTTTCCGGCGTCGGAACGACGGCCGGGGCGCCGCCGTGCACTTACATTAGTATCAGAGCCACGCTATTAACCTAGCCTAGCTTGCTCTAGTATGTTTAAAACTCGATCGATCAAAAATCCCAAAAACCGTATTTTCACATGCACAGTTTCTGTCGAAATTTTTTTGGGCTCTAAAAATTTTTCAGGGTGTTTCAAAAATGTGTGCAGGGTATATGGAGAACACTGTAGAAAAATGGTCACGTGATGCCACTATTGAGCCGCGGAACCGCGGCCTTAACCCCCTTTTGGCCGCGGTTCCGCCGCCTAAAATTGTCATCATTGCTCCAGATTTCTACAGTAGTTCTCTGAGTTGAACATGGGGCTTTTGGAATATTCTTTTTGGGCCCAGATTTTCTGTGAGTGCTACAGTACTGCTTGGGGGACACTTCGATAAATTTGATCGATCGAAAAATTTAAACATGTTAGTTCACAGTATTTACATTATATCTGCGACCGTGAATGTCACTTGATCGGTAAATCCTGTCTAACTGCTATAGCCCGGTTAGACGGATTTGCGAACGTGACATTCACGTTGATGTTCTGTGTTGTGCTGTGATATTGCGGATTGGTCGTGGGGGATAGCCTGGATGCAATGTTAGTACAGTTTTGTTTTATATGTACATTTGATATTGCGGGGCGAGCGTCCGACATGTGGACTGCCGTCACTGCCTGTTTGTATTATTCTTTTGGGGCACGACCGGGTCGAGGTCGATGTACCCGTTGTATGTATATTTTACTTTCTGTACTAGGATTACCCTGCGGTGGGGTGCAAGGATAGCCGGATTCTAGAGGGCAACGAGCCCGCATCTCATGGCGTTGAGACGGAGGGGGCTTTACTCTAGAATTGGCGGGCTATTCGCCGCACTCGTAGGGGGTACAGGTTGACCCAGGAGGGGTGCCCAAGTTACCGGATTCCGTGAAGTGCTGGGTGGTCCATTCACGTTGCTGAAGGGGGCTGCCTCGCTTCAGGTTTTGGCGGGTAACTTGCCGCACCCGTAGGGGTCTAGGATTTCATTGCACAGGCTATCCACACGACCAGGGGAACGTCGGGTTTCAGTAGCGGCTCTATGAAACTCGGGGATCCTAGATATCTGTATTGTTCTGTGATGCTGTACATTTCTGTGATATTGCATTTTATCACGCCTTGAGCGAAATATTATATATTGATATATAAACTAGTAGATGTTGTATATGTTTTGCATCCGCGCTAGTCCAGTCCCCGCTCTGTCGTTAGTTAAGTAACCTAACGGGTGATGACGGGACCCAGTGGCGAATGCGGATGGCATATACGTACATCATTATTTTCGTTCTTTTGTGGTGTGATCAATTGATGGGACTGCGTTGATTCGGATCAATGCAAGTTAAACAAACCTATTCTGATGTTGTTGGAACACTTTTTCAAAAAGCTGTTATTGCAAGGACGTTCTCTTCTATTTTGCATTGTGGTATTCAGTTGGAATATCCTGCTCCTCAGTCGACGAGGCAAGGGCCGAGATCCCTTCACCGGGAGTGACCCCTTGGACAGAAGTTTGCGTCAGGGCAATAACTTCACTATAGCCGATTACTTTTGCTTTGCATCGTGGTATTCGGTTGGAATATCTTGCACCTCATTCTACGGGGAAAGAGCCGAGATCCCTTCACCGGGAGTGACCTCTTTAGCAAAGGTTTTCGTCACTATATTTTTATAAAAGCTATCCGGTTCTGTAACGTTTTGAAAATCGTTTCGGTGAAATTTCGAAAAAAAGGGTAAAATAAGGGGGTTTTCTGTAAAAAAAGTCAAAATACAAATATCTTTATTATAAAATTAAATATACATATTCTAGCTATGTAATTGCTAGTATTTGGTGTTTATTGAGCCACTGGTGAAATTTCAAATTTTCTGAAAATTTTTCCGAAATTAATTATTTTAATATTATTTTAAGCCGTCACTAATACATTTAATTAGGGAAAATTACAAATTTGAATGAGTTGAAACAAATTTTGTGCACCATAAAACATTAAATAAAATTTTATCATGTGGTTTTTGAAACGAAATCGTTTGCCAAAACGGTTTAGAAAATATCGAAGAAAAAAGCTTTTTTTTCGGTGAAATTAGTGTTAATGGGAATTGGGGTAATACATTTATCTTTTTCCCTAACCCACACACCCACACCTCACCCTCTATTCCCCTCCCCATGTGGCCGGCCCCACCATGACAGCCCTCCCCCTCTCCCTCTCTCCAATCACTTCTTTTTTCAAAAGAAAAGAAAAAGAAAAGAGTAGAAAATGATAGAATTAGAGTGGACTTTGACTAAAGTGGACTTTCCCTACCTCACTCTCTCTCCTCCCTCACCCAATTCCCATCAATTCTGGCCAAAATCTGAACCCACAACAGCCCCTTCATTCTTCATCTCCTTCTCTTTAAAAAAGTTCATCAAAAATGCTTGAAAAATCCACAAAAAATCAAGCAAAAATCCAAATCAAAATCCACCTCCTACCCATTTTCCCTTGGCTACCATAGCATGGATCTAGGGATTTAAATTTCAATTTGGGAGGCTAAGTGTGCTTGTGGGATCTTCAAATTATTTGGGTATAAATTCTAACCTTTTTGCTTAATGTGTTGTTAATTGCTTAGGTTAGCTTAATTAATTGTTTAATTAGGTTTTTAATTAGTTCTAGGTGCATGATTTAAAATTCAAGAGAGGGGTTTGATTTCAAATTGGTATTTTGTGTTGTGAGATTTAGTTTATGTGATATAATTGACATATTAATGTTATGCTAAATCCAATTTAAGTTGCTAGTTTGCATATTTGTTGATTTAAAAGGGATAATTATATAATTGGTAAACTAGGTTTTTTAAATAATTATATTCTTATGAGATAAAATTCAAATTTAGGTTTCATGTCATTATAAAGATTATATTGAGTGGTTTAATGCTTTTAGTTCATGAAAATCCAAGCTAGATTGTAGTTTGTGCATTTTTGCTATAAAATTGTTAAAATTTAGGTATTTTGTAAACTAGAATTTTAACGTTTATGGAAATTAATGAGATTAAATTATGGGAATTGTTTTTATTACTTAATTAAGATATTTAGTGAATATTGTGGCCGCTAGATTCGTTTAAACATCAAGATGTTGTATTAAAATGGGTAATTTGTGCTTGCTAGATTTTCGGAAAAATGACTTTTTAAGTGAAATTGGGGGTTTTGTGAATTTTAAGCTATTTTATATTATAATTAGTGCTCGTGATTGTACAAATGAGTGTGGTTGGGTTTTTCTCGATGGTTTGGCGTTTGTACGCCGACGTCGAGGGTTTTTGGATTGATTTGTGAAAGCAACCATAGGTTTAGACCTATGTGGGTTTCGTGTGTCGTTTTGCTCATGAGTCGGATTTTAATGCGATACGATGCGTTGTGATATGTAGGTACTCCCATGTGGACTTCGAGACGACAAGCAAGCGCGTGGCGACGTCGGCACCGGCCAGTGAGGACCAGGTGAGTAGATTTATATCTACGGGGAGAAGTCGGGTGGATGGCGTATAGCACACCCGCAGTTCGTGGTGATGTATACGAATACCTATACACACACATATATATATTGTTTATATATTATTTGAGTATATTGATGATAATATGGATATTTGGTGTTCCTGGATATTTAGTGTCGCGAAACCCTAGAGTAGTTGTCGCACCACACATGCACACATCAACCCATACTTGCATACTTTCTTCTTTCATTTGTGCTTATACGAGAATATATAGTTATGCGTTCACATGGGTATGGGACTATGTGTTCACATACGGATTTGACGATGATACTTGGGTTTGAGATGAGTCGATGAGATTTGTATTGAGGTTGTGAATTCGGTGATATGGCAGAATTCATATTTGAGATACGACATGACGTTGTAGCGGGTCCTTGACGTAGTGTTTCACACACGTCCATGCATAATTAGGCGGTATCAGTATTGTACTAGACGTAGATCAGTACCCCGATCATGATATTTGATAAAGAGCATACCAGATGAATAGTATGATGAATATGATATTGACCCGTACCCAGATTTGGGATGCCGTACGACGGATTTACGTACGAGCTATATATTGATGATTGATCTGCACTCTTGACTTGGGATGTCTGATTATAGATATGGTATCGGATATGATATTATTGAGGCGGGATCACCGACTATACATATACAGGTATGTATCTGTATCGACTCAGATGATAGGCGGTTTCCTTACCTGTAGTTCAGCTTGTTAGTTCAGCCGTATAGTTTAGTGTAGTTGTTAGATTAGATTAGACTCCTACCTATTTCAAAACTAGCGGATCGTGGGTATTTTAAAAGACAGCCAAAGGGATCCTACGGATATTTCAAAAGACGTATCTTTTCATAAAAACACCGTAGCCCTATTTTCAAAACCCCACGATTCGTGTTATTTCAAAGGGCACCATTGTTTAGTATTTAGCTCCCGCTCATTATTGTTGTTCGCTCCGCATCGCATGCTTATATTATGATTCATATCCTATTATTAATATCATGCTGTTAGGACACCAGCACCATTACCGATGACGCGTATGTACCACGTACACTTACTTGCCGGCTCACACACATCTTCATCGGTAATTGCCATGTCACGAACACTTTAGAAAATACTATTTCATTTGACATAGGTTGTTAGCTAATAGTTTAGACATGATATTAGTGTACTTGCCTTATATGCTAGTTAGACATTGTAGTTATTTCCTACTACTTCATGCATGTTATTATTCACTGTTGTGTCGCATTCACGGATTATCATGCCTATATTCACTGTTTACATGCTATTGATGATTTGGATTCGGATTTCCATGAGATTTTTTGGATCTGGGGGGAAAACCGCAAAACTTATATAAACTGATTTCTCTCTTTTTAAATAAAAAGTGCGGTTTTTCCCATGATGTATGAGTCGTCCACCATGAGTTTGCTGATGGATTTCGAGACCCGATTCGAGGAGACGGATGAACCATTTCGGGTACATGGTGGACCCGGTAAGGTACCCTGGGGCAAGAAGCGCGTGATGATGACGATGTGAGCCTGGCAGGGGAGCACTACCTGCCGGTGATTTTACCCGACGCGTCGGATATCCGGAGGATACCGTCGTGGTCTTGAGATAGATGGTAGGGGCCGGTCTGGATTGACGGCGCCCTAGATATTGTGATTGAGATATTGAGATTTTGAGATATTGAGGTACAGAGATTGTGATACAGAGATATCGAGATATTTGGACACTTGTTTTGTTTCGATGCTGGGCACTGTTTTATGCTGATTTCATTTATGGTACCTCACTTTTAAAATACAGAAATCTCACTGATTTATGAAAGAAGTTTTCTTCAGTACATGCATTCTGTTTCATGCATTCATACATTGCTACCTGAGGCACTGACACGGCACATGGATTTACACTTGGGTTAGATATTTGCCCTAACCATTGTTATGGGTTGCTGGTTATGTATTTGAGGATATATTATGATCATTGACCTAGGATTCCGTTATTTATGCGATTTCTTTTCGTAGATGTTTTTCTATTCACGAGTTGGCAACTCACCACCGTTGTGCCCCAGTTCTTGCAGGTTTGCCGTACAGGTTTCATTACGGCTTTGCGGGCATAGTTTCCTTCGGGTGACTTGCTAGTAGGTGTGTTTACTTGTATCGTACCCCCATTATATATCTTGTATATAATTATTCTGTTGTATCTAGAAGTTCCATCAACCAAACATGTATTTATTTTGAGATAGAGACCAGTGATGTTATTCTTTCGACTTTAGAGTCGCGCGTTTTTATTTCTGTGGTTTTCTTGTGGTTTTGAGTTTTGATCCTCGCCGTTGGCGTTGTATATTATATTGCTTGTGTGGTTGTGACCGTCGATTGACGAAGAGCTAGCTCCCTCTTGGGGATGCCTTTTATTGATTTCGTATACTATTCATGTTGTATCCTGTTTGGGAGCCAGTATTTACAAAGGAGACTCTGCCGAAATTTTCGGGAAATATTGATGTTTTCTTTTTTTTTTAAAAACCGCACAATTCGGCTTATGCTATTAAAACTACTTGTTTAAATTGGTTTTCCTTCACTCTACTACTTTTCTTGGTTTGCATTTCTGGGTTTTCGGCTTACTTAGATTACGTACGCCTCGAGACGTTCGTAGTTTAAGTGCCGGTCATATTCCGTACTTTCGGGACGTGACAGGTTCCTTCAACGATATCAAGTTCATTACGTTAAAGGTTTTCGCCAGAAACCATTCGTATCCCTCCGTCGTTTCATATGGATAGTCAATAAGTATTCAAGCTGTGTATGTTGGCCAAAGTCAAGGCACAGTGATTGGTAGCTATTGGGTATTCATATGTAGCATAGATAGATGTGTTGGTTTGGGAAAGTCGTACTACTATTTTGGCCAAAGTCAAGGGTATGTACGGGTGGGTTCAAATTAACCTGGACAATGACGGGTAGAACTTGACATGTGACTTATGATATGTTGGCCAAAGTCAAGGTCATAAGAGCATGGGGTAAAAATCACATCGAGAGTTTCTAAAGAAACTGAAACTTGCCAGATATGCGCATACCTTCTGGAGTGTGATAACGTGAGCGGATTCCGTCACGTTATCATGCGATGATAGTTGGATCCCGATTCCCACTGATGAGTTGGTTTACTCCTCGGGTGATCCCGACTAATTCTTCTTTCGGGTTTGGAGAAGAATTTGACGTTACAGTGGGAGGTTTCCTGATTAGATAAAGTGATAACCATTCTGATCTAGGATAGAGTGCACGCTGAGTGTTTCTTTTCTCTCTCTCTTTGGCAGCGACCATTGACCCGACCCTAGACTATGACTCGGTGGCCAAGTTGACCGAACCTTCTTAACACTGGCTTTTGGATTGTCAGAGTTGCATACCTCATTGCCACTCCTGGTTTTACCCTTTTCTCCAGGACACCCCGTATTATTACGAACGTCCACTTCCATTGGACAAAACCATCGTATGGTTATATACGAACTCGAAGGAATTCGAGGATGGTTTTCGGTTCTGGAGAAAAACGAATAGGACTATTCAGTTGTCTTTTCCTTTTACCTTCTCTCAGGTTACGAGTGTTCCTTGGATTAGGACAGTACACCTATTATGCAAATTGGATAGTCTTCTTCCAAACCTTAGGCTGGTGCCGAACGGTAGGAAATGAAGAAAACCAATTAGCATAACGATGGTGTGCAGAAGGTATTAAGTTAAGACAAAGAAAGGGATTAGTAAGAGGGCAAAGTAAATTGCGACTGATATTCACGACCGAACCAAGTATTTCTTCGCCAATCCTAAATCACCTTTGTATTTCTCCAGGACACTCCGTATCACTACGAAGATCCACAGTTTATTTGATACTCCATCGTATGGTTATATACGAACTCGAAAAGAACTTGTTCCAGTTCGGGGATGGATTCTGGTTCAGGAGAAATAGGAATAAGGTTTATCCGGTTGTCTTTTATCTTCATCTTCTCTCGCATTGCGAGTGCTCCTAGGACTAGGACAGTACACCCATTACGCTTATTGGATAGTCTTCTTCCAAACCATAGGCTGGTGCCGAACGGTAGGGAAGGAAGAAAACCATTTGGCCTAAAGGGGTGTGCAGAAGGAAATGACTAAAGACATATAAAGGGATTTGGAGAGATGGCAAAGAATTATACGGTTACAGTTGTGAATCTGGATAATGGAAGAGGCATTACTAGGAGTACCCAGATACCCCATCGAAACATTTCAATGTTTCAGTTTCACTGTGTATTGTTAAAAGAAAACTGATATCCTAATTAGACACTTGCTCCAGGGTATGTATTTACCAGGTTTCATTCTCACATCTGTATGGTTTTATAGATGATGAGTGGGAGTAAGTTATTGGGAATTAGGTGATCATCCTCATTATATCAGAATTTGTTGTAATTGGTGATATTTGAGGAAGTCACCTGGGTTGTTTGCCGGACGGCAAATATTTGGTTTTGAATATCCGTTGTTGTGCACCAATTTCAAATTGATATATCTGTACGTCTATTTTTATAGAGTGAGATATACCTTTTTGAAATTATGTCTATGACATTTACCTATATCAGTGGATGGTTAGGTAAGGAGCATTGAACAGCGGTGTAATTCTTCATAACCATAGTACAGTTTTCAACCTACGACACACAGGGAATGAGTTACTAGACTCAGGGGACTTATACAGAGTATTGTATGTTGTCCAGTGTCCATTAGGACAGAGGGGTAGGTATCCGTACTATATTATGTTTACTTGCGACTTCTCTAGTTCTTAGACAGGTGTTTCGTAAAAACGCAGGGTCCAAGTTTTGAGAAGTTATAAGTATAAGATTAAAGTAGAGAATCAAGTATTGCAAGTATCGGGATTCTTCAAGATGATCGAAGATGTAGATACTTGTGAATGGTATTCAGTTGATAGTAATGATTAAGACAACTAGCTTCTCTTTCAGGTTACTCATAATTGGAAGTACTCCTAAGTTGAGTAACGCTGATCGGCCTCCTTCCATTTAGTTGACATGCACTGGAGACAGCTGCATGATTTGAATCTGGTTCAATTAAATTAGTGCCTCTGTTTCTATATTGGATATAGAACAGTTCATATCTTGACATTGTTAAGGTACGGGGAGTTGTCCGGCTTATGCTTAAAACCAGACTCTGGATAACTCAAGGCACGTTTCTGTAATGGCTGTTTGTGGGTTGACCCGGGCTATGACGAGGGTTGACTTTCTACCATCTGGGAAATCAATAGTGATATTGTTCTAGACTCGCCATAGTTTTTAAAAAAATGGATTTTTTCAGAAAACAGTAGTGGGAGTATGGTAGAACTGGAAGTGATTCCAAAACCGCAAACGATTACTGAAGATTTGATAAGAACTTAAAGATTCAATCTGGTTTGACATTCCATTGGCCACTCCGCAGATATGGTGGGTAACCTCAGGCACCCGAGAGGTACTTCGGTATGCTCAAGGACGGTGGCAGGGAGGTTCTTGTTTACCCAGACTTACCATTGCTGTTGTTCCAGACTGTGAGACCCGGCAGGAGGATGAGTATAGCGTCGTTCTAAACTGGTTTTAGAAGTGTACGTCTACATGACTCTGCCAGAGGGTTGTCGTGGTCAGTGGGAGCAGCAGAAGCATGGTGGACAAGTTGCTTATGTCTATTTATAGACTAAAGCGGATATAGCGGAGATAGATCATCTATTTCTGATGTGACAGTCATAGGTTTGACTTCATCAGAATAGGGGATGGATCTGTTAAGAAGGTAGTAGGGGGTGATGTCCTGGTATTTGGATGACATACACAGAGTAGGAAGTGATATTCATATACTACGATCGGTTATACTTTGGTCGTCACACAGTGGTTTCTCCACATAGGAATTGGATATTATATCAGACATTCCGGTTACTAGATCTATGGTTTTAGATCTAGATTTTGGTAGTTTCCCAATCTGGGTACTTAGACAGCATTCTATGAGTATTTAGAATGGAGGACTCCTGGCACGGTAGTATACCTGCAGGTGATGGAGTCACCCTCTCTAAAGGTGTCTTACAGACTAAAGGGGAGAGGGATGTGCATGATTGGCAGATCACTTGCTTAGGCAATTGAGTCAATCATGAGATGTCAAGTACCACACCAGATGTTGTTCTTGCAGTAGGTGCAATAAGTTGATATTGATCCAATCCTGGAGAAACGATCGGAAGCAGTTTTAGAACATAAGTGGATGTTCTAGGGATATGATAACGACAGCCTCATTCGGGAGACAGTTATCATTCCAGGCTTCCAAGGTGACTTGGATGACAGAGTGACTGTCAGAGTTATAGTTTTCCCTCTGACGAGGGGCAGTATTTTGGACAGATGGTCCAGGTAGATACTGAGGGAAGGCATGGCGCAGGATACTGATTAAGTTCAGTTGACGATACAGTCTATGAAGTTTGGATTTGGAGTTCATTTATGAGCTAGGTCCCATCAGATATCCAGACATATTCTAAGACAGGTATTGCTCATTTCGGGAGATGCCTTTCTCCGCGAACTTAAGATAAAGAGAGACATAGAAAGAAACATCAGAGTGGATCCACTCACTGAGGTTATTCCTCGAACGCAATAGTCTTGCAAACGAGCTTTGTGAGACTGACTAGTAGAGGAGTTGGGTGTTCGGTATCACACGGGCTGTGAGAATGCGACATCGCAATAATTAGCCTTGAGTGCAAGTGGGAGATTGTTGGAGATAGTGCCCTCAGAGTCAATTATTGGATCACAGGCACGTGATTGCAATGATTGAGGGGGGACCTATCCCGGTAGGACAGTCTTACTCAAGATGATAGTATGCTATCTGGTTTATCTTTATCATCGTGTACTGCTTTAGGTGACCTTACGAGTCGCTATTACACGTTGATAGAGCCCCTAGGATTCTTGCTTGACTACCAGCAGTGTGAGGGCGATCGTATAAGTGAGAGCTGGGGTCTATAAGCAAATCCTTAAAAGGTCCCTAGTCGTGGGAGTTTCGAGACAAGGCATCGATACTCCAGAGTAGACTAGTGTATACAGTCGAGACCCCGACGAGGGGCGGTGGCCGGTCTCACAAGCCACTGGTGTCAGTTGGTTCACCTAAGATGTATACAGGTGCTCATTGGGTTATGAGTACACCGGACAGGACTCGCCGGGAACCTGCTAGTTGGTATTATACCTGATGTCAGATAGCAGTTCCCTGGTGACATGTGTACAGGTTAGTTCATCGACCTGAGATCGTCATTTGCCTCGTGTGAGTTCCCACTGTGCTTTGATTACTACCCTACCACGGCTCAAAGGAGTCGTGCAAACAGGTTTTAGTTGGGTACAGTCCCGAGCCATATGGAGGCAGTGAGCGGATCTGCAGGGGTTCGTCTCTCCCGGTATTGGAGGTGAGGTCGCGCTGTGTCTAGGAGAGCCAGTACATGAAAAGTCCTTGGCCAAGGCAGGAGATTTACTGGTAGGTATTCCAGTAGTATCTCAGGGTGTTCTGGGCTGATCTCCGATACGACTTGTACCGCTTTTGGGGGTCTAACTTTTACCAACACCCTAGGCCCGCCATGCGATGCTCATAGACGAACGAACCGAACTGTACGGATATTGTCACTGACAGGCTCAGTAGGGTGTCAGGATGAGTTCGCTCATCGACGTTCCTTTTGGTCAATAGCTGCTAGCCCGTCACGTATGGCTAATACCTCTGACGTGCTAGTGGTTAAATCAACAGCCATAGTATTGACGAGTCTTTAGAGTCCACCATACACAGTTACTCAGGTTTCGGGCGAAACGCTGTAGAGGCCGTATGGAGATATGGCAGGGTTCGATCAGATACGTGCGGTATTGCACGGATCGTGATCGGACGGATTTTACTAGCCGGCTTTGGTTTAAGCCGGATCCTAGTATTAGACAGTGTAGTTTTGTCTCTTTGCATTTGTGTTCAGTGGGAATACAAATGCGGGCATGTATATGCAGTCGCGGGGTTTTCCTGTAATTTATTCCGGGATCAGTTTTCTGAAGTTGCCAGTTTGCATTCCGTTCCGGCCAGTTTTCCTTTGTTCCTTCCCGGCCGGACTTTTCCGATGAGAGGGAGTTCATTTTTCATGTGGGAAAATTATCATTCATCTCATTTTAGCTTGCCACCAAAATTCCCAAGTTCATATCTTGTTCATTCCTCCATCACTAAAGGAAACTTCACCCCAAGTGAGACAATGGTTTCTACACTAGTCTACAGCACTCCTTGGACGCGTCGGCTTGCCAACTTCGCGCCTGAGTTGCCTCGGTCCAGAGGTGGAAGCCCATAAAAGAAAACGGCGATGTGGTGCCCTTTCCGACGAGGAGGTGACGGACGGAGATTCCGCGGGAGATCGGAGTGGAGACGAAGACCGAAGGACACGGATCGCTTGGTATTACTCTCTACCCATCTTTTAGTTCGCTAGTAGCTAGGCTAATGGCCCGATCCGGGTTAAAAGTGCACGGTGGTGCCGGTTTGCAAGTTTCGCAAAGTTTTTCGTTTCCGCCTTTCTGGCGTCGGATCGACGGTCGGGGCGCCACCGTGCACTTACAACATGCCCGTATTCGTTTCAAAATACGAATACCCAAGAGATAGAAAAATACAATGAACATAATACTTGAATATACATATCGAAATATATATGTAAACTATTAAATAAAAACTTGATTTATTAATCTGGCTTAATCCTAACCCGGCTAGTATTATCATCCATCCGATTTAAGTCCCCATGGCTAGCACACATACCTAATCGGTGATGGTTCCTAGTGCCCTCACCGCTAACCCACGTCTATTACGGAATTCAAAAATAAAATTTTTGATGGCACTGGAAACTGAATCCAAGAATCAAACCAAACACCTAAAATAGAACCATAACGAGATAGAAATCACTACCTTTATAGCGTCTTTATTTGTTCCAATTGGGTTGGAATCTAGCATGGTCTCAAGAGCTCCAGGTCACGTTTGCAAGCCGGTCCTCCTTCACCGAAGATGATCCTCCCGAGGGAACCGATCCAAGTTCCGGCTTCACCTAGTGAAGCAACCGACGCTCCGAGCTCACTAAGAATGGAGAGTGGGGATGTAGGAATTTTCCACTATTTTTTTCTCTCAAATCTAAGCTCAAGAGAGCAAGTGTAGAAGAAGGAGGAGGAGGTGAGGAAAGATAGCCATGAGCAAGTGTTGAAGAACCAGAGAGCATGAATGAATGAACTAAGTGTAGAATGTAGAATGGTTTCATATTATTTTTGCAACCATACAAATAAAAAACTCACAACAATATGTAATAAAAATATTGAAGCCCATTCCTCTTTACATGTCTTCAACCTTGCTTAATGCCACCTCACTCTCCATCTCATTTCATGAATATTCACAAATGGGTCTCCATCTTGTAGAACAAATTCTGTATAAATACGGAATACAACCCGGTATACGTATCGAAATACATATACGCGTATCCGTATAAAAAAACGAATAGCCAAGAAAGAAAATGAATAGTGAAAAATAATACTAGAATACATATATTAAATATATATATATATAAATTATTAGATCAAAACTTGATTTAATAATCCGGCTTAATCCTAAGCCGCTAGTATTATCAACCGTCCGATTAAAATCCGTGTAGCCTGTACACATATTTAATCGGACATCTATATATACCAACATACGTCATCTACATCATATCACATGAACCAAGAAAACCCTCTATGTGGGACTCTAAAGACTCGTCAATACGCTGGCAGTGGGTTTAACCACAAGCACGTCGGCGGCACTAGATGTACGTAACGGCTACACAAGTATTGAGTGAAAGGAAGGCCGATGAGCAAACTCATCTGTACCCTTACTGACCCTGTCTGTGACAATCTCCATACAGTCCAGTCTGTTCGTTTAAGAGTATCGCATATCGGGTCTAGGGGTGGGTAAAGTTAGACCCTTAATAACGTGATATTACGTGTCGGTGTGAAGCCCGTCACCCACCGAGAAACTACTGATCCAAATCAGTAAATATCGTCCACCTTAGCCAAGGATTTCTGGTGATGGCCACCCGTGCACAGCGCGACATCTACCCCCAATACCGGGAGAGACGAATCCCCGACGATCCACTCACTGACTCCATGTGTCTCGGGACTGTACCCAACTAAAACCTATTTGCACGACTCCTTTGAGCCGTAGTAGGGTAGTAATCAAAGCACAGTGGGAACTCACACTAGACAAATGACGATCTCAGATCGACAGACTAACCTGTACTCATGTCACCTGAGAACTGCTAACTGACAATTGGCATAATACCATCTAGCATGTTCCCGGCAAGTCCGTCCAGTGTAACTCATAACCCAATGAGCACCTATATACTATCTTAGGTGACTAATTGACACCAATGACTTGTGAGACCGGCCACAGCCCCTCGTAGGGGTCTCGAAAAGTACACACTAGTCTACTCTGGAGTATCGATGCCCAGTCTCGATACTCCCTCGACTAGGGACATTTAAGGAAGTGCTTATGGACCACCTAGCTCCAACGTATATGATCGTTATCATATGCTGGTAGTCAAGCAAGAATCCTATGGGCTCTATCAACATGTAATAGTGATCTGTAATACCACATAATGTATATACATGATGATAAAGTCAAACCAGATAATATACTATCATCGCGAGCAAGACTATTCTACCCGTATAGGTCCTCCCTCAATCATCAAAATCGCCTGCTTGCGATTACAATAATTGACTTGAGAGCACTATAACCAACAATCTCCCACTTTCACTTAAGACTAATTATT
This sequence comes from Agapanthus africanus, assembly GCA_030015575.1. Lineage (NCBI taxonomy): Eukaryota > Viridiplantae > Streptophyta > Magnoliopsida > Asparagales > Amaryllidaceae > Agapanthus > Agapanthus africanus. The sequence goes on from CM057345.1 coordinate 304,593,302, forward strand.
GCGGTGTCGCATACTAGCAGCCCGTGTGATACCGAACACCCAATTTCTTTACTAATCAGTCTCACAAAGCATGTTTGCGAAACTATCATGTTCGAGAAATAGCCTTAGTGAGTGGATCCGCTCCAATGTTTCTATCTTTATCTCTCTATGTCTCAACTTCACAGAAAAAGGCTATCTTCCGAAATGAGTATCCTGGCATGAACTCGCCGACTGATCAGCCCGGATTCATGGATACATGTCTTAGAATTTGTCTAGATATCTGATGGGACCAAGTTCATAAATGAACTCCAAATCCAACAAACTTCTTAGACCGTATCCTCCACTGAATTTAATCAGTATCCTGCGCCATGCCTTCCTCAGTATCCACTTGGAGCACCTGTCCAACACACCACCCTTCAGAAAAGGGTAAACTTTAACTCTGACAGCCACTCTGTCATCCAGGTCACCTTAGAAGCCTGAAATAATAACCGCCTCCATGAATGAGGCCGCCGTTACCATATACCAAGAACATTCTCTTATGTTCATAACTGCTTCCCAATGTTTCTCTAGGATTGGATTAATATGTGCTTATTGCAGCCAGTGCAAGAGCAATATCTGGTGTGGTACTTGATATCTCATGATTGACTCAATTGCCTAAGCAAGCGATATGTCAATCATGCAAATCCCTCTCCTCATCAGTCTAGAAGACATCTCGTTAGAGAGGGTGACTTTATCACCTGTGGGTACACCATCACGCCAGGAGTCGTCCATTCTAAAACACTTTAGAATAGTGTCAACGTACCTAAATTGGAACAATTCCTAAATCTAGATCTAAAACCATAGATCTAGTCACCGGAATCCCTGATATTTTGTCCAGATCATATGTGGAGAAACACCCTGTGACAACCACAGTATAACCGATCGTAGTATAGGAACATCACTTCCTATAAGGAGTACGTCATCCAAATACCAGGGCATCACTCCCTATCACCTTCTTACCAGGTCCACCCATTTTTCTGATGAAGTAAAACCTTATGACTGTCGCATAAAAAATAGATGATCTTTTTCCGCTATACTTGTTTTAGTCTATAAATAGACATAAGCTACTGGCCCACCATGCTTCCATTGCTCCCACTGACTACAACAACCCTCTAGCAGAGTCATATATGCGTGCACTTCTAAAGCTAATTTAGAACGACGTTATAGTCATCCACCTGCCAGATCTCATAGTCTAGGACATCAGTAATGGCAAGCGTGGGTTATCAAAACCTCCCTGTCACTGTCTTTGAGCAGACCGAAATACCTCACGGGTGGCTGAGGTTACCCACCAAATCTGCGGAGTGGCTAATGGATTGTCGAATCCAATTGAATCCTTAGGTTCTACTGAATTTTCATTAATCATTTGTGGTTCTGGAATCACTTCCAGTTCTACCATACTCCTAGTAATGTTTTCTGAAAAGAATCCATTTTACTAAAACGGATGGCGAGTCAAGAACAATATAACTATTGATCGTCCAAATGGTAGAATGTTAACCCTCGTCAAAGCCCGGGATAACCCACAAACTGCCATTACTGAAACGTGCCTTGTGTTTATCTGGATTCTGGTTTTAAGCATAAGTCGGACTACTCCATATACCTTAACATAGTTAAGATATTTATCCATTCTATATCCAATATAGAAACAAAGACACTAATTTAATTGGAACCAGATTTAAAATACATGCAGCTGTTTCCAGTATATATCAACTAAATGGAAGAAAGCCGTGCAGCATTACTCATCAAGGAGCGCACCCATGGATGAGTAACCTGAGAGAAGCAAGTTCTTAAATATATTACTTACGACGGAATACCTAGCATAAGTATCTACACCTTTGATCATCTCGAAAAATCCTGATACTTGCAACGTATGATTCTCTATTTTATTCTTATACTTGTAACTTCTCAAAATTTGGACATTATATTTCAACGAAATGTGTGTCTAAAACCAGAGAAATCATAAGTAAAGGGAATATAGTACGAGAACCAACCCCTTGTCAACATACAATATTTTGTATAAGTCCTCTGAGTTTTAATAACTCAAACCCTGGGTTGAAAACTGAATTATGGTTAACAAGAATTATACCGTTATTGAATGCACCTTACCTAATCATCAACTGATAAAGGTAAATGTCATAAATATAATTTCAAAAAGTTATATCTCACTTTATAAAATAAATGTACACATATATCAGTTTGAAATTGGTGTATAACAACGAATATTCAAAACCAAATGTTTGCCGTTAGGCAAAACCTAAGTGATTTCCTCAAATATCACCAATTACAAAGAATTCTGATATTGAGGATCTAATCACCCAATTCCCAATATTCTACTTCCACTCAGCATCTATAACGTCATACAGATGTGAGAATCAAGTCTAGTAAATACATACCCAGGAGTCAGAACTAATTGGGAAAGCAGTTTTCAATTAACACCGCATAGTAAAACTGAAACATGAAAATGTTTCGAGAGGGTGGCCGTGTATTCCTAGTAATGCCTCTTCCACTAATCTGATTCATGACATTAGTCGGAATTTTCCTTGCCCTTACTCCAATCCTTTTATATGTCTTTACTTCTTACCTTCTGTACACCATACTTAGGCTAATTGGTTTTCTTCCATCCCTACCTTTTGACACCTGCCTAATGTTTGGAAGAAGACTATCCAATAAGCGTAATAGGTGTACTCTCCTAATACTAGGAGCCCTAGCAACCTGAGAGAAGGTAAAGAGAAAAGACAACCGAATAATCCTATTCAATTTCTTCAGAACCAGAATCTATCTGCGAACTGAAAACAAGTTTCTTCGAGTTCGTATGTAACTATACGATGACATACCAAAGAAATATGGATCTTCGTAGTTATACGGAGCGTTCTGGAGAAATGCAAAGGGGAAGTAGCAGTGGCAGGGATATATGCGATTTTTTCATGAATCATGACAATCCAAAGCCAAAGTGTGTAAGAAGGTTCGGTTAACTTGGTTTATGAGTTTTAGTTTAAGGTCAGGTCATGGTCGCTGCCAAAGAGAGATAAAAGAAATACTCAACGTGCACTCTAACCTATATTAGATTGGTTAATCACTTTATCTAATCAGGATGGCTCCCACTGTTTTCTCGAATTCTCCTTCAAATCCAAAAAGGAGAATTAGTCGGGATCATCTAAAAATCACCCAAGGAGTAACACCTACTCATCAGTAGGAATCGGGATCCAACTATCATCGCGTGATAACTTGATAGAAGCCACTCAAGTCAGCACACTCCAGAAAGTATGTGCATGCCTGACAAGTTTTCTTTATATTTGAAACTCTTGATATGATTTTGCCCCCAGGACCTAAGGACCTTGACGAATGATCAACAAATCAAGTGTCCTAGTTAAGTTCAACCCGTTACTATATTGATTGCGTTAAACCCACACGCACGACCCTTGACTAATGATCAACAAAGTCGTACGACTGTCCTAACCAATCCACATATTTATGCGACAGAAAAGTATTACAGAGCTACTGCACACTACGCCTTGGCGAATAGCAACGACAAACGTAGCATGAGTACTAAGCAATACTAATCTCAAATGACGGAGCGCTACAGCTGGTTTTTGGCGAAAAACCTTTAATGTAATGAACTTGATATCGTTGAAGGAACTCAAGCAGTTTTGAAAATGAGTAGTTTAGACTGCACAGTTTTAAAAGGAGTGGTTTTGTAGTCACGTAAACTTTTGCCAAAGAGCTCACTCCTTATGAAGGGATCTAGGCTCTTTCCTTATCGAATGAGGTGCAGGATATTCCTAACTGGATACCTTGATGCAAAGAAAAAGGAAAGGCTTATAGTTTTCAAAAAATGGTTCGAACAACATCATTTAGGTTTGTTTTCCTTGCATTAATCAGAATTAATGTAGTCCCATCAAATAATCACATCATGCCAGAAAGAAAAGAAAATAGGTACGCACATATATGCCATCCGCATTCACCACAGGGTCCCGGGTCTTCACCGTAAGGTTACTTAACTTACAGCAGGACGGGGACAGGACTAGCGCAGATGCAAAACATATATAGCATGTACTAGATATATATAATATGTATGAACATTCGACTCACACATGTTATCAAGGAACATCACAAAAGCATCACAACAGAAGCACAGAAGCAAACACGGTAAGGAAATGCGGATAATCTAGGAAAAGTACATTTCAATAGAGCCAAATATGAAATGCAATTTTCCCGGTCGTGTGAATAGCCCGTAGTATTAGACCTTATACCCCTACGAGTGCGGAAAGCCACCCGCCAATTCTAGAAGCGAGGCAACCCCAATCAACGAAGTGAATGGGCCACCCAGCACTTCCAAAATCCGGTGACTTGGACACCCCTCCGCGGGTCAAACCTATATCCCCTACAAGTGCAGCGAATAGCTCCCCAATTCTAGAGTAAGACACCCCGGTCTCAACGCCATGAGATGGTGGCTTGTTGCCCTCTAGAACCTGGCTACTTGAGCACTCCGCTGTGGGGTAATCCTAGTGCATGTAATGAAAAACTGAATATACAACGGTGACTACGTCCGCAACCTAGACGCGCCACAAAGAATAATACAAGCCGCGATGACGGAAGTCCATATGTTGGACGCTCGCCACACAATATGAATATACATTACATCATAAAGAATAATATCTAATACTACATACACCGGACTATCCATCGCGACTAATCAACCATAACCATAATCAACAAGCAATATCCATCACAGAACATGCAAACTTGCCAGTATCAATTCCGTAACCCTGTCTAATTGATACATATAGCAATTAGACAACGTTTTACCAAACGTTATGAAACACGCAACCATCACAAAACCTACGACAATCGAATACTGCACACAAATTGTTGGATATAGTGCCCTCAAGGTGATTATTGTAATTGCAGGCACACGATTATGATAATTGAGGGAGGACCTACACAGGTACAACAATCTTATTTGAAATGATAGTATGCTATCTCGTTAGTCTTTATCATTGATGTGTACATGTTTTACTTGTTATTACGTGTCGCTAATAAATAATGATGAAGCCCGTATGATTCTTGCTTGACTACCAGCATTATGATGGCGATCATATATGTGAGAGCTGGGTAGTCCATAAGCATATTCTTAAATGCCCCTAATTGTAGGAGTATCGAGACTGGGCATCAATATTCTGGAGTAGACTAGTGTATACGTTTTGAGACCCTGACGAGGGGCGGTGTCCAGTTTCACAAGCCATTGGTGTTATGTCACCTAAGAAAGTATACTGGTGCTCACTGGAGGTGAGTACACTGGACGGACTCGCCGAGAATTTCTAGATGATATTATATCTATTGTCAGATGGAAGTTCTCAAGTGGCATTAGTACATGTTAGTCTTTTGACCTGAGATCATCATTTGTCTCGTGTGAGTTCCCACTGTACTTTGATTACTACCCTGTCACGACCCGCAAGGTACGGAACGCGACCGGCACTTAGGTTACGAAACGTCTCAAGGCGTCCGTGAACTAAGTAAGCCGAAGCCCAGAATACAAACCCAATTAAAGTTTTAGAGTGAAGGAAAAACCAATTTATTTAAGCATTTTACTCCATTACGTTAAATTTCCCCTTTTTTTTTAAAAATAACTTTCCTTTTTCCAAAATTCCTGCAGAATTTTTTTATTTGTAAAATCATCCCCAAACGGGTGCAAGCAGAATATAAATGAATACATGAATATGGCATCCCCGAGCGGGAGCCAGCTCTTCGCCTCAAGGCGGTCACAAATCCCACGCAATGTAAAATGACAATGAGCATAAATAAGCATGAAGCATAAGAAATAACATGTCGGCTCAAGTAAGCTCGACTCCAGATATATCATAAAATAAATCCCCAATTCTCACAATCTCACCTCTAGGTCAATATACAGTAATCCAAATAAGACAGGTACAACTGAAATAATAGTAGCAGTAGATGGAGTGTTCTAGATACAACAAATATATAAGGTGGTACAAAATGATAATAACCTACCTATGAGCAAAAGCCTCGAGTCCAGGCAAAAAGTGCAAAAGAAGTAAAAGTATCCACCGCTACAGTGCTGACGGAATGGACCTGCAGAAAAGCTGTGGCACAACGGGGGTGAGTTGCCAGCTCGTGAGTAATAAATAACATCTACTAAGGCTATCGTATGCATGCACACAAGTGTCCTGGCATCCCAAAAACAGGTATGGCTACATGTACTAGCAGATATGTATGCATCAACAGTGTACTAGCAAGTATATATGTCACATGGATGTAATAACAGGTATGTATGCCATATGAAAGTACTATCATGAATGTATGCTATACGAGTCAACTCAAGATCTCATCATGTAATTATAAGAATTATTCCTTGCTCTGTTTTGAAAATTTCCTTTTTAAACATCAGCATAATATCCAAGAAATCAGTAAAATCCGTGTCCAGCAACGACACCTCAAAACTGTCCAAATCTCATATATCCATGTCCAGTACCTCTGGTCTCAGCCATCCGGCTGATCCATATCAAAAACCATATCTCAATCCAGCGGCCACGGTCGGTAACCTCTGGGTATCCGCCGTGCCAAATGAAGTCACCGGTAGGTAATCCGTCCCCTGCCAGGCTCAACGCCATCTCCTGCGATCTTCTTGTCCCGGGGTACCGTACCGGGCCCACCTTGTACCCGAGACGGTTCATCCACCTCCTCGAAACGGGTCTCGAAAACCACAGCAAAACTCATGGGGGACGACACTTTACATAACTAGAAAACCGCAACTTTTATATTTCTAAATAGTTATCAGTTTGAAATCTTGCGGCTTTCACCCAAAATCCAGAAATATCATAAATCTCATGAAATCATCATAAATGCATATGTCGATGATTATGAATACTTATGGTATCAATTTGCAATGTATGATTTACACTAGGCATGAGCAGATGATATGATAATACATATGCACGGGTATGGTAATTCTTATGGTTTCATTTTAAATATTTATTGTAATATCACATTTCTAGGCCATTAACATATTTCAGATTTATAGTTATCTAGTGTTGTGACATGGCAATTACCAGGGTGTGTGTGTCCACATGAATAGTGCTCGTGCTGCATATAAAACCTGGTAATGGTGCATGTGTCCTATAATGAATCTGCGTATATGGAACATCATATAGATACTAACGACAGCAGTTATCATGCAAGTATTATTATTCTAATGTCACAGGTAAATGTCAAGTCTACTATTTTCAAGTTTACTAAATCTATCGGGCGACTCGCGCCATCCAAACGATCGTCCTCCGTAGATGTTAAATCTACTCACCCGTGATCCGTGCTAAGTGTGTCCGACCACCTGCTTGCCTTTCTCCGCTGCGCTTGACGTTCCCGCCAGCGAATCTAGAATTCACAAGAGTCACCATATAAGGAAAAATCCTGCAAAACGCGATATATTGACAAAAGGGATACGCGTGCGTGAAACTAAACGCATGTGCACACGACGCGACGCGACGCGCACGAACCCACCAGAACCTAGACTGACACGCTGTGTCGCACAAGACTTAAAACATCGGAAACACGCAACTAGCTCCAGATTTTGACTATGGGCCAAAATCAAAAAGTTACAGATACCAACACACTAACCTACCCAGAAGGACCCTACACCCAAAATCTCCACACCCCACTCCCTACTCTGGCCGCAATTTGCGTCCAGAAAGAATAAATCGGCGGCCGAGAGGGGGAGTTGGGTCCCCGTGCTTTGTATGTATGTTCCTACTCATCTCTGTATGTATGTTCCTACTCATCTCACCATGCTACAGTCTTCCCAAAATTATTCTGAAGGCTTCGGGTCAACAGCAGATCCAACAGAGGCCAAAAAGTCGATAAAACTGCTAAATTACGCCAAGTCGGGTAAATCGGGTGTCTAGGTGAAATCTGGGGAAATCTTCTGGTTAACTGGCCTCACTAGCACCTAAAAGGGTTATTCTAACTAACACAACTTCCACGTATGACAAAATTCCCATAATTCACCCAAAATCACTACTAAGGCATGAAATGGACATTAATTAAGCTAGATTACCATAATTTTAGCGATTTAAGGCTATCCATCTAAATCCAATGACACTACTCGGCTTAAACAGACTAATTAACATTAAAAAGTTTCAATTAAGCTACAAGCACTCCAAGGTATCTAGATCTAGCATCACTACACCATTCTAGCACTAAAATTACGATAAAACACTATACTAGCTAATCAAGTACATAATCTACATAAATTGGAAGGAGTTTAGGAGTTATACCCTCTAGGAACCTTGCAAACAAGGAGAAGGAGGAGAAGGAGGAGAAGATGGTGTGACTGCTGCTGTTGTTGAGCTGCTACAGAAGTGCTGTGCTGATGCTTGCTGTGGCTGAAGTTGCTGTTGCTGTTGTGTGGCTGATGTTGTGGTGTGGGGCTGATATGGTGTGGTATAGTGTGTGGTGTGGTATAGTGTGTGGTATGGTGTGGGCTGATATGGTGTGCTGCCTTTGCTGATGCTGGTGCTGCAGTTTAAATTTTGGCTGAAGTTGAAGCTGATGATGTTGTTTTGTGTTGTGTTCTGATGTTTTAAGGCTGAAATTGAGTGTGAGTGAGGTGGTAGTGTTGTGTATTTGAGGTTTTGAAGTTGGGAGGGGGCTGATGTAGCAGCTGTTGCTGCTGATGTCTTGCAGAAAAAGGCTGAAGCTGATGCTACTTTGTGGTGTTTTGGAGCAGAAAAGTGGCTGAAAGCTGATGTTTTGTGGTGTTTGTGTGGCTGATTTGAGTGTGAGAGTGAGAGGTTTGAGTGTGGGAGAGAATTTGAAAGATATGAGTGACAAGTTTTGAGTTGAATGGTGTGACTAATCCTTAAACCATCATTTCCCTCTCTCAAATCAAAAGCTATCATGATACACATCCCATCCCTCTCTCTCTCTCACACAACAAGCAAGTCAACCTCCACCCTAAACACCCTTGGACAAAACCAACCACCCCTAATTAACCAAATTAGCTCATAATCAAATCCATTATCTTAACCATGGACCTAACCCTCTAAGGTTAACTTAAACATGGCTAACCCACAAGTTCAAATACATGGCAAACTCTAACCTTAACCCTAGTTAACGTGCACAAGTGTGTGTGGTTGAGATAAAATTTCACAAAAATAACCATAAACCCAGATGAATTATTAGAACCCCGTTTTGGTAAACTTTTTACCAAAAACCCCACATTAACACTTAATTACTACTAACCCTAAACTCAGGTGTTACATACCCTACCACGGCTTAAAGGAGTCATGCAAACAGGTTTTAATTAGGTACAGTCGCGACCCACATAGAGGCAATGAGCGATTGTCAGGAATTCGTCTCTCCTGGTATTAGGAATTGATGTAGAGCTGTGTTCGGTAGGCTATCACCTTAAATTCATGGCCACGGTAGATGAGATTTAATGATATAAGTTCAGTAGTTTCTCGGTTGATGATGATCTTGACTCTGACACGATTTAACGGGTTATTAGGGGTCTAACGTTTCCACCCTCTAGACCTGATATGCGATACTCTCAGACGAAGAGACCGGACTGCACGGAGATTGTCACATACAGGCTCAGTAGGGTTCGGACAGACTTGATTGTCGACATCCCTTTCGACAGATACCTGGGCAGTCGTTACGTACAGTTAGTGCCACTGACGTGCTTGTGATTTTTGAATTTATCCAGTAAATCACTGCCAGTGTATTGTCGAGTCTTCAGAGTCCCACAGAGAAGGTTTTACCGGTTCAGGGATATGATGTAGATGATGTATGTTGGTGCATACAAGGTGTCCGATTAAATACATGTATAGGCTACACGGAATTCAATTGGATGGTTGATAATACTAGCGGCTTAAAATTAAGCCGGATTATTAAATCAGGTTTTGATTTAATAATTTATATATATATTTTTAATATGTATATTTTAGTATTATTGTTCACTATTCATTTTCTCTCTCTTGGCTATTCGTATTTTTTGTACGAATACGCTTATATATATTTTGATACGTATAATGGGTTGTATTTCGTATTTATACGGAATTTGTTTTAGAAAATGGACACTTAATTTCTTGAATTTTCTTTTATAGAAAATCAAAAATGAGGTGGAGGATGAAGTTTTTTGTAGCATGGTAGAGAGATATGGGTTGGTTATTATATAGTATTTTCATTTGTGAAGATTATTCTTGGATGGTTGCTAAAAGACTTAGCCATTCTTTAGCTACCTTTGCTACTTGCTCTTGAAAAACACTTAGTCATTTTTTCTTCTATTTTTTCACCTCCTGCTCCTTCTTCTAGGTAGCTCACTTGAGCTTAGAAAATAGAGAAAATATAGTGAAAATATTCCTACATCCCAACTCTCCATCCGTAGCGAGCTTGGAGCGTCGGTCGCTTCACTAGGTGAAGCCGGAGCTTGGTGGATCATCTTCGGCAAGGATGGTCGCCACTCAAGCTCGATCTGGACAGCATACACGGAGCATGGAGGGGTCTTCCAAGATTGGGTGGACACGCGTCAAAGGTAGTATTCCGTATCTTTGCATGCTTAGCATGCTAGTTTCGGTGTATGGTTTGATTCCGTGAGAATATGTGTTTTGTTCTTGCTTAAAAATCATTATTTTCACTTCCGTCTTGGACGCGGCTTCTGCGGCGCGAGCACAACACACTAATAGTTGTATCAGAGCCTCCCAAACACCTTAAACTAGCTAGTTACGACATTAGAATTCATGTTTTTTCGGACATTAAAAACTGCAGAAAAACAGTCCCGAAATTTTGGGTTTTGAGAAGTTTGCACACCCTTCTGGCTCACGGATTGAACCGAGAAGCCACGGGGTGGAGCATGGGCACCCCGGAGAGACCCCCGGGGGTGCCGAAAGGATAATCCCACTCCCCTAGACCACCATGAGGTGGTCTTGGGTGTGGGGACCCGAAACTTCCCCCATAGACAGTTTCGTGTCTGCCTCTCTCCTTGGCCACCTCGTGGTGGCCTTGGGGGTGGGGTTCCCTCTTAGGCCCCCCGATTGAAAGTTAATTTCATGCCCTAACTCCCCATGAAGGTTGGGACGCGTTTCGTTTTGATTCGGGCTTCCAAATCGGCTCAAAACTCGATTTTTTGGATGTTTAGTGCCCTTGGTTTTTGATCCCTTGGTATATTTGGGATGTGCGCTAATTGTGTTTTGGAATTCTAATGTCATAACTTCATTTGCGTGCGTGGATGTGTTGTTGAATGTCATCTAATTGCTATACGTTCAATTAGACGGGATTACACACTTGTTTCTGTGGATATATATTTTGTTTATGGTTTAGTCGGATTGTCGTGTCAGATAGCCCCTCGTGTGTTGCTTGTACAGTTTTGATTTATTATGTTGTATTCATTTGTTCGGGACGAGCTCCAACATGTTGCCACCGTTTCCGTATTATGTATATTCTTTTAGCGGGGCTTGACCAGGATGCGGTCAATATCACCGTTGTATATATTTTATTTCTGTAATAGGATTAACCCGGGAGAAGTGCTCGAGTAGTTGGGTTCTAGAGTGCAACAGATGGACATCTCATGGAGTTGAGACTGGGACGCCTCTCTCTAGAATTGGCGGGTTGCTCACCGCACTTGTAAGGGTTATAGGATTCGACCCGCGAAGGGGTGCACAAGTTACCGGATTCTAGAAAGCGGTGAGTAATCGACTCATTTCATTGAGGGTGTGTTACCCAATTTCTAGAATTGGCAGGTGACATGCCGCACTCGTAGGGGTCTAGGATCGACTATGTACGGGCTATCCACACGACCGAGGATCGTTAGGTTTCATTTGCGGCTCAGATGAAACGCGGGGCTCCAAGTTTATCCTCTATTCCATATTGTTGTTCGCATGCTTGTGATGATTATTATCTGACTGCCATCTGACGTGAGGTATAATACCATCTGGGAGTTCTCGGCGAGTCCGTTCAGTGTACCCAGTCTCCACTGAGCACCCGCATACCATCTCTGATGTCAAACACCAATGGATATGGGATCATCCATCGCCCATCACATGGGTCGAGAAGATATACGCTAGTCTACTCTGGAATATCGATGCCCCGTCTCGATATTCCCACGACTAGGAATATTGAAGGTTGTACTCATGGACTACCCAGGCCCCACTAGTATGATCTACATCATAGTCCTGGAAGTCGAGTACTCATCCTAAGGGCTTTATCAACATGTAACAGAGAGACAGAAAATATACATGTTAAGATAAAGAGCAACCAGATAGCGTACTATCATGTCGAGCAAGAAAGTCCTACCTATATATGTCCCAGCATCCATTACATTATACATCCAATGCACAGTAATGGCCTCTAGGGCATACATATAACTAACAATGTCATCCAATATCATCAAACACACTGCAAGTATATTGAAGATGCAAGGGTGTGCGTGTAGGTGTAAATCTATTCTAGGGTTCGCGACTATGAACTACACTAGTTACTTCTAACCCTACACTATCCATAATACACCTAACACAATATCCATGACACACTATAACTATCATATATATAATATATCAACTACGGACTGTGGGGGTGCTATACGCCATCCACCCGACTTCCCCCTGTAAATACAATCTACTCACTTTGCGTCTTCATTGTCGACATCACCACGCGTTTGCTTGTCATCCCGAAGTCTTCATGGGGTACCTACACATTAACGTATCGCAAATGCGTATCAAAACCAATTCCAAACTAAAACGGCATACGAATCCCAAAACGATACGATAAGGGCCTATAGGTTAGAACCTATAGGCACGCCTTCAAAACCATCAATCAATCCTCGATATCGTCGTATAAACGCCAAATAGTCGAGGTAAAACACAATACACAATTTCAGAATTAAAAATACGAAATACGGAAACACGAATTCCAAACAGCAACTTAGGAAATAGGCTACAGATTTTACCCTAGGTCAAACTAGACAAATCTATACATGCCAACGGCCTAATCTACATATAAGGGAACACCAAAACCAAAACGAGGCAAATCCACCATGGTCTAGCCGCAAATTGCGGCCAGAATGGATAAATTTGCGGTCGAGAAAGGGAAGTAGGGGCTAGGGTTCTGGTGATAGCTTCCTAGGTGCCTGCACATGTTACTGTCCATTCAATATAATTTTCAGAGTCTCGGGTTGATAGCAGATCCAATATAACCTTCACAGATTTCACAAACTTTTCGATATCGGTTTCAAAATCCGTATTCCGGGTCTTAAGTCTCAGGTTTTGGGTCTCCATTCATGCACTAGGGTGTTTATATAACATCAACTGAGCTCAATTTCATATTACAACACAAAATTTCCTCAAACCCTAACTAGGTTTTCCTTAACTCCACAATATCAAACAATATCGGTTCAATCTAAATATGGGGGTATAAGTAATGCTAAAACTAAGCTAATGATCCAGAATTTACCTCATTTGGCAACTCAAGAAAATTCTTGAGTTGCCCCTAGTGGCCAAAATTCTTGCTTCCTTGGTCCAATGTGTAGATCTTGAGCTTATGCACACTTTTTTGAAATGAGAGTGGGGTTTTGGAGTTGTTTTCATGGTGATTTAAGGAGTTGAAGAGGGGAGGGGGATGAAGGAGCAGGAGCAGCAGCTGCAAGGGGGATGAAGGAGCAGGAGGAGGGAAAATGAAAGAAGAATGAAAAGAGTGGCTAAGTCCAAAGTCAAAGAAAACCCATACCTCTCTCTCTCTCACCATACCTCAATATTATATCCCCCTTTTTCCATTTCTTTTCTTTTTCTTTTTCTCCAAAATCCTTCTCACTAGAATAGTAACCCAAAAGAAACATGGTGGAAAAATGCACAAGTGTAGGAAAAGAGATATGTGCATGTTTTGCACAAAAATGCTAAAAAACCGATTAGCGATTTTTAATCGCGATTAGCACTAAATTAGCATATAACTAATCATAAAAGCTCAAAAATGGCATAATTCCATAAAATACCCTATTTTAGAATTTTCCATAATTTTTCCAAAATTTTCTCCCATTTATTTGTATTTAATAATACCGAAATATTAAAATATTCAATAAAATAATATTAAATTATAAAAATTCCCAAAAATTAATATTTTATTTTTTTTTGGAATGTTACAATCTTCCCCCCTTAAATAAATTCGGTCCCCGAATTTAAATTTAAACCCCCAATATTAAAACATTTCAGTAAAAATCCAAATTGTCGGGGCTCCGAAAGCATCAATACATACCGAATATCATAAAAATGTACTGCTCTGCTAGAAATCAATCTCCAAAATGTATATATAAGAATATCTTGTGCGTCTGATGCGCAAGGAATCAAAATCCATATATGTGTCATACATGGGCACCAAACAACATCTAGGTGCAACGGATGTGCACGAAACATCTGTCATAGGCAACGTGTGTGCCTGACAGCAAAATCAGGTGCATTTGACATGCACGAAGAATTTCGATTTAGTGCATTTGGCGTGCACCAAAGTCGTATATCAAAACACTAAATGTAGGGTTACTAGGCACACTCAAGAGGTTCCACAAGGCATCAACCATGCCAAATTAAAATTTTCCGGTGCCGAGAAACCCTAAACTAGATCGTTAACTAGAGATTAGGCGAAAAGAAAAGCTAGCAAAATACTTTGCTACTAAGTGAATGGAAATACAACCTTTGTAGATCCGGTCCTCCACTTCTTTAGCTCCGTGTTGACGTCCCTCCGCTGCGATCATTGGGATCCCGGACTCTAGCAATGGTTTCGTCGGAGAAATGAGCGGGCTAGGTCGTTGACTTCGAGGCCGAAGATGATCTACGTCGGGGAGACTCAAACTCAAGCTATTCCTTCACTTGGTCAAAAACATTGTGAAGAGAACACCCTATACTACATGGCAAGTGGTAGAGGATGAAGAAATAGGAAGTGGGTTCACTTTAGAATTGGATTTCTCACTCTTTTTCTCATGGCACCATTGGAGCTATCAAGCTTTTGTGAGCTTGATGAAGATGAAGAAGAAGAAAAGAATCATATGAATTAAAAGAATAATATGAATACTTATCCTTTTAATCATGGCACCATGGTTGAGTTAAGCCCTCATGCTTAACTCATGTAGAGAATTTAACCAGACCATTAGGTTAAAGGTTGGGTTAACTAATATCTTGAAACATATGACAAAAGAGTTGACTTTGTCAATGTTTATCAAGCTTCATGAAGCTTGATAACTTTGACCAAAGTCACACTCTTTTGTTATATGCTTAGGAAAATAGTAAACCCTAATCTAACCTTGATTTAGTTCAAGTCTCATACACACAACTTGTTTGTATCATCAAGCATGATACAAACATGTACACTTGCATATATCACATATAAACAATGTGCACATTCAAGTGAGAAAATCAATCTTAAGTGAACCAATACTAGTTAATGTAAAGTAATATATCAAATATATAATTATACATTAAATCATTAAATCAACACTTGATTTAACGATCCGGTCATATCGCATATAACCGACTAATATCAAGTGTATCAATGTATCGAATCAACACTTGATTCGGTAACCCGGCTATATCACATATAACCGACCGATGATACAAAACGCGAGAATAGAATATAGTATCACATACTGGTATTATTCTCGGTCCCGCACATATCTCATATGCGCTCCTATTTCGTTTCGCTTGAGCCAGGAAACCCCTGTGTAGGACTCTAAAGACTCGTCAATACGCCGGCAGTAGGTGATGATCATATCAAACACCCACAAGCCGCAAGTGGTCTGCTAAACATAACGGCCACCCGGGTATTGAGCGATCAGAAGATCAACGAGCAAGCCCGCTCACACTCCTGTGAATCCAACCAGTAACACTACCGTACAGTCCGGTCTGTTCGTCTGATATGTCGCATATCTCGTCTAGGGGTGGTAAACGTCAGACCCCAATAACTCGATAAGTCATGTCGATATGAGGCTCATAACGGGTCGAGAAACTACTGGTAACACTTACCAGTAAATCCCTAAAACAGCCTTGGCCAAGGACTTCCTGTTATAGCCAATCGAGCACTGCGCAACATCAACTCCCTATACCGGGAGAGACGAAACCCCTCCTATCGCTCATTGCCTCCATGTGACTCGGGACTGTACCCAAAAACCAGCATTTTGCATGCCCTCTTGGACGTGGTAAGGTGGAAACCAAAGCACAGTGGGAATCACACAATACTCTTTGATGATCTCGGGTCTACAGACTAACCTGCACCAGTCTCACCAAAGAACTGCCATCTGACGTAAGGTATAATACCATCTGGGAGTTCTCGGCGAGTCCGTCCAGTGTACCCAGTCTCCACTGAGCACCCGTATATCATCTCTGATGTCAAACACCAATGGATATGGGATCATCCATCGCCCATCTATATGGGTCGAGAAGCTACACGCTAGTCTACTCTGGTATATCGATGCCCTGTCTCGATACACCCACGACTAGGGACTTTGAAGGATGTACTTATGGACTACCATGTCCCCACTAGTATGATCCACATCATAGTCCAGGTAGTCAAGTACACATCCTAAGGGCTTTACCAACATGTAACAGAGAGACAATCAGTGTACACGTTAAGGTAAAGAGTAACCAGATAACATACTATCATATCGAGCAAGAAAGTCATCCCTATATATGTCCAAGCATCCACTACAATATACATCCTATGTATAGTAATGGCCTTTAGGGCATACATATAACTAAAAATCTCCCACTTGCACTAGGGCTATCTGACAGCATTGGTTGTAGTATCTCATACTCAACCATCGCATAAAAGTCTCTCTCTGGGAAAAGGCCTTTGTGAGTGGATCCGCCGTGTTGTCCTCTGAGTCTACTCTCCTAACCTTGATCCCCTGGAGATCAACCATCTCCACGATCAGGTGATACTGCCTAAGAATATGTCTGGATCACTGATGGGACGGGCGTTCCTTGGCATAAGCCACAACTCCATTGTCACACAATGGTAGGAACAAAGTTCATCTCATGAACTAATATATACCCAGACTTCCTCTTTGGTAGCATCTTTGGTAGCGATATATCCAGCCTTTATCGTCTAGTATGCCACGGTATCTAGCTTGGAACTCTTCCAACATACCGTCCCTTTACTGAGGTTAAAGACAATGCCTGCGACTGACATTCAGTCGTCCTTATCACCCTGGAACCTTTCCAGTGATTCTCCCCAGGATCAATTGATACCATCTCACTACAACTAGTGAGTATCCTAACATCCAATTAGATATATCTCATAGATCCAAAACCCAAGATTTAGTAGGTATCACTTTGATCCTATATGTAGAATCCTTGTGATAAGCGGAGATTGACCGAGCATAGCATAGGAAACTCCATCCCTATCAAGAGTATGTCATCCACGTACTCTACGAGGATCACTACCATACTCCCTACTACCTTTTTTTATATACAAGGTTCATCTACCATTTTGATGATGTCAAACTCTTTGACTACCACATCAAAACAGATGTTCCAACTCCGCGATGCCTGCTTTATCACATAAAACATCTTGCACACGTTTCCGCTGCTCCCACTGTCTACGAAGCCCTCTGACTGTGTACTTATAGACTCTTTGTTCTAAATCTTTATTTAGAAAAGCAGTCATGACACCCAACCGCCAGATATCGTAGTCATGGTATGTAGCCGTGGCAAGTAGGATCTGGATGGACTTAAGCATAGCTATTTAGAAAAGGTTTCATTCTAATCCATACCTGGTCAATGATGCAAACCTTTAACAAGTCTAGCTTTGAAAGTCTCAACTTTTCCATCTACACCAAGTAATCTTCTCAAGATATACTTGCTCCTGATGGGGATCTAACCCTTCAGATAAAGCAACCAAAGTCCATACTTTGTTGGTGTATAAGGATTCCATCTCAGATCGCTAAGCATCCAGCCATTCTTACAGAGTCTCACTCCTGATGGCCAGCTCGAAACTAGTTGGGTCATCATCTCATGATGCAATCCTCGCTCCCACTGTCATAGAGAAACCGAAGTATCTCTCAGGTGGGTGAGGAAACCTACTAGATCGGCGGAGAGGCTGAGGTTTGTTGGTTTCTATTAAATCCTTTGATTCTACCAAATCATCAGCTGCAGTTTGTATAGCTGGAACTCTTTCCAGTTCTACCTCATATCCACAAATTTCTTCATAAGAAATTCCCTTTCACAAAGGTGGCATGCTGAGTAACAAAACATTTTTGTTCCTCGGTTAGGTAGAAGATATTCCCTTGTGAAATTCTTGGGATATCCAACAAACTTCCACAGAACTGACTTTGCCTCGAGCTTGTCCGGATTATGCTTTTAGACATAGGCTGGACAACCCCAAATCTTAACTGACTTAAGAGATGGGCTCTTCTCTTTCCATATCTCATATGAAATGGTAGGCATCTGATTTGATCGGAACCCTATTCAATAGGTATGCAACTTCATAAGTGCATAACTCCCAAAAAGGAAATAGGAAACTCAGTAGTACTCATCATAGAGCACACCATATCATATAGGGTGTGATTGCTCCGCCCCGATACACCGAAGTGCTGTGGTGTAAGCGGAGGACTAATGCTGAGAGAGAATCTCATTCTTAGACTAGTCCAGGAATCCCGTGCTCAAGTATTCTCCTCCTTGATCACATCAAAGGATATAATACTTATACCCGTATTTGGTTCTCTACTTCTAACTTATATTCTGTGAATATCTCAAAAGGTTCGGACTTGTGTTTCAACAGGAACATAGGTCTGAATCTCGAAAGATCATCAGAGAATTTAATGAAGTACAAAGAACCGGTCTTGGCATTTGTAGACAGGGGACCTTCATACATCAATATGTATCATCCCAAGAGTTCACTAACTCTTTCTCTGTTTCCAATAAACAGAGCTATGGTCATCTAATCTTTGTGACATGACTGGCAAGTTTCACAAGATGTAAATTCAAACTAATTTAAATATGCATCTATATGTAACTTCAGCTAGTCGGGTCGCATTAATATGACATAGTCTACAATACCTCAAGAAGGATTCGTTCATTTCTGAACTCTTCCTCTTGTGTGTATTCTGTATACTAAGAACTGTAGTTTGATTTAGAACGTTAATACTTTTAGATAACATGCCTGAACCGATCAACTCTTGATTTAGGAAATGTTCAAAACATTATCCAACAATACAAAATTATATCCTTCTTTATCTAAATAAAGAGATTGATATGATTTTGTATATCAGGTTCGGTATCTAATAACATTTGTTCAGAATCAATGTATTCTGGTAATACAGGGTGACAGTGACCAACAGACTTGGCTGCAACACTTGCACCGTTTTCTGTCTCATGAAACTTATCACCCGTTCTCAGTTCTCTACCTTTCTTTAGCCCATGTAACAAATTACATATGCGGGATCCTGATCTGGTATCACATACCCAGGACGTAAAGGATACTGAGAAACAGTTCTGTGTAACGAACACACCCGAAGATGATGCATCGGTATGCACTTTCTTCGTTTGGGCGGCACAAGAAATCTGGTATTCCCCAATTTCCTGCTCTGTCTTATAACAATTATAAGTTAGAGCGGGACCAACGTTCCCCAACTCAGTATAACAAGTGGGTTCGGTCAATATATCCGTTTTATTATCTTGATTAAGGCGTGACATGGTCGCTACCTGGAGAGAGAGAGAGAAGAAAACACTCTGTGTGCGCTCTTACAAGATCAGATTGGTTATTATTTTATCTAATCTGGATGGCTCTCACTATTTTTATCAAATCTTCCTTCAAACCCTAAAAGGAAAGACTAGCCGGGATTAATTACACGCTACAAGTTCGTCAATCTTTCAGCCAGGCCAGTGTCGGTACTTTGAGGGAGGTCCCCCGTGCTTTCGCATAAACCTAATTAATGTAAACCTCGTTTTCCCAGAGGCGTAACCCCGTTAACACCTTTCTAGAAACCTACTTGATCAGCTAATTGTAATGTGTAAAACTCTCCCAGGAGTAACAATTACTCGCAGTGGGTATCGGGATCCAACTATCTCATAGAAGGTATGCAATCTCATTGCAAATTTCAACACTTGAAATTCCCGATAATATTTTGCCCCTAGCAGCTATATGACCTTAACATAGTCAACAAATCATAAGTGCTAGTCAAGTTCAACCCGTCATTTCCCGATTGAATTAAACCCACCCGCACGACCCTTAACATAGTCAACAAAGTCGCACGACTACCCTAATCCAATCGCATCATATGCTTATACAGATAAGCACTAATTAGCTACCGCACACTACGCCTTAACATAGTCAACAAACGTAGCACGAATACTAACTAGTACTTATCTGAAATGACGGAGGGCTACGACAGGTTTTTCTGAAAACCTATTGCGTAATGAACTTGATATCGTTGTAGAATCAAATGATTTTAAAATGGAGTGTTTTTGAGGCTTTTCTAGTTTTGCTAAAGGGGTCACTCCCGGTGAAGGGATCGTCGACCCTTTCCTCATCGAATAAGGTGCATAATATATCATATATACCGCTGTGCAAAGCAAGAACTATAGGAGCAATCAAAAGACAAACCGAGGGTTGTAGCATCTGCCAGTTATTGCTAAAGGGGTCACTCCCGGTGAAGGGATCTCGGCCCTTTCCTTATCGAATAAGGTGTAGGATGTTCTACAAGGAACACCGCGATGCAAAGCAAGAACTGTAGCTACCTGTTTTTGAAAATTCGATTCCACAACATCTTAGGTTTATTTTCTTTCATTAATCACATTAATGAAGTCCCATCATTTAAATCACCTAAACATCACAGATAAATACGACGTACACTTATGCCATCCGCATTCGCCTCGATGTCCCCTCGTGCACCGTTAGGTTAGGTA